>CM064504.1:57225659-57825659 GCA_032716605.1 Paralithodes platypus
TAACGGAACGGACGTCTTAAAACCTCAAAAACAATATGCTATAACCATGACTGAGAAAGGGGTCCATAAAAAGCGAGTACTACCCCCTTAAGGTCTTTCTCATCTTTCTTTCTCTCTCTCTCTCTAGGTTGAGGTCAAACGAGATATAATGACGGACAAATGAAAGGCCTGAAACTGCTCTTGAGTGAAAGGTTAATAAAGCTAATTGTTCATAATTGTTACTATACCAGAGAGAGAGAGAGAGAGAGAGAGAGAGAGCGAGAGCGAGAGAGAGAGAGAGAGAGAGAGAGAGAGAGAGAGAGAGAGAGGCGGAAGAAGAAGAAATGTAACAGAGTAAATATAAATATAATGAATGAACAATAATTAATTGCTAAAAGAAAAGTACAAACAGTTTACATTAGTGGTTTCTATCTGTAAGGAGTCGGAGTAAAGCTGCCTGTAGCGAGTATCCTATATAATTGAAATATTATTCTTGTTCAGTGGGAAAACAGATAATTGAAAAAGGTTATCACTCTGAGGGTAGAGACTGGGGTATGATAGAATTGGTAAGGTTCGCTTTTTGGGCGATTTGTGCATGTATTCATTATTTTTATAGTTTCCTCCCTAGACCTCCATCAAATTAAAAAAAACATCCATTAGATCCCCCTTCTAGATTAATTTGTACATTTTTCGGTAGAAAAATATCCCGGCCAAAGGCCGGTTCTTCCAACATTACAGGCTCACTATCGTTCGCCAGGGAAAAAATCGACACCTAAATAGCACGAAAGGTCTAAATATTGACGAAGAAATGGGTCGAACAATCTTAAAATCGACTAACTAATGGGGCAAACATCTTAACATCTGAAAACTAATGGGGCTAAACATGAGGGAGAAAGTGGTCCAGAAAACCGGCCCATCCACCCTTAATGGTGGGTGCCAACTGCTCTCCGTAAAGGACGAAAAGTACACTTAATAATTTCTGAAAATTGATTATTGGATGCAGCATTACGGTGATTAGGATATTAGTAAGAGAAAATGAGTTGAGTTATTTTGTCTCTAGCTGTCCCGGAAATGCTTTATCCATGGGGTTTTCTCACACATTCAGATAGTACTTGATACATGGGCGCACTGTTCCACTGTAAGGAGCAATAAATTGTGCGGGCATATAAAAAACAATAGAGACTGTCAAACAATCTAACTTCTGGTAATCTGTTTCAACAAATATGGTATATTTTCTTGTTCCAAGGTTAGTATAATAAGATAATATTAGAGAAGACGAAAGGGTTGAGGTGTATGCTGTTAAGGAGTATGGGATAGTCGTGTGAAAGGGTTGAGGTGTATGCTGTTAAGGAGTATGGGATAGTCGTGTGAAAGGGTTGAGGTGTATGCTGTTAAGGAGTATGGGATAGTCGTGTGAAATAATATGATGGTGAAACTGAGTTTTGGAAACACTGAAACCAACAAAGCTACTTTTGCCTCAGTGAAAATATCTGATAGATCAGAGATACCTGTGCTATGGCTTCATCACGTGAGTTTTTAAGTGACTGCATGGAGAGCTGCTGTAGAAAGCTAGTTGAATAGTGTAGAGTAACGACTAGCATATGAATGCATAGCACTAGAAGTACAATTGAAAAGAACATTGATGCAAAATTAAAATGCAGTGGAATGAACTATATGACAACACTTTAAGTAATACCAGTTGATATATTTATGAAGTGAGCTATGGAACGAACACCAATGAACTTGGACACGGAAGTGCAGATAGAGGGATGAAAACAGAAGAATGGAAGTTTGAAAACAAGATAATCGTGTCAGAGTATTTGAAGGCTTCTGATATGCTTAGCGCAATAGAAAAGGTATGTGATGTATCGAAAGGAAAATGGTCGAAATTTAGTAACATAAGAAAGAAGATCGCCAGTAAAGTAGCCCATAAAGGAACCCGTGCTGGCAATCTGAATATAGATTGTGTGTGAAGTAAAGGGCCAGAAATGTGAAATACAAAACATATTTAAAAGGTTTAAGGATTCATGATATGAGAGTAATAGTTGAACGATTAGGAGCGATTACCTTTTTTCAGGACAGGTTAAAGGAGACTAAGTTACCAGTACCATTAAGAGAAGATGTTAGAGGAAACACAAAGACGTATAGGATTGCCTAGGCATCCCTGCGAGTCAGCACGGAAGAGCAGTTTTTGAGAACATCAGGAGGAACATCATCTGGCCGATACACCTTCTAAATATTAATCCTTCAGACACAGAAAGTTCGTTTTCAGGCGTAAATTAGACAGTCGCGAGTGGGAAAATAATATAGAAAAATGAGGAAGGAAAATAGTAAATTTATTATTGGTGAAGGAATTTATGGAAACTCGATTAATATGCTTTGCTTGATTCTGGGTAGAAACTTTAAGCGTACAAGATTCCTGAGTTTGAAGGTATTGGTAATGTCTGAATGTGTCCTAATTATTGTGGGCAGCACTATAAGAAGGGTGAGTAAACCAATGATTTTGACCTTATATTAAAATAATGAAATATAAATGTATGTATGATTGATATGCTTACTTCAGTAATGGGTACAGCACATTCCGAGAGTTCCCAGTGCTGTAACTGTAAACAAAAATAACTCCATGAAAAAACAAAGAAGTATTCCCCTTCGAAGAGCCTTTTAGTCAGCAGCGCCACTGACTTGGTTGATCAGATGACCACACTTGAGAGATATGCCCGGTAACAGATATAAGAATATGATCAAAGGATCCCAATTGAGAAAACAGGTTTACAGTGTTAACAGAAGGAGTAAACATCAGGAATAAGTCAAAGGATGTTGGACAGATCTACAAAGCGGTCAGAGATACAAGTAGGATGCTGAACTAGCTTTTCTAGGTCGTTGAGGATAGCAAAGTTGTAGGCTTGTATAAGTAACACCCCGTTCTTAACATTAATCATCCATTACAAACCACAAAGTACTTGAATAAACCAATGAAAGCATACATTTTTTGTATGGTCCTCCCGGGATTCGAACTCGGGACACCACACCCAGAACATAAGCATCTAAACCATTACACCACCAACACAGTATACCAAGTTGGTCAGTGAAAGGAGAGGAGACATTGGAGTACCCTAAATTGAAGATTAATTTTATGAAGAAGTATGGGTTAATAGCATATGTTCCATTATATAATGAAGATAGTCAATAAATGTAAGAATGTCTTAGAATTAAGGGAGAACTGACAGCTTACGTATGTTTAGCGGGGGAATGTTTCACTTTTTGGTCGATTTTTTTATTTATATATTATTGTTCTAGTTTCCTCCCTAGACCTCTATCACATTTAGAAAACATCCATTAGATCCGCCTTCTAGATTAATTTGTACATTTTTCGGTAGAAAAATTTCCCGGCCGAAGGCCCGTTCTTCCAAAATTACAGGCTCACTATCGTTCGTCAGTAAACAAATCTACACCTAAATAGCACGAAAGGTTTTCATATTGACAATAAAATGGGGCGGAAGGTCTTTAAATTGACAAACTAATGGGAAAAACATCTTAAAATCTGAAAACTAATGAGGCTAAACATGAGGGAGAAGGGGGACCCGAAACACGGACTCTGATAGTTGAGAGATCGGAGGTATTCGGGAACATGAGAGCAAGCGAGTCTGTTGTGCCTAGATACACAACACACATCGATTTGCAATATATATTTTTTGATAATCCATAACTCATCCTCTGAACAACCCACGATTTTATTGAGATAATATGTATTCCAAGTCTATTTATGTAAGCTGACCTCTCTCTCTCTCTTTCTCTCTCTCTCTCTCTCTCTCTCTCTCTCTCTCTCTCTCTCTCTCTCTCTCTCTCTCTCTCTCTCTCTCTCTCTCTCTCTCTCTCTCTCTCTCTCAAGCACACATACACATTTGCAATACCGTATATGTATCAGCAAATGTGAGTATATACGGTGGAATAATCCTTTTAAATTGGGTTGGGTTTTGCAGAAATAGCATCACCAGTATAATGATTCACTACTCATTGTGGGCTAGAATTGCAGTGCAGTAATTATGTATGCCACAGTAAAACCCATAGTCTTTTTGTTGTGTGTATTCTTCTGTCACGCTCTAGGTAACGTGTATAAATAATGTTCTTTTTACCGTTCGGAAGAAAATTGCACTTTTCGGGGCAAACCTCGTTTGGTAGAAAATCACTGTTTGGGAGTGTATATAATTGAGAAAAAACTCACCAGTTAAAATGCTAACTTTACTCGATCTCTGTTAACAATGAGCAATTCAAGAATTATACGGTAAAACAATGGTTGCCAAAATACCTTTGTTCATGTATAAATACTTACAAGATGTTTTTTTAGAAATTGTGGGTCAGTAATTTGTTGAATAGTTAAAAGCATAAAAACACAGGGATTTGAAAATAAGGGCAACATTCTCACTCTTGATAGATTCCTTTTACACCCAGCCCGTCTCACCTATGTGTCTATCTAGCATTATTTAACTACTACGCCACTCGGTAACCTATTCCACACATAAACCAGTTATTGCCTGTATTTTTTCCTAATATGTATTTATATATACGTTGAAATATTCCCAACTTCCCAATGTTTTCACATTTGTAGGTCGAAAACTGTAGCCTTGCATAACTATATTAACACCTAGCAAGCTAGAGAAAAACAAATATATATTGATACACATGGTTATTTCCTGTTCATAAAAATATCCCAAAATATCAGTACTGGCAGAGATCCAGTAAAATGGATCTTATAGAGCACCACAATCCATTAAACTATACTAAACAAAAAAGTAATGCACACTTACGATAATTTGATACTTCTCTAGTTTGTTATTTTATTGGACCTCACACAAAATTACAAGTTAATTCGGTCAGGCTAACAGCTGTTCTTATACAGTGGCTAGATGCTTTACTGAGCAAGCGTGACAGCGATAGCAGTGCGTCGGGCCTAAATCATCCTCGAATGCGTTTTCTGTTATTTTTATATAACGGCTAGATCAAATTCTCCACCATCCAGCCATCCAGCCAATTAGTTGGCATATGAAATATGCAAATATAAAACATAACCGGCTTCCCCTTATATGCTGACATCCCAATATTGTTCAGGCGGAAATTGTTGGGAGTTTTCTGACTCGTCATTTTCAGAATGCAATATTTCCCCTTGCTGTGATAGTATATATTTAACTTCCAGTCAATATCTTACTTAAGCTTACTTATAACTTGTAACCCATTCACCACCATTACGTAATTGTCATCATAATCTGGTTACCATTAGACGAATTTCTTTAATATATAATCTACCACTACGACGCCGGGGCCTATTTCAATGGCCAATGGGAGCGGAGCAAGCCCGCAGGGACTATTTCCAACGGTCAATGCATATATATATAGGTAAATACGATCTCCCGAGGGGTAACTACAAAAAGGGAATGGGCTTTATCAGCCAACAGGAAGGAGGAGACATCTTTGTACATAGAAGGAGCATATCTCGCCCCAATCCACTCCACGCTCTGCCCTCTCTTGGTGACGGAGAGAGGGTAGAGTTTACCATAAAAAAGGGGAAGAAGGGAATGGAGGCACATCGAGTATCTGGACCCAAGGGTGACTGTGTGAAGGGATCGGTGCATGCCAGGAAGAGGAAGGAGAAGGCAAGAATAGAGCAGCCATCTTGTGACAAGGACTCAATCATCAAAATCATTGTCACCACAGCCACTGCTCTTGCTGGTGGGGACATCAACCTCCTAAGGGTGTATCTCCCTGCTCTCCTACAAGTTAACAACTTGCCCTCTATTATCATCCCAAACATGCACTCCACCAAAATCACTCGTCCACAGGCTCCCCAACAACGTCCAAGACAGCAGCCACGGAAACGCCTGAACATCTACAAACCAATCAATAGGAGCAGCCTTCCACCACCTCCTCCTGCAGTCTCGGCATCGCCACCTCCATCAGCAGTCAACATCACCGGACCAGTAGCAGCCTCGACTCCAGCACCTGCCACCATTAATCATCCGGTGGCACTCTCCTCCACGTCGTCTGAGTACACTGTGTCCACCATAGGAGAAATAGTCGACGTGGAGACGATCGAGGGAGAAGGAGTCAAGGATGCAGCACCAAGAGGAAATGGACGTCCCCCCCCTGAATCACCTTTATGGAGAACCATTTTGGGGGACACCGAAGCAACCCCTGATCCATCTTTTACACCAGAGCAAGTAGAAGGTCTAAGGATCTTCCAAAGTCAGCTGTTCAAGATCAGGAGCTCCATGAAAAAACCAAAAAGATCGAGAAAGACCTTCAACATGGAAGAATTTGTTAAACACCAACATTAACACCATCGACTTCTTCACCACCACCATCAACACCACCATCTCCTGCCTTCATCTTGCAGCCTCCCAGCCCCCTTCTTGGCAAGCCATACTGATCCAGCCCAATACTCAACTCACGCACGTTGGGTCAAGCCCCGACACTCTATTTGCTCTCACTTTTACCACTGTCTCTCCTACTTAACCAATAAAAACTTCCCTTCTTTCACCCTCACCCACCTTTTCTATATTCTTTTGAATTGAATTGAATCCCGAGGGGTGTGTTTTATTGAATTGAGTTTTGTTGTCTCTGGAACCTTTGCCTCTATGATA
The DNA here is from genome assembly GCA_032716605.1 of Paralithodes platypus. Taxonomy (NCBI): domain Eukaryota; kingdom Metazoa; phylum Arthropoda; class Malacostraca; order Decapoda; family Lithodidae; genus Paralithodes; species Paralithodes platypus. The sequence continues at coordinate 57,232,274 of CM064504.1, forward strand.
TTGAACAATAAGACCAAAGTTGTTCACAGAACCAAAATTAACAAAGTGAACCTGCCGGATATCCTCTCCCGATTAAGGTGGCTCTTGCATTGCCAGACTTTAAAACGGGATGTAGCTACATCGGATGTAGTGGAATAATCCGCCATTGTTTATAAATTATTTATACTCGGACTCACACTGTCACTCCCTAACTCTCTCTCTCACACACCCAAACACACACACACGCATACATACACACACACACACACACACACACACATACACCCAAACACACATACACACATACACACACACACACACACACATACACACATACACACACACACACATACATAAACATACAAAACCAGTAGTGTGTGTAGTCTATTATCTGTATGCCCGGTCAGGCCTGTTGGTAATGGTCGGCTTGCATGGTTGAATAACCTACATAGAGTACTTGTGTGAGAGAGAGAGAGAGACAGAGAGAGAGGGAGAGACAGAGAGAGAGAGAGAGACAGACAGACAGACAGTGTGGGGGGAGGGAGATTAAATCTACAGATGGATGGGTAGGTCACTTGATAGAAAAGATAAATGAAAAGATATATAGAGAATAGGAAGAAAGATAGATACAATAATATCTATAATTTACTAGATATTGTTCAACACTGCTGCCATTTACCAGACCCTTCAACTCAACTAATGTCAGAGTGTTTTTGTTTTGTTTTGTTTTTTTCTAATGCATATATAATGCCCAAATAGCAAGGACAACGTTAAGGGGGGTCACCTGCTTGTTTTCTCTCCTTTTCTCTCTTTATATGGGTTGTATCCATTTGACCCCATTCACCCAACTGTTTTAAGACATTTATCCCTATCCAGGTGTCGATTTTTTCCTGGCGAGCGATAGTGAGCCAGCATTTTTTAAAACATGCTTTTGACAGCAGTCTAAATTTGTACATTTTTTCGATAGAAAAATGTCTCCGGCGAAGCCCGATTTCTTCATACAGTACTGGCTAGCTATTGCTCCCCAGGAAGAAATCCACACATGAATGGGGATATACGTCTTAAAACAGTAGGCGGAATAGGGCCGCATGGATACAACCCAGAGAAAGCGAGAAAAGGAGATCACAAAAACGCAGGTGACCCCCGTAAGTTATTTCTCACCGTAACAATATTCATGGATTATCTAAACACATAATCCTATGTTTAAAGTACAGGACGTACTGTATATAGTTGTGGTTGGCTCAGGGTACAGTTAAGGGGATAGTGGCCGTTTTGGGGCTATTAATTAATGTATTCATATTTTTTTTAGTTTCCTCGCTAGACCTTCATCAAACTTAGAAAAACACCCCCTAGATAAATTTGTACATTTTTCGGTACAAAAATGTCCCGGCCGAAGGCAGGTTTCTCATGAAATTACAGGTTCGCTATCGCTCGCTAGGAAAAAATTGACACCTAAATGGCACGAAAGGTCTTAATATTGACAAAGAAATGGGGCGAAAGGTCTTAAAATCGACAAACTAATGGAAGGAACGTCTTAAAATCTCAAAGCTAATATGCTAAACACGAGGGAGAAGGAGGTCCAGAAAAAGCGAGTAGTACCCCCTTAACCCACTCGACGACTTACTAGGAGCGCCATTGACGTTGTGGAGTTATCGACATACCACGATCATTTGGACACATTATTAAAGCCAAACTTATGTTAACCCATTTTGTACCGGTGTTGTACTTTTCATTGTATTCTGCCTACTATTAGACGATTTTGGACAGCTTAGGAAGGCCGTCTACTCATTAAAAGGCTACAGACTCTCAATTAATCCATTTAGCTACCATATATCCTAGTTAAGCTTCATAAAATGGTCTAAATGTAGGTGAAATCAAATAAACAAGACCTTGCCGGTACAGAACCGGTACAGAAGGGGTTAACCCCTTCTGTACCGGCGACGTCTTTTCCATTTTATTCTAGCTATTTTTAGACGATTTTGTGCAGTTTAAGAAAGATCTCTAGTAGTAAAAAGGATTAAGTGAGATAGTACTAAGCCTGTTCATTTGCTGGAGACCTCTTTTAATTAAATAATATCGTCTAATAGTAACCAGAATAAAGCTAAAAGGACGGCACCGGTACAGAAGGGATTAATGTTGTAATTGTTCTAACTCTCTCTCTCTCTCTCTCTCTCTCTCTCTCTCTCTCTCTCTCTCTCTCTCTCTCTCTCTCTCTCTCAGCTAATCGCAGTTTAAACAATTGCCACAAAAGTTGGTTGCAAATTAATTGAGTTGGCCCCAACTTCTATCAAGCTGAGATTAATATTAACATAATCTGATGTGTTTCAGAAGATTTATATTCATTTTACCCACAAGTCATTCCGCCTACAAGTCATTTCACCAGGTTTGTTCGCCGACAACCATTTTACATAATTATACGAATTTTACCCCAGACACATTACCGCCATTCAGAGTTGATTTGCACCCACCCACTCAAGCCTTGTGTATTTTCAAGCACCACCTAGCTCAAGCTAACCAGGGGTGTGTTTTGAGTTATTTCGGGTTATGATTTTATTCAGCTAAGGAAGAACTTGTAGGATGTAAATAGTCAATTTGATTCCTATAGATAAAACCTAAATTCAATAAATTAATTGTTTGAATTAACTGAACAAATACGCATTATAATCCTAAAGTGGTTAACCTAGCCCATTATACTAGGCCCCCAAAACGTAGCTCACCCTATACTAACCAATTTTAACCCATACAGTACCAGGGCCGCCCTTTTTATCATACTCTGGCAACTGTTAGACGATTTTATCCAGCTCAGGAAGGACCTCTAGTATTATTTATGCTTCAAACTATCTCAACCAACCCATTTAACTAACCACAGATCCTTCCTTAGCTGCATAAGATCATCTAATTATAGCTAGAATAACATATAACTCACGTCGCTGGTACTCAAAGGGTTAATATATTCAAACAATACCTTACCTAACCATCAATACGTAACTTGATCTGTACCAAATCCAACTTACTCAATATATGCTAACCTAACCTGTGCATAACAAAGTTGACTTATTTGACCGTAAGACAACCACACCGAACCAATATATAATCATGCCCTGTCACTCTTTCAACTCGGGGGAGGCACTCGCTACAGGCAGTTGTTGTTGTTGTTCCCCAAGCTGCCTGGCCGAACAGCTCCAAGGCCCCGAGCAAGGCCAAGGCCATAACAGAGCGCCCCCACAGAACCCTCCCAGCCGACCACAATAAAGCCTGAAGTGACCGAAGCCACTCCATGGCGGGGAGCTGAGGAGGGAGCGGAAACGCCCGGGAAACCAAAGCCCCACCCAGGGCCCTGTGCCCCTCAGCAATTATGAAGAGAAAGTTGAGGGGCAAAGGAAAAATGTGACGCTTTGGCTTCCAATCTTGGTAGATTGGGAGGTCAATCCACGGAAGAGACGCCGTCACTTGAGATCTAGAAAATTTATAAGTAAAAGGAACAGTCAGAGTAAGCTATGGGTATGGCAGAGATTGCTCAGGACTCACTCTGATAGACCAGCCCATCACCATGCTACAGGCAGTTCTGCCTTTTGTCTCCCTCACTCACATGTCCAGTGTTTGTGTACATTTGCAATACATTAGCCAAACCGACTCCAAGGTGCAGTCACAAGCAATAATAAGTATACATCCATTTGAATCATTGAACCTATTAAGCCCATTCTGAAGCATTTAGGGAATTTTATAGAGCTGCATTATCTCGTTTGTGTTCGACACTGATTCAGATGGGTTTGCGCTTATTGGGGCTTGTAATTTTGTTTTCTATTTGGATGAGGGAGACACAAGGCAAAATAAATACCGACAGTAATAGTAAAATAATAAAAACAAAGGTCGGTAAGGTCATTTCCCTGACTACCGATGTTCGTTTATATTCGACTTGTGTCATTCATAAGGATATTGAAGTACCTAACCAATCTATAATAGTTTTGGGTAAGGTAGGATAGTTGTCTCCCCTGATAACGTATAGATATTGTTTGCAGAAGTTGATGCTTTTGTCAATGTATGTTTTATTAATTTCACCACAACACCAAACACCTCCAATAAAATTAATGAAAGCATATATGTGATCCACCAGGATTCAAACCCGGGTTATCACACACAGATTTTTAGACACCTTAACCATTTCACCAGAATGAAATCAATATAATTATTAATCGATATCTATGATGAAATACAAAATATGTTGAGTATATTGTTTCTATTTGTCCTTGAAAGATATATACAGCGAACATGTTATGATTAGCGTGCAATATATTTTGTGTAAGATCGTTATTGGGAAATCTAAGTGTTCCTTTAGAGGGGAGGGGGGAGGGGTCACCTGCGTTTTTTTTATCTTTCTCTCCCTTTCTCTCTTTCTCTGACTTGTATCCATTTGGCCCCATTCAGCCATCTATTTTAAGACGTTTATTTCCATCCAGGTGTCGATGTACCGTTCTCCAGCATTGTATGGAGAAATCCGGCTTCGCCGGAGACATTTTGCTATCGAAAAATGTACAAATTTAGCTTGCTGTAAAACAAATATATATATATATATATATATATATATATATATATATATATATTGACACCTGGATGGGGGTAAACGTCTTAAAACAGTAGGCTGAATGGGGCCGAATGGATACAAGCCAATGAGAGAGGGAGAGAAAGAGAAAAAAAGCGAGATGGGCTCCCTTAATTAACAACTAAAGCATCTATTAATTCTGAGGTAGCCTACACGCCCTAAACAAAATGTAATGTTTTGTATTGTGTGAACTAAAGCATAGGTGAAATATTCTTAACTAGTATAATATTTCGTTCATGTCAGAGAACATTACTTTTGAATACATAAATGTGGTAACAGGATATATGAACGTTGATTGTAGTACTGAGTGCACAAACATGGATGAAGGAACAAGTAGTGCGATCCCGTTGATTTACACCACTGTATGTTCTGGATAACAACAACAGATGGCATTATATTGTGGTCTATTAAAAAGGCAATTGGCAACCTTTAGGGGCACGATTTTATTAGTACGGTCGCGCTAATAAGTTATGTCCCAGCAGTCATTACGTTTGGCTTTCTCTGTGCTGTATTAATGTCTACCAGATATTGAATAGGGCGGGTAAGTGTAGGAACATGTTTATATATTTTACTTGATACGAAGAAATGAAGCTTAGATATTGCTGATACCAATTATTGATCGAAATATACTTGGTGCCGAGACTTCACTTATTAGCGCGATTGTATATTAGATAGGAAGTTTCCCATCCCCTGGTAAGTACAGTTTGGGACTAAAGTTGTGGTATGGATCATAGAGTACAGAAGGATAGAGAGGAAAGAGAGACTATAAATCTGAAAATAGCGAGCCGCGCGTTCGAGAGATGGCAGCACGATCGCAAAGGAAAATGGGAGGGTCCCAATAATTCGTAATAATCCCTACCTTGTACTAATAACGCTATTAATAATCAATGCTAAGCTAGCCAGAGGCTCTATAGACATGACAGAGTTAAATAGACATAAGTAGAGGCTACTGTAAAGGCCAGATCATCGTGAAATTGTCGTCATTATGAGGAGGTTCACAGCCACATCTCTTCTACCCCGCCATTGTTGTTGTGAGAGTGCCAACGTCAAACATGCTGGGCCAAAATATCCCTAGATGTCATAAGTATAACCTATGAACGTATTTCGTGAAATGTTCTGTTTTAGTGCAACTTTATAAATTAACATCTACATAACATGTAACTAATAATATATATTCAAAATTACATTGTAATTCTTGTTGTGTTGCTTGTAGTTATACAGTTTACATCATATATAAGTAGATTTTATAATGTATATGTATTCCTAATATTTTCCTCTTGTTTTTATATATCTTATTTATTTTAAATAATTTTAATTTGTTTTACCAACATTAAATCACTCTTAAAAACGTTCCCTCTTTAATCTATTGCCCCCTCATTTTGCGTAACTTCCCTTAACTTTGGTAACACTGCAGACAAGCCAGGCACACAGATATCAAGGAGTATCAAATAAGGAAAAACGACTGAGGTGTTTTGGTTGTATGCCCTACAACAGTGCTGCCACCAAATCCCTAGGACGCACGGCAAAATAACCGTGTGACGTCACACTTTCACTCTACCCCTCTGTACTCTATGGTATGGATCTTCAGCCCACCATTAGTGACCTCTTACGGCGGTATTCAAAGCAATCCAAGATAAGATGTTTTTGGCTCTCCATAGAGGGCTCTGTTCGACACGTCCAGGTAGCGCCAAAAGTAAGCAAGAAACTTCCAGTTTCTTGGTGGATTAAGACCATGCCAACTAGAACATACACACAGACACATACATACACACACGCACACACTACTTCATTATCAGAATGCAAGAAATATTAACCCTCTCACATTCTTGACGCAATTTTGAGCCTATTAGGGATACTTTAAATCCTTTGTTACCATCAGGGGTATTTAGAAACCTTTAGTTTAGTTACTTTAACCTCTGCAGTTGTCTTTGAGTTAGCTGTGGGCAGAAAACTAATTTTGGAGAGGTAATTATAAGAGTGAGAGAACTCTATTTCTTATTGCCAATCTGGCAACCTCTGCGTCATATGGTCGTGAGAGGGTTAGGATGCTATACAACTATAATTAATGCATAATCGAGTGATGCGAGTTTTACTCTTGCATAGGAATATAATCAACATAAATTATAATACTGTATTAACCCACGGGACCCCAGCGCCACAGCGTATGCGTCGGCAATGTATGTAACGCTAAACCCCAGCGCCGCATACGTTGCGTCCGCTACTTAGAAATTATTTACTCCTGTCCTATGGTAGCTAGAGGCTTGAGGATGGTATGGGAAACTAGATTATGATGTTGCCGAACAGTGGCAGTATGCGGCAACCCCCTAGCCCATCCACACAGGTGAGTAAGGGCGGATGGGGAAAGCCAGCTTACCCACCTATCCCATTGCCAATTTTGTGCTTATTTATTCTTATCCTTTGGTAGCTAGAGGGTTCAAATTCATATGGAATATACCTTATGATGTAGCCCAACAGTGGCAATACTTATCAATTGGCAATACCAAAGTCCCACCGCGGTGGGGAGGGGGGAGAGAGAGCGCGTGAGTGGAAGGACTGGGCGGCCTCCCACCTGAGCCACCTCCCTCCCGTCCCAGTTGCCTTGTTTACCTCGTCGCCTCGCTATGTTTATCGCTCCCCTAACGCTTCCCATAACATAGTTGACTCCCCACCAATTGGGGAAGAGGAGGAGGAGGATGACCCAGACCCCCGGGCATTCCTCAAAATTCCGCCATGTCATGGTATGGTTAAAAAGAGCGGAGATAGTGTGTCATGTTGCTACGTACACAGCAAGTTTATGTGTACACTGGTCCTCCCCCACTCCCCCTGCCTTCACCATCACCTCCCCTGTCTCCCTACTAAGAATACGTCAAAACCCATATTTCTAAATCAAAGGTGCCTAAAACAATGTGTAACACTCATATTCTAACTATAAAATATACGGTAAAGTATAAAATCAATAAACAGAGTACGTGAGAGAGGCATAATAAAAGTGAGAGTGACTGAAGGGGAAGTCGGGTGTCATTCAGCTGGCAGTGTGTACGTGCGTGAGTCCATGAACAAGGTGGCCGCCAGCCCGCCAGTCGTCATGGTAAACACGACGCGCGAGTCTTGCCACACCCTCGACACTTATAAAACTTGAATCTATGCACTTATCACACTGTAACTTCACTTACAATGACAATATGTGATACATGTTGCTAATATCTGAACTATGAAGGCACACATAATGCTCGGGTGGTGCAAATAACCGTCACTCGAAAACTGGACGCATCGTACATCTGCCATGCTGCCGTGCTCAGCTGTGTCTAGCCGGGCGGGAAGCTTGAAGGCCGCCCGGCATCAGCTGATAGGTGAGGCTGCCTCCCCCATAGGACCCCAAATGACCGAGGTGAGTGTTTGTGTGTGTTATTCTTCATTTCTCACTTATTTAAGCTATTAAAAAAAAAAAAAAAAAAAAAAAAAAAAATCAAATCAGCTGGTCTCTCGATGTACATTTATTCTAAACTAGCTGGGGTTCAGTGGGTTGAGACGCCGTTCCGGATATTAGTGATTAAATATAAAATAATGGTAAAACATAGTAATGTAGATAAGGCACACCGAGTATTCTAGCTTACTAGGGAAATGGTATATAATGGAGACAGTATACAACACTTTGTTGTTGTTGTTGTTGTTGTTCCCCAAGCTGCCTGGCCGAACAGCCCCAAGGCCCCGAGCAATTCCAAGGCCATAACCGAGCGCCCCCACTGAACCCTCCCTGCCGACCACAATAAAGCCTGGGTGACCGAAGCCACTCCATGGCGGGGAGCTGAGGAGGGTGCGGAAACGCCCGGGAAACCAAAGCCCCACCCAGGGCCCTGTGCCCCTCAGCAATTATGAAGAGAAAGTTGAGGGGCAAAGGAAAAATGTGACGCTTTGGCTTCCAATCTTGGTAGATTGGGAGATCAATCCACGGAAGAGACGCCGTCACTTGAGATCTAGAAAATGTATAAGTAAAAGGAACAGTCAGAGTAAGCTATGGGTATGGCAGAGATCGCTCAGCTCTCACTCTGATAGACCAGCCCATCACCACATGACTAGAACCCAAACTTCTCAGCATCAGCTAGGAAAGGCCCTAGAAAGCCGCCTTTGGCGGGGGGATAGCTCCCCTATTTCAACCCCTTTCGGGGTTGGGCACCCGCCCTCACAACACTTTGTAAGTGAATGAAACACAAGTCTATAGCCTATTATAGTTTAGTCATATTTCATGTAGGATTTATATATATATATTTTTTTTTCTATATTCCAACTACTCCCTCTCGGGCATAGGCTGAGAGCCTGTACATTCCACCGCTCAACACGGTAAAGCCCGTGAGGTCTTGTTCCAGTCTGGGGAGTGAGACATGCGAAGCATCCATCATGGCTCGAAGCAGCTCCATCTCTGAAGCAGCTGGTTGCTTCGCTCAAGTGCTTCACCGTCTCACCCTCCAGACTCAGACCCTCACTCTCAGAACGCCACCTATTGAGCAGTGAACTCACTAGGCATTGTCCCCCTGTAACATATTTTGAATATGGGAATATTCATACAGTGTTATTTAATCAGGGAACATTGAGAGTATTTTTTTGGCATTTCGGTGGGCTTTGTGGTAATGCACTGATACTAGGTACAGCACAAATTCAATCCCAATAATATCTTCCCATTGACATATCGGGATTTGAACCCGGGTCCATTGGATTACCAATCCAGTGGCATGACCACTCCACCACACCTCCCCTACAGTTAGTTTACACTATTTTTTAGAAATATATTATACCTAGTGGTTATTGGCAATACTATGACTTTTTGCGTAACAATTCTACTCAATTTGATCATGCCATGATCTATTCCTGTATCTGATAATTTTTCAAACGTTACCCAACTCTTCCGTCAGTGGTCGCAAGCAGATTGAACGTACAGTCAGTCGTCAGGATTAGTTCGTTTCAGTTTCCCTGGACTAAGGCGTTAGTAGCACTGCACGCACGATGGAGAAGTTTCCCCTCCACCTGTTCCATACCCCCACCTAAACCCTCCTATTTTCTCTCCGACCCCAGAACTACACCCACCCTCCTTTCTCTCGCTCTCACCCATTTAGGGGCTACTTCTAGACCTCACCAATTGCATGTATTCCGAACAACTAATGCAGGAATGCAATGTATGATAGGCAGAGTCTAAATTTGAAAGAAAGAAAGAGATAGATAGATAGAGAAGGAGAAAGAGAGAAAGCGGGAAGAGGCAGGGCGGGGGGTATGTTCGCCAAAAACCTTACATATGATTCGAGTGATTCATACCGATACATTTACCATTGACCCCTGAAAGGTTCATACCGATGTACTGATGGTTTAGTACTGTATCATACTCTAATATAGCTGCCAAACTAACCCACGTGAAGTTGTATATAATTTTCATCGTTGTAATGGCTCAGTGTGGGCTACGTAACAAGCTTGAGACAACGAGGACCGTCTTACCATGAGTCGGTCCCATCAATGAACACACTAAGTAAACCATTCAAGTATTTTGAATTATTTCGTTTTATACAATTATTAAATACTAATATCACTACTTATTAGCACCGTATACAAGAACAAAACATTTGCTTAACCATATTCACCACAAATCTTTCTGCTTCCAGACAGTTCAGGACTCATTAAGTGCAAACAGCCAATTTGCCAATAAATGCTATGATTTATTGCCGAGAATGTGCCCAGTGAGTCGGCCATGTGATTTTTTTTTTTTTTTGTTTTTTTTTTTAAGAGACAATGAACGGAGGAAGGAAAAACACAGATCAAACAAAAAAGGTCCATGTGCCTAAAGGCATCCTCCATTCATAAAATGTTTGTAACAACTTGATTTAAACTGTTGTAGATTGTAAGTTTGTGGAAAGCAACTCGAGGGAAGTGAATTCCAAAGAGCAGTAGTTCTGGGGATAAATGAATTTTGATTACGCTAACTCAACACTCATCCTCTTAACGGAGCTATCTACCCAATCATTAGGCCATATTGTTTTCCTAATTGGCCATAATATAAAACTACTGTTTATAAACAGGACACGAACTACCCTCGGCCAAGGTACTGGGGTTTTCGAAAAGAGGCTCCAAGCTTGAAAATATTACTTGACATTACCAGGCTTAATAATTCTGAAGGGTTGATAACCAAAATACAGTATATGCCCTATTTTAATTAACTACCCCTCGGGTACTCTTACCGACTGTCTTACGTTCATCTATCCATTAGGGAAGGTCTTATTTTAAAGTTTCCATGCCCTCAACGCTTACGCTCACCCATACATTAGGGAAGGATTTATTCATTTTGTCACCTTACCCTTAACACCTTGCTATAAGGTTACTCTTTTTGATCAGGTATCTTGTTTTGTAATCAAGTTAAGGGGGGCGTTCACTATGGCTATGTAGCAATATGGGTTGGAAACATAGCAAATTGTGTTAAATACTCCCTGAGTAATGGCAAGACGTAGGGTATCTACTCCACATAGTACTATTGAAAGGTTCACTCCTATTCAAGCTTATTCTCTTGAAAAAACTTTCAAGATAATTTGAATTCACACCTGTTAAGAATAATTGCTAAATAACTATATAACGCCCATTTATTAAATCCCAGATTAACTACAAGAGTTATAATATTAAACTGATCAATAATTCTTCTACTACAATACCACTCTGTATAACAGTTTCGTGTATAACCAAATAATCTCATTATACCTTATATATAATTATACAAGTGTGTATTTCTACCTCTCATACCTGGTATATCCATAGCACTATACAGTTAACCCTACTATAACGGTAGTAATTAGCAGCTACAGGTTAGGTTTTGTTTAGTTCATATGTTTAATGTGCAGGAGATGGTGGTCGAGAGATGTGTGTAAAGTACTTTATTTCTTCATTTGGTGTTCAGAATCAATTTAGTCGGTGAGGTCCCAGACGTAGCTCCTAGCTGGATGAGAGTGAGAGTAGGGAGGGTGGGTGTAGTTCTGGGGTCGGAGTGAAAATGGGAGGGTTTAGGTGGGGGTATGGGAACAACAAGGAAAGGAGTTGGAGTAATAGAAGGTAGGGGACTGTCTTGGTTGATCTGAGACTCAGCCACACTACGTTCATACATGGCGTTTTGATATCGGGGGATGTACCCGCGCTTTGCCCTTGTTACCCGGTTCCAGTCACAGTCCAAAATCTTTTGATAGACTGCTCCTAGTTATTATTTACAAGGACACGCCAAGTTTCGACTCTATTTGGAGATCTATTCAGTTGTGAAGAGCGGTTGTGAGAGTCAAAACTGTCGCGTCCATGTAAACAATAATTAACGATCGTTTTCCACTAGGTGAGTATAATTCTCCATTCAAATGTTCACTGCATTGTGAGTATCTCTCCTCAAACTCGTATTTCTCGCACAGTGACGTAACGATGCCAGAAAGAGAGAGGGAGGGGGTAGTGGGAGGTGGAGGGAGGGAGGGGGTAGAGGGAGGTGGAGGGAGGGAGGGGGTAGTGGGAGGTGGAGGGAGGGAGGGGTAGTGGGAGGTGGAGGGAGGAAGGGGAAAATGGGAGGTGGAGGGAGGGAGGAAGAGATAGTGGGAGGTGGAAGGAGGGAAGGAAGGGGTAGTGAGAGGTGGAGGGAGGGAGGGGTAGTGGGAGGTGGAGGGAGGGATGGGTAATGGGAGGTGGAGGGAGAGAGGGGATAGTGGGAGGTGAAGGGAGGGAGGGGTAGTGGGAGAGAGGCTTTATTAATTTCATTGGAGGTGTTTGGTATTGCAATGAAATTAATAACAAATAGATTGTAGGATTTGGCGGGTCAATATGGGCAGCTTGTATTACCCAGAGAGTGAAAGAAAAAACTTGTTGTTTTTACATCTTGATTTTAAGAAGATTTATCTCGTGTAACAAGATGTGCATTATTAGGCATCATGCTACAACATGATACAAAGAATAGGGACACATTTTGTAATGGGTAATGAACTGAGTAAGTTGCCCTGTATAGTGGAAAGATAATTATGTTCGATTTTATATAAGCGGAAAGTTCAAAACAGTATTTTATAAATACAAGTTATATTTTGTAAGCCATTAATCTTAACATGGTAGAAAATACAGCCTACTATCATTCAGATTAATTAACTGGTAAAGAAAGGATGTTTGACCTGCTAAGCAAAGACATAACTAGAACACCTAACACAAATAATTGTGTCGAGGAGTTCTCGAGGGCACTGGATTTAATTGTGGAGGAGGTGGATTCTAAAACCTTGCATAAAATAGTTACTATGAAAAGTTATTCAATATTATCAAATACTGACGAGACCCAATACGCATACAAAAAGCTTAACTAACTTATTACAGTCAAGGAAACTGTTTAAACTTTTCGGTAATCCCTAAATCAATCTCATGCCTTATTGTAGCTAGCATCTGTTATTACACATCATTAGAAAGTATCCATGGAAGAAAAGGATTTATTAAGACCTAGTTTGACTAATGAAGCATTGGATGTTTACGTTATCTCCCTACGCCCTAAAGTATACCAAAAGAGTTATAGTTGTTTTCTCCTTGCTTCGGAGCATTTCATAAACTTTCACTCTCCTCCATAAAGATATGAGATATAGACGGTATGGGAATAACATATGGATGTTATTAATTACACCACGATCAAACTCTGCTGAAGGAGATATGAAATAGTGAAACATATTAACGTTTGTAGTGGTATGTTTCAATAATATAAAAGTAGTCGGGATGATCGAAGGATGGTGTGACACAGGCCAAGGTTGGCGGAGGGATCTCCAACACAATTTACTGTATGGAATGATGGAATTAGAGAAATCGCAATATTGCATTAATACAATATATACTGTATACTAATATTGTTATAGGTAATCCTTCAATTGTTTCCTTTTATTGTTCCTCGACATTATATTAATATCATATATTTTTTGTTTTAATTAATGTTATGTTACACCACGTTGTCATTCCTATGAACCATACCATATTCAGTCACACTATTTGTGTTGCATAGTTAGTATCCACATCTCAATGTTATATACAATTATACATATTATTGGCGCTAGCAATACCGTCATTTGTGTTGCATAGTTAGTATCCACATCTCAATGTTATATACAATTATACATATTATTGGCTCTAGCAATACCGTCATTTGTGTTGCATAGTTAGTATCCACATCTCAATGTTATATACAATTATACATATTATTGGCGCTAGCAATACCGTCATTTGTGTTGCATAGTTAGTATCCACATCTCAATGTTATATACAATTATACATATTATTGGCTCTAGCAATACCGTCATTTGTGTTGCATAGTTAGTATCCACATCTCAATGTTATATACAATTATACATATTATTGGCTCTAGCAATACCGTCATTTGTGTTGCATAGTTAGTATCCACATCTCAATGTTATATACAATTATACATATTATTGGCTCTAGCAATACCGTCATTTGTGTTGCATAGTTAGTAGCCACATCTCAATGTTATATACAATTACACATATTATTGGCGCTAGCAATACCGTCATTTAACGACCTATATTATAAACTCCCATTATTGGATATATTATTATCATGAATAAACTACTGTATATAGGGATATATACAGTATATATATATATTGCCTATAAAGGAAAATGACACACACCACTTCTAACTCTGAAATGTGTGCCTGTCATGGATACCCAGTGCAGTTTTGTTTCCTTTTATAATTTATATTCCATACATTCAAATAAAGAAGTAGTGTGTGTGTTTGTGTTCTAGTTGGCATGGTCACAATCCACCAAGAAACAGGAAGTTTCTCGCTTACTTCTGGCGCAACATGGACGTGTCGAATAGAGCCATATATGGAGAGCCAAAAATATCATATCTCGTATTGCTTCGAATACCGCCGTCATAGGGCACTAATGGTTGGCTGAAGATCCATACCACGACTTTAGTCCCAGACTGTACAAATATCTCTGCTGACGACCACCCGATGAGTGATTCCGAATTTAATAATCTCGCCAGTTACCCTACACTCATGGAGTTGCGTATAGCGGAAGCTCTCCATACTAAAGTTCTGCAACCCAATTCACTGTAGGTACAGTACACACGAATCTGCATCCGATCTACTAGCTTTCTAAACTGGTGAGTTTTATAGATCTTTATATTGTTTTTCCCCTTATGATTTCCTCTATTCTCCTTTTCACATTTACATTATGATGGTGTAATGGTTAGTGTTTAAAATATGTATGTGGTAACCCAGGTTCGAATCCCGGTGGATCACATGCTTGCTTTCGTTAATTTCATTGGGAGGTGTTTGGTGTTGGAGTGAAATAAATAAAAAGAGTTTAATGTATATATACAGTATATATATATATATATATATATATATATATATATATATATATTGTATTTTTTTCTTACCATGACATAATATACTCAACTCAGTTCGCGTAAGAATATTACATTTTCGTAATTATTTATCCTATCTTCAATAGAATTTCCATTTAATTTCGTCACGCTCATATTTGTATGCATTATCTATCGACCTCGTCCACTCCGCGTATGTTATTATTGTTTTGGTCTAAAGCCTATTTTGTTTACCTTTAATAGACTTTGTAATATAACCTATCGAGTCAAATAGTTTACATACTTTGCATTATATAATTATATTAGTCTAAATAATGTTTTGTTGTCTTTGTTAGTAGACCTGAAGTTGAGGATAGATTTCTCGACTCAGGGAATAGCCTGAATTCCATTTTCTCTCCCAGGCCTTGGTAGCTGGATACATATCTCTCTGCCTCACACATCAGGGGTATCAGGAAAACCCTCTTTATATAACATACACATCCAACTTCACGACATTGCCCTACATTGCTATCCTCTATCCATAAAACACTACTCTTCCCACTACATATCATACATGTAACACCATACACCTTACCCAATAAACATGGCAGTACAATTGTTAAGAGCAAACCTGGTGGTCCCTCGGATATCCACCCCCGGCAGGGTTGGGTCATTGACACAGGGCCCTCCCGGTCGTCATCATGCGACTGTGTCAACAGCATTGCAACGTCCCAAAGCTGCTCGTCGGTGCAGCTTTTTCTTTAGCAATATAAGGGGACTTCACTCTAACATCAATTCTGTACACCAATTTCTTCAAGCAGAATCCCCTACTCTCCTTTTTTTGACAGAGACTCAAGTAACATCCACATCTGACACGTCTAGATTTAATTTTCCAGGTTATCAACTGCTCCAAAATTTCAGACCTAAAGGAGGTGTATGTTGCTTCGCAAAATCTGAAATTGCCCTGGAGGAGGTTACTAGTTTCAATTGTCCCTATTTTGATTATTCTATATACAAATTAATTTCTGCTGGTAAATTTAAATACATATGTTGCATCTACCGTTCCCCAAATACTCCTCCAGAGCAAAGTCTTTTTGATTCTCTGTCCTCACAACTCAGTGTCCTCAACTTAAATGCTTCTTCTGAAATCACTGTGTTGGGTGATTTTAATGTCCATAATGTTGAATGGCTCACTCATTCAGCCAGGACTGATGATGCTGGTCTTGAATGTGAGCTATTTGCAGACTCATTTAATCTCACTCAACTAGTCAACCAACCCACCCGTGTACCAGATAATCCTAATCATAATTCCCACCTACTGGACTTATTTTTAACAACCAATTCAGAAAATTATGATGTTGCAGTGAGGTCCCCGCTTGGATCTTCTGATCACTGTCTGATACAGGCCACCTGTCTATCACCTACCACACCTTCCCACTCTGAACCTGTTTTGATGACTAAATGGCATTACGATAGGGCAGACTGGGAGGGTCTTCAAGGTTTCTTTATTGATATTCCCTGGACCTCTTTCTTTTCTAATGATGCACACTCCACCTTGAGCCACATGCAAGATTTTGTAAAAATTGGAATGGAAACTTTTATTCCTCATCAAAAGTACAGTAAAAGATCTAATTCACCTAAATGGTTTGACCATAATTGTGCTAGAGTAACTGAACAAAAAGCAATAGCCTACAATGCATACACAAGATCAAAAACACATGAAGCCTTTAATTACTTTAGAAACATCAGAAATCATGCCAAAACTGTATTAAACCTAACTAAATCAAACTTTCTCCACAAGCAGGCAAATAAACTTCTAAATAATCCAAATGATAACAAAATATTTTGGTCTACTCTTAACTCATTTAAATCCAACTTCACTACTGCTTCATCCATTCCACCATTAAAATCTCCGACTGGCAATCTTGTAAGTGACCCACGAGGTAAAGCTAACCTTCTTGCGGATATTTTCTCCACCAACTCAACCTTAGATGAAATGAATCAAAATGTCCCTGTACTTAATTTTAATTCGCCTGAAATTCCCTCACTTAAGATCCACACCAGACATGTCAAAACTATTTTGCAGAATCTCTCGGTAGATAAGGCTCCTGGTCCAGATGAAATTCCTCCAATAGTACTTAAGAATTGCTCCTTGGTGCTCGCTCCTGTATTGGCAAAAAATTTCCGTCTGTGTACTCATACCTCATGCTTCCCAGTACCCTGGAAAGAAGCAAACATCCATCCAGTTCCTAAAGGAGGTGCCTCTTCAGATCCATCAAACTACAGACCAATAGCTATAACTTCCACTCTTGGTAAAGTCTTTGAAATTATATTAAATAATCACATAATTAAGCATCTTGAGAATAATAAATTAATCAGTGATAGGCAATATGGTTTTAGACGATGTCGATCAACTGCAGACATGCTTTGCCTTCTTACGCATCAAATCAACCAAGCTACAGACCAACATGGTGAAACACATACAATAGCACTGGATATATCGAAGGCATTTGATAGAGTCTGGCATCAATCCTTATTGTCGAAGATGTCACACTATGGCCTTGCATCATTAGTTCCACTAATTTCTTCTTATCTTCATAACAGAAAAATATGTGTAATGGTAGATGGCCTTTATTCTCAATTTCACTCAATAAATGCTGGTGTTCCCCAGGGATCAGTTTTGGCCCCAATTCTGTTCCTCATTCATATCAATGATCTCATATCTACCACTCATAATCCAATACATTCCTACGCAGATGACTCAACACTCCACAGTTCCTTCACATTTACCAATTCTTTCACCCAACCCGATCTTATAAATTCAAAAATAAACACTGCAATTTCTCTGAACCAGGACCTTTCTAGAATTAATGGATGGGGACAAAGGAATCTAGTTTCCTTTAATGCACAGAAAACCAAGTACATTCAATTTTCTAACCGACAGAATCTCACTGACTCCCATATATTTTTTAATGATGTAAATATTCCCACTTCCCCTAGTATTGACATTCTCGGTGTAACATTAACTACTAACTTGAGCTGGACACATTATGTTAGAAGCATTGCTAAGAATGCCTCTAAAAAACTGGGACTCCTGTACAGAGTTCGAGAATTCTTCACTGACGAGCAGTTGGCCGTGATATATAAAAGTCATGTGCGTTCTCAGATGGATTACTGTTCACCTCTGTGGGGTGGAAGTGGAGTGGTTGCATTGAGGCAGTTGGACAAAATTCAAAATAAAGCTATTAGATTAATCAATAACCCTGCAATCACACAGGACCTTCCTACATTATCCATACGAAGAAACGTTGCATCCCTTGCATTATTCTACAGATATTTTCACAGCAATTGTTCCGAGGAACTTGCTTCAATTGTGCCTCCTCTCCACATCTTTCCCCGTAGAACTAGGGCAGCTGAGAGCGCCCATGAATTTACACTTTCTCCTCCACAATGCAGAACTTCTGCTTATCAGAATTCATTTATCCCCAGAGCTACTACTCTTTGGAATTCACTTCCCTCGAATTGCTTTCCACAAACTTACAATCTACAAATGTTTAAATCCAGTTGTTACAAACATTTTATGAATGGAGGATGCCTTTAGGCACATGGACCTTTTTGTTTTATCTGTGTTTTTCCTTCCTCCGTTCATTGTCTCTTAAAAAAAAAAAAAAAATTATAAGGCTGCGTTTCCAAGCAACCGGAGTACCGTATATATATGTTACGGTCTTTTTGAAAAAGTGGCCTTTTTGCGAAATGATCGAGAGCTTTGCAAAATGACCAAAAACCTAGCCTTTTTGTAAAATGACACTTAATGTCTGGCCCATTTGCAAAATGTCCAGCATATTGGCCTTTTACCTTTGGCCTTTGTAAAATTACCTGTGCCCTTTTGCAAAATGACACCAAACGTCTAACCTAACCTAACCTAACCTAAATTTTAGGTTAGGTTAGGTTAGGATAGGATAGGATAGGTTAGGTTAGACGTTTGGTGTCATTTTGCAAAAGGGCACAGGTAATTTTACAAAAAGGCCAATATGCTGGACATTTTGCAAATGGGCCAGACATTAAGTGTCATTTTACAAAAAGGCTAGGTTTTTGGTCATTTTGCAAAGCTCCCGGTCATTTCGCAAAAAGGCCACTTTTTCAAAAAGGCCGTAACATTATATATATATATATATATATTATATATATATATATATATATATATATAATCAACATAATCGAAATTCTCTATTATTCAACAATATATAATTTGTCGGAAGGAAACAAATTGGTAGGTAAGTGATACGGTAATGGTATCAGTTCTCTGTACTGTCATCTGTCCATGCCCTGCTTTAATCTAGATGACAACAGTATATTATTTATAGCTACAGCTCTCGTTGTAAAATATACACTCTAAATGTTTCCGTTAATTAACATACACATTAAATATGAGGCTAATGAAAAGGTTGGGAAAAGTGAAGTGCAAACTAGTAAGTACTTTACCTAGTGAGTGTGTATGTGTGTGTGTGTGTGTGTGTATCAAATACGACCACGGTAAATTTAAATTAGTTTCTCTCAAGCGATTATATTATTTTTGTGTTTTCCTAGAAATAACACTTACTAATTATGTTAAAAGATTATTCCCCCACTAGGATGTTCAGAGAATTACAGTGAGAGAGAATGTTTGTGTGTAAGCTATGAATGTATGAATATCGTTATGAAAGTGTACGTTTACATTTGTTTGTATTTGGCTGTGCTGCGTTTGTGTGGATGTAAACCTAGAATCACTTACCCGATTGGATTAGATATATATTTATATATTAACAGGGTGTTTAAAAACATGTACGGAAGGTCTTAATATTGCCAAAGAAATGGGACCAATAGTTTTTAAAACTACAAAGCAAATATGGTGATAGTCTTAAGATCTTAAAATTAGTTGAGCTAAACATGAGGGAGAGGAGGGTCTGAAAAAAAAACGAAAACCCTCTCCTGAATTATTGAACCAGACTGCATCACCAGACCACTGAATATTGCCAATGAGCTCTTTTCGTTCCACTGGTGACCGGACAACTCAACCAGTAGACCATTTCAACCAGTAGCTCTCAACCAGTACCAAATCAACCAATACGGTTAGGTCAGGTTAGGTTAGTACTATATTTTGGCACTGGTTTCATTGGTCTTGGATGATTTGGCAATGGTTGAGAGCTACTGGTTGAAATGGTCTACTGGTTGAGATGTCCAGGAACCGATTCCAATTGTCACAAAGTCGCTCATCTATTAACAATTGTGTTTAATATATCGCTTTGTATTTGAATACTAAGATAATTGTATAGAATATTTTATCTAAATATACTCAAAAATCAATCCTGACTAAATTAACCTCTGCTGTACCGGCGACATGTTTTGTTATATTTCAGTTGCATTTGAACGATTTTATGAGTTTTATGAAGGATGTATGGAAGCTAAAAGGATTAATTGAGAAAATCTGTATATTTTTTATTGGTGGATGGCCGTCGTAAGCTGAATAAAATTGCTTAAATATTGTGAAATGGATGTGATCGATACTGAATGGGTGAATAATTATAAAATATATAATTTTCATATTTAACATATTATTAAGGGGGTAGTGCTTGGTTTTGGTCTATATATTTATTATTTTATTTTGAGTTTCATCGGTAGACATCTATCAAGCTTAGAAAAACACCCCCCAGGCCCCCTTTCAAGATAAATTTCTACATTTTTCTTCTAAAATTAGAGAAACGCTATCGCTCGCCAGGAAAAAATTGGCACCTAAAGGGCACAAAAGGTTTTAATATTGACAACAAATGAGGCGAAAGGTCTTAAAATGCCAAACTAACGGAACGAACTTCTTAAAACCTCAAAACTAATATGATAAACATGAGAGAGAAGGGGGTCTATAAAAAGCGAATACTACCTGTTAAAACTAGTATTTATCTCGTGAAATTAGCAATACTTCTAGAACAACACGGACAGCATTATATAGCAAGTAAGATAATATTTCCTTGAAAACTGCAATATACTAAAATAAAGTCGTACTATATACGTATACATATTGATACCCAATATTTACTTGAAATACTAGGTATTCTGATTTGTATTATACTAAATTTAAATATGTAGATGTCTTTCCAAGAGGCGAATTAATGATTAAGGCAAGTAATAACTTATCACTATAAATACTGGAGGAATGTGTAAATATCTATCTATCTATCTATTGCCTGACGCCGTGATCCCCGAAGGGGTGGCCAAGAACAAAACGCCTCCATGCACCTCTGTCCCCAGTCAGTCGACGCCCCTCCTCCCAACCAGCACCGCCTTCATTCATTTACTTTTTCACTCCATCCTTCCACCTCTCTCTTGGTTTACATCTCCCTCTCTGTCCTTCCACCTCGCTCTTGTACACCCTCTTAGTCATTCTCTCGCTCCCCATACGTTCCATATGACCGAACCATCTCAAGCTGTTCCTTTTCACACTTTCTAGCACATCTACATGCACACCACACCTCCCTCTTACTTCCTCATTCGTCTGTCTATCCCTCCATGTAACTCCGCACGCACTTCTCGAGTAACTCATTTCCACCCCTCTCACTCTTGGTCTGAGTCTCTCTCCCAACGTCTATGCTTCGCTTCCGTAAGTGAGTGTCGGGATTACCACACTGTCATGCAAGAACTTCTTCACTTCCATGCTAACCACCCTATTTCTTGTTACTGCTTTCAGCGTTCCTACAACCCTCTCCCCCTGTTGCACCCTCTCCCGCACTTCTTCTTCCATACTCCCATCTTTACTCAGCATACTGCCTAGATACTTAAATGAGCTGACACTCTCCATAGCCTGACCGTTCAACTTCACCTCACACTCTGTGGCTTCACCCATTTCGAAGACCATAACCTTGCTCTTCCCCACATTCACCTTCAGATTCTGTTTTTTCGCACACTGTTCCAAACATATTTACCAGACCCTGTAACTCCCATTCATTATCGCTCATCAGAACTGTATCATAAGTAAACAGCAGTACAGGTAGCTTCCACATGTTTTCCTCCCTTATCATCAGTACACCAGCATCCACTGGTTTTCCTTATATTTCTTTCATTACTCCATCCATACATAGAGTAAACAACCACGGGGACATCACAGCCCCTGTTTCAACCCAACATTCAGATCAAAGAACTCGCTCTGCTCATTCTCCACACGTACTGCCGCTTTTGCACCATCATACATGCTCATCACTGCTTTCAGCAACTTACCATCTACTCATCTCTTCTAAGTACTTTCCACATACCTTTTCTAGCCACTCTGTCATAGGCCTTCTCCAAGTCCATAAAGGCAACATACAACTTTTGTTGCTTTTCCCGATATTTTACCACAACTCATTTCTGGGTAGAAATCTGATCTACACATCCTCTTCCCTTCCAAAGCCCGCCCTGCTCGTCACCTATCCATTTCTCCATTCTCGCTCTTACTCTCTCAATCACTACCCTACTGTACACCTTCGTGACCTTCCCTACTACACTTAGAAGGCATATTCCCCGGTGGTTACCACACACTCCTCTTTCTACTTTACCCCTATACACCCCCCTCTTATGCCTGTCTTCCAGTCATCTGGTGCTCTCCCCTTCTCCCATGCTAATTTGCACATTTTCCATACCCATTCGATCACTATCTCACCATCATACCTCACCATTTCCCTACACACTCCATCTATACTTGGTGCTTTTCCCAACTTCACTCTTTCATTGATTCACACACTTCTGACCTACTGATCCCCACCTCCTCCTCCACTACTTTTCTTCTTCTCCCTCCCATACCCCATCCAACTATGTTTACTGGCGCTTCATTCCTTACATTTAGCAATTCGTTGAAGTACTCCCTCCATCTTTCGACTCTCTCTTGCTTCTCGGCTAGCACTCGCCCATTTTTATCTTTCACACCCTTACTGTTTCCCTTGCTATCTTCTCTAACTTTCTTGACTTATTTCCAGAACAGTTTCTTACTCTCCCTCCAATTTACACTCAGTTCCTTCCAAATTCCTCATCTACTCTTCTCCTACTTTCATTCACTACTCTCTTCACCACTCTCTTTTTCTCCAAGCACCTCGCTCTTTTCTGTCTCTCCAAATCTTCACTCCCTTTACTACCCAACCACTCTCTATAAACTTTCTTCTTGTATTCCACAGCTATTTTTACCTCTTCTGTCCACCATGCTGTAACCTGCACTCCCCTCCCTCTTCTTCTTACTCCACATACCTTCTCACATGCTGCACAGATCTCTTCCTTAAACACTTTGCTCACCTCCTCTACTTTCTCCATACCTTCCAGGTCAAATCTACCTGCTCGTCTTTCTACTGCTCTCCTAAACTCTTCCTTGATTTCCTCCTCCTGCAACCTCTCCACCCTCCTCGCCATTCCACCTTCCTCTCGCCTCCCTCCAGCTCTCCTCACCCACTTCTTTTGTATCCTAATTTTAACAACTACTACATAATGGTCAGACAGACCGCCTCCAATACCCGTATACACCCTAGTATCCAGCACAGATTTCTTCATTCGTTCATCCACACATATAATCAATCAGTGCCTTTCGTTCCACCACTGTTTCATCCTTCTTCCTCCACACCACTTTCCATGTGTACCTGTGTATCATTCTGTGTCGGAAGAAGGTTTTGGCTATCCACAGCCTCCTCCCCACACATACGTCCACAAGTGCACTACCATTCCCATTCACCTCTGACGGTACACCCCACCCACTCACCACTCCATCAACTTTCTTATCACCCACCTTTTCATTCATATCCCCAATCAGAAATATTCTTTCTCTCTTGCCAAACTTATCCAGGCATGCCTCCACATTCACCCAGAACTCCTCTTTCTTACAGTTTTATCCTCTGTCGGAGCATATACACACACAACCACCCCCGTTTGTATTCCTACTTTCATTCTCACCCATGCAATCCTTGAACCCAGAGACCCATAGTCTCTTGCACACTCCTTCCATTTGTTACTTACAAACAAACACGCACCTTCTTTCGCTGCTCCCTCACTCGCTCCACCACACACACCCATTCCACACTCCCACTCTCTCACATCTGTACCCCTCAATTTGGTGTCAGTCATTCCACATACATCCAGCCTGGCATTCACTAACACTTCAACTACTTCTCTCTTTTTTGTTTTATTATTAAAGCCACTTACATTCCAAGTCGCTATTCAAAGACTGTCCATGGTAGGTCGGGGTTCGTCAACATTAGGTCCGTCCACATCCGAGGCTGTTCAATCGTTCATCGTTGCAGTAAGTATTTTTCACAGGTGGGGGGTCGCAAACCCACCGAACCAACCTCTTTAGTCACCTTTTACGACACGCAGGAGGCACGTGGTTCATATTCTATTCCCTTACTCCCAGGGGTAATATTCAATATAGCATAATAATAATGCAATTACAAATTATAATTAGTTACCTCTTTAACATCTATTGTATGGTGAATTGATTTGTAGTAGGAAAACAAATAATGGATAATATAAACATGTACGGAGTTCATGCTGTTTTTGTTTACCCATTTCACCTGGTTCTTCCGCCATTATATTACTGAAAGAAGAAACTAAAATCCAATCGTCTAAACTCATTCTGCAGAGATATGAATATTTGACAAGAGACTTGGCGTTTTATGTTTCTTGCTGAATGAAAGGTCTAAAGTTATTAGAGAGAGAGAGGGGGGGAGAAAAATGTGTATAGATTCCCATAAATCTACAGACTACAGACCCTTAAGGGAGAATGGGTGTATTTATTTTCTCATAATTATACTGTATATATATATTTTTCTATCATGTATTTAGTTTCATCCCTAGACCTTCGTCAAGCTTAACAAAAAAAATCAAAGCCCTCCTTGAAGATACATTTGTGATAGGCCTAGAGAGAGAGAGAGAGAGAGAGAGAGCGATTTGGATCACACATATAGTGAGGAGATTGTACACCCAGGGGAGGCCTCCTAGGCATTGGATAAGGAGTTGCTGGAACCCCTGTTTCATTTGTCTGGCTTCCCTCACTGTTTCTGTTTGTGCCTCACCTACACATAGTAATCCAGCTAGCTCTCAGAAACACCTCCTCCTATTCATTTCACTACACTAAACATGAACACCACACTTCTTTTTAAAAAAGACCATCAACCGCCCTTATTTTGGCTTGGTCACTTTTTTAACTTTGGGGGAGACACTTGTTAGAGGCAGCTCTGTCTTTTGTCTTCCTCATACATGCACAAAAACAAATAGAGGGTAGGGAAGTGCATATTATTTCCATCTTAAATAGTAATACATTATACAGTAACAACGTATGTCGAATATACATGCCTATTATGTTGAGGCGTATGTATATAACTAGAATATACATTATTATATTAACTCAATAAAGCAGTTGATCAATTATTTTTGTATTACATATACTAAATGTTCTTATTAGCGAACATTTATACTTTATATGTCGTAAACGGAATCTATATATAATCTTTGTCCCAAATATCTCGGTGTAGGCTACACAGAAAACTATCAGAGCCAGAACAAATATCTGGTTGCCTCAGCTTTTGAAAGGTAAGCCATAAATATCAGAATAAAAAACGGAATCCCAGACGGGGCCCTACAATAAAAGGAATGTTGTATTTTATTTTTGTTCTTCTATACGTGAGAGAGAGTGAGAGTGAGGGTGGGAACTTTTGTTGAAACCGAAATATCACGATATGCTTATTCGTAAAAAATTTGAACTAGCAGCCGAGAGTAGGCACCCCCCCCCCCCCCCCCCCCCCCTCCCACCCCACACACACACACACCCACACACACACACACACACACACACACACACACACACACACACACACACACACACACACACGAATAAATATATGAAGAGACCAACAAATAATCACTACCCTCTTAATTGGGTGGTTCGCCGTACTTCACGTCTTGGCATGCCTCAGTTAAAGATGTGAACACCGGGTAAACTCCAACCTGCTTAAACTTTATCTTCAGGGGTATAATTGGTCCAGTATGAAGACCCCATTGTGCTAACGAGTGCTGGGGAACCTAAATTGGCCTTGATATTTGTAGCCGCCTCGGTTGCAGGACACATGGACAAGTGGGAGCTTCACAGGTGGGGGCGCGATTCACCTTTGTAGATTTAACAGTTGAAGCGCTCGAGTGGGTGCTCCAGGAGGCTTGCGTTAACCCCTTTGTACCGGTGACTGTTTTTAGTTGTATTTTATCTATACTTGGACGATTTTGTGCAGTTTAAAAAGGATATGTGGTAGTAAATGGATTAAGGGAGATAGTTCGAAGCCTGTTAACTGCTGGAGGCCCATTTTAAACTGAAAATCGTGTTATAGTAGCCAGAATTAAATTAAAAGGACATCGCTGGTAGATAAGGTGTTAATCGCTATTGTCAATTATCTTCCCTCAGTTACCGTTCTTTATCCCTGATTCTTACTGGTTTTTGACAATTTCAGGCAACTGTGTTGATGGTGTAATAGTTAGAACGTGTAAGTTCTGTATGTGATATCCCGGTTTCGAATCCTGGGAGAATCACGTGCTTTCATTAATTTAAATTGGGTTATTATTGGTGCTAGGTACGATGTTAAAAATAATAGCATATACATTTTAGCCAGTACACAAAAGTATACTGAGGCTATGTTTGGTGTATGTTGTACAATGTTAGTGTCTGTATCTCACATAGGATAGTGAACAACTCTATTACGTTCAACGGAGAGTACCAATATTACAGCCATCCCTGAAATATAACCTTTACAATGCCAAATTTTGAGTGCTAGAGTTTTTTCTTCACTCAATAAGCGAAACATGTAAAGTTATTTTATAGAATGTTCAAAAAATGTGAAACTTTAAGTATCACAAATGCCATCAAACTACTGAAGACGGCCAAATACAATCCTACAAAGGAACATGTATAACACTAATATGTAGAAGAGAAAAACTTAGAGGGACATATTTTTCACTTATTGTGTATTATTTCTGGACCCCCTTCTCCCTCATGTTTAGCTTTGAGATTATAAGACGTCTGCCCCATTAGTTTGGCGATTCTAAGACATCTTCCCCCATTTCTATCAATGTTAAGACCTTTCGTGCCATTTAAGTGTCGATTTGCTTTCTGGCGAGCGATAGCGATCCTGTATTTAGGAATAAGTTGCCTTTCGGCTGGGACTTTTTTTTTAACGAAAAATGTATACATTTATCACAACGGATGGTCATGGGGGTATTTTTGTTTAGGTTTGATGGAGGTCTAGGAGGAAAGCGAAACAAACTCTTCTTAACACAAAGAACAACTTCTTCACCTCTAACATAATCAACGAATTAAACCATCTTCCATACAATAGAATAGATTACTAATAAAACATTACACATTCAAGTAAGGTCCTGACAACGTCGCTTGGATAAGGGGAGATGGGTCGTTTTTCGGGTCCCTCTTCTTCCTCAAGTCTAGACCCATTAGCTTTTAGATTTTATGACGTTTGGTCCATTAGTTTGACGATAATAAGCCAAACTCATTGTAATATTATTACGAGACAGCTCCAATATACAAATATAGAGATAGTCCTTACACTCTACAATGGTGTGATGCCGCCACTTTTACAATATGTTGTTCAATTCTAGTCTCCAGCGTTCTGGAAACAAAAATAGAGCTACTAGAAGACCAAGCTAGAGCTACAACGTTTATTCCATCAATAAGAAAACTGAGCTATGGGACGCAATTGACAGCGCTTGGTCTCTTTAGTTGGAAACACATAGACTCCGTGGTTGCCCAATTGGAGTCTGTATTATACTTGATGGGTTTGAAATCGTGGATTTAACACAATTATTACTATCAATATGATTACAACATGCAGACATGGATGACAATTACAACATGCAGCCATGGATGACAATTACAACATGCAGCCATGGATGACAATTACAACATGCAGCCATGGATGACAATTGGAATTGAAGAAGTTCAACACTAGTGAATTTGGAACCTTCTTTACATATAGGTTATGTTCTACTTGAAACAAACATCTCTCATAAACTGTAAATGGTTACTTAGTAGAGCACTTCAAGAGAGTAGACAGTATTTTACACAATGTGCAATGAGTGCAGTGCTTGATAAATAAATCCCTGGAATGGACTGCAAGGTCTTTGTGATACTAACCATTCCTTGTAACTCCTTATAACGATATCTCTCTCTCACACACACACATAAGGTTTATAGGAAACTTCATTGACCGAATACAAAAAATATATGAACACAAAAACTACAAGACGAAAATAAACCTCATATTGTACGTCCCCTTGGATTCCGTTTTTTACTCTGATATTTATGGCTTACCTTTCAAAAGCTGAGGCAACCAGATAATTTTTCTTGCTCTGATTTTTGTTCTCTGTACAGCGAGAGTTGTGAGGCAAAGATGATTAATTTATAGGTTCTGTTTCTGGCAGTTAAACTGACAATGTTTGCTGGTAATAAAACATATGCACATTTAATACACAAACAATAGATCAAATGCTCTATCAAATTAATTTGATTTAGTAATACACTGGCATGTATATCAGTTTTATACATATATGTATCACTATAATTAGCACGAGTATTCAGTATACGCTGTTATAATATATTAATGATGCAGATGAGATATGCATTAACAAAATGTTTTACTATTTGTATTTCTGAATTGCTGAAAGTAAATCAATGTTCTTTCATGATTTAATCAAACAAACTATATTATTATACTATACTTAGAATATACGGAGTAGAGGGCAAGTTGCTGAAAGCAGTGAAGAGCATGTATGAGGGTGCAAAGGCGGCAGTACGTGTGGAGAGTGAGCAGAGCGAGTTCTTTGACCTGAATGTTGGTTTGAAACAGGGGTGTGTGATGTCCCCGTGGTTGTTTACTGTATATATGGATGGAGTTATGAAAGAAATACTATCAAGAGCAGTGGATGTTGGTGTATCGCTGAAAAGGGAGGGAATTGAGTGGAAGCTACCTATACTGCTGTTTGCGGATGATACAGTTCTGATGAGTGATAATGAATGGGAGTTGCAGGGTCTGGTAAATGAGTTTGGAACAGTGTGCGAAAAAACGGAATTTGAAGGTAAATACGGGGAAGAGCAAGGTTATGGTCTTCGAAAGGGGTGAAGTCACAGAGTGTGAGGTGAAGCTGAACGGTCAGGCTACGGAGATCGTCAACTCTTTTAAGTATCTGGGCAGTGTGTTGAGTAAAGATGGGACTATGGATGAAGAGGTGCGGGAGAGGGTACAACAGGGGAAGAGGGTTGTAGGAACGCTAAAAGCAGTAACAAGAAATAGGGTGGTCAGTATGGAAGTGAAGAAGTCCTTGCATGACAGTGTGGTAATCCCGACACTGACTTACGGAAGCGAAGCATGGACGTTGGTTGAGAGACTCAGACCAAGAGTGAGAGCAGTGGAAATGAATTACTTAAGGAGTGCGTGCGGAGTTACATGGAGGGATAGACAGACTAATGAGGAAGTAAGAAGGAGGTGTGGTGTGGAGGTAGATGTGCTGGAAAGTGTGAAAAGGAACAACTTGAGATGGTTCGGCCATATGGAACGTATGGAAAGCGAGAGAATGACTAAGAGGGTGTACGAGAGCGAGGTGGAGGGACAGAGGGGGAGAGGTAGACCGAATATGAGGTGGAAGGATGGAGTGAGGAACTACATGAACGAAGGCGGTGCTGGTTGGGGGGAGGGGCGTCGACTGACTGGGGACAGAGGTGCATGGGGGCGGTTCGTTCGTGGCCACACCTTCGGGGATCACGGCGTCAGGCAATAGATAGAGATAGATAGACTATATTATTGGTGTAGCATTTACTTGGATCCAACATTAGCTATTGTTGTTTGTATTTTTATGTAGGTCAGTTGCTAAATTTTTGTCCCATTATATTTTTACCAAATGTATATAGTTTTTGTTTTACAGAAAAGGACCATGTAAGTAAATGTTGAAATACCTGATACATGCTAATAGTAAATATACTGTACAGCTGAACCGAGAACAGCATTCCGCGCGTGTATAATATTATATCTTCGTTCATTTTAGTGTTGCTAGCTGTGTATACAGAAACGATTTATTCACTAGTCTAAGATATACATAGTTCAATATAATTGTTTATAATATACAACAATAATTCGCTGAATACAATCTTTCATTTTGTTCTCAACTCCAACTCCAGAAGTCATTAAGTGGAGAACATAAATGTGCCAATAAATTATATTGATATAATTATTGCAAGTGCAATAGTGATGCATCATTAACATTGGTATTAAACATTAATTTATGGAGGAGGTGGTTATCTCTTATGGTATCATACTAAGGAAAACATTATTGCTGAAAACAAGAAAATTATATGAACTTAATGTATGTACAGTTGTCCACGCAAGTTCTGTTCCCCTCCTGTTTTCCTTATGTAAATATAGATCGTATGATTGAATTTCGGGAGTAGTTTGTTAACCAGCAGTTATTTAGTGATATAAATCAATTGTTTAATAAGAAACTACCCAACAAATTCAATCATGCTATGTATAGTTCCATACATAATATCAAGGCGAAGACAGAACGTGTGTGACCAAATGTACATACTTGCACATACGGGGAGTCACACGAATATATTCTCAGTAGTATTAATATAGTATCTTCTATGTTCTTGTAATGTAATAACTCACGGCCTAACTCAGAATCAGGCTGCATTACATTAGCTGATAATAATGCAAATGGTGTCATCAATGCTACCAAAATGATGTATGTGGTCACTGGTCTATAATGACCGTAAAATATTTTCCTGTGACTTCTTGAAAACCATATTTTTGTATTCATACGTGATTTTCCCAGTCTTTCTTCCACTCAACAAGTAAACTCTGGAACTCTTTCCCTCAATCTGTGTTTCCCTGAGCCTATGACGTAAACTGCTTCAAACTATGTATCCAGACATGCTGACTCTAACGTACCATTAATTTGGCTCACTAGTATGCTTTCCTATTATATTAATGTATTCTTTATTTAGTGTGTTATTATTATTATTTTTTTTTTGGGGGTGGGATGCCCCTTTGTCATTTGTCTTCTTCATACACAATTAAAAAATATAATACAACAAATAAAATCCAGAACAATTATATAATTTATGATCTCAATATTATTGCATAGTCTATATTCAATCGATAGGCTGTGTTTATTATCGTTAACCTGCTTCAGTTTGTTTCATGAATAATATAATATCAATCAAAGACTACCGGGCCAACAATGGTCAATGGTCAATATCGATGGTTATGATATATAACTGATTTGCTTATGGTTCTACATTGAACCGGTTTCCTAAAAATCAGTATTTATCATTGTGAAAATTGATGTGAATTCCATTTGCAAGTGTCGAACTCCCACAATAAATATCCAAATATTGGGGGTAATCTACTTGCCGATATCAAATATTGGGGGTAATCTACTTGCCGATATCAAATTATTCTTGCCGGTTGAAATTGAATTGGCTACAGATTTGGCTTAGAAGTGTTGAAACCTGTGACATTTGTTGGTTCAAGTGCATACTGTCGAATCAATTGAATAAATTAGGTATTATAAAGGAGTCATATTTGGCGAACAATATCGAAACTCTAAGGGAACCTGTCCATTCAACGTGAAAAACATTGCATCACCAACAAAGTGTAATTTAATGCGCAGATTCGTCATTTCGTGATGCAAAATGGTACATTATTAATTAAGAGATAAACAAAATTCATCCACTCTGATATGCATAATCCGTTCAAATTAATATGTATACAAATGTAATACAAATAATCCTAACCAATCAGGGGTATCTACGCCAGTATATGTAGAATGTGATGTTAAGTTAATACGAATGTTATATCTTATATACCCAATCCCTCAATACCGAATCCCTGAGAATTTGGGTCACTCTGTAATACAACAGAATGAAAGAATAGTCCGTTTCCTAACTGCATATTGATAAGGGAGCCCACCTCGCTTTTTTTTATCTTTCTCTCCCTCTCTCTTTGGCTTGTATCCATTCGGCCCCATTCAGCCTACTGTTAACCCCCATTCAAGTGTCAATATTTTCCTGGCGAGCGGTAGCGAGCCAGCATATATATATGTATGTTTTGACAACAAGCTAAATTTGTACAATTTTCGATAGAAAAATTTCTCCGGCGAAGCCTGATTTCTCCATACAAAGCTGGCTCGCTATCGCTCGCCAGGAAGAAATCGACACCTGGAAGGGGATGAACGTCTTAATACAGTTAGCTGAATTGGGCCGAATGGATATAAGCCAGGGAAATAGAGAAAAGGAGAGAAAGATAAAACAACAAAACGGTGGGCGTATTATTTGGATTCTTTATGGGTCTTTTTTGTGTATTTTAGATTCCTCCCTAGACCTCCATCAAACTTGAAAAAACATCCCCATGACCCCCCATCAAGATAAATTTGTAAATTTGTCAGTTGAAAAATGTCCCGGCCGAAGGCCAATTCCTGTTAAAAGTACAGGTACAGGTAAAAATCAACACCTAATTGGCATGAATCGTCATAAAATTGACAATGAAATGGGTAAAAATCGCCAATCTGATGGGTCAAACGTCATACAATCTGAACAACTAATGGGGCTAAACATGAGGGAGAAAGGGGACCAGAAAAACGGCCCATCTCCCCTTAAAGGTGAATGAAAAGAGTTCAGTAATTGGGCCTGGTATGTACACTCCCCGTGAAAAAAAACAAAAAAACAAAAAGCTAGCCAGTCAAATAAAAAACTGAAACGAACAGCCTCGGAATCGGACGAACGAACAACTGACGAATATGGACAAAACAAAGACTGTTTTTTCTGGTAGTATAGGAATACAAAGCTGGATATAAATGTACACTGTCCGAGACTTAATGCATTGGTACACATGTGTGAAGTAATGGGAGTTTGGAATGGATGTATTTGCTGGAGAGCAAAAGAAGGTGTAGTGTTCAATAAATGGATAATAATCGTGGTCGTGTGCTGAACCTTTTACTGTCTTGATGTTGAAGGGCCTGTCACCCTGGTGTCCCAACCTTTTGAGACTTTCATGTGACTGTGTATTCTGCAACGCCTTCAGCTCGATGACGTATTTATCATAATATTCTAGTTACCATTAGATGATTGTCTTTAGTCAGGTCCCCCACATTTGGTTTCGAACCAGAATTTCGTAAAATGAGCCAAGGACGGCGTAAGGGCGTGTTGACAAAGCCCTGTGTGTGACTGAGGCATAATGGTTAGAGTGTTTAAGTTCTCTATGTGCTATCCCAGGTTCGAATCCCAGGAAGATCACATGTTTTCATTCATTTCATTTGAGGGTGTTTGGTGTTGGGAGTGGAATTCATTACTTAAGATTATTTTGTAGCTCCTCTCAAAGCTGCATATACAATCGTCTAATAATGGCCATAACGGATGATAGTCGTCATTGAACTGATAGGGTTGGATTATAATATTGGTTATGTTGACTGTCCGTACGGGTATGCCTCTAAAGCCGGTATCACACGAGCGCTTTTATAGTCAACATTCGATAATCAACATTTTTCTGGCAACATTTCTCGAGTATTTTGCACTGGCTTTGGAAACTAGACTGATGATAGATACATTTAGGTAGCAGAAATATTAGAAATGTTAACCTTATAAGCTGCCAGACCAGTGTTAAGGATAAGTGTTAAGGGGAAAAGCGCTCGTGTGATACCGACTTAACCCACCGTTAACAAAATAAATTCGCTAGATGGTAAATAATTGCCGAAAATAGCTATAATAACGGCACAATATCTACTATATCTCTCTAAAATGGGCTAAAGCTTACAAAATATGGCGAGGATTCATGTGGCTTGATGGACAATTTTGGCTCTAGATCGAAGTAAACTCCTAGATCTAGCGGGAAAGTAGCTAAATTGGCAACACTACTAGTACTCTAACCACTGTAGTCATCAACAAAGGGCGTAATTAATGTTATTGCAAAATACGTACATCGCGGGAGCTCTGGTGTAATTGCTTTGAGCTGACTGAGGGAGTTTAATTAGACAATTACTCGGAATTAATTAGTAAGGTTATATTGCCGATTATTATTTTTTTTTTGGGGGTGGGGGAAAGTGGTTATTGGGCCTGAGCATATAGAGTATATAGATAGATAGATTACTTGGAGTTAATTATTAAGGTTATATTGCCAATCACTATTCTGCTGAGTTATATGTATTGTTTTGTGAATATACATACATTCGTGAGTCATATTAAGGGGACATTATTTTATCAATGTATTTAGTTGCATTAGTACCGGTATATATAGATGTTTCAGCTTGCTAACTAAACCTCTATCAAGTTTTAAAAATAACACACCAAAGACCCCTTTCGAGATAAATGTGTAAATTTGTTTTACATTTTCCTTCAAAATGTCAATCTCGCTATTGCTCCCCAGGAAAAATAATGTATACTTAAATAGGGCGAAAGGTCTTAAAATCGCCAAACTAATGGGGCAAACGTCTTAAAATCTCTTAACTAAATGGAGTTAAATATGAGTGTGAAGGAGTACCATATTTGTTGTTTACAAATATATCCCCTTAACTATATTGTCGCATGGAGCTGATTGGAATATAAACGAGATAATGACGTATAGTATTCTTAAGGGGAGATTTCTACTAGAGGGATTATTTTCTTTACCCCTTTCTCCCTCATGTTTAGCCCCATTCCTTTTGAGATTTTAAGACGTTCGCCCCATTAATTTGGCGATTTTTAGAACTTTCGCCCCATTTATGTCACTTTTAAGACCTTTCGTGCCATTTAGGTGTCGATTTTTCCTGGCGAGCGGTAGCGAGCCTGTAATTTAAGAGGAATCGGCCTTTGGCCGAGACATTTTTCTACCGAAAAATGTACACATTTGTCTTGAAAGGGGGTCAAGGGGGTGTAATTTCAAGCTTGATGGAAGTCTAAACACACTAAAAACCTCCCCTTAATGACTACGAGTTTGGCTTTTAAATTTCAATAGGCGTTTATTTGATATGATTTGTGAGTGTACTGGTGTTTTAGTAATATATGGTGAGTTTTCATGGTAGCCTGATTTGGTTTTAAACACATAGACACTTTGCCATAATGATATTATAATGACATGTGGATTAAAGATACTACGTATAGGCACCCCTTCAATACGATGGTGGCATTACATTCTGGATAAACTTATTTGAAAGGCCTTTGGGAATAATATATATATATATATACTGTATATATATATATATATATATATATATATATATATATATATATATAATCTCAGTTAACCACTGATTTAATTGAGATTGCATACTCTGAAATTACTTCCAAATATGTCAGGAAGGGGTTATTTAAAACCACCGCAAGCCTAGAAGAAGTTGCCCCTGTACCGCGGACACCACAAACCAGCAAGAGGAACAAGAACATTAATGACTACCGGATGAGGGAACTGTTTGGTAGCCTCCAAAGCTCCTCGGTACTTCCAAAATCCGAGAGAAAGGTACTTCCCAAGACCTAATTTTCGTCACAGATGCTTCCTGAGGTTTGAAGGGTGCTTCCCAAGACCCAACTCGTGGTGCTTCCCAAGACCCAACTCGTGGTGCTTCCCGAGACCCGACTCGTGGTGCTTCCCAAGACCCAACTCGTGATGCTTCCCAAGACCCGACTCATGGTGCTTCCTAAGACCTGACTCGTGGTGCTTCCCAAGATCCGACTAGTGGTGCTTCCCAAGACCCGACTCGTGGTGCTTCCCAAGACCCGACTCATAGTGCTTCCCAAGACCCGACTCGTGGTGCTTCCCAAGATCCGACTCGTGGTGCTTCCCAAGACCTGACTCGTGGTGCTTCCTAAGACCTGACTCGTGGTGCTTCCCAAGATCCGACTCGTGGTGCTTCCCAAGATCCGACTCGTGGTGCTTCCCAAGATCCGACTCGTGGTGCTTCCCAAGACCCAACTCGTGGTGCTTCCCAAGACCCAACTCGTGGTGCTTCCCAAGACCCGACTCGTGGTGCTTCCCAAGACCCGACTCGTGGTGCTTCCCAAGACCCGACTCGTGGTGCTTCCCAAGACCCGACTCGTGGTGCTTCCCAAGACCCGACTCGTGGTGCTTCCCAAGACCCGACTCGTGGTGCTTCCCAAGACCCGACTCGTGGTGCTTCCCAAGACCCGACTCGTGGTGCTTCCCAAGACCCGACTCGTGGTGCTTCCCAAGACCCGACTCGTGGTGCTTCCCAAGACCCGACTCGTGGTGCTTCCCAAGACCCGACTCGTGGTGCTTCCCAAGACCCGACTCGTGGTGCTTCCCAAGACCCGACTCGTGGTGCTTCCCAAGACCCGACTCGTGGTGCTTCCCAAGAGCCGACTCGTGCTGCTACCCAAGACCTGACTCATGCTGCTTCTCAAGACCGCAACGGCACTTCCAAATATTAAATTGTCATTCCCAAGACCAGACCGACGGTGCTTCTCAAGACTGTCATCGTACTTCCAAAGGATAACTCAGTGGTTCCCATCATCGACCCAGCTCATCCATGGATCATTCTCAATGCAAAGTCGTAGAAGAGATAAGAAAAGGAGCCACCAACGGTCCAATACTGACACCCTACACCTGCATCTTCCCGCAGAGCTAAGGATAACTACTTTACCGTTCTCCGAGCCAGCCGACACTGACAATTATATCCCTACCATGCCAAGGAAACATATTCACCTTGTGTAGCTTCAAGGGCCCCTTCTAGTTACAAAACTTACATATCGTTATCCAATATAACTATGCTACCTTACCAGAAATAATTATAGGCTACTCTACATACCTTAAAGATGTAGTAAAATTATGCAGTACACAATTTGTCCGGAAACTCGTGACTCACCCTGTGTATCAGACGAACTATTGTGTTGACGTCATCCTAACTAACAGTAACTAACTAGTGCTCCGGTGAACAAATTGATTAACTGATTAGGGGAGGTATGTCGATTTTCTGGACCCTCTTCTTCCTCATGCGTAGCCCCATTATTTGTTCAATCATAAGACGTTCCTTTCATTAGGTTGGAGATTATAACACCTTTCACCCCAATTTATCTGTCAATATTAGGACCTTTTGTTCCATTTAGGTGTCGATTTTATTCCTGTCGAGCGATAGCGAGCCTGTATTTTTAGGAGGACAAATTTATCTCGGAGGGGAGTCCAGGGGGTGTATTTTAGTTTTTGTTTGATGAAGGTCTAGCGAGGAATCTAAACAATAAACGAATACATAGATAAATAAACCAAACAAATATAGCCTACCTTCCTTAATTGACTGACTACCTGACTGTCGGACGGCCAGACAGATGGACGACAAAATTAACTGGCCGACAGGACCA
Source organism: Paralithodes platypus (assembly GCA_032716605.1). Taxonomy (NCBI): domain Eukaryota; kingdom Metazoa; phylum Arthropoda; class Malacostraca; order Decapoda; family Lithodidae; genus Paralithodes; species Paralithodes platypus. The sequence continues at coordinate 57,269,578 of CM064504.1, forward strand.
TTAATTTCCTTGCACCTTTTTGCTGCCGTTCGAAAGCAACAATGACCTTCCCTCCGTAATTCTGACTGTAAATAATTAGTAGGTAAATGTCTAACTTATTTTCAATCCACTTCTACTATAAATGAGGATATTAGTTCCAACCTATTGCTAGTGTTCAAAAGCCATCAGTATAATTAATAAGGGGGATGGGCGTATTTATTTATTCATTATTGCCTTAAACGTCGTGTGTCCAGGCGTTTTGATCCCAACGTCCCATTAATTTGGCTGTCTGTCACTCTTTTGGCTTAGGAGGAGACACCCGTTGCAGGCAGCCTGCTATTTGTCTCCTTCATACACATGAAAACACACACATACACACACACAGCCCGTAGCTTGCTCTCAGAACGCCACCTATTGAGCAGTGAACTCACTAGGCATTGTCCCCCTGTAACATATTTTTAATATGGGAATATTCATACAGTGTTATTTAATCAGGGAACAATGAGGGTATTTTTTTGGCATTTCGGTGGGGTTTGTGGTACTGCACTGATTGTACTGATGGTACAGCACAAATTCAATCCCAATAATATCTTCCCATTGACATATCGGGATTTGAACCCGGGTCCATTGGATTACCAATCCAGTGGCATGACCACTCCACCACACCTCCCCTAACCTAAGCCTTCGGGCGAGACGGTACCGTCTATAGTGAGAATGGTACCATACAGATCCACCCTAAGCCTTTGTTTCCGATGTCGCCAATTGGCTAAATACAGACTACACACACATCCACAGCCATTCCAACAGTACATAAAACACTTAACATGCATTTCACGCAATACATTCCCAGTTAAGGAGGCGCGATAATAATGAGCTTAGCTCGCATTGCGTGGATTCCCCTTGACGATTAAACACAGCCCGTAGCCTAGTAGGTAGAGCTCTCGTCTCACACACGAGGGGTCGGGGGTTCAATCCCGGCCGGGCGGAGACAAATTGGGCTTGTCTCCTTTCATGTGTTAGCCTCAGTTCACCTAGCTGTAAATAGGTACCTGGAATAAGTGGACGACGTTGTGACGTCCCATCTGGGGTTGGCAAAAATGGTACAAGGCGAGATGGGTATCATATGGTTCACCTAAGCTGATGGCTACCTAAGCCTTCGGGCGAGACGGTACCGTCTATAGTGAGAATGGTACAATACAGATCCACCCTAAGCCTTCGTTTCCGATGTCGCCAATTGGCTAAAAATACAGACTACACACACATCCACAGCCATTGCAACGATACATATAATACCTACACTTATAGGAGGCGGGAAATAACGAGCATGCTCACTCCCGCAATACAACTAGAGTAAGTACAACTAGAGTAAGTACACACATATTTTTAGTTTTTTCGATATTCCAACTACTCCCTCTAGGGCATAGGCTGAGAGCCTGTACATTCCACCGCTCAACACGGTGAAGCCCGTGAGGTCTTGTTCCAGTCTGGGGATTGAGACATGTGAAGCATCCATTCATGGCTCGAAGCAGCTCCATCTCTGGAGCGGCTGGTTGCTTCGTTCAAGTGCTTCACTGTCTCACCCTCCAGACTCAGACCCTCACTCTCAGATATATATATATATATATATATATATATATATATATATATATATATATATATATTGAACTTTGGAAACTTAATATATCATTTAAATGATGAAATCAGATATACAGTGAGAAATATTGAAAAAAACAAGTAAAAAGTTAGTAAAAAACAAATATGCCTTTTTGCCTCAATGAAAGCATACTGCCTGCTTATACATATATATATATATATATATATATATATATATATATATATATACAGTGTGAGTAAAGGAACTTTAAAAAAACTAAATTAATAAATAGGTGTTTACACTTTGTTATTGTAGCTATAAATGAGAAAGGGATTTTGAAAGTGTTCTATCTTTCACCCGTCTCCCTACCCCTCTTCTCCCCGTCACATCTCCTCCTCATCTGTTCATTACAACAAGACTATATCCCTACCGCCTTTCTCTCTTACTTCCCTACTGTCCCTTCCCCTAGTTTAATTTTCCCAAGTTTTGACGTAATGTATCGCATTTGTATATATATACTTAGATTTGTTCCTTCTATAACTCCCTGTTCGTTCCAAACGTCGCGAGTGTCATGTATTATTCAGTCTGTGTCCTTCAAAACTTAGAGGCTGGCTTTCGCTCGCCAGGAAAAAATAGACACCTAAAGGGCACGAAAGGTCTTAATGTTAACAACAAAATTAGGCGAAAGGTCTCAAAACGCCAAACTAACGGAACGAATGTCTGTTTTGCCGGAGACGAAAAGAATAAGGCATTCTAGACAACTCCCTGACTCCAACTTCAATATAGAAAGCTTGTTTATACATGTTGTTGTTGTTATCCTTTCAAAATAATGTAGTTTTCTATTTTCAGTTTGTCATCTTAATACATAATACATTTATATTTACTGTTAGTTACCTTCGTAAATTATAAGTTTAGTTAATATACAGTATAGGTGGTAGGATATAGTTATAATAATACAACCACATTTAATCCTAAAAGCCTGTGAGTAGTCCTGGCTCTTTGGGATCATCGGAATGCTATCACTGGTAAGACTACCTGATAATGTCACACACACTGTGACGTTAACCACTCCGTTAGAACCGCATGGCTTGTCCTACGGTGACTCGCTAGGATCGCCAGGGCAGTGGATGTGGCTACAGTTGATGTATTATTGTGTGCTTTATTTCATATGAAAGCTTGTGTCATGGGCAGTCCAGAAAGGCTCTTTGTTTTCACCCATGTCAAGGCTTTATATATTTAATTGCAAAGTATAAGTTTTATCATTAAGTAGTAATGATAGGATTTGAGAGAGAGAGAGAGAGAGAGTAGAACAGAGTGTGAGGAGGCGCGCAGTATTTTTTACCAGGCTCGATGATGTCATGGCTGGCTGGCCAGCCATGTCTGGAGAATGGAGACACAGTACGTAATGTCGAAACTGAGGAACAGCAGCATGATGAAATGGTTAATCAGGTGAACTGTGAGGAGGATGCTAGGATATTTTTGCAATGGCCTGTTACTGCCGAGCGGTTGGAGGGTATGAATCGGTACGGTCTTCAATGCCTGGCCACAGCTATCGGTCATGCGGGTACTAGCAGCATGACCAGGGATAACTTGATAACGTGTGTACTGGGCAGGGTGACTGGTGAGCGAGATGGGTTGAGTGCTCAGAGCCCTTCGGCCATGCTTCCCCTACACTCGACTCCCAGCCATCCCAATAGTTTGCCGACCCCGAGTACGCTTCCACAGTTGGGTGGAGACTGGCAGGGTGGGTTGCCCGTGGGGGGACCACCGGTAATTTCAAACATTGTAGCACCTTCACCTCCTCAAGGGTTAACTCCAGAATTATTGTTTCAGCTCGAAATTAGCTAAGATCGAAGAGAGAAAGGCTATCAGGGTATCTGAGCTTCAGCTTCAGCAGCAACAAAGGGCATGTTGTGAGCTTCAGCAGCAATTAGAATTAGCCAAGATAGAAGAGAGAGCCAAGCTAGCAAAAATCCAAGCTGATTTAGAGTCGACTAGGTACTGTGCCGACATGGACGTAGAGAAGTCGCGAGTAGAGACAACGGGACAGCGACTTAGGGCTGGTAACCGTGTTCATGATCAATCTCTCTCGCACTTATTGAAACTGGATCCGGTGTTTGATGAGAGTGGTGTAACAGAATTTTTCGCACGCTTTGAGAAGAAGTGCCAGGAACACCAGTGGCCAGAGAATAAATGGGCAGCACTTGTATCCTCTAGATTAATAGGCAAGGGTCTTAAAGCCTACGATGCGTTACCTTTGGAGTCATGTATTGTGTATGAGGATCTCAATGAGGCTGTCCTGAGGGCTTACGAACTGCAACCAGAAACGTACCGTTTGAAGTTCCGGGGTGTAACTAAGGGAAGAGATAGCACCTTTTTGGAACACACCCGGGACTTGTCCGATGCTATGGGGAACTGGCTCCGATCTGAGAAGGTAACAACATTTGATGGAATTAAGCAGTTAATGATGTTGGAGCAGTTCTTTAAGAGCACGGGCGGTGATCTAACTTTGAACTTAAAGGAAAAAAACCCAAGAACTCTAGTAGAAGCGGCAGAAATGGCTGATCTACGGCTGTCGTTGATTCGGGGTTGCGGGTCCTCACAGAAGTACGATGCAAGTGCTAAGGACCGTTATCCTCCCCCTCCCCGTAGCAACCACACATTTAAACAAAAGAGCAATGAAACTAAAACTGAATCCAAACCTAACACCGCGCCGAATAAGAAAAGTCAGGGGCCTTCTACATCACATTATAAGCCGAAACCGAAATTTATGAGTTTTAGGTGCCACAAGGAGGGTCATAAATCAAATGAGTGCCCTAGTCGACCTCCTCCGGCAGCCGTGTCTTTTGCTCACGGCATTGGAGTGTTCAAGAGGACATCGGAGTTTGTTAGAGGCAATTCTTCCGAGGTAAATACACTGCCAGTGCAGAAGGATCCGGAAGGCTTATTCTCTGTCCGTGATGCCTTTAGTGACCACAGGGGACTCGGTTGTGTGGAGTGGGGGGGTAGAAGACATGAGGTGAGAGTTTTGCGTGACACTGGGGCATCGCAAACACTGTTGAGGAATTTCACTGGTAAACCTGTCAATACGGCGCGGGTGGTTGTGGTTCAGGGAGTTAATGCAACAAGGTCATACCCGCTTGTAAGAATGAAGATGGAAGTTGATGGTGTGACTCGTGACCTGGATGTAGGAATTGTGGAGAAGTTACCTGTTGGGGGCGTCGACCTCCTTCTCGGCAACGACTTTGCGGGGCCTACTTCTGAGGCTCCACCCTTAGTCGTTGCCGAGAAGCCGGCCGACGTGAGTAGAGAGGAGCAGGAGTGGGTTGAGAAGTGTCAGGTGCAACCTATGGCGTGTGTTGTCACCAGATCTCTTGAATCCAGGGAGTCACATTCTGGTCAACAGTCTTTAGACAAGCGGAGGAAAGGTACCGAGAAGGGGTTGAAAGTTGATGCGGTTGAGAGTTTAGTATCAACGGACATTCTCGGGGACTCATTATTAGGACCGATTTTCGAGTCTGGAGAAGACCCATTAACTGTTACTAAGAAGGCAGAGGATGGGCTTAAAAAGACGAAGAGACAGCAACGATACACAGAGAGAGAGCAACGGGAGGCTAAATTCAATGTAGGAGGGGGGCATGAGTTGTTTCGCAAACACTTAGATAAGCTTGCTCCTTCGGACATTCGTAAATTGCAATTAGAAGACCCGGAGGTTCTTGAATGTGGTACCGGTGCTGTCGAGTTGGAGGAGGACAGTGATGCACAGTCGGGAGATGTAGCAACAAGGTATCCTGACGTGTACCCTATGAGAAATGGGTCAGCGAAGACGGTGGTCCGAAGCTTGCTAGTGTATTTTTCCCGGTATGCTTACCCGCAGGAGATTCAGTCAGACCAAGGATCCAACTTCACTTCTAACCTCTTTGTTCAAGCAGTGCAGCAGCATGGGATTGTTACAGTTGTGTCATCTGCGTATCATCCGGAGAGCCAGGGTGTGTTAGAGCGATGGCACTCAGCCTTAAAATCTGTGCTTCGTTGTTGTTGCTTTGAGAGTGGGAAAGGTTGGGATCTTGGCCTGCCATATGTTTTATTTGCTGCATGGGAGGTACCTGGGGAAAGTTTGGGATTCAGCCCTAATGAGCTCGTCTTTGGACACCGTGTCAGAGGGCCTCTCCATATGGTTGAAGAAATATGGGAGGGCGCAGAAAAACCTTGTTCTATGCTCAAGTATGTCCTCGACAGTCGAGAACGGATGTTGCGCAGTCTGGAGTTGGCTGGCCGTAATTTGACTAGCTCTCAGGCCCTCATGAAGGACAGGTACGACCTCAAGGTTAAACTCAGGGAGTTTCACGTGGGTCAGGAGGTGTTGATTCTACTGCCCCTTGTAGGTCACCCCTTATCCGCGAAGTACACTGGTCCTTATAGGGTGGTGGAGAAGCTATCGGACCTGGATTACTTGGTAGCCACTCCAGACAGACGTAAGTGCAATCAGTTATGTCACGTTAATCTCATGAAGGAGTATGTGAGGCACCCCCCTGAGCCTCTCACTGTGCCTGTGATGACGTTTAGCAGTCAAGATGGAGAAGGAGAATGGGACAGTCACGCTCAGGTGGAGGATAACTGGGATCATCATGTCTCTGCGAACCCGTGGGCGGGGAATACGAACCAGGCGGCTCAGGAAGCGTTGCAACACTTACCTGAGCATCAGCGTGTGGCTGTGGAGCGCCTGTTCGGTTCATACCCCTCTGTTTTCGCGGAGCACCCCGGCCTCACTATCCTAGAGGTGCACGACGTGGACGTAGGAGACCACCCCCTTTTCAAGTCAGTTCCCTATAGGGTGCCCCCCATTAAACTGCCGGCCCTCCGGGCGGAGTTGGAGTATATGTTAACAAGGGGGCTGATTGAGAAGGGGGTGGTGAAGTGGACATCTCCCGTCACACTGCAACCAAAACCGGATGGTAAGGTGCGATTCTGCGTAGACTACAGACGGTTAAACGGTTTGACGCCCACCAACCCATACCCTCTTCCTCGGGTCGATGACTGTGTGGATAAGATAGGCAATGCAAAGTACCTAACGAAGGTGGACGTGGTTAAGGGATACTGGCAGGTGCCCTTATCCGAACGACCGAAAGAGGTATGTGGCTTTGTGGTGGATGGTGCTACCTACCGCTGTAACGTGATGCCTTATGGCCTAAAGAACGCACCCGCTACCTTTCAGAGTTTGATGTATGATATAACGGCAGACATTCCTAATTGCACAGTATACCTCGACGATGTTATTATCTATGACAACAGCTTTAAGAGTCATTGTGAGCACGTAGAACTCCTGTTCAAGAGGCTTAGTGAGGCTGGCTTGGTGGTCAACCTGGCAAAGTGTGATTTCGTGCTGGCGTCCGTGCAGTATCTGCAGTATCTGCAGTATATGGTGGGGTTGGGTCAGGTGTGCCCCCCACAGAACAAGATAGCTGCGATAGATCACTTTCCCCGGCCGGCCACCAAGAAGCAGATCATGAGGTTCTTGGGTATGATCGGATACTACAGACGCTTCATTAAGAGGTACTCTACCGTGCCAAAGTCCACGTGCGTGCGCGTGAGCGCACAATAATTTGGGGGGAAATTGCCTTCAATTTTTTACTCTTGTAAAATCCGTTTTCGGGGGCTCTGTAGGACCAATTTTTGAGCTTTTTGATCGTTTTTTCGTGGTTTTTCCTTCATTCCTAACCCATTCGCTATTGTTTCTGGAATAAAAAAAAAATTTCAAAACCGGCCGGGTTCTGGGTGTACATTTATTAACCCGTGGAGCCCCGGCTAGTTTTGTAATGTTTGTTCACCAGAACCCGGCCAGTTTTTAAAAAATGGTTTTATTCCAGAAACAATAGCGAATAGGTTAGGAATGAAGGAAAAAACACGAAAAACCGCTCAAAAAGCTTAAAAATTGGTCCTACAGAGCCCCCGAAAACGTATTTTACAAGAGTAAAAAATTGAAGGCAATTATCCCCAAAAAACAGGTTATTGCGTGCTCACTCGCACGCACGTGGACTTTGAGAGTTTTCAACCATCGGCACGGTTGCGTGGGATACGTACACAGTTCCCATACAAATCTGAGCCCTCTTGAGTGGCTACACCTGAGGTTACGGTCGGCGCAATTAGGGTGACGCATCAGGCGCGTCTCTGGGGCTGTGCGTTGCATACATCGCCGACGCGTCAGACGCGTCGCTGGGGCTGTACGGGTTAATAATCAGCCGGGGCTCGACGGGTTAAGTAGTAATGATAGGATTTGAGAGAGAGAGAGAGAGAGTAGAACAGAGTGTGAGGAGGCGCGCAGTGTTTTTTACCAGGCTCGATGACGTCATGGCTGGCTGGCCTCCTGGAGATTGGCTGGAGGAGTGTTTTACCATGTTCGATGATGTCATGGCTGGCTGGTCTCTTGGGGATTGGCTGGAGGACTTGTTACCGCTTTTTCTACGCAGTTCGAGCTAGTGCCAGTATATATACAGCTCTCTTGCCACTCTCTCCCTCAGATCTGGTCTCTAGAACGCATCCTTCTTATCCCTTTGATATTTGTCCCCCTAACTGCACCTGAGAACCTTTTCCTCTGCCTATCTCTCTCATTTCCCATATCTTTCACCATCTTTTATTAATATAATACCCCCTCTGGTTAACTCTGCATAATCAGCTTCATGCTGGCCAGTTGTATTGTGCATTAAGGTCTTATATAACCCATGTATTTTAGTTGTTAAGATAAGTTGATCACAAAGCATTGGTTGGCATCCATATTGTTCAGTACTGCTTCCTATAATTATTAGTGTTCTGCTGGATTAGAAAATGCTAGACTAGGAGTCTGATACTATAAGGTATTGTTTCCGATGGGTGCTGGCTTTAGTTAAAAGCTGCACGACATACCTGAGAACTATAGTTGATTGGGTAAATTCTAGTCTGTGTGCCATTGAGAGTAGAGCATGCACGAATGAAGGCTTTTTGCCTATACCATTCTGCACTGTTCTAAGCTTGGTTGTTTGTCTTTGAGGTACGCCAGGAGAACGCTTAATACTTCGGTATTAAGGTTTCTCAAGAGAGCTACCCTTCACTATAACGTAATACTTGACGCACAGACATGAGATTTGCACTAGGCTATGCGGCATGCCATGCGCACCAGTATCTCGTATCATTGACTCTAGCTAGACTTTATCAGTCATAGTAGACATTAAGTATATTAAACCAATTACTCTTATTATGCATACCCGTTTATGATTACACAAGCATTTCGCAGCCTAGTTTGATGTATTGAGACACAAACAACTTAGTCTCTTTTTGTTGATAGGAATACTGTATTGTCGTGGCGATTATTATTATTGTTGTAGCGTTTAGGATATTCTTGGCTCCGACTGCATTATATATCCTGCCTTTTGTGAGCATAGCCTGCTCGAGCATTGTTCCGCTGCCTGCCTTTTTGGGTTCCATTTCCGATTCGAGCATCTTGATAGCATCTAACATTTAAAGAAGATTCCTTGTTGGTGTTGACGGACTTTAGTGCACTTTCTTTCATGCAGGAGTGCCTGACATTTATTGATTAAAGTAACGTAAGCTGTAACTTCTCTTACCACCTTACTTTACATACCATAACCAAGCACCTTCGGTTATAGGTAGTAATAGGCTGTTTTCACATAACATTAAGCCTAGAGTAGACGCACATTTATTGAGAGTTTGATAACCTATTATTGCATATAGAACTCTGGAGAGTATTTGTGTTCTTTGTTGACTGGGAATATACATCAGATGTTGGATCTAGCGCTTTCCGTTGTAGCATTTATGCCATTACTAGTCCAATGAATAAGAACCCTGATATATTTAAACCTCAGTCGTAACAACACACACACACACACACACACAGAGGTTAATTGGGAGGAGGGAGACGCAGGTAGTAATATGAGTTCTTGGCGGAATGTACTACTAGAATTGGTTACAGAAAACCTGCTAATTCAGAATATTAAGGAAAACACAAGAAGAAGGGGTAAAGATGAATCGTCTAGATTAGACTTGGTGTTTACAAGAGATCCAGATATGATTACAAATACTAAATACCTACCTCCGCTAGGAAATAGTGATCATGTGGTAATTGAAATGGAAATCCTGATGGGTTATCCAACAATGCTAGAGAGAGAAGAACATAAAGAAAGGAGATTGAACTATGGGAAAGAAGATTTTAAGCTATTAAAAAGTTGCTTCAGGGATGCAGACTGGAGTGAAATTGAACAGAAAAACAATGTTAATGATAAATACTGTGTGTTTAAAAACATTTATGATGATATTGTAAACAGGTATGTGCCAAGACAAGGAAATAAGACTGAAAAGATAAAAGACTGGTTTAATGATAAATGTAGAATAGCTAGGGATAAGAGAAATAAGGCATGGAACATAGCCAGAAGAAGGAGAAGTGAACAGACCTGGAATACATATAGGAAGCTAAGGAACGAGTATGTCAGAATTAGGAAACAGGAAGCAAGAAATTATGAAAACAACATTGTGGAAAAATGTGTAAGTGATCCCAAATTGTTCTACAGGTATGTAAATAGCAAAATGAAGGTTAAGGACAAAATAATGAAGCTGAGGGAAGGAGACAATATTTATGAGGGTGATGAGAAGATATGTGAGGTTATGAATAATACATTACATTCAGTTTATGCTATGGATGAACAATTTTTAGAACCAGAGATTATATACCAAAATGATGAAAAATTGGGGGACATTATCTTTTAACCAGAGGAACTACTAGAACTTATGAAGGGACTAGATGTGAGAAAATCAATGGGCCCAGACAATATAGCAGGATGGATTCTAAAAGAATGTGCAGAGGAATTGGTAAAACCTTTATATGCAATAATTAAGTACTCTATTGAAGTTGGAAAATTACCACTAGACTGGAAAAGGGCTAATGTAGTACCAATCTACAAAGGTGGGAGTAGGGAGCAGCCGCTAAACTATAGACCAGTGTCACTGACAAGTGTTGTTTGTAAAATGTGTGAGAAGATTATTAAGAAAAGATGGATAAAGTACTTGGAAGAAAATAATTTACTTACTGTAAGACAATTTGGATTCAGAGAGGGAAAATCATGTGTTACTAATCTGCTGAGCTTTTATGATAGGATGATAGATATACTACAAGAGAAAGAAGGATGGGCGGACGGTGTGTATCTTGATATAAAGAAGGCCTTTGACAGAGTTCCTCATAGTAGACTTAGATGGAAGTTGAAGAAGTTTGGAGGGGTTCAGGGTAATTTGTTGAAGTGGATGGAGGACTATCTCTCGGGAAGACAGATGAGAACCATGATAAGAGACAGCTTATCAACATGGAGGGATGTTACAAGCGGAGTTCCACAGGGATCAGTGTTGGTTCCAATTATGTTTCTGGTCTATATCAATAACATGCCAGAGGAAATAAATGCATACATGAATATGTTTGCTGACGATGCAAAAATTAATGAAACATATAGTGGACGAAAACAGTTTTAGAGAGCTACAGAGTGATCTGGATAAGATAGACCGATGGAGCAAGATATGGAAATTAGATTTTAACAAAGATTAATGTCATCTGATGGAAGGGGGTGTGAGTAAAAGAAGACCTCATTGGGAATATAAACTAGGAGAATGCACGATTAACCCCTCAGAGAAAGAAAAGGACTTCGGCACTATAATACAGGGAGATCTTTCACCCGAGAGCCATATTAACAAAATTGTGGGAGAAGCTTATGGCCTGTTGAATAAAGTAAAAATAGCATTCAAGTATTTGAATGAAGAGATGCTAGTAAGTATAATAAAATCAATGGTGAGACCTAAATTGGAATATGCGGCAGTGGTGTGGTCAACCCATCTTAAAAAACACATAATTAAGTTGGAGAAAGTACAGAGAGCTGCAACGAAGATGATTCCAGAACTAAGAGAACTGACATATGAAGAGAGATTAGAGAGATTGAATTTGCCAACTCTAAGTGAGAGAAGAGAAAGAGGGGATATGATTAAGATGTATAAATGTGTTAGGGGATTGGAAAGGATAGACAAGAAGGACTTTATCGAGGGAGATAAAGGGAGGACTAGAGGACATAGTTGCAAGTTAAAGAAAGGCAGATTTAAAGGAGATGTGAGGAAATTCAGCTTTCCATATAGAAGTATTAATATGTGGAATCAGTTGGATGATGAAGTGGTGGGTGCGGGGAATATCCACATTTTTAAAGCCAAATTAGATAACATAATCTTTGGAGGCGGGACAATACGAACCTAAAAACTCAAATCCTGTATACTACAATTAGGTGAGTAGGTGAATTAGGTGAGTACACACACACACACACATTTCGAGATTTCACACCCACAATAAAACTATAATGGCCCAATTTATTTTGTTAAACTAATTAATGAAGCCTGTTGCAATTGTTGGCGCTATCATTTACACGAGCTATATTAGGAAACCGTTTAATAAATATAGCAGCAATCACCAGAATACAGATTCAATTATATTTTTTCATAATTGCTTTCAGAGTCACTTATTCATAAAATATGTAAGATTTCTTCAAGAAAACAGTATATATATATATATATATATATATATATATATAAACAGCCGTATCCCCAACTCTTAACTAATAAAGTAGCTCAAACCTAACAATGGCAAAGTTGGTCATCCCGCCTACTTTTAAGGGAGGATGGTTCACTGTTTGGGCGATTTTTGTATGTATTCATTATTTTTCTAGTTTCCTCCCTAGACTTCCATAAAAAAAAAAAAAAAAAACGTCCATTAGATCCCCCTTCTAGATTAATTTGTAAATTTGTCAGAAGAAAAATGTCCCGGCCGAAAGCCGGTTCTTCCAACATTACAGGCTCACTATCGTTCGCCAGGGGAAAAATCGACACCTAAATAGCACGCAAGGTCTAAATATTGACGAAAAAATGGGGCTAAAGGTCTTAAAATCGACTAACTAATGGGGCAAACATCTTAACATCTGAAAACTAATGGGGCTAAATATGAGGGAGAAAGTGGTCCAGAAAACCGGCCCATCCCCCCTTAATCTACTACTTTCTTGCATCACGGAGTCGGTTGAACACGTCTAACTTCTGGGAAGCTGTTTTAGCAAGAGTGGTACCATGATCTGTTTTAGCAAGAGTGGTACCATGATCTGTTTTAGCAAGAGTGGTACCATGATCTGTTTTTAGCAAGAGTGGTACCATGATCTGTTTTAGCAAGAGTGGTACCATGATCTGTTTTAGCAAGAGTGGTACCATGATCTGTTTTAGCAAGAGTGGTACCATGATCTGTTTTAGCAAGAGTGGTACCATGATCTGTTTTAGCAAGAGTGGTACCATGATCTTTTCACGAAAAGTCAGAAGAAAAAGAAATGCAAGAATAATGAGAGAAAATTTGTGTATTTTTGAAGTATAAGGGGTAGACGTCTGGAAAATTGTAACATGCAGATATATGGAGTCATTGAGATTGTACAGCACTATGTTATAACAAATTTATACAACTTTATTAATCATGTGGATAATGTGTTGTGTAACCTTTATTTCATGAAATCCTCTTACCGCACATATTTTGCAACACATTATGCTAGGTTATATTAGATACATGTATAACGTTGAGATGGTTCGGCCATATGCAATGTATGGGAAGCGAGAGAATGACTAAGAGGGTGTACGAGAGCGAGGTGGAATGATGGAGAGGGAGAACTAAACCGAAGGAAAGGTGGAAGGATGGAGTGAAGAAGTATATGGATGGAGGCAGTGCTGGTTGGGAGGAGGGGCGTCGACTGACTGGGGACAGAGGTGCATGGGGCGGTTTGTTCATGGCCACTCCTTCGGGTATAACGGCGTCAGGCAATAGATAGATAGATAGATGTCTTTCATTTCTCATTTCTGTTCTTTCCATTGGTTCCCCTCTTAATTTACATATTCAACTGTATTGTCTGTTCACTTTTTTTCCTGCTAGTTTCTCCCTCATGTTTTACTTTTATTCATTTTTTACCTGATTTCACTATTAGTGTTTTGTCTTATAAGTTTGTCCGTTATCCTTCGACTTCATTTTGGTTATTAGTTCTATCTCATTTTCTCTGATTTTTATTTATTTGTAATTTTCTATTCTGGTTTGTTTATATTCATTTGCCTTGTGTTATATTTCGTTTGTTTTATATTTAATGTTCCTCTACTACTTCAATCTCTCTGTGTCTCAACTTAATAGATTGTTTACTCTAGGTTCCCTACTCGTTATCCAAACTTGGTTGTATTAGTAATTTCTTTATCGGTTTTGCCATCTTTAATTTTCCTACCGATTTATATTTGTTTAAAAAAAAATCCCCTCTCTTGTCCGTACTTGTTCCTAAATCTCTCTCTCTCTCTTTCTCTTTTCTGTCTGTCTGTATGTCTGTCTCTGTCTCTCTCTCTCTATCTGTCTCTCTTCTCTGTCTGTCTGTCTGTCTCTGTCTCTCACTATCTCTCTCTCTCTCTCTCTCTCTCTCTCTCTCTCTCTCCGTGTCTCTCTCTCTGTTATCTCAGCAGTCGTAGTCTCTTACCCCCACTGTATATCAGCGTCAGTCGGCCTTATCGTTCTGTCTTGCTTTATCGTTCTTCAGCTCGGACAACTTTTCAACTGGAACACATATTTCTTATTGGGTACGTGTGCATGTGTGTGTGTGTGTGTGTGTGTGTGTATGTGTGTGTGTGTCAAAATACGTCATGTGCCTCAATGGGTTATTAAAAGGGGAGACTGACCGTTTGTTTGGTCTAAGGGAGGCAGAACCAAGGCTGGACCTTGAAATCAACATTTCAAATTTGTTTTTTTGTTTCTATAATGCTTCTTTCAACATAGGAGAATAGCATAGTAGGGCAAAAAAAAAAACATATCGCATCCATAACCCCCCCGAACGGGGTTTTAACCACACCCCCCAATCAACGAAATGTTTTCCTTTCACCCCAATTTTTGTTTTGTTTAGTGTTGTTTGTCTAAAAGGCTTCTGTAAACAATATAAACTACCATATGAGGGCATAAACACCCATATGACATCCCTCGCCAACCCCCCCCCCCCCCCATGGCCCCCAATATCATGGATATTTATAAAACCCTTTGGTAATAAATGTGTAGAGCCAATGTTGCAAGATTTTTTTACATTAGTATTCCAATAACGTTGTTTTCTCTAACATCTTAGTAATAGAAAACGTCTCTGGAAGGAGAAACTTAGTTATTTTCCCCTAATTTTGTCACCCAGGGTATTATAGTAAACGTTTTGTGATTTCCAGAGATCATATATTGGCAACTCCAAGTGCCACTACATTTTTGTATATTGCTCTGCTTCGTTCCCCTTCTACACACTATATATAGGACTATATAGGACTAATATGATTAGATAATGGCAGCATCTCCGATATTTTCCAAGATTCAAAAAATTTCATGTCGAATCTTGCTCTACCCCAAAAAAATAATATATATTACATATTTTTGTCAGTACCTTCTATTATTTAATATGGGAAAACTAGATCATATAGTTGTAGGGGATGCTTGTAGGATACGCCAGAAAGAAATTGCGGGAAATTTGAACAATTTTCAATGACTAGTTGATTTTTCATAAAGTGTAATGAAATTTTGCGCTCGCGCGTGCGCGCACACATATAGAGAGCTGATTTTTTTCAGCGAGTCTTAGTATTTCCATTGGTATTAAGATGGTATAATGCCAGAAACAAAATCACTTATAATGGGTGAATTGGGGGTGTAAGGTTCTGCCTCCCCTTTTATTCATATATTTGTTTAGTTTTCTCCCTAGACCTCCATCAAGTTTAGAAAACACCCCTTTAGACCCCCATTTAAGATAAACTTGTACATTTTTCGGTAGAAAAATGTATCGGCCAAAGGCCGGTTTCTCTTAAAATTGCAGGCTCGCTATCGCTCGCTAGGAAAAAAATCGACACCTAAATGGCACGAAAGGTCTTAAAATTAACAACAAAATGGGGCGAAAGGTGTTAAAATCGCCAAACTAATGGGCCAAATGTCTTATAATATCAAAAGTAGTGGTGCTAAACATTAGGGACAAGGGGGTCCAGAAAATAATTGATATTTGAACCTTATTATCTCTGCATTTAGCAAATGTCACACGCTACTAAACAGCCTTTTACTGAGGTTAAATAATATATATTAGTGTAATGCTCATTTAAGGGTGGTTGGTTCACTTCTTGGGCGTTTTTGCATGTGTTCATTATTTTTCTAGTTTCCTCCCTAGACCTCCATCAAATTAAAAAAAAAACATAAATCCATTAGATCCCCCTTCTAGATTAATTTGTAAATTTTTCGGTAGAAAATATCCCGGCCGAAAGTCGGTTCTTCCAACATTACAGGCTCACTATCGTTCGCCAGGGAAAACATCGACACTTAAATAGTACGAAAGGTCTAAATATTGACGAAGAAATGGGGCGAAAGGTCTTAAAATCGACAAACTAAGGGGGCAAACATCTTAACATCTGGAAGTTAATGGGACTAAATATGAGGGAGAAAGTGGTCCAGAAAAACGGCCCATCCCCCCTTAATCAGCATAAATGATAAGGTGGTTTATATTATTCGCTTCAGTTCATTCATCATTTATGCGCTTCCCAAGCAAAACCGGTAGACGTACTGAAATCCAAAGAAGAGAATCATGATTTTATTTAAAAGTTATATTAAGGGGGGTCGCCAGCTTTTTTTTATCTTTCTCTCCTTTTTTCTCTTTCCCTGGCTTGTATCCATTCGGCCCCATTCAGCCAACTGTTTTAAGACGATTATCCCCTTCCAGGTGTCGATTTCTTCCTGGCGAGCGATAGCGAGCCATTATTGTATGGAGAAATACGGTTTTGCCGGAGATCGAAAAATGTACAAATTTAGCTTGCTGTGAACAAAAAATATTGACACCTGGATGGGGGTAAACGTCTTAAAATAGTAGGCTGAATGGATACAAGCCAAAGAGAGAGGGAGAGAAAGAGAACAAACAGCGAGGTGGGCTCCCTTAATTGGTAAAGAGTTATAAACCTCCTGAGGATTATGATGCATTTTGACAGTTTTTCTAGCTATTATTTTACGGTTTTGTATAGATTAGCACAGGTAGATGAAAATCAAAGGGTTAAATACAACAGTCTTTACCCTTATAATTGCCACAGATCATTCCTAACCTCTTCTAATGATAATCCGAATAAACTCAAAACACGTCGTAACCCTCACGAGGTTAAGTAATAAATATATACACCAAAAACCAAGCACTACCCCCTTAAGGGGACTACACACACTCTGACACTAAACAAATAATAAAAGAAAAATATATTCACCTCCATACTTTCAGGGTATAATAAAATTATCAATGCCTACTTTGTGGGAACATGAGAATGTGGTAAGTCATGACATCATGACGTCACGACGTCATGATGTCATGATGTCACAACTTCCTGTGGTCTTAGTATTTGCCCTACAGACACCTGCTGTTACATGTAAATACTCTAATACCATAGGAAGAGCGTGTAATTTAGTTTTTCTTAAAATCTCTACAACGTCATGAGATATTGAGGTCATAAAATGTACGTCGTGCGCGACCGATGTCAAGCCGATCGCAATTTTTTTTAATAAAATTCCCCCCTGACACTCAAGTTTTTCACTCTATTGAAAAACAAAAAAATACACGATGAAGGCACAGCCATTATGTGTTAAACATAAGCGTTTACAAGCAGCTCCAAAACAATACAATGGAGTAGTTACAGTTGGAAGTTGCCAATATACGATTGTGGGAAATCGCAGACGAAAGTAAAATATATAAAAATCTCAATTTTCTGGTGGTGTGTCATGAACAATAATGGCTAAGTTACTCATAAAAACTAAGTTTTCTGATTTAGGTATTAGAAGAAAATGTAAACTAGCCAGTAATTTAGGGTAAACTATGATTTTTCTATATGTATTCTCTTATTATACGTATCATAGGTGTATGTCAGTGTGCGTTTTTTTTTTTTTGGGGGGGGGGTATTAATGTCATTTTTTTTTTTTTTTTTTTTTTTTTTTTTTTAAGAGACAATGAACGGAGGAAGGAAAAACACAGATAAAACAAAAAGGTCCATGTGCCTAAAGGCATCCTCCATTCATAAAATGTTTGTAACAACTGGATTTAAACATTTGTTGATTGTAAGTTTGTGGAAAGCAATTCGAGGGAAGTGAATTCCAAAGAGTAGTAGCTCTGGGGATAAATGAATTCTGATAAGCAGAAGTTCTGCATTGTGGAGGAGAAAGTGTAAATTCATGGGCGCTCTCAGCTGCCCTAGTTCTACGGGGAAAGATGTGGAGAGGCGGCACAATTGAAGCAAGTTCCTCGGAACAATTGCTGTGAAAATATCTGTAGAATAATGCAAGGGATGCAACGTTTCTTCGTATGGCTAATGTAGGAAGGTCCTGTGTGATTGCAGGGTTATTGATTAATCTAATAGCTTTATTTTGAATTTTGTCCAACTGCCTCAATGCAACCACTCCACTTCCACCCCACAGAGGTGAACAGTAATCCATCTGAGAGCGCACATGACTTTTATATATTACGGCCAACTGCTCGTCAGTGAAGAATTCTCGAACTCTGTACAGGAGTCCCAGTTTTTTAGAGGCATTCTTAGCAATGCTTCTAACATAATGTGTCCAGCTCAAGTTAGTAGTTAATGTTACACCGAGAATGTCAATACTAGGGGAAGTGGGAATATTTACATCATTAAAAAATATATGGGAGTCAGTGAGATTCT
Source organism: Paralithodes platypus (assembly GCA_032716605.1). Classification (NCBI taxonomy): domain Eukaryota; kingdom Metazoa; phylum Arthropoda; class Malacostraca; order Decapoda; family Lithodidae; genus Paralithodes; species Paralithodes platypus. Next base: position 57,287,912 of record CM064504.1, read on the forward strand.
GTCGGTTAGAAAATTGAATGTACTTGGTTTTCTGTGCATTAAAGGAAACTAGATTCTCTTGTCCCCATTCATTAATTCTAGAAAGGTCCCGGTTCAGAGAAATTGCAGTGTTTATTTTTGAATTTATAAGATCGGGTTGGGTGAAAGAATTGGTAAATGTGAAGGAACTGTGGAGTGTTGAGTCATCTGCGTAGGAATGTATTGGATTATGAGTGGTAGATATGAGATCATTGATATGAATGAGGAACAGAGTTGGGGCCAAAACTGATCCCTGGGGAACACCAGCATTTATTGAGTGAAATTGAGAATAAAGGCCATCTACCATTACACGTATTTTTCTGTTATGAAGATAAGAAGAAATTAGTGGAACTAATGATGCAAGGCCGTAGTGTGACATCTTCGACAATAAGGATTGATGCCAGACTCTATCAAATGCCTTTGATATATCCAGTGCTATTGTATGTGTTTCACCATGTTGGTCTGTAGCTTGGTTGATTTGATGCGTAAGAAGGCAAAGAATGTCTGCAGTTGATCGACATCGTCTAAAACCATATTGCCTATCACTGATTAATTTATTATTCTCCAGATGCTTAATTATGTGATTATTTAATATAATTTCAAAAACTTTGCCAAGAGTGGAAGTTATAGCTATTGGTCTGTAGTTTGATGGATCTGAAGAGGCACCTTTTTTAGGAACTGGATGGATGTTTGCTTCTTTCCAGGGTACTGGGAAGCATGAGGTATGAGTACACAGACGGAAAAATTTTGCCAATACAGGAGCGAGCACCAAGGAGCAATTCTTAAGTACTATTGGAGGAATTTCATCTGGACCAGGAGCCTTATCTACTGAGAGATTCTGCAAAATAGTTTTGACATGTCTGGTGTGGATCTTAAGTGAGGGAATTTCAGGTGAATTAAAATTAAGTACAGGGACATCTTGATTTATTTCATCTAAGGTTGAGTTGGTGGAGAAAAAATCTGCAAGAAGGTTAGCTTTACCTCGTGGGTCACTTACAAGATTGCCAGTCGGAGATTTTAATGGTGGAATGGATGAAGCAGTAGTGAAGTTGGATTTGAATGAGTTAAGAGTAGACCAAAATATTTTGTTATCATTTGGATTATTTAGAAGTTTATTTGCCTGCTTATGGAGAAAGTTTGATTTAGTTAGGTTTAATACAGTTTTGGCATGATTTCTGATGTTTCTAAAGTAATTAAAGGCTTCATGTGTTTTTGATCTTGTGTATGCATTGTAGGCTATTGCTTTTTGTTCAGTTACTCTAGCACAATTATGGTCAAACCATTTAGGTGAATTAGATCTTTTACTGTACTTTTGATGAGGAATAAAAGTTTCCATTCCAATTTTTACAAAATCTTGTATGTGGCTCAAGGTGGAGTGTGCATCATTAGAAAAGAAAGAGGTCCAGGGAATATCAATAAAGAAACCTTGAAGACCCTCCCAGTCTGCCCTATCGTAATGCCATTTAGTCACCAAAACAGGTTCAGAGTGGGAAGGTGTGGTAGGTGATAGACAGGTGGCCTGTATCAGACAGTGATCAGAAGATCCAAGTGGGGACCTCACTGTAACATCATAATTTTCTGAATTGGTTGTTAAAAATAAGTCCAGTAGGTGGGAATTATGATTAGGATTATCTGGTACACGGGTGGGTTGGTTGACTAGTTGAATGAGATTAAATGAGTCTGCAAATAGCTCACATTCAAGACCAGCATCATCAGTCCTGGCTGAATGAGTGAGCCATTCAACATTATGGACATTAAAATCACCCAACACAGTGATTTCAGAAGAAGCATTTAAGTTGAGGACACTGAGTTGTGAGGACAGAGAATCAAAAAGACTTTGCTCTGGAGGAGTATTTGGGGAACGGTAGATGCAACATATGTATTTAAATTTACCAGCAGAAATTAATTTGTATATAGAATAATCAAAATAGGGACAATTGAAACTAGTAACCTCCTCCAGGGCAATTTCGGATTTTGCGAAGCAACATACACCACCTTTAGGTCTGAAATTTTGGAGCAGTTGATAACCTGGAAAATTAAATCTAGATGTGTCAGATGTGGATATAGGTGTTTATGCCCTCTTATCTTATTCTCCATTGTTGAAAGCAGCATTTTAGACCCCCCTAAAAAAAAATCATGACATTTTGGTTGTGTGGGGTTGCGGGGGTAGGGGGGGGGGTAGGGATGTCATATGGGTGTTTATGCCATCCTATGCTATTCTCCTATGTTGAAAGAAACATTTTAGACAAAAAAAAAATATCTTGAAATTCTGGGCTAGGGGGGTGAGTGTCCCCCGGTTCCATCTAAATTTAGAGGCTCGCTTTCGCTCGCCAGGAAAAAATTGACATCTAAAGAGCACGAAAGGTCAAAATGTTGACAACAATATGAGGCGAAAGGTCTCAAAATCGCCTAACTAACGGAACGAATGTCTTGAAACCTCAAAACTAATATGCTAAACATGAGGGAGAAGGGGGTCCAGAAAAAGCGAGTACTACCCCCTTACACTATATGGGAGACCAGGGCAGGGAAGCCAGCCAACCCTGTCCATACCTCAAACTAATCCAAGCTACCCTAGGGGGGGTCACCGGCTGTGTTTATCTTTCTCTCCCTCTCTCTTTCCCTGGCTTGTATCTATTCGGCGCCATTCAGCCAATTGTTTTAAGACATTCATCCCCATCCAGGTGTCGATTTTTTCCTGGCGAGCGATAGCGAGCCAGCATTGTATGGATAAATCTGGCTTCGCCGGAGACAATTTTCTATCGAAAAATTTACACATTTAGCTTGCTGTCAAAAATATATATATATATGCTGGCTCGCTACCGCTCGCCAGGAAAAGATTGACACCTGGATGGGGGTAAACGTCTTAAAACAGTAGGCTGAATGGGGCCGAATGGATACAAGCCAAAGAGAGAGGGAGAGAAAGATAAACACAGCCGGTGACCCCCCCTAGGGTAGGTTGGATTAGTTTGAGGTATGGACGGGGTTGGCTGGCTTCCCTGCCCTGGTCTCCCATATAGTGTAAGGGGGTAGTACTCGCTTTTTCTGGACCCCCTTCTCCCTCATGTTTAGCATATTAGTTTTGAGGTTTCAAGACATTCGTTCCGTTAGTTAGGCGATTTTGAGACCTTTCGCCTCATATTGTTGTCAACATTTTGACCTTTCGTGCTCTTTAGATGTCAATTTTTTCCTGGCGAGCGAAAGCGAGCCTCTAAATTTAGATGGAAGCGGGGGACACTCAAACACCATCCCAAAAACCTGCCTTCGAGATACATTTGTACATTTTTCGGTAGGAAAATGTCCCCGGTTACTCCTGAAATACAGACTCGCTATCGCTCGTCAGGAAAAAATCGACACCTAAATGTCAGGAAAGGTCTTAATATTGACAAGGAATTGGAGGAAAATATTATCATTTGAAAATGAATGGAGCTAAACATGAAGGAGAAGGGGGTTCACAAAAGAAAACGAATACCTCCCCTTAACCTGCTGCTGCTGTAGTTGTCCTTTCTCTGTTATATGAAGGGTCAGGCTTCCTCTTGACTTGCTCAAGGGTGGAATCTTATTTCTCGCATTCTAGCTTTCTTGGAACTAACTGTGCTCTCTCTCTCTCTCTCTCTCTCTCTCTTGACTAATATGAATTATTAATCAGTATCGTATGTAAGTGTAAATCCCCTCTGAGCCTAGTTTATTTCTATACTTTATAAAAACATTCCTTATGGGATTTCCTGACCAATAAGTTTACACGTCATCCTATTTTCCGGTACGGCTATAATGGCGGAGGGTGGGGAGAGAGCCTTCTAATTCGCTGTCCTATTCTTGTACCCTGTCTAGTAGTATTAAGGCCAGACCACCTAGTAGGGACCACAAGGTCTGTGTGGTCTGAGTATCTGTGTAACTCTCTCTCTCTCTCTCTCTCTCAGTATATATATATATATATTGAGTATCTATCACAAATACACGTGAGCCACTAAATGAAGGTAGTAGGGGTAGGCAGCCCCGCCCAGGGAAGTACTACCGCCAAGGTTTCGGGCGACTCAGGGAATAGCCTGAATTCCATTTTCTCTCCCAGGCCTTGGTAGCTGGATACATATCTTTCTGCCTCACACGTCAGGGGTATCAGGAAAACCCTCTTTATATAACATACACATCCTACTTCACGACATTGCCCTACATCGCTATCATCTATTCATAAAACACTACTCTTCCCACTACATATCATACATGCAACACTATACATATCTTTACCTTATAAATCATGGCAGTACAATTGTTAAGAGCAAACCTGGTGGTCCCTCGGATATCCACCCCCGGCAGGGTTGGGTCATCGACACAGGGCCCTCCCGGTCGTCATCATGCGACTGTGTCAACAGCATTGCAACGTCCCAAAGCTGCTCGTCGGTGCAGCTTTTTCTTTAGCAATATACTGTAAGGGGACTTCACTCTAACATCAATTCTGTACACTAATTTCTTCAAGCAGAATCCCTTACTCTCCTTTGTTTGACAGACTCAAGTAACATCCACATCTAACACATCTGGATTTAATTTTCCAGGTTATCAACTGCTCCAAAATTTCAGACCAAAAGGAGGTGCATGTTGCTTCGCATAATCTGAAATTGCCCTGGAGGAGGTTACTAGTTTCAATTGTCCCTATTTTGATTATTCTATATACAAATTAATTTCTGCTGGTAAATTTAAATACATATGTTGCATCTACCGTTCCCCAAATACTCCTCCAGAGCAAAGTCTTTTTGATTTTCTGTCCTCACAACTCAGTGTCCTCAACTTAAATGTTTCTTCTGAAATCACTGTATTGGGTGATTTTAATGTCCATAATGTTGAATGGCTCACTCATTCAGCCAGGACTGATGATGCTGGTCTTGAATGTGAGCTATTTGCAGACTCATTTAATCTCACTCAACTAGTCAACCAACCCACCCATGTACCAGATAATCTTGATCATAATTCCCACCTACTGGACTTATTTTTAACAACCAATTCAGAAAATTATGATGTTACAGTGAGGTCCCCACTTGGATCTTCTTATCACTGTCTGATACAGGCCACCTGTCTATCACCTACCACACCTTCCCGCTCTGAACCTGTTTTGGTGACTAAATGGCATTACGATAGGGCAGACTGGGAGGGTCTTCAAGATTTCTATATTGATATTCCCTGGACCTCTTTTTTTCTAATGATGCATACTTCACCTTGAGCCAAATACAAGATTTTATAAAAATTGGAATGGAATCTTTTATTCCTCATCAAAAGTACAGTAAAAGATCTAATTCACCTAAATGGTTTGACCACAATTGTGCTAGAGTAACTGAACAAAAAACAATAGGCTACAATGCATACACAAGATCAAAGATACATGAAGCCTTTAATTACTTTAGAAACATCAGAAATCATGCCAAATTTGTTATTAAATCTAACTAAATCAAACTTTCTCCACAAGCAGGCAAATAAACTTCTAAATAATCCATATGATAACAAAATATTTTGGCTACTCTTAACTCATTCAAATCCAACTTCACTACTGTTTCATCCATTCCACCATTAAAATCTCCGACTGGCAATCTCGTAAGTGACCCACGAGGTAAAGCTATCCTTCTTGCGAATATTTTCTCCACCAACTCAACCTTAGATGAAATAAATCAAGATGTCCCTGTACTTAATTTTAATTCGCCTGAAATTCCCTCACTTAAGATCCACACCAGACATGTCAAAACAATTATGCAGAATCTCTCAGTAGATAAAGCTCCTGGTCCAGATGAAATTCCTCCAATAGTACTTAAGAATTGCTCCTTGGTGCTCGCCCCTGTATTGGCAAAAAATTTCCGTTTGTGTACTCATACCTCAATGCTTCCCAGTATCCTGGAAAGAAGCGAACATCCATCCAGTTCCTAAAAAAGGTGCTTCTTCAGATCCATCAAACTACAGACCAATAGCTATAAATTCCACTCTTGGTAAAGTCTTTGAAATTATATTAAATAATCACATAATTAAGCATCTTGAGAATAATAAATTAATCAGTGATAGGCAATATGGTTTTAGACGATGTCGGTCAACTGCAGACATTCTTTGCCTTCTTACGCATCAAATCAACCAAGCTACAGACCAACATGGTGAAACACATACAATAGCACTGGATATATCAAAGGCATTTGATAGAGTCTGGCATCAATCCTTATTGTCGAAGATGTCACACTACGGCCTAGCATCATTAGTTCCACTAATTTCTTCTTATCTTCATAACAGAAAAATATGTGTAATGGTAGATGGCCTTTATTCTCAATTTCACTCAATAAATGCTGGTGTTCCTCAGGGATCAGTTTTGGCCCCAACTCTGTTCCTCATTCATATCAATGATCTCATATCTACCACTCATAATCCAATACATTCCTACGCAGATGACTCAACACTCCACAGTTCCTTCACATTTACCAATTCTTTCACCCAACCCGATCTTACAAATTCAAAATTAAACACTGCAATTTCTCTGAACCAGGACCTTTCTAGAATGGATGAATGGGGACAAAAGAATCTAGTTTCCTTTAATGCACAGAAAACCAAGTACATTCAATTTTCTAACCGACAGAATCTCACTGACTCCCATATATTTTGTAATGATGTAAATATTCCCACTTCCCCTAGTATTGACATTCTCGGTGTAACATTAACTACTATCTTGAGCTGGACACATTATGTTAGAAGCATTGCTAAGAATGCCTCTAAAAAACTGGGACTCCTGTACAGAGTTCGAGAATTCTTCACTGACGAGCAGTTGGCCGTAATATATAAAAGTCATGTGCGTTCTCAGATGGATTACTGTTCACCTCTGTGGAGTGGAAGTGGAGTGGTTGCATTGAGGCAGTTGGACAAAATTCAAAATAAAGCTATTAGATTAATCAATAACCCTGCAATCACACAGGACCTTCCTACATTATCCATACGAAGAAACGTTGCATCCCTTGCATTATTCTACAGATATTTTCACAGCAATTGTTCCGAGGAACTTGCTTCAATTGTGCCGCCTCTCCACATCTTTCCCCGTAGAACTAGGGCAGCTGAGAGCGCCCATGAATTTACACTTTCTCCTCCACAATACAGAACTTCTGCTTATCAAAATTAATTTATCCCCAGATCTACTACTCTTTGGAATTCACTTCCCTCGAGTTGCTTTCCACAAACTTACAATCTACAACAGTTTAAATCCAGTTGTTACAAACATTTTATGAATGGAGGATGCCTTTAGGCACATGGACCTTTTTTGTTTTATCTGTGTTTTTCCTTCCTCCGTTCATAGTCTCAAAAAAACACATTTTTTTTTTTTTTTTTTTTATGTTGGATGCCGTGGTGTAGTTGATTAAAGCGTCGGCTATCGTCCTGACGGTCGGCGGTTCGAACCCCACTGAGAGATTAGAAACATATAATATACAGTATATATATATTCTTATTTGAACCCCGCATAATGGTAATGATAACATTGTTAGATACAACTCAACAGTATTAAATCCCCAGTTCTCTCAGACTATTGCTACTGTTGTAATCCTTCACAATATGTATGATGTGGTTTACTGTAAGTTATTTATATATGATTGTCATGTTAAAGGTGAGCATCACGGTAAATACGATGGTAACTTTCCACAGAAGACCATCACGCTTTCAGGAAAGGCATTCATATACCGGTAAGTCATCAATAGTATGTCTTCGACTGTACTTCTCACTTCTTGGCTTGTTCTTCCTCTGTCCAATTACTCTTCTTTTCTTCTTTACTCCAGCCATCTAATCTAGTATGTGTGTATATACAATTACAGTTAACAAGCTCAACATGTACGTGTTGAGCTTGAGGCAATTTTGAAGAATACATTCAGTTAATGTTTGTTAAATAAAAATGTCTGAAAAACAAAAAAATAGTAGTCGAGGTTCTATATTTGATTGGTTAATCCAAATAATTATTATATACTGTATGTCATTATCAATGGTGTTTAAGCAGTGGAGTATGATATCCCATAATTAAAGGGGGTCGCTGGCTTTTTGTATCTTTCTCTCCTTTTCTTTCTTTCCCTGGCTTGTATCCATTCGGCCCAGTTCAGCATACTCTTTTAAGACGTTTATCCCTATCCAGGTGTCGATTTCTTCCTGGCGAGCGATAGCAAGCCAGCATTGTATGGAGAAATCCGGCTTCGACGGAGACATTTTTCTATCGAAAATTGTAGAAATTTAGCTTGCTGTAAAAAAAATATATATATATATATGCTGGTTCGCTACCACTCGCCAGGAAAATATTGACACCTGGATGGGGGTATACGTCTTAAAACAGTAGGCTGAATGGGGCCGAATGGATGCAAACCAAAAAAAGAGGGGAAGAAAGAGAAAAAAAGCGAGGTGGGCTCCCTTAAGCGCAACTATGTATCTATCTATAGATAGATAAATAGATAGTTGCGCTTAATTATGGGATATTATATTGCACTACTTAAACGCCATTAATATTGAAATAGTATTAATATTGTTGATTAATCAATAAAATAGAAAACCACGATTACTATTTTTGTTTTCAGAGATATATATATTATTATGATAAAAACATGACGTGAAGTTATTCTTTAAAGTTGCCTCACAGTTATACGTGCATGAAAGAAAACCAGAGCCAGACACCTATTTGGTCGCCTCAAATTTTCAAATGTGAACCATAAATATCGGAAGAAAGAAACTGGATCCCGAAGACTGTCACTACAAAGAGTATTTTTGCCTCTCCAACTTTATGATAAGGTGTGTGTGTGTGTGTGTGTGTGTGTGTGTGTGTGTGTGTGTGTGTGTGTGTGTGTGTGTGTGTGTGTGTGTGTGTGTGTGTGTGTGTGTGTGTGTGTGTGTGTGTGTGTGTGTGTGTGTGTGTGTGTGTGTGTGTGTGTGTGTATTTACCTAATTGCATTTACCTAATTGTAGTATACAGGAGTTGAGCTTTTTAGGCTCTTATTGCCCCGCTTCCTGAGTTACAACTATCTAATTTTGCCTTTGTGTGTGTGTGTGTGTGTGTGTGTGTGTGTGTGTGTGTGTGTGTGTGTGTGTGTGTGTGTGTCTGTGTGTGTGTGTGTGTGAGACAACGAAAAGGAGAGAGATCTTTTTATAATTCCTTCTTCCATTCTCTTATGCTACATATATACTGTATACTGTATAAATGCATGCATATTGAAATGTTACAGCCAAGGCATTATTCCATGATGTCGTAAACATTTGGATGCTATTATTATCTACATAATTTAGTTATATTCAAACATAAGAAATCGCATTATTCCATTTTGCTATAGTAAATCCTTATTAATCAAAACAAATGTTAATATAACTTATCTGATATTATTATAAAGCTAAACTAGATAAAACACACATATGTCGTAGCTGACCTGAAGAGGGGTCACCGTTTTTTTTTTTTTATCTTTCTCTTCTTTTCTCTCTTTCTCTTGCTTGTATTCATTCGGCCCCATTCAGCCAACTGTTTTAAGACGTTTATCCCCATCCAGGTGTCGATTTATTCCTGGCGAGCGATAGCGAGCCAGCATTGTATGGAGATATTCGGAGACATTTTTCTATCGAAAAATTTAAAAATTTAGCTTGTTGTCAAAACAATAATACATATATGCTCGCTACCACTCGCCAGGAAAATATTGACACCTGGATGGGGGTAAACGTCTTAAAACAGTATGCTGAATTGGGCCGAATGGATACAAGCCAAAGAGAGAGGGAGAGAAAGAGAAAACAAGTGAGGTGGGCTCCCAGAAGGGTAAATAAAAGATCCGGAGACTGAACACGACTAGCATTCCTGATCCCATTTTCTTCCTTGCTCCTCAACCAGGTGTTAAACAAAAGCCGAATCCATATTATTTAGTCTTTAGTATTGTGAATGTATTGAGTCGGCCACCCCCCAAAAATAAATAATAAAATAAAATAAAATAAAAATAGGAAAAGTGGGGATATGAGTAAATAGATAGATAGATAGTTAAATGTATGTCTTTGGAAGTGATCAAAAGGCCAAAACAATGCTATATGATGTTAATATTCCTGTATTCCTCCTCATAATCATTAAAATCTTCAAACAAAATTTCTCCACTGCTCCTAAATCTCCGTATATGTTTCCTCTTTCTGGCAGGTAGTTTCACCCAGTAAGTTACCGCCCCCCTGTGCCCGACCAGTACAAATAGTTAAGATAGCCCACCTCGCTCTTTTTCTCTTTCTTTCCCCCTCTCTTTGGCTTGTATCCATTCGGCCCCATTCAGCCTACTGTTTTAAGACTTTTACCCCCATCCAGGTGTCAATAATTTCCTGGCGAGCGGTAGCGAGCCAGCATACATATATTTTTGTTTTGACAGTAATCTAAATTTTTAAATTTTTCCATAGAAAAATTTCTCCGGCGAAGCCGGATTTCTCCATACAATGCTGGCTCGCTATCGCTCGCCAGGAAGATATCGACACCTAGATGGGGATAAACGTCTTAAAACAGTTGGCTGAATAGGGCCGAATGGATACAAGCCAGGGAAAGAGAGAGGGAGAGAAAGATAAAACAGGGAGATGGGCTCCCTTAACACTCATAGAGAGGGTGGTGGAGTATATTCACTGTGCCGCCCAGCGGGGGTTTTTACCATAAATGGGGTTGTTTCTGTGCTCTTTTTCATGCATAAACAAGAGCCAGAGCGTAATACAAGTATGTATCCCTGAAAGGGCGTAAATTGAGCTTTCCAATGACACCCGAACCATCCTTCTACGATCACTGGTTGTCTTGCAACGATCGTGCAACCGAAGGGCAAATCGCTAAAATACGGTCATTTCGTTACATAATTACACGTGTAGCGAGTGAGAGAGGGTGGAGTAGTGTGGAGTACATGTCAGTGGGACCACGACGGTCGTGGCGAGTGGTCATGAGGCAACCTACGCTCCTCCCAAGGCTCGGCTCTCTCTCAGAGCCAATATTGCGCCAAAATTGCACACAGACTTAAGTCGGGCCCCGCCACATAGTCCTTTCTTCTCCATACGGACTTAAGTCGGGCCCCGATAGACAAGGGTTAAGCTTCACCAATCTTTAGGGAAGTAAGGGAGGCTGTGGCTAGCCTCAACAGCCGATAGCTACCGGTTTTCTTCTGAGAACTGCAAGCACCTGGCAGCAACCATTATCTGTTGTATTCGAAGTTAACTGCTTTGTTGCCTGATAGACTGGTACCATTTCTTGTTATATACGTATATGTATACTTTTGTATGGCTACATTTATAAATGTATATATTTATTTACTAATTTTTGTAATTTGGTTTTCTCCCTACAAGCTAAACAAATATGACCCCAATACAGTATTCGGTAGAAACCCGGCCAAAAACCGGTTCCTCCTAAATTACAGACTTGCTATCGCTCGCCAGGATTACATCGATACCTGAATGGCACGAAAGGTCTTACAAATGCCAAAGTAATGGACATACTGTCTAAAAATCTCAAAACTAAGCGGCTTAACATGACGGAGAATGCGGTTCTGGAAACCCCTCCTTAATATATTTTTATACATCATGGTCTCTTTAATATAAAGCATACTATTAAAGGAAGGAGTGAAGGCAAGCGCAGAGGAAGTACTGCATGTAGAAGAGGTATTAGGAAGGGAAGCGAGTGGTGGAATGATATGGTGAGAAAGGCAGTTGAGGAGAAAAGACACTGGTTTGAGAGGGTTTTACAGGATGGAAGTGTTGAGATATGGGAGAGGTATGTACAGTACAAAAAGACAACTAGGGAGGTAAAACTGAAGATTAGAAAAGCGTAGAAAATTGCAAATGAAAAGTGGGGTCGAAGATTGAGTGAGAATTTCTAGGAACGTAAGAAAATGTTCTGGCAGAAGGTAATTAAAGTAAAAAAAGGAGAACAAAAGAGGGAAGAGTCAGTGAATGATGCAAATAGAGGGTTATTAGTGGAAGGTGTGCAAGTGAGGAAAAGATATGTTGAGTATTTTCAATCTTTGCTGAATCTAAGAGACGGAAGAGAGGTCGTGATTGATTTGTTTTTTTCCCAACTACTCTCTCTTGGGCATATCCACTGCTCAACACGATGCAGCTCGTAGGGCCTTGTTCCAGCCTAGGGAGTGAGACATGTGAAGCACCCACCCTTGGCTCGATGGGGCATCTCTGAAGCTGATTCGCCCTTCGTGCCTCACTGTCTCACCCCCTAGTCTCAGACCGCCACCTATTCAGCAATTAACTCACTAGGCATTGCCACTCTGTAACATATTTTGAATATGGGAATATTCATACGTCAGTACTATTTAATCAGGGCTGATGGAGGTAGGTTGCCCAAGCAACCCACGTGGGACTGTTTTAGATGATTGAGAAAAATGAGGTGAAAAAAGCAGTGATACAAATGAGAGCGGATAAAACAGAAAGTATGGATGGTATTGCTGTTGAGTGGTTTAAGAAGGATATGATAATAGATTGACTGGTGAAACTATTCAATGTTTGCTTTGTTGTGTCAATAGTACCATTAGACTTGAGGAGTGCAAGTATTGTGCATTTGTGTACAAGGGGAAGGGAGACCAGCAGTGTTCAAGGTAAAGAGGTATTACTATATTATCAGTTGTTGGAAAGCTGTATGGAAGGGTGTTGATAGAGAGGGTAATAAAGGGTACAGAAGGTGCAATAGGAGCAGTGCGGTCTCAGGAGGGGGAAAGGGTGTGTGCATCAAATGTTTGCAGTAATACAGCCGTGCGAGAAGTATTTAGAGAAAAGTAAGAAGGTTTTTTGGGCCTTTGTGGATTTAGAAAAAACGTATGATCGTTTGGATAGAGAAGCAATGTGGAAGGTGCTAACGATAAACAAAATTGTAATTAATTTATTAAGAGCAATCAAAAGTTTTTATGAAGAGAGCAGATCGTGTGTTAGAGTGGGGAATGAATTGAGTTAATGGTTTGAGGTAAATGTAGGGGTGTGACTGGGTTGTGTAAAGTCACTGTGGTTGTTGAATGAATATATGGATGGTGTGGTGAGTGAGGTAAACATGAGATCTATGGGTAGAGGATTGGGTTTAGTAGGAATGAATGGTGGTGATTGGGTGTTGAATCAGTTGCTATTTGCTGATGACACATGAGTGGGAGTCAGGCACCAGTTGGACTAGAAAATAATCCGTCAGGCGCTTTGACCCGGGGAGCCGGTTTATATAAGAAGGACCCTGCCTGGAAGCATGTGGGAGAGCATTGTGGTGTTGTTCCTTTGCATGTCTGCCTATTGTGACAGGAACCTCTCCGGGAGGTCTGGGACCTGGGAATCTTTTGCTGGAGACCCCTCATGGTTCTTGGTCTCTGGGTCTTCTCCTAAGCAGACGACTCAACCTTACACTACTCCATTAGTTTTTCAGAATGCCCCAGCCAGCAATCCCTCAACAACAAACGTAATGAAGCCATAGAACACTTAAATTCTGATCTAAATACTATCTCCAATTGGGGCAGAGAAAACCTTGTTAACTTTAATGCTTCCAAAACCCAATTTCTCCATCTATCTACCCGTCCGGAACTCCCAGCGGACTATCCCTTATTCTTCAACAATACAAAAATCAATCCTTCATCTTCTCTCAATATTCTTGGTGTCTCTTTTTCTTCTGCTCTCATTTGGAAGGACCATATTACCAGTCTTGCTAAGGCAGCCTCCCAGAAGCTGGGTGTGCTCAACCGCCTTAGGGGGTTCGGTTTAATGTTATTTTAATACCACAAATTTTGTTGATATATTTGAAGATAAATAATGAATCTATATGCTCTAAAGATCATTAGAAAATTTGTTTTAACCCTCGGCAAAACCTAATAAAAAAGTATGGTACTAAAATCTATTTTTCGTAACAAGGTTGTTAATACGGTACTTTCAGTCATCGATAGCTCTAAAGATCATATGAAAATGTGTTAAACCCTCGGAAAAACCTAATTTAAAAGTATGGTACTAAAACTTAATTTTCGTAACAAGGTTGTCAATACGGTACTTTCCCGTTATCAATGTACAATCAAGCTGAAGATTGCAGAGTAAACTCCATAGACTCAATCAACTTTTCTTTCACCTTCGTATAATCTACAGCCAATTCTTTATTTTTGTATTAAGGGATTATTACTCAAGCAGCGGGGGTGAGGGGGCGGCAGCCCACACCCATAATACTAGGTTAGGTTAGGTAAGGTTGTTAGGTTAGGCTAATGTCTTCAAATCACTATCGGGGAGCGAGCGTGTCTCAACATTGATAGATAGGCCTAATGGGGAAAATAGGTTTTCCCGAGATTTCTAATTAATTACAAACACTATATATTGATGCAAATGACCAATTTTGTTTATAAAAAACACTCGGAAAATTCGTGGTATTAAAATAAAAAAATTCCGGGGGGTCTTTACCCCTGCACATCTTCTTGCTCTGTACATGGGCATAGTGCGTCCATGTATTGAGTATTGTTCACATGTGTGGGGAGGTTCCTCTCACACCGCTCTCCTAGACAAAGTTGAAAGGAAGGCCTTTCGTATCATTAACTCCCATCCACTCACCAACTCTCTGCAATCTCTCTCTCTCCGCCGCAATGTTGCATCTCTCTCACTATTCTATCGCTACTATAATAATCAGTGTTCCTCAGAGCTTTCCTAGTGTATACCACCTCCTTTACGTAGGGCACGTGGTACCCGTCTTGCAACACAATCCCACCCCTACTCTGTGCAACTCTCCAACCCAAGAGTGAAACATTACTCTCAAACTTTCTTCTATTCAACAGCTGAGCTCTGGAACTCTCTCTCAGAATCAGTTTTTCCCTCTTCCTATGACTTAAATTGCTTCAAACTCTGTGTGTCCAAGCATTTTGGCTCGAACGTCCCGTGATTTTGGCCCTGTCACTCTTTCAACTATGGGGGATGCACTCGCTATAGGCAGTTCTGCCTTTTGCTTCCCTCACTCACATAGAAAAAAAAAAAAAAAAAACGCGACCTAGATGTGTGCGATATTTTTTGTTCTTTTCTGTTCGGGCTCTGTTTCGAGTCGCCCACCTCCAGCTTTGGGGTATGTGCCTGAGTAAATATATACATAAATTACAATTTAATATGTGAAGAATGATAATAAGCTTACCACATACTTTACCTAGCGTACTTATATTTCATATGCTATATACTATAGGGGTACCATTGTATACAGTATATAAGGTGCCTTGGGTAACTATTAGGTATCCATTACTTAGATCATAAGGGCACAGATCCTAAGTAACCCGGCGGTAGGTAAACAATACTATTATTTGTTAACACTTGGTGAACATAATCGGGCATAACGAATCAATCGTTGTATGCATATATTTTCGTCTCGCTTCACTTAATCCTTTCCCCCCCCCCCCCCCTCTCTCTCGTGGTCTCACTTTACACCCCCTCCATTTCCATTATCGTGTCGTTCACGTCTACGTTAATTTCACGGATCTTTTAACCCTTTCCCAACGATGGCCGTATTTTCACTGTACTTTGGAAATTGTAAAGGAATAGTCTTTCATATATAGTCTTTATTGTGAGTTTATAGAGGAACGAAGGTGCTCCTTGGGTGCAATGCTTTACTATGATTTGCTAGAGGAACATCATACTCCTTTGATGCGTCTGGCAATAAATATAGATTGATAGTTTAATAGTAGTAACTTTACTGTAAATATATTGTGTTGTTAATCAGTTTCTTAAGAAGAGACACGATCTATAGTGCAATGTTTAGTTGGCGCCGATTCTCGTGTTGCCACGTGATATGATATTGGCGGGAACTGTTAGTGTTGTTGTTTAAAATCATTTTGTTCTGATATATTATTGGCAGGAAGATAGATTGTCCGTTACCGATATTATATTTATTTTCCGAGACTAGAGTAGAGGTTAAAGATTCGAGCAGCTTGTCAGTGAGGCTAAAACGAAAACATGGTTGTGTTCATATTCTATCGTATTTGGATTCCATGCTGTCTGAATTATGTTGAGGTTCATTGTATATCTCATTAGAGTTCGTCACAGTCTTAATGTCTCAAAGCAAGCTATAGCTGGGTTTAATTTTTGATCTCATTTGGAGCTAAATACAGTGTTGATGATTCATTTGGAGTATTGTGAATATAATTGTGGCCTATCTTTTATTGTACAGTATATATATATATATATATATATATATATATATATATATATGTATATAACTATATATATATATATATATATATATATATATATATATATATATATATATATATATATATATATAGAGAGAGAGAGAGAGAGAGAGAGAGAGAGAGAGAGAGAGAGAGAGAGAGAGAGAAATAGTATGGCCTAATAGTCCTGATGGCCTTCCCAATTATGCTACCACGAAGAAAAGAAAACAAAGTTAGTAAATATGTATGTTATTGGACTTGATCTGCGTTAGGCGTGACGTGAGTTCGTGTTCTCGGCGATTGTTTATGCTTTTATGATTCGTGTTAGCCTGGGTGCCTCTTTTTTTCTAAATAAATGCCTTCTTATTCATTTCCTTTTTTCTCTTTTTTGTGGCAGAGTAGGTGTATTTGCCCTTTGGTTTGCGTTTTCCTTGCTTTCTGACCTCTGGGAGGTCCCCCCACTGATCGTTCTGGGCCTGAATTGACAGGGTCGGGCTCACCAATACGAGGATTGAGAGGGGTTAGCAAACGTTAATTTGTCCTCCCCTTTTTCTGGCGTCCGTGGTGCGTTTCTCACTCCCCTTCTGGGGAAGTGGGATAGAACCTGCCCCCCCCCCTCCCCCCCTCAGGGGGAGGGATATCCCTCCTGATCCTCCCCCTAAACGGCCCGTGATCGCCCCCGAGAATGTATCCTTTGTGACGCTTCATGCCTCTGGTTTGGTGTCCTTTGCTAGCCTCAGTCCCTTCTTGATCAAGAAGGTGATTGATGGTTGGGTGGGGCCAGTGGACCAGGTCAAGAAGCTTGCTAGTGGTGACCTTCTTGTTGAACCGAATTATGCTTCTCAGGTTAAGGACTTACGTTACTTAAGCTACGAAAATGTTTTTGTTATGATGTAACTGCGCAGATTCCTGTCTCAATGAATTCCTGCAAGGGGGTGACCTACTGTAGGGATTTCTTGTCCATGTCTGAGCAGGACATTGTCAATGAAATGGCCGATCAGTTTGTCATTGGCACTAGATTTATTACTAATTTTACAAATGGTAAACGTGTAAAGACTCCCACGGTTGTTTTGACTTTCGGTATGGCCAAGCCCCTCGATGCTGTGCATGTGGGGTACGAACGTTGCCCAGTTCGAGTATATATCCCTAATCCTTTGCGTTGTTTTAATTACCAGCAATTTCGCCACACTAAAGAAGCTTGCCGTTCTCCCCAGGCTGTTTGTGAACGATGTGGTGGACGGGATCATGAGTCTGTAGGGTGCACTGAGACAGCTGTGCTCTGTGGGGACTCGGACTTGTTCTGTGTCTACCCAGACCACCCAGACTGATCCTCTCCCTCCTGCTACACCTGTTCAGTCTCAGCCACCTCTTGCCCACTGTTCCTCCTCTACCACTTCCACTTTTTCTACTGCTCCCACTGACTCTACCACTTCCACAATTTTTACTGCTCCCACTGACTCTACCACTTCCACTGTTTCTACTGCTCCCACTGTTTCTACTGCTCCCACTGACTCTTACCACTTCCACTGTTTCTACTGCTCCCATTATATCTACTGCTCCCATTGTATCTACCACTCCCATTGTATCTACTGCTCCCATTGTATCTACTGCTCCCATTGTATCTACTGCTCCCACTGAGTCTACCACTTCCACTGTTTCTACTGCTCCCACTGTCTCTACCACTTCCACTGCTCCCACTGTCTCTACCACTTCCACTGTTTCTACTGCTCCCACTGACTCTACCACTTCCAGTTTCTACTGCTCCCACTGACTCTACCACTTCCACTGCTTCTACTGCTCCCACTGACTCTACCACTTCCACTGCTTCTACTGCTCCCACTGACTCTACCACTTCCACTGTTTCTACTGCTCCCACTGACTCTACCACTTCCACTGTTTCTACTGCCCCCACTGTATCTACTGCTCCCACTGACTCTACTGCTCCCACTGACTCTACCACTTCCACTGTTTCTACTGCTCCCACTGACTCTACCACTTCCACTGTATCTACTGCTCCCACTGACTCTACCACTTCCACTGTTTCTACTGCTCCCACTGTATCTACTGCTCCCACTGACTCTACCACTTCCACTGTTTCTACTGCTCCCACTGACTCTACCACTTCCACTGTATCTACTGCTCCCACTGACTCTACCACTTCCACTGTTTCTACTGCCCCCACTGTATCTACTGCTCCCACTGACTCTACTGCTTCCACTGACTCTACCACTTCCACTGTTTCTACTGCTCCCACTGTCTCTACCACTTCCACTGTTTCTACTGCTCCCACTGACTCTACCACTTCCACTGTATCTACTGCTCCCACTGACTCTACCACTTCCACTGTTTCTACTGCTCCCACTGACTCTACCACTTCGACTGTTTCTACTGCTCCCACTGACTCTACCACTTCCACTGTTTCTACTGCCCCCACTGTCTCTAGCACTTCCACTGTTTCTACTGCTCTCACTGTCTCTACCACTTCCACTGTTTCTACTGCTCCCACTGACTCTACCACTTCCACTGTATCTACTGCTCCCACTGACTCTACCACTTCCACTGTTTCTACTGCTCCCACTGACTCTACCACTTCCACTGTTTCTACTGCTCCCACTGTCTCTACCACTTCCACTGTTTCTACTGCTCCCACTGACTCTACCACTTCCACTGTATCTACTGCTCCCACTGACTCTACCACTTCCACTGTTTCTACTGCTCCCACTGTCTCTACCACTTCCGCTGTTTCTACTGCTCCCACTGTCTCTACCACTTCCACTGTTTCAACTGCTCTCACTGACTCTACCACTTTCACTGTTTCTACTGCTCCCACTGTCTCTACCACTTCCACTGTTTCTACTGCTCTCACTGACTCTACCACTTCCACTGTTTCTACTGCTCTCACTGACTCTACCACTTCCACTGTTTCTACTGCTCCCACTGACTCTACCACTTCCACTGTTTCTACTGCTCTCACTGTCTCTACCACTTCCACTTTTTCTCCCGCTTCCATTGACTCTACCGCTACCTCAATATCCGACTCTCCTACCTCTTCTCCTCCTATTGCTTCATCCTCCGACTCTGTTTCTGCCTCAGTGCAGGATAAGTCCTCTTATTCCCACGCTGCTGCTTCTTCTCCTCCCCCTCCTCCTGGGAAGAATGGCAAGTCTGATGCTAATAAAGTCAAGCTTACTTCCTTCAAATTTCACTATAACTAAAAGCAAAAAGAAAACAAAGCAAAAATAATAGAAGGAAGCATGCTTACATTACTGAAATGTATGTGGATATACAGTAATGCAAGTATAGGTAGCTCTTCTGTAAATCTTAAATGACTTACTTAAGAATGGGAAAGGGATGCGACCTTCTATATAATTAAAAAAAAAAAAAAAAAAAAAAAAATATATATATATATATATATAGATATACTGTATATGCTATATATATGTGTATATATATAATTATAATATATATCTATATATATATATATATATATATATATATATATATATATATATGTATACTGTATATACTGTAGATATACATATATACTGTATATACAGTATATATATATATATATATATATATATATATATATATATATATATATATATATATATATATATATATATATATATATATATATATATAAAGTTCTCCACTCGTTTACTTTGTATTTTCTTGTTCTCACCTTTTATCCCTAGTTGTCT
This sequence comes from Paralithodes platypus, assembly GCA_032716605.1. Lineage (NCBI taxonomy): Eukaryota > Metazoa > Arthropoda > Malacostraca > Decapoda > Lithodidae > Paralithodes > Paralithodes platypus. Next base: position 57,307,755 of record CM064504.1, read on the forward strand.
CCTCTTAAAATATCTCTTCTATCTTCTCTTCCCACGCCCACACACCGAGCTCCCCTTATTCTTCCACTGTCTCTTCTCTTTCATTTACTCTTATTCCCCTCCTGTAATGCTTCCCTATCAATTTACTGTCTCTCTTCTAGACACTGGTTCGCGAAATTCATGTTACCTCCTCTCGTATTTCTCCTGGTGTTTATCTGGTATTGTTTTTCCATCGACTCACAGCTTCTTCTCTGCTTTAAATAATTTAATGTAATTTCATCTACTTAAAATTTCCTCTTTATGTTTTTCCCTAATCCATTGCCGTTGTGGTAAATTGCTCTTGGCCTTGGCCATTCTGCTTGTAAATAAGTGTTATTACACCCATTCAACTTGTCCATGATATTTACATTTTTATCACAATTATTCAGATTAGAAAGTGGCTCTCATTACAATGATCAAACTATTAAAATGCTCACAATAAATTAGAAAACGGCGTTTGAAATGTTATTTGCGGTCATTAAGATAGGGAACACTATATTTCCAGAATTATCTATATAAATTCTTACAATTAATGATGTCTCTGGTAGCACGACAATGCGGTGATATCAACTGTATGTTCATATCACTTATATTTATTATGGGGAAAAGGGTTGTTTTCTGCTCCCCCTTCTTCCTCATGTTTAGCCTCATTAGTTTTCAGATTGTATGACGTTTGCCCCATTAGTTTGGCGATTTTAAGACCTTTCGTCCCATTTCTTTGTCAAAATGAAGACTTTTCGCGTCATGTTAGTGTCCATTCTTTCCTGGCGAGCAATAGCGAACCTGTTATTTAAGAGGAACCGGCCGTCGGCCGGAACACTTCTATCGACAAATGTACACATTTATCTTCAAGGAGGGGGTGTTTTTTTTAAAGTTTGATGGAGGCGTAGGGAGGAAACTACAAACATTATATATATATATATATATATATATATATATATATATATATATATATATATATAATATATGTGTGTGTGTGTGTGTGTGTGTGAGGAAACAAATACGCCCATCCCCTTTAAGCTCTCTCTCTCTCTCACTCTCAGTAACTCTACATCTATTGGTATTTGCTCAGTCCAATCCTCGCGTATCTCCCTTCCAGCGCCTTCACATTTATTCTCTTTTCAATTTAAGTTTTTCGTTCCATTTGTTTGTGGTGTTTCTCGGCGCCCGTCGTAGAGCCTTAAGGGGGGTCACCGTTTTTGTTTTATCTTTCTCTATTTTTCTCTCTTTCCCTGGCTTGTATCCATTCGGCCCCATTCAGCCAACTGTTTTAAGACGTTTATCCCCATCCAGGTGTCGATTTCTTCATGGTGAGCGATAGCGAGCCAGCATTCTATGGAGAAATCCGGCTTCACCTGAAAACAAATTTATATCGAAAAATGTACAAATTTAGCTTGCTGTCAAAACAAAAATATATAATTAACTGCTGGCTCGCTACCGCTCGCTAGGAAAATATTGACACCTGGATGGGGGTAAACGTCTTAAAACAGTAGGCTGAATGGGGCCGCATGGATACAAGCCAAAGAGAGAGGGAGAGAAAGAGAAAACAAAAACGAGGTGGGCTCCCTTAAGGGGGTAGTGCTTGGTTTTTGGTCTATATATTTATGTATTAATATAATATATTATAATATATATATATATAATAATATATAATATATATATTATATAATATAATATAATGGTTGGGGGGAGGGGCGTCGACTGACTGGGGACAGAGGTGCGTGGGGGCGGTTCGTTCGTGGCCACCCCTTCGGGGATCGCGGCGTCAGGCAATAGATAGATTGATAGATAATTTTGAGTTTCCTCGCTAGACCTCCATCAAGCTTAGAAAAACACCATCTAGACCCCCTTTCAAGATACATTTATACATTATTCGGTAGAACAATTTCTCGGCCGAAGGCCGATTCCTTCTCAAATTGGAGGCTCGCTATTGCTCGCCAGGAAATAATCGACACCTAAAGAGCACGAAAGGTCTTAATATTGACAACACAATGAGGCGAAAGGTTTCAAAATCGCCAAACTAACGGAACCAACGTCTTAAAATCTCGAAATTAATATGCTAAACATGAGGGAGAAGGGCTTCCATAAAAAGAGAGTACTACCCCCTTAAGTCTGGGGAAACTACTAGGAGGTGTAGCTCCTGCTGTACCCTCGACGTCTTTTTAATTTTTTGCAGTATTCGAATGATTTGTGGTACTAAAAAGGATTAAGTGAGATAGTTCAAACCCTGTTAATTGCTGGAAACCCCTTATAAGCTAAATACAATCGTATAACAGTAGCCAGAATAAAGTTATATTTACGTCGCAGGTACTGAATGGAACAAGGGGAGATTTTGTGGACCCCCTTCTCCCTCGTATTTGCCTTATTAGTTTAGACATTTCATCATCACGGTTCTCATTTGGTCTTCGTAACACAGATAAGCTTTGTAGTTGTAGGTTAAGCCACTATCACACGAGAGCTTTTATAGTCAACATTCAACGATCAAAATTGTTCTGGTAACATTTCTGGAGTATTTTGCACTGTTATCGGAAACTAGACTGATGATAGATGAATTTAGGTAACAGAAAAATATTGAATGTTTACCTCATGAGCTGCCAGACCAGTGTTGAGGATAAATGTTGAGTGAAAAAAGTGCTCGTGTGATACCGGCTTTAGACTGTTTCTTATTGTGCAATGTTATTCTTGAGTGCTGAAGCCACATTTGCATGGTATTATTAGCTCTAATGCCTATTAATGTTTAATTAATTTACCCTGCCAGCACTCTCTTTATTTATCTTAACCCATTCAGTACCGGTGACATCTTTTTCATCATATTCTATCGACTATTAAACGGTTTTATTCAGCTTAGAAAGGACATCTTTCAGTTAAAGATTACAGACTATCTTATTAATCCTTTCAGCTACCATACATCCTTCTTAAGCTTCATAAAATCGTCTAAATGCAGCTGAAATAATAAACAAATCACGTCGCCGGTACTGGAAGGTTTAAATAGATTATTTGCAATAATGTTTTTTATCTATTTTTCAAAATCTTGAAGCATTCTGTAATTTCCCCGCTTACTTAGTGAAAACATATTGAGTTATCTTAATCTCTCGTTACCAAGTTTATGTTTCAGGGTTGGGATTGTGTTGCCCTTCGCTCAATGGATTCGAGTTAATAAATGTCCTTTATGAGGTACACGGATCAAAACTGCACAGCATAATCCAAATGCGGCCTCATTATATTTTCATAATGGCATAACTACTGTACATCCTTACTGGAGTAGTGATGAAGTGGAGTAATCATGTGGTGATGGGCTGCTCTATCGGAGTGAGAACTGAGCGATCTCTGCCATACCCATAGCTTACTCTGACTGTTCCTTTTACTTATATGTTTTCTAGATCTCAAGTGACGGCGTCTTTTCCGTGGATTGACCTCCCAATCTACCAAGATTGGAAGCCAAAGCATCACATTTTTCCTTTGCCCCTCAACTTTCTCTTCATAATTGCTGAGGGGCACAGGGTCCTGGATGGGGCTTTGGTTTCCCGGGTGTTTCTGCACCCTCCTGAGCTCCCCGCCATGGAGTGGCTTCGGTCACCCAGGCTTATTGTGGTCGGCAGGGAGGGTTCTGTGGGGGCGCTCGGTTATGGCCTTGGCCTTGCTCGGAGCCTTGGGGCTGTTCGGCCAGGCAGCTTGGGGAACAACAACAACAACAACAACAACAACAACAACAACTGGAGTAGTGAACATATCTTATGATATATCCCAGTGCTCTATTTGTTTTGTTTGCTACTTCTGTATATTGGTAAGTTGATGTAAAATTATGTTTTGTGAGGACACCTAAATCTTTCACTTGAGTATATGTTTTTCTCCATGTATATAGTTCTCATGTTTCTTGTTTTTGGAGCATATTTGTAACTAGCAGGGGTACCCGGCGTTGCCCGGGTAATCACCATAATCACCATCACTACTACCACCACTACTATTACCATAATCACCATCATCAATCACTACTACCACAATCATCACAATACTACTACTACCATAATCACCGGCCTCGACCTCCCTGTGCCTCATTAAACGGCGACTTCGATTTCGGCCGCTAAATGACCTCCGATTTTGGATCTGACCTCATCCGTACCCCCATTTTGGGGGGCTGCGAACAACTTTCGTTCCATACACCTTTTCGATCGGAGGCCTCCTTCTGCCCCAAACGGCCATTTCTTCGCATTTTTTTCGCTCCCGTATACTACATAAGTTCTGCCAAAATTTGTATTAAACAAAAGTGTCTCTGATTTCCACTAAACTCGCCTAAAACCATCTCCAAAGCCTGGGCTTTCCAACGGTGCCCCACACTCCCACCAAAACTGTGGGAGGAGTTTAGTAACAAAGGTCGGGTAGGTCGTGTAACTGACAGACAGACAGACAAACATTGACCTTTATTTATTAAGATATATTTACTTACATCATTTGTTTTCAGCTTGATTACTATGCCATGAATTTAAATATATCAGATTGCAGATTAAGTCGATCATGGTGTGCTTTCTAAATTAATGCATTACCGATTTTGGATTCCTCTGCTAATTTGGACATAATATTAGTAATGGCATTTTCTACTGTATATGGTTATTAATGCAAATCGTAAAGAACATTGGACCCAAAACTGATGGCTGAGGGACTCCACTTGTCACTGAGATTCATGATGATTCTATTCCGTTTATGATCCCTCGCTGTTTTCTCTCAGTTAACCCATTTAGTAGACGTGCCGTTCTTTTAAATTTAGTCTGGCCATTATTAGACAATGTTCTTCTGCTTAAAGGGGGGCTCCAACAATATACAATTTTTGAACTTACAATAAACAGCATCTGAACTATCTAACTTAACCCCTTGTACTAACACAAATTCTTCTTAAACTGCACAAAAGCATCTTAATATAGCTACAAATCAATTAAAAAGACGTCACCGGTACAGAAGGGGTTAAACAATGTCTTATCCATGTGTGTGTAATACCCTGGATATCTAAGGCCTTGACTTCTTTCAGCAATTTATTATGTGGTACCTTATCAAAGGCATTATGAAAATCCAGATATACGATATCGAAACTTTTTGTGAAGTCATTGATATTTAATAGGCTGTCATAAGATTCGATTAAGCTCGCTAAGAATAACACGTGTTTTGTCTGAATCGTAGCTGGCTATTATATATACGATTATTATTATCAATGAACAGTAATATATCATCAATGATTGATTCTAGTAATTTACCAGTTACGGAAGTTAAGCTGATGGGTCTGTATTTGTTAGGTAATTTATGTTTATCTTTAATTATTATTATGTTCTGCGTTTTCGAATCGTTCAATTGACCTAGCTAGAGCGACATGTTAAAACCTAAGGTCAAGGATTCAGTAACTAAATATATATTTGAGTATATTATTTGGTAAAAGAGATCAAGCTAACTTGTTTATGTTAAAGGAACCCCTTTTTGTCGAGATATCTGATTGGTTTATTAAGATGTCCCCTTGCAATGTTACACCAGTTTCGGTAATATAGTGTGACATATTATGTATGATATTTGAAATGACGGGGTTGAGCAGCCACACCCCAATCACGCACGAAAGGATAACAGTGATACAGAGCAGCAGGAGAAGATGACCTCAGGAAAAGGTTAAGAATAAGAAGGCCAGACCAATTTCCTAGGCTTCAATACCGGCCGGAATAGGTCAGCCTACCCTGTTTCCCGGATTTACCCATACTCTTAATCCCCGGGAAACTAGGTCAGTCTACCCCAAATTTTAGTTTTTGTTTTTTTTCCTATGTGATTGAGGGAGGCAAAAGGCATAACTGCCTATAGCGAGTGCCTCCCCCATAGTTGAAAGAGTGACAGGGCCAAAATCAAGGGACGTTCGAGCCAAAAATGCCTGGACACACGGAGTTTGAAGCAATTTAAGTCATAGGAAGAGGGAAAGACTGATTCTGGGAGAGAGTTCCAGAGCTCAGCTGTTGAGTAGAAGAAAGTTTGAGAGTAACGTTTCACTCATGGGTTGGAGAGTTGCACAGAGTAGGGGTGGGATTGAGTTGCAAGACGGGTACCACGTGCCCTACGTAAAGGAGGTGGTATGCACTGGGATAGCTCTGAGGAACACTGATTATTATAGTAGCGATAGAATAGCGAGAGAGATGCAACATTGCGGCGGAGAGAGAGAGAGATTGCAGAGAGTTGGTGAGTGGACGAGAGTTAATGATACGAAAGGCCTTCCTTTCAATTTTGTCTAGGAGAGCGGTGTGAGAGGAACCTCCCAACACATGTGAACAATACTCAATACAAGGGCGCACTATGCCCCTGTACAGAGCAAGAAGCTGTGCAGGGGAAAAGAACCCCCTAGGGCGGTTGAGCACACCCAGCTTCGGGGAGGCTGCCTTAGCAAGACTGGTAATATGGTCCTTCCAAATGAGAGCAGAAGAAAAAGAGACACCAAGAATATTGTGAGAAGATGAAGGGTTGATTTTTGTATTGTTGAAGAATAAGGGATAGTCCGCGTTCTGAAAAACTAATGGGGTAGTGTAAGGTTGAGTCGTCTGCGTATGAATGGATGGGAATTAAGGTACAGTTAAGGAGATCATTTATAAAAATTAGAAAGAGAATAGGAGATAGGACAGAGCCCTGAGTAACACAGGAGTTTATAGGATGAGGAAGTGAACAATGGCCGTCCACAACCGCGGCTATGGAACGGTTGGAAAGGAAATTGGAGACAAAGGCACATATGGAGGGATAGAAACCGAAGGAGGGTAGTTCAAAAATTAAAGATTTATGCCAGACTCTATCGAAGGCTTTCGATATGTATAGTGCAATAGAAAAAGTCTCCCCGAAGTCCCGAGAGGAGGATGACCAAGAGTTAGTAAGATATGAAAGAAGATCACCAGTAGAGCGACCCTTAAGGAAGCTATACTGGCGATCTGAGAGCAGATTATGAGAAGAGAAATGCTTAAGAAATTTGGAAGCAAGAATAGTTTCAAAAACTTTAGAAAGACAAGAGATGAGAGCAATTGGACGATAGTTGGAGGGTTGAGAGCGGTCACCCTTCTTTGGGACAGGTTGAATGTGAGCAAACTTCCAGCATGAAGGGAAGACCGTAGAGGATAGACAGAGACGAAATAGTTTGCCTAGGCAGGGAGTTAGCACGGAAGCACAGTTTTTGAGAACAACAGGAGGAACACCGTCCGGACCGTACGTCTTATTAGTGTTAAGCCCAGAGAGGGTAGAAAGTACATCTTTAGAAGAGATTAGGATATTAGGCATAAGTAAGAGAGAGGAGGGCGGAGAGGAAGGAATAGCACCGGAATCATCCAAGGTGGAGTTTTTAGCAAAAGTTTGAGCGAAGAGTTTAGCTTTGTCAGAGGAAGAAGTGATGGTTGTGCCATCAGAGTGGGAAAGGGGAGGGAAAGACGAGGAAGAGAAATTGTTGGAGAGGTTTTTGGCTAGATGCCAGAAAGCTTGGGAAGAGCTAGAGTTGGATAGTTCAGTGCATTTATTATTGATGAAAGAGTGTTTGGCAAGTCGAAGAACAGATTTGGCTTGATTCCGGGCAGAAACATATGAAGAATGAGAGTCTTGAGTTTTAAGGCATCGGTACCGTTTGAATGCTTCCTCCTTATTGCGGACAGCAGTAGAACAGGCGTGAGTAAACCAAGATTTTTTAGCATTAGTCTGAGAGAAAGAGAATGGAATGTATGCTTCCATGCCCGATAGGATTACCTCGGTAATGCGTTGAGCACTCTCCGAGGGTCCCCGGCCACGGAAGCAGAAATCATTCCATGGGAAATCAAAGAAGTACTGCCGAAGAGCCTCCCAGTCGGCAGCGCCAAAGTGCCACAAGCGCCGCCGGCTAGGAGGATCGGGTGGCCGTACTGGAGATATAGGACAGGTGACAGAGATAAGTTTATGGTCGGAGGAGCCCAAAGGAGAGAAGAGATCGACAGTATAAGAAGAAGGGTTAGAAGTTAGAAACAGGTCAAGAATGTTGGGCCGATCTCCGATGCGATCCGGGATACGGGTGGGTTGCTGAACTAACTGCTCTAGGTCATTTAGGATAGAAAAGACGTAGGCTTGTTCACCAGGTGGATCAGTAGTGTGAGAGGAGAGCCATTGGCAGTGGTGAACGTTGAAATCTCCTAAGATGGAGATTTCTGAGAAAGGAGAAATGGATAGAATATGTTCTACTGTAGAGTTTAGATAGTCAAAGAATTTGGGAAAGTTGGTAGAGTTAGGGGAAAAATAGGCAGCACAGAAATATTTAGTAAGAGAATGACAGGAAAGTTTGAGCCATAAAGTTGAGAATTCAGAGCAGTCGAAATCGGGAACACGAGAGCAAGTGAGTTTGTTGTGCACAAATGCACAACATCCGCCTCTGGCTTTGAAACTAGGATAGAGAAAGTAGGAAGATACAGAGAAGGGGCTGCTGGATGTTGCTACAGACACCTGAGTTTCGGTGAGGAAGAGAAGATCAGGTTTGTAGGAGGAGAGATGGTGCTCAACAGAGTGAAAGTTAGAGGAAAGTCCGCGAATGTTGCAGAAATTAATAGAAAGAGTAACAGGCCGAAGTCCAGGTAATTGTGTGGAATTAAATAGAAGTTCGAGTCCCCACCAATCGCAGGGACCCCAGCTCCTCCAATGGCAAGGACCGTGACAGAATCCCAAGGAATCTCATCAACTCCAGCCTGACTTGCAGTATGATGAGGAACTATTTATGCAAATGCAACACCAAGAACCCTCTCAATACTTGCATAGATGGGAATCCCAGTAACCCCTCTACAGTACCTCCCGGAAAGACTGGGGATAGTACCATCGAAGTGAATCGTGCAAGAACTATAACCTGTAGAATAAGAAAAGCTAAATATTAAGATGAATAGAAAATCATCCATTACGTCACCATAGTACCCTCTACAAATAGGAAATCATACTGAAAGATCAAGAATCTCCATGTGCATAGATTAATAACTACCATGTATTTCTAGCTTAAGAACTACCTTCACCATAGCCAAAACAACGATATCCACATGTCCTTATGTTACCGAATTCGACCAAACTGAACATTATATATAACCCGAATATAACCTGACTGAAACTGAAAGAAGTTAGCAAATACTATTGCTTCCTTCCACTGGCTACAACCAGATGTGGGATAGGATTGGTATTGTTCATTCTGTACGAGAGAGTGTGCTGCCCTGCCCCTGAAGTGAAAAGCCAGTTCCCCTCCACGTCCAGCCCAGCCGAATTCGAGTCCTACGTCGTCCAGACTCTCGTTCATGGCCACCTATACCCTAAGTGTCTCTGCGTGTTATATTATGTTGTGGCTATTGTTGTGAAAGTAAGATAAAATGTGCGAGTATTCAATTATATTTAATTATAGATCTGTGCCTAAGATATATTTTGAACCTGTGTTACCCATGTAAACTCTCTAACTTTGATCCGTACAGTGTTTTATTAAGTACGAGATATTACCAAGATAAATTGTGTTAATCCTTCAGAAACATAAGTTGTATGTACTGTACATACGTTACATAGTCATTTTTACACATGTTATTTAACCAGAATACTCTCAGATTTTATACTTGTGTTGATTATTCTTTGTGTATTCAAGTCGAAGTGAATGTGTATACCCTGAAGTGATTCCCTATTTAAATTCAATATCTACCTACAACCTACGCCCAATTTAGGATTTATAAAATTATCACCAGAGAATAGATATTTCCACCCTTTAATTTGAAAGTAAAGAACCCTTCCGTCGAGTTAGATTAAACTCATAATCAAGATACTTGAATTCTATTAGTTCTTGTGAGTAATCTAATCATAATCGTGATTTGGGTCATATCATTCTTTCCACACCTTTCGAGGAACTCAGATTTTCCAGTTCTTTATTCGATCCGCCTATTATTTGATTTAGGATCATATTGATTATTTAATATAGTAATTCCTTGATTATATTCGTATTTACGTTATAACACAGCGCTACATTAGTTCTGCGTTCTTTAGGATTTTATTAAAATATGTAAAACTCCTTTCCTGCTACCCTTTAGGGTATTACTGAAATACAACTTCACTATAATCGTTTTTAACTTTAAATAGCTCCTTTTACAAGCTATGTCCACGCACGTATATAAGTGTGCTCATTAACCCTCTCCGACATATGACGCGCTTTTGAGCCTATTGGGGATACTTTAAAACCTTTGTTACCATCAGGGGTATTTAGAAACCTTTAGTTTAGTTACTTCAACCCTCTGCAGTTGTCTTTGAGTTAGCTGTGGGCAGAAAACTAATTTTGGAGAGGTAATTATGAGAGTGAGAGAACTCTATTTCTGATTGCTAATCTGGCAACCTCTGCGTCATACGAGTCTGAATGGGTTAAGACTCAAATACATTATTCCTTCGTTCGTAAACTTCATATTATCCATCTCAATTCAGTCACTATAATTATTGTGAATCTGAGTTTATTTATCCGTATGAATTAACCTCATTCATGATCGAATCTTATTTTTCGTGTCCCGTGAGAGAGATAATTCACAATAATTCTTAGATAGTTGTATTCCAAATTAAACTATCTTCCTCTCTAGAATTAAATAAACCGCCTAACCTTATCCCCTAATTTAATATCGCATTAAAAATAAAGTTACTACTCGAGACCGCAGTCCACCTAAACTATAGGCTATAACGCGGTTCCTTTGATGTACCCACCTGAACGCGGGCTGCCTACCTGTTTACCAACCCTACTAGCTCCGCAGCTGAGCGATAAGTTTCACATTCTATCGTATCTTTGTCAGAATACTTCACGCTAGACATTTCGCTCGCATATGTATTATTGTCAAGGATTCTTGTCTGTGTATATGCGCCTGAAAGTGTGGTGGGAGGGCTTGTGGCTTTGGCTCCGATGCATGTCTGCCTACCGAGATCGGAACCTCTACGGGTGGTCGGGGGCCGGAGGAGTGCTGGAGCAACCTTGGTGACCCTGGTCTCTGGGTCTTCTCCTGGGTGACCTAGATGTGTGTGAATGTGTGTTTTTATCTGTGTTTGTTCGTTGTTTTATATTGTTTTTGTGTTTTCCCTGTTCTTGCTCTGTCTTGAGTCGGCCACCCCCATGGAAAAAGGAAAACAAATAATAAAATAGAATGAAATAGAACATAAAAATAAAAATAGGAAAATTGGGGATTGGGCCTGACCATATAGATAGATAGATAGATAGATAGATAGTATATGTTTATCTGAATGTCTGTGTGTATTTCCATTCTTACGTTACCACTCAAGTGATAACTTGAAACTTAGTAGAGGGTGGAATTAGTTCGCTCTCTTCCTCACGTTATACTTACTTGCTGTTCTAATAACAGTATAGTACAGTGTAACCATTTGTATATGCCCATGCCTTTGAATAAATAAGAGTGTAATCTAACCTGTGTGTTTATTGTGGTGTCGTTGCCTGATTGAGTATTTACCTATCAAATTCACTAAGCTCGACGAGTCCCTGTTGAAATATAGTCCACATCTAAGTTCTGGAATTCGGATTATTAAGATATAATACCGAAGCCTGTTGGATTAAAAGCCGACATAATAATATTATAATCGGAACAAATATTGATGGTGCAAAAAAATTTTTTATTGCTAGTTCCATGCTCTCCTTCGTTATTATTTTAGTAGGATCCTATACCACTTCCAGTTTCTGTATTGCTGGTGATATATATATATATATATATATATATATATATATATATATATATATATATATATATATATATATACTAGCTTGGGGTTTACTTACAGTCTTAAGCTACTTTAATTTCGTATTGAATTTTATGCGTTATTATTAGGGATTTAACTATTTTCTAGCATTTGAATGTTATCAAAATATTTTATTATGCTTTGTTTTTCTCTGTACTTTATGCAACAGGTTTATCGCACACATTTGCACCACTTATATTATTGTTATTCCAAAAAAGGTTTATTTATATTATTGTGGTGTATTTGCATAGGGACATGATGATTTTGAGAGAGGGAGCGTGTGTGTGTGGGTGTGAGCATGTTTACAGAAATATATGACAAACATCATTAATTGTGTTGAAAGCTCTACGACCAGGAATAGTTCGAGCAAAATCAAATTTTTCGATTTGTGTTTAACATACAAAGTACAAAGTACAAAGGAGTACAAAGTACAAAGGAAATCAAGCAACAACAGGTCTAGTGACCCTTCTAGGCTGCTTGTCCTCCAAAACACTGAGGATCAAGTGTCCAAACAGTGGTTTAGAGTGGGTAAGGGAACATTGGAAAGGGAACTACTGCCCTAGAACTAATGTCCGTGGCAAGATTAGGAAGTTAGTAGGGGACAGATGGGTTAGTAACTGAGAGGGGATAAAATAAAGTTATTCATTTACAAACGCAGTCAGTCGCGGGTTTGATGCGAGATATTTGTCTAAGCGAAGTTTAAATGAATCAACGGTGCTGCAGTCTATAACGTCTCGGGGAAGCCCATTCCACAAGTTGACAACTCGATTGAAGGAGAAATTCTTAGATTCGTGTGAGTTAAAAGATTTACCAATAGTTTTGCAACCGTTTCCCCGCGTATAATTAGATTGGTCGATAGTGAAGTACTTACTACAGTTCATATTGTCGATGCCTTTTATGATTTTGAACACTTGAATTAAGTCACCTCTTAATCTGCACTGGGTTAAAGGAAATAGATTTAATTCTCTAAGACGCTGCTCTTCGTATGGTTTGTTCTTTAGGCTAGGTATCATTTTGTTAACTCTACGTTGAACTCGTTCTAGCTTGTTTATATCTTTTTGGTAATAAGGGCACCAGGATTGAACGCAGTATTCCAGAAGAGGGCGGACTAAGGAATTGTAAAGGGTTAGGATAACTTCTTTGGATTTATGCTCAAATGACCTGCCTGTAAAGCCAATTATTTTGTTTTCCTTCTTAACAACTTCTGAACATTGTTGACTCGGTTTTAGGTTACTCGATATTGTTACTCCCAGATCGGTTTCTTTGTTTACATTCTTAAGCTGAGTGCCACTCATCGAATAGTTTGCTTTCTCATTTAGGTATCCGATATGTAGTACTTTACATTTATCCGCATTGAAACTCATTTGCCAAATTTGGGCCCAACATGACAATTTATCTAGATTGTGTTGCATATCGTCAACTTGTTCTTTTGAGAGTACGCTATTTGCAATTTTTGTATCGTCAGCAAATTTTGAGATTGTACAGGTGAGACCCTCATCTATGTCGTTGATGTAAATTAGAAAGAGAATTGGTCCTAGTACCGATCCCTGGGGTACCCCGCTACTTACATTGGTCCATTTAGATGCCTTACCGTTTATGACTACTTTGCTTTCTGTCGCTGAGCCAATTTTCTATCCATTTCAACACACCGTCTTGTATTCCATGCACTTTTAGTTTTAGCAGTAAACGTTTGTGGGGAACTTTGTCAAAGGCCTTTTGAAAATAAGGAATATAATATCTACAGCTTTACTCTCATCGTAGAGGTTGAGGATATCGTGTAAGAAGTCTAAGAGGTTTGTTAAACAGGAACGTTTTTTACGAAAGCCGTGTTGAGTATCTTTAAGTAAGTTATTTGCCTCTAAGTGATTTACGAGTCTGTCTCTTATGACCGTTTCTAGCATTTTACATACAATTGAGGTTAAGCTAATTGGACGATAATTACTGGGTATGGATTTGCTGCCTTTTTTTAATATCGGTGTTACGTTGGCTAGCTTCCACTGATCAGGCATAGTCCCAGACTGCAAGGATTCATTGAATAGGAATGTCAGTGGTTTGGAGAGCTCATCCTTAGCTTCCTTTAGAACTCTAGGTGAGATTGTATCTTGTCCAGGCGTTTTATTTACCTTGAGTTTATCTAAACAATTCAATACTTCTCTCTCTGTAACGGTGATATTGCTTAGAACATCTGAATTATCAATCTGAATCGGCGATGGTGTAGGGATATCACTGAGGTCTTCGGTTGTAAAAACTGATGCAAAGAAGGTATTGAGGGCATTACTCATTTGTACTTCGTCTTTGGTGTATTCTCCATTTTCATCGACTAACGGTCCAACAGTTGAAGTAACTACTTTCTTCTTTCTGATATAACTATAGAATTCTTTCGGGTTTGTTTTACTTTGATTCGCAACATGTAACTCCAGGGCCTTTTTACTTTGCTTAATTAACTTTTTGGCTTTGCGTCGTAGCTCTACAAATTTCACCCGTTCTTCGTCATTTTGTGAGGATTTTAATCTATCATTAGCAAATTTTTTAGCAAGCAGACAGTCTGAAATATCTTTATTCCACCCTTTGGGCTTATCATTATGGCCTGGACGCCGTATTTTCGATGGAATGCAGTCTTGCACTGCCTTAAGGTAAGTGGTTGTGAAACACTCCCAAGATGTATTTATGTCGTTATTGTTAGTCAGAAAGCTTCAGTCAGTTTCTTTAAGCTTTGATTTAAGTTTATGAAAATTTGCTTTCTTGAAATTAGGGACTTTCTCAATGCTGCTATTTGATTTGTTACTAGTAAACTTTCAAGTGAAAGTTATCGTACGATGGTCACTGTTACTGAATTCATCACCAACATTCAAATTCTCTATTAATTCTTTTTTTGTTGCGAGTACAAGGTCAAGCACATTATTACCACGGGTCGGAGATTGTACAAATTGAAAAAGTGAACTCTCTTGCAAGTTAGCATAGAGGTCGTGTCCAGAGTGTGAAGTAAGAATATCGCCCCATTTAGTCACGGGTAAGTTGAAATCGCCAAGAATTACGGTATCTTGTATGTTAGTTATTTCTGTAATTTGTTCATAAATTTCACTGTCCGTTTGCACTGATTGAGATGGGGGTCTATATAATAAAGCTAGTGTTATTTTAGTTCCTCGTTTATTATTTAATAGTACATAAGATATGTCTATATTCGCAATTTGAAGTTTTGACATTAAGACGGGATTAAAACTTTCCTTTATAAAAAACCGAACTCCTCCTCCATTTCTATTGATCCGACTTTTCTCAAACATTGTATAACCAGGAAGCGTATATTGGGCTAAAAAGTCTCTGTCTTCCGTATTTAACCAAGATTCTGTAATGCCGATTATATCATAATGTTTTGTAAACACGATTTCCTCTAGATCTGAAAATTTATTGCGTATGCTACGAGCATTTACATAAAACACCTTAAGAGTATTAGAGTTGGATGTTACTGATTGTGCATTGTCTGAATTTTCAGTTCGTATTTGACTTCCACTACCCTGTCTGGGGTCTGGTTGACCCTGTTTTTTGAACGGAAATCCTTGACTGCATCGTTCAGCAGACAACCAAAACGTGCAGCTCCTACTTCATTGAGATGTACACCATCTCCTGAAAACAAAGATTTATCATAGTAAAAATGATCCCACGTGTCGACAAAGCCGATGTCCTCCTCCCTGCAGAGTTTGGCTAGTTGGCGATTTGTACTGGTAGCTATGTTGTAGAATCGGTTTTCTACATCAATCCGGGAAACAATTCCTGAAATTAAGATTCTATTAGATTTTTCCTTGAAGGACCTGATCAGCCGCCGGTACTTGCAAAGTAGTTCCTCTGACCGCGTCCGTTGGACATCGTTAGATCCAACGTGGATGACGTACGTAGTGCTTGCGGGGGCGAGCCTGGAAACCTCTTCCACAGCCGCAACAATGTCGTCCACGCCGCCACCTGGGATACAGAATCGCTTTCTGGTCCTGGGTGCCCTGGCGCAGAACTCGGTTATTTGGCCACGGACCATGGAGTCGCCCAGAAGCCGAACTTCTTCCGTTTCCTCTTCCTCGTCAATAGCCAGAATTTTGAAGCGGTTTTGGCATGTTGTCGGGATGACCTTCCTGGTACTAGTACTGGGATGCACATTGTTTCTCACTAACTGAAAGTTGCCCTGGGGGGGAGTGAGAGTAGAGTCATTATTATTATCTGCAACATCTAAGGTAGCTGCTGGTGTGGGTACCGGTACCGATACTGTATGCACTGGAATGGCGGTTGACATCGTAGTGGTTTTTTGGGGGCACTCCTACGTTGAGTGTGGCAAATTCTTGAAGGGATTCAAGCTTCGTAGTCAGGGCATCGATCTTGTGGTGAGCTGCATTCAATTCATCCACAATCTTCTCTCGGAGCTGGCAAAATCTACAAATTTGGACATCAGTATCAACAAACATGGTAGGGCCAAATTTACCGGAACAACTCGTGCAGGTTCGTTGCGGCGCCATGACGATATAATCACAATATGCCTGAAAATCACACAAATTTATGTTAGCAAAATGGTACAATTAAAGCCTGAAAAGCACAAAAAATGTATGTTAGCAATGTGATACAATTAATTCCTGAAAATCACACAAAATGTTGTTAGCAATATGATAAAATTAATATGCCTGTAAATCACAAAAAATATGTTAGCAATAGAACACAATTTATGCCTGAAAATAAAACAAAAATTGATGTTAGCAGTATGACACAGTTAAAGCCTGAAAATCACAAATGGACTAGAAATTTGTTACAAAATTTACTGGAAAAAAAAGTGGGAGAGGGTTAATGTAGCCTAGTGAAAAAACTGGAAAACAGTATACAGTACAGTAACAACAAATATTTGTTAGCAATATGGTACAATTAATGCCTGTAAATCACAAAAAGAATATGTTAATCACAAAAAGAATATTATGGCTGTAAATCACAAAAAATATGTTAGCAATAGAACACAATTTATGCCTGAAAAAAAAAATTATGTTAGCAGTATGACACAGTTAAAGCCTGAAAATTGTAAATGGACTAGTAATTTGTTACAAAATTTACTGGAAAAAAAGGTGGGAGAGGGTTAATTTAGCCTAGTGAGAAAACTGGAAAGCAGTATACAGTACCGTAACACAGAACGAATAAAACATGAATGTGTTCTTCAATTCCAGCATGTGGGGAGGGTTGGGAAGAAGAAACTAATAATACAAACAAAATAATATATATAAAAAACATACACTATAAACAAATTAAAATTGGAAGCAACACAGAATAAAAGACAAAGAGGGAAAACCAAAATAAACACAAAAATACGATAACAATAAGCACACACAGACACACACACAAAGCATAGAGGAATACATTAACACTATACCTCCCCCTCCCTTGAAACACAAAAACAAAACACAAACAGAACAACAGCAAGATTAAACATTGGGAGAGAAAACTAAGTTAGAATATACAAAATAGAAAACAGACAGTACAAATAATAGTTGCTCTTTGTGTACCTTGTGGGTAAAATACAACTTGAATAGTGAAATACAGTAGCTTATGAGAATTGGTGTTCCGTCTGACTGGCTATTTATATTTTAATGTTTGTGTCTTTCTCTTTTGTATCTCCTTAGTTTATGTCTGTATTACTATCTATCCATTTTATATCTTGCATTCTAGCATACTCTTCTCACAATCTAGAATCACAAATTATAGGGATTCAAGTCGTCTGCCTGTTGCAAGAAGCTGAATTGTCTGTTAATAAATTTGAATTTATCCGTATATTTCCATTTTAATTATAAATATACACATGAAATAAAATGTGAAACAATTGATGCTGTATGTAGTTTCGGTGAATGAGGTGGGATGACATTATATACCAAGTAACTATGAATGTTTATGTGTGCTTCTATTAATCGCGCACACAATTACGCCCATATACTCTGCACCAAGATATACAGTACAAGGTATTGTCACCAGAGTCCTTAAACTTGTCTTTCCCGCGCAGTGACGTGAAATGGACCCCTTCCCTCGCTCCCTTAGTACTTTCCTCCCTTTGATTTGTGAAAGTCGCGCACATCTCTCCAGAATAAAGTGAAGTGTTTTTTGCATAGCCCCGATGTTCTACTGTGTTGCTTTGCTTAAGCAAGTGTGCAGACCTGCCCAACAACTGTACAGTGTTTGGGTGTTTCTCAAACAGGAAAAAAAACAAGTGATAAACATCTTACTGTTCACCACTTTCCCAAAGACGACGATACAAAGAGGAAATGGATTCACCTTTGTAAGAGATCAGGCTTTATTAACGATGCTAATGCAAGTTTACATTTTGAGACAAGTGCATATGAAAGAAATCTTAAATATGAATTACTAGGCCTCACATTACCCAAATTACTGCACAGCATAAAGGCTGGTGTACTTCCAACTCTTCACTGATGCTTTACCAGCATCAAGAGATGAGTCTTACTATTTCCAATAATATATCTAGTACTATATATATATATATATATATATATATATATATATTATATATATATATATATATATTATATATATACCAGTATGTATGTATATATATATATATCAAACTGTATAGGTTATTTAGTATTACTTCTATCTACGCTTTCACGTACAGTAGCCAACATATGAACCTGGTTCATAGAGCCTGCAGTACAGATATGGTTGAATTTATTGTCCTCACAGATTTGTTTATTGTTTGAAGGTGTTTATACTCTTTTACATACTTGAATTAATGTTGTTAACCTCTGAAGTGCGCATGGGGGTAATTAGACACCTCTCCCTGTGCGCATGTATTTGAGGTGTTTCCGTCACTAAAATATTCATTGTACCATTAATAGCATTAATACTTATCCATATGCGCCTATTATGGGTTGATTATAAAGGTATTAACCTGAAACAACAATAAAACGAGTGAAAACAGCGTTTGGATGGTCAAAATCGGAGATATAGCCCGCGAGTTGTATAATGTATGGGTGAGGCAAGCTGCTTTCCCGCCAATTTCCCCCAAGGCCACTGAGACACAGTCGATCGATACTCTCTCTCTCTCTCTCTTGCATTCGCTTGCTATCAGTGATGACCACACCCTGCAACCGGATTTCTAATGTTAGCACGAAAATATACCTCAGAATAAGGGAAAACAGGGAAAATAGGTGATAACTGAAGGGAAGGAGGGGAGGTAGAGGACTGAGATTTTGCATAACCCAGGAGCCAATTTTTTTTTTTTTTTTTTTTTTTTTTTCTGACTCTTAAGAGTCTCCCCGCAGTTCCCGGGTTAAAAGTGGGTAAGAACAATAATTTACCAGAGTCATCTAAGATAACTTGTATAAATTTGTCTTGTGACGTTGACCACTCCGTTAGAACCGCATGGCTTGTCCTACAGTGACTCACTAGGATCGCCAGGGCAGTGGATGGGGCTACAGTTTATGTATTAGAGTGTGCTTTATTTCATATGAAAGCTCGTGTCATGGGCAGTCCAGAAAGGCTCTTTGTTTTCGCCCATGTCAAGGCTTTATATATTTAATTGTAAAGTATATGTTTTATCATTAACTAGTAATGATGGGATCTGGGAGAGAGAGAGAGAGTAGAACAGAGTGAGAGGGTCGCGCAGTGTTTTTTGTCCCGCTCGATGACGTCACGGCTGGCTGCCTCGCGGGGGTTGGTGGAGAGAGGCCCTTACCATGCTGCAAGCTTTGTTAGTGGTTAGATGACTTGTAACCGCTCTTTTCCCATGCGGCTCGAGCTAGTGCGAGTATATATACAGTTCCTCGCCACTCTCTCCCTCAGATCTGGTTTCTAGAACACACCCATCTTTTTTCCCTTGCTATCTGTCCCCGCTCCGTACCTGAGAATCTTTTCCTCTGCCTATCTCTCTCATTTTCCATATCCTTCACCACCTTTTATTAATATTATACCCCCTCTGGTTAACTCTGCAAAATCAGCTTCATGCTGGCCAGTTGTATTGTGTGTTAAGGTCTGATATAGCCTATGTATGTTAGTTGTTAAGATAAGTGGATCACGAAGCATTGGTTGGCATTTATATTGTTTAGTACTGCTTCCTTTAGTTATTAGTGTTCTGCTGGATTAGATAATGCTAGACTAGGAGTCTGATATTATAGGTATTGTTTCCTATGAGTGCTGGCTTCAGTTAAAAGCGGCACGACATACCTGAGAACTGGAGTTGATTGAGTAAATTCTAGTCTGTGTGCCATTGAGAGTAGAGCATACACGAATGAGGGTTTTTTGCCTATACCATTCTGCACTGTTCTAGTCTCGATTGTTTGTCTTTGAGGTACGCCAGGAGAACGCTTAATACTTCGGTATTAAGGTTTCTCAAGAGAGCTACCCTTCATTATAACGTAATATTTGACGCACAGACTTGAGATTTGCACTAGGCTATGCAGCATGCCATGCGCACCAGTATCTCGTATCATTGACTCTAGCTAGACTTTATCAATCATAGTAGACATTAAGTATATTAAACCAATTACTCTTTTTATGCATACCCATTTATGATTACACAAGCATTTCGCAGCCTAGTTGGATGTATTGAGACACAAGCGACTTAGGCTCTTTTTGTTGATAGGAATACTGCATTGTCGTGGCGATTATTATTATTATTGTTGTTGTGTTTAGGATATTCTTGGCTCCGACGGCATTATATATTCTGCCTTTTTGTGTGCATAGCCTGCACGAGCATTGTTCCGCTGCCTGCCTTTTTGGGTTCCATTTCCGATACGAGCATCTTTATAGCATCTAACATTTAAAGAAGATTCCTTGTTAGTGTTGAAGGACTTTAGTGCACTTTCTTTCATGCAGGAGTGCCTGACATTTATTAATTAAAGTAACGTAAGCTGTAACTTCTCTTACCACCTTACTTTGCATACCATAACCAAGCACCTTCGGTTATAGGTAGTAATAGGCTATTTTCACATAACATTAAGCCTAGAGTAGACACACATTTATTGAGAGTTTGATAGCCTATTATTGCATATAGAACTCTGTAGAGTATTTGTGTTCTTTGTTCACTGGGAATATACATCAGAGGTTGGAGCTAGCGCTTTCCGTTGTAACATTTATGCCATTACTAGTCCAATGAATAAGAGCCCTGATCTATTTGAACCCCAGTCGTAACAAATGGCGACCTTACCTAGGATTTGGTGAACCTACATTTATTAGCAGGGAACATTTGTTGTTTTGGAGAATATTTTGCGGGGATCAGCAAGAATAATTTTTTTTTGCAACATAGTATAGCCCTTGAGTATTTCCGAGAATTTTTGTGTGTATATTGAGGTATAAGAGTTTGGGATACTTCTTTTCTGAATATTGTGGTGAGAAATTTTTGTGAGCATCATGTCTTATACCGGGTCAGAGGAGAATGGAGACACAGTACGTAATGTCGAAACTGAGGAACAGCAGCATGATGAAAGGGTTAATCGGGTGAACTGTGAGGAGGATGCTAGGATATTTTTGCAATGGCCTGTTACTGCCGAGCGGTTGGAGGGTATGGAGCGGTACGGTCTTCAATGCCTGGCCACAGCTATCGGTCATGCGGGTACTAGCAGCATGACCAGGGATAACTTGATAACGTGTGTACTGGGCAGGGTGACTGGTGAGCGAGATGGGTTCAGTGCTCAGAGCCCTTCGGCCATGCTTCCCCTACACTCGACTCCCAGCCATCCCAGTAGTTTGCCGACCCCGGGTACGCTTCCACAGGTGGGTGGTGACTGGCAGGGTGGGTTGCCCCTGGGGGGACCACCGGTAATTTCAAACATTGTAGCACCTTCACCTCCTCAAGGGTTAACTCCCGAATTATTGCTTCAGCTCGAATTAGCTAAGATCCAGCAGCAAATAGAATCAGCTAAGATCGAAGAGAGAAAGGCTATCAGGGCATCTGAGATTCAACAGCAACAAAGGGCATGTGAGCTTCAGCAGCAAACAGAGCTAGCAAAAATCCAAGCGGATTTAGAGTCGACTAGGTACTGTGCCGACATGGACGTAGAGAAGTCGCGAGTAGAGACAGCGGGACAGCGACTTGGGGCTGGTAACCGTGTTCATGAGCAGTCTCTCTCGCACTTATTGAAACTGGTTCCGGTGTTTGATGAGAGTGGTGTAACAGAATTTTTCACACGCTTTGAGAAGAAGTGCCAGGAACACCAGTGGCCAGAGAATAAATGGGCAGCACTTGTATCCTCTAGATTAATAGGCAAGGGTCTTAAAGCCTACGATGCGTTACCTTTGGAGTTATGTATTGTGTACGAGGATCTCAAGGAGGCTGTCCTGAGGGCTTACGAACTGCAACCAGAAACGTACCGTTTGAAGTTCCGGGGTGTAACTAAGGGAAGAGATAGCACCTTTTTCGAACACGCCCGGGACTTATCCGATGCTATGGGGAACTGGCTCCGATCTGAGAAGGTCACAACATTTGATGAAATTAAGCAGTTAATGATGTTGGAGCAGTTCTTTAAGAGCACGGGTGGTGATCTAACTTTGAACTTGAAGGAGAAAAACCCAAGAACTCTAGTCGAAGCAGCAGAAATGGCTGATCGACGGCTGTCGTTGATTCGGGGTTGCGGGTCCTCACAGAAGTACGATGTAAGTGCTAAGGACCGTTATCCTCCCCCTCCCCGTAACAATGACAGATTTAAACAGAAGAGCCATGAAACTAAAACTGAATCCAAACCTTACACCACACCGTATGTGAAAAGTCAGGGGCCTTTTACATCACAGTATAAGCCGAAACCAAAATTTATGTGTTTTAGTTGCCACCAGGAGGGTCATAAGGCAAATGAGTGCCCTAGTCGACCTCCTCCGGCAGCCGTGTCTTTTGCTCACGGCATTGGAGTGTTCAAGAGGACATCGGAGTTTGTTAGAGGCATTTCTTCCGAGGTAAATACACTGCCAGTGCAGAAGGATCCGGAAGGCTTATTCCCTGTCCGTGATGCCTTTAGTGACCACAGGGGACTCGGTTGTGTGGAGTGGGGGGGTAGAAGACATGAGGTGAGAATTTTGCGTGACACTGGGGCATCGCAAACACTGTTGAGAAATTTCACTGGTAAACCTGTCAATACGGCGCGGGTGGTGTGGTTCAGGGAGTTAATGCGACAAGGTCATACCCGCTTGTAAGAATGAAGGTGGAAGTTGATGGTGTGACTCGTGACCTGGATGTAGGAATTGTGGAGAAGTTACCTGTTGGGGGCGTCGACCTCCTTCTTGGCAACGACTTTGCGGGGCCTACTTCTGAGGCTCCACCCTTAGTCGTTGTCGAGAAGCCGGCCGACGTGAGTAGGGAGGAGCAGGATTGGGTTGAGATGTGTCCGGTGCAGCCTATGGCGTGTGTTGTCACCGGAGATTCTGCATCCAGGGAGTCACATTCTGGTCAACAATCTTTAGATCAGCGGAGGAAGGGTACCGAGAAGGGGTTGAAAGTTGATGCGGTTGAGAGTTTAGTGTCAACGGACCTTCTCGGGGACTCATTATTAGGACCACATTTCGAGTCTGGAGAAGACCCAGTAACTGTTCCTGAAGGGGCAGAGGATGGGCTTAAAAAGACGAAAGAGTTGAAGGAGGACAGTGATGCACAGTCGGGAGATGTAGCAACAAGGTACCCTGACGCGTACCCTATGAGAAATGGGTCGGCGAAAACGGTGGTCCGAAGCTTGCTAGTGTATTTTTCCCGGTATGGTTACCCGCAGCGGATTCAGTCAGTCCGGGGACCCAATTTAACTTCTAGCCTCTTTGTACAAGCAATGCCGCAGCATGGGATTGTTGGGGTTGTGTCATCTGCATATCATCCGGAGAGGCAGGGTGTGTTAGAGCGATGGCACTCAGCCTTGAAATCTGTGCTTCGTTGTTGTTGCTTTGAGAGTGGGAGGGGTTGGGATCTTGGCCTGCCATGTGTTTTGTTTGCTGTGTGGGAGGTACCTGGGGAGAGTTTGGGATTCAGCCCTAATGAGCTCGTCTTTGGACACCGTGTCAGAGGGCCTCTCCATATGGTTGACGAAGTATGGGAGGGCGCAGAAAAACCTTGTTCTATGCTCAAGTGTGTCCTCAACAGTCGAGAACGGATGTTGCGCAGTCTGGAGTTGGCTGGCCGTAATTTGACTAGCTCTCAGGCCCTCAGGAAGGACAGGTACGACCTCAAGGTTGAACTCAGGGAGTTTCATGTGGGTCAGGAGGTGTTGATTCTACTGCCCCTTGTAGGTCACCCCTTATCCGCGAAGTACGCTGGTCCTTATAGGGTGGTGGAGGAGCTATCGGACCTGGTTTACTTGGTAGCCACTCCAGACAGACGGAGGCACAATCAGTTATGTCATGTTAATCCCATGAAGGAGTATGGGAGGCACCCCCCTGAGCCTCTCACTGTGCCTGTGATGACGTTTAGCAGTCAAGGTGGAGAAGGAGAACGGGACAGTCAAGCTCAGGTGGAGGATAACTGGAAGGATAAGAAGTTTCAAATGGGTGCCTGAGTGTGAGAAGGTGTTTAGAGAAGTAAAACACCTGTTGTGCACTCACCCGATCCTCAGGGCCCCTGACTTTAGCCTACCTTTCCTACTAGCAACGGAGGCTAGTGGTGTGGGGGCTGGTGCCGTCCTTGTGGAAAAGGACGATGATGGGCTGGAGCATCCTGTTAGTTTCTGCTCGGAGAAGTACAATTCGGCCCAGGGGAGCTGCTCTGTTGTCAAGGAGGAGCTGCTGGCGGTTGTACTTGCTCTGAGGCATTTCGAGGTCTGTGTTCCAGCCTATGGTCCGGTCGTTGTAGTTTACCCAGATCATCACCCTCTCAAGTTCTTGGACCAGTTTCACAATCGGAATATGAGGCTGACCAGGTGGTCACTAAGGTTATTGGTATATAACCTGGACATACGCCATATTGCCGGTTGTGACAACGTGGTTGCAGATGGTCGTTCAAGGGTATATGATCCTGGGTAGATTGACACACGGGTAGCCTCCTGCTTTAGTTTGAATAGTATTTTGCGCTTGGTGCTTGTTGGCTCGCGGTTGTAGCCCAGCGTATTGGGTCGTAAAGCAGGAGTTGAGCGTTTGGTATAGAAGAAAAAACTAGGCTTGCCCCTATAGTGCAGCCGAAATAAACAAATTATAAACATAAAAATCAAATAAAAACTCTTTCTTTGATAAGTGAATTTTTTTAGTATGTTATAGCAGTAATTCTGAGTTGCACTCCTCTCAGAATGCTGGGCTAGAGAAGCTCGCTCTTGAGGAGCATAACTACATATAATTTAACCTATGGTGTTGGGGAGGGTTATAATTTTGAAAAATGTTTTGTTGAAGAACTGTGCCAGATATTTTACTGCCGCTGGGTGATAGGAAGTGGAGATATAGCATGGGTTCTAACCATCAGATTTTGTGAGCCTTGGGGCCTCTGAGAAAAATCTTGGGGGGGGGTGTGACGTTGACCACTCCGTTAGAACCGCATGGCTTGTCCTACAGTGACTCACTTGGATCGCCAGGGCAGTGGATGGGGCTACAGTTTATGTATTAGAGTGTGCTTTATTTCATATGAAAGCTCGTGTCATGGGCAGTCCAGTAAGGCTCTTTGTTTTCGCCCATGTCAAGGCTTTATATATTTAATTGTAAAGTATATGTTTTATCATTAACTAGTAATGATGGGATCTGGGAGAGAGAGAGAGAGTAGAACAGAGTGAGAGGGTCGCGCAGTGTTTTTTGTCCCGCTCGATGACGTCACGGCTGGCTGCCTCGCGGGGGTTGGTGGAGAGAGGCCCTTACCATGCTGCAAGCTTTGTTAGTGGTTAGATGACTTGTAACCGCTCTTTTCCCACGCGGCTCGAGCTAGTGCGAGTATATATACAGTTCCTCGCCACTCTCTCCCTCAGATCTGGTTTCTAGAACACACCCATCTTTTTTCCCTTGCTATCTGTCCCCGCTCCGTACCTGAGAATCTTTTCCTCTGCCTATCTCTCTCATTTTCCATATCCTTCACCACCTTTTATTAATATTATACCCCCTCTGGTTAACTCTGCAAAATCAGCTTCATGCTGGCCAGTTGTATTGTGGGTTAAGGTCTGATATAGCCTATGTATGTTAGTTGTTAAGATAAGTGGATCAAGAAGCATTGGTTGGCATTTATATTGTTTAGTACTGCTTCCTTTAGTTATTAGTGTTCTGCTGGATTAGATAATCCTAGACTAGGAGTCTGATATTATAGGTATTGTTTCCTATGAGTGCTGGCTTCAGTTAAAAGCGGCACGACATACCTGAGAACTGGAGTTGATTGAGTAAATTCTAGTCTGTGTGCCATTGAGAGTAGAGCATGCACGAATGAGGGTTTTTTGCCTATACCATTCTGCACTGTTCTAGTCTCGATTGTTTGTCTTTGAGGTACGCCAGGAGAACGCTTAATACTTCGGTATTAAGGTTTCTCAAGAGAGCTACCCTTCATTATAACGTAATATTTTACGCACAGACTTGAGATTTGCACTAGGCTATGCAGCATGCCATGCGCACCAGTATCTCGTATCATTGACTCTAGCTAGACTTTATCAATCATAGTAGACATTAAGTATATTAAACCAATTACTCTTTTTATGCATACCCATTTATGATTACACAAGCATTTCGCAGCCTAGTTTGATGTATTGAGACACAAACGACTTAGGCTCTTTTTGTTGATAGGAATACTGCATTGTCGTGGCGATTATTGTTATTGTTGTTGTGTTAGGATATTCTTGGCTCCGACGGCATTATATATTCTGCCTTTTTGTGTGCATAGCCTGCACGAGCATTGTTCCGCTGCCTGCCTTTTTGGGTTCCATTTCCGATACGAGCATCTTTATAGCATCTAACATTTAAAGAAGATTCCTTGTTAGTGTTGAAGGACTTTAGTGCACTTTCTTTCATGCAGGAGTGCCTGACATTTATTAATTAAAGTAACGTAAGCTGTAACTTCTCTTACCACCTTACTTTGCATACCATAACCAAGCACCTTCGGTTATAGGTAGTAATAGGCTGTTTTCACATAACATTAAGCCTAGAGTAGACACACATTTATTGAGAGTTTGATAGCCTATTATTGCATATAGAACTCTGTAGAGTATTTGTGTTCTTTGTTCACTGGGAATATACATCAGAGGTTGGAGCTAGCGCTTTCCGTTGTAACATTTATGCCATTACTAGTCCAATGAATAAGAGCCCTGATATATTTGAACCCCAGTCGTAACAGTCTACATGGTATTTTATTGCTGTAAGATGAAATAACTTCTTAATACATCTAAACAAACATGTAATACTAGAGTTTGTTCAGCTAAGTTAAAGCGTAATATAAAATAAAAATAAAGTAAATAGTGTGGAGTGGCTAAACTATTATACCGTGACTGTACATTCTGAAGAATAGTGAACACTAGGTGTGTAAAGTGTATTAATACAATATACAAAATATGTTGACAAAAGAATAATAGCAACAAATGATAAATATGGAGATGATGGTTTAATATACCGGAATATATTATACGGGGAGAGAGAGAAAGAGTGAGAGTGAGGTCAGAGGGCCTATCTGACGTCACAAGATCTGCGGTGTCAATACCTTGTAGTCTGTATACCTTGCTCTGCACCACCAGTCGGCGTGTCGATCGTCTGTTCAAATACTCCTAGACTGTTCGATGGATGTTCGCTAAATTTCACAGGCACATCCAGTTGGCCAATGCAATGGTCAGTTAATAAGATCATTGTTTTTCATTTCACTAAAAGGTCAAGATCCAGTTCAAATTTTATGTGGTCAATAGTCCATATGTTGTTCGCTTTAACTCCAATTTATGCATTTTAACTATATTAGTTGCTGGTAACGTTGATATTATTTTGATCACATTTGATGTCAATATTTAAAGGTTAAAATAATTTTTTTAGTAGTATTTCGTACATAAACACATGGATTTTCAGTAAATCTCACAGGTATGCCAGGTTGGTCAATGGAGCATTAATCAAGATAAATACAATATTTGTTCGGAAGTCAAGGCTAAAGACTGTGGTCAATATTTCATAATTTGAAGTTTGTTCCCAAATTTCACCATATTCAAAATACTAGTTATTGTTGACATTGATTCTATGTTTACCAAATGTTATATATATATATATATATATACTGTATATATATATGTTTCTAATCTCTCAGTGGGGTTCGAACCGCCGACCGTCAGGACGATAGCCGACGCTTTAATCAACTACACCACGGTAGTGGTGAAATCAATTTCGGCCCGAGTTGCATCGGGACACTCAGAAATCCTTGTATGGTATTCTTGAATATGGATCCTACGACTAGGTATGAGTTGAAAATATATTCACCTAGTGGCTTTCCCTTCTCCCTAACTGTTACGTTCCGTTATGTCTAGAGGTTAATGCTATTATATTACTGGAATCGTAACATGACACACTGTTATTTATCAGTATAACATAATCAGTTATATCAGTATAACATAATAACTCCGGCGTGCCAGGCGACCAAGGCCATGTGGCACTATATTCAAATTAAACAATGTTAGAGGAAGATAAAACACATCTAAAAGCTTGAGTATATTACAATATATACAATAATAATTAATCTCAGTGAATCCAATTAACTTACAGAAGATACAAGTACAAAATGGTAACTTTCTCAATTCATAGAATGATTAATAGATAGGCCTAAACCTGGCTACACAAACTATGATAATAATACTAGAGTTCATAATATAAAACAACTTAGCTGTAAGGTGACCATTGGTAACAGAAAACCTCAGAACCAACAAAATACAGGCGAGAGCGAAGTAGGCAGGAGCTGTTTACACCACAAAGGTCAGTCAAGGGGTAACAATCAAAAGATAACAGCTCCTATCCTCGACTCGGTCTGTAGCCTGAAGTTACCAACTGATCATTAAATAGACTATCAAATACTTCAATAATATACCAACATTTTATTTTAAACTTACTTCATAAATTTAAGGGAAAGCTAAAATCAGTATTAGACAAGATTACATGCAAAAGAACACTTAACCCACTGAGCCCCAGCGACGCAGCGTTTGCGTCAGCAATGTATGTAACGCTAAACCCCAGCGACGCAACAGTTGCGTCCCAATTACTTCGGTCCTATGGCACTTAGAGGGCTCAGATTTGTATGGGAGCTGTGTAAGTATCCCACGTAACCATATAAATGGTTGACAACTCTCAAAGTCCAACTGCGTGCGCGTGAGCACACAAAAACCGGAATTTTGTGTGTTATTGCCTTCAATTTTTTACTCTTGTAAAATCCGTTTTCGGGGGCTCTGTAGGACCAATTTTTGACCTTTTTTGATAGTATTTTTGTGGTTTTTCCTTCATTCCTAGCCCATTCGCTATTGTTTCTGGAAAACAAAAAATCAAAACCGGCTGGCCCTGGTGGTACATTTATTAATAACTAGCTGGGGCTCACTGAGTTAACAACTAAATGCATATAAAGAAATGAGCCCCAACAAGCGCAGAGCCGAAACAATATGCAACTAAGTGAACAATATGTAACAAACTGAACGATATGCAAACGAGTGAACGTTTCCATCACACCTTCCCACCAAGATAAAATTAAGAGTAAATTTAATCATAATCTAAAGTAATCAACAATAAACATCATAAATCATTATACAGTATTAGACTCTTGAGAGAGTGTCTGCCAGAATATTTTCCCGTCCTTTTATATGTCTTATTTCTAGATTGTATGGCTGAATCATCAGTGACCACCGCATTAATCTCTGATTATGATTTTTAATTTTAAACAAAAACTTAAGTGGATTATGGTCACTATAAACAATTACTGGATACTGGGCATTGCTTACATATATGTTAAACTTGTCTAAAGATAAAATCAGGGCCAAGAGTTCCTTTTCAATGGTAGCATAAATCTTTGGTGCTTCTTAAACTTTGCTGACATATAACAAACTGGATGTAAAACCTCATCTTTCCCCAACTGAAGCAACACCGCTCCTGCTCCTGAATCGCTGGCATCTATATGTAGGCTGAAGGGTTTCTCAAAGTCAGGTGATCGCAATACCGGATCCGTGGCCAGCAGGGCTCTGATGTTTTCAAAAGAGGCTTGACATTCCGCTGTCCATTTGAAAACCTTCTTTGGCTAGTGAGATCAGTTAACGGGCGAGCAACCTGAGAGAAATTTTGACAGAATCCTCGATAGTATCCGCTCATCCCCAGGAAGCGTAGCAAGGACTTGCGGTCAGATGGTGGGGGGAAGGTCAGAATGGCATCTATCTTGGCATCAACTGGTTTAATATGTCCTTACCCAACCACATGACCCAAGAACACCACAGTAGCTCGCCCGAACTCAATCTTTGCAAGGTTAAGGGTGAGATCTGCATCGGCCACCTTAGTAAACAATGCTGTAAGTTGCAGAAGATTATCCTCCCAAGTAGACGAAACAACCACCAAATCATCCAGATACACCTGAACTCCTTCCAATCCTCTGATGGCATTGTTTACTAAGTGTTGGAAGGTTGCAGGTGCATTCCTGAGGCCGAAGCTCATGACCTTGTACTGGTATAGGCCCTCTGCTGTGACAAATGCTGAAATCCGCTTCGCCTGCTCCGTCAGTGCTACTTGGTAATACCCCTTCAACAAGTCCAGTTTAGTAACAAACTCTGCACTACCAATTCCATCGATCACATCATCCAAGCGAGGCAAAGGGAAGGAATCCGACCGAGTAACTGCATTCACTCGACGGTAGTCGGTGCAGAGCTTCATACTTCCATCGGACTTGGGAACTAGGAAGCACGGTGAAGCCCAATCGCTGTCACTGGGTTCTGCCAAATCATGGGAGAGCAAGAAAGATACCTCCTTCTGCAGCTTCTTTCTCTTGCAAGGGTTGATCCGGTAAGGGGCCTGCTTGATGGGAAGAGTGTTGTCCAGCAGAATGAGGTCATGCAGCACACCGCGACATGGCCTTGGAACATCACCACAGATTCCCCGGAAGTCGTTCAGCAACTTCACCATATCTGCTGACTGCCGAGGCGAGAGGTGCTGCAATTTAGAACCAAAATTTGACAAAAGTTCACTGTTACATTGCTTAAGTGGAACCTCTTCAAAGAAATCAGGGTCTTCCTCAACCTCCAGTGACTGCTGCACCATAATTGATTCTCCTCCCCTACAATGATACTGCTTCAGTAGGTTTATATGTACTCTACGCTCCTTTCTTCTGCGATCAGGAGTCTCTATTACATAGTTCACATTGCCAACCTTTTGTTTAACATGGTATGGGCCAAAATACCTTGCCTGAAGCGTATTCTTAGCTAAAGGAAGAAAAACTAGCACTAAATCACCAGGATTGAAGTTTCTTTCCACAGCTTTTTTGTCAAAGTTTTCTTTCATGGTTTCCTGAGCACCTTTCAAATTATCTCTGGCAAAGTTTCTGACACGATTTAGTCTTTCTCTGAACTTTTGAACATACTGTAAGAGTGGCATACTGTCATCATCTGCTATCCAACTCTCCTTTACCAACTTGAGCGGCCCCCTAACCTCATGTCCGTACACAAGCTCGAAAGGAGCATACCCAAGAGAGTCCTGTCTACTCTCCCTAATAGCAAACAAGAGTAAATGCACACCTTCATCCCCTTCTTTCTCTACTTCTAGACAATACTTTCTCAACATTTGTTTATAGGTTTGATGGAAACTCTCCAAAGTGCCTTGTGATTCAGGGTAGTAGCAAAGTACTGTTTAATAGACAGTTCATGCATTACTTGTTGAAAGAGACTACTTGAAAAATTAGTGCCTTGGTCTGACTGAATAGATCTTGGAATGCCATATTGCGTGAAAAATTTAGTTAGTGCCTTAACAATTACTTTGGCAGAAATCTTCCTCAAAGCTATACATTCTGGATATCAGGTGGTAGCACACATGATGGTTAAAAGGTGCTGGTTCCCAGACTTTGTTCTGGGCAACGGACCTACACAATCAATTATAATGTGACTAAATGGCTCTATCACTACTGAGATGGGCTTAAGAGGTGCTGGTGGAATCACACTGTTAGGCCTACCTACTTGTTGGCACGTGTGACATGTGCGGCAATACTCAGAGACATCTCTTTTCATCTTCGGCCAAAAGAAATACCTCATTAGCTTGCCACAAGTCTTGCGTACTCCCAAGTGTCCTAGACCATCGTGAGCCAAGCTGATCAAATCCTGACGGTAAATAGTAGGAACCACCACTCGGTGCAAAACTGAAGTAAGATCATTAGAGGGCACATCTATAGGTCTATATTGTCTCATTAGTATGTTGGAATGAGTAAAATAACAGATACTTGAAGGGACATCTACCTCATCATATGACTGTCTGAAACACTTTGCTAGATCTGGATCCTCCCCTTGCGCTTTAATGAGCATAGCTTTAGTGACAGGCACATTCTCTATCTGGTCATGGGTATCTGATCTGTAAACAAATTACTAATGTCAAGTGCAATATTATCATCACCTACAGACTCACCATTTGGGAACTCTACATTTACTGCACCTTGCGTAGCCATACTTCTTGTCAGTGCACAGCTAGGAAAAAGATGGGGATTTTCCTTCTCTAAGGTTTCGGTTGGGTTGTGAATACAAGGTACAGGGGTTACTACAGGATCAGGTACCAAACGATCACCAGCTATGTCATTGCCCAACAAAATTTCACGCCATCAACAGGAAGAGGAGAATCCTGAACTCCCACAGTGATATATTGCTTCACAAGATCTGACTCTGAATAAATTCTTGCTAAAGGAATAGTGATAACTCCACCAACACCCTGTAGAACTACATGCTCACCAGTATAAGAGTTCTCTATAAATGGAACAGCACTCTTAACAACCACACTGTGTGATGCACCAGCATCTCTTAATATCCGAACAGGGTAAACATCCTCTAAAGAATTATCACTCGAGACTAATCCCTGAAACATGAATGGAACGAACAAGTCAGTCTTATCACTTGAAGAGGCTACAGCCGTGACACCATTTTCCTCCAAAGTACACACAACAAGGGAAGACTCTACCTTTGCAGCATTCTTCCTTGCAAGTTTTGTACAATTAGCAATGACATGCCCTGGTTTCTTACAATAATAGCAAACAGGACCTGATCCTAATGTAGCGTTGTCTTTTGTAAATCCTGAAGTCTTATTAATCTTAGGCACACTAGCTAAGGCACTGCTAACAGACTGAGAATCATTCCTAAGCTTAGCACCCTGATCACTCGACTCCCCACTGCCCCACAGCTTCCCGCCTACTTGTCCATATTGGTTCTGAGGTTTAGATCTAGCACGATGAATTAATGCATAATTATCCGCTAAAGTTGAAGCTTTACTCAAAGTGGTCACCTTACGTTCATCTAAGTACAACTTGATGTCAGCGGGAACTGAACGCTTAAACTCTTCTAACAATAGTAGCTCTTTTAAGTCATCATAGATTTTTAAGTTTCTAGATCTAATCCATCGTTGAAAGAACCGCTCCTTCTCTGATGCAAATTCAACATAGGTTTGTGAATCTATCTTCCATAGATTACGAAACTTTTGTCTGTAAGCTTCTGGAACTAAATCATAACCTGGAGCACTGCGTTTTTAACCTTAACATAATCCTTGCATATTTCTTCTGATAAGCTAGTGAATATAGTCTTTGCCTCACCAGTACAGTGCCCACCAGTACCCACCAGTACAGTCTGGATCAAAATAGACCAGTTCTCTTTAGGCCACTTTAAAGTATTTGCAATCTTTTCAAATTGCAAAAAAAAAATCCTCTGGATCACGTTCATCAAACGATGGAATTAATTTGGCATGCTTGCCAACATCAAACTGTACTTGTAAACTACCTTCCTTTTTTAATTGTAGCTCTAATTCTAACTTTCTAAGTTTATGCACTCTTTGTTCTCTCTCATGTTCCCTTTGTTGATGTGACGTTTCTCTCTCATGTTGTTGTTGTTGTTCCCTAAGCTGCCTGGCCGAACAGCCCCGAGTCCCTGAGGAAGGCCATGGCCACGATCGGGCTTTCCCACAGAGCTCTCATTGAGTGTAGATTGTTTTGTTGGCGTAAGTGGTTGTGTGAAATGCAGTCTTCTATGATGTGTTTAATGGTATGGGGTGCTGTGTTACATCCCGGGCAGGAGTCGACAACGGAGTCATCCAGTCTCTTCTGATAGCTCAGGAGAGCTGGATGGTGTCCGCATCTCAGCCTGGGCAGGTGGACTCTGTCCTCGCGAGGAAGGGAGGATTCGGAAGGATGGATTTCGGGAGGTCGTGCATGCAGCTGCGTGTTGTCTGTGAGTGAGTGGATGGATCGGTGAGAGACATGAGTATGGATGTGCTTCTGGAAGTTGGTTCGGGGTGGGCAGGGAGGGAGAGAGGACAATAATTGTGTGTGATACCGTGTGCTGAGTGTTGTTTTGATATTTCTTGGTGTCTGTGGGTGTGTTGCCATGTAGTTTAGTGGGTGGTCTTCGTTCGTGGAGGCTGCTGCCAGGAATTGAGTGCCTCTCATGTCCAGATGGTCTTTGACTTTGAGGATTTTGGTTTCTTGATGTAGGTGATCTGTGGGTGCAGTTGCTGTGCAGCCTGTAATGGTCTTCAGGGCTTTGTTTTGAATAGTCTGTAAAGTCTTATGATGTGTTTCAGCTAGGTTAGAAGCCCAGGCTGGGCTTGCGTATTCCATCACTGATCTTATGTATTGTTTATATACTGTGGTGGTAGTTTCTTTGTTGTGTCCAAATTTTGTGTCTCATGTTCCCTGTGTTGCTGTGAAGCTTCCCTCTGTTTAGCTTCCTCAACCAACTCCAACCTCCTTAAAGCAATCAGGTCAGCAACATGGCCACCGATACTGTTATACTGATAAATAACATAGTGTGTTATGTTACGTTCAGTTATGTCTAGGGGTTAATGATATTGATAACATTCAAGACCTCTTTCGCCGCCTTATTAGAAATAATTTATTAGGGAAAATAGGGACCAATAGACTCGCCATATTTTTCTCATTATAGTCCGCATGGAGGAATTTCGTTATCGACACTTGAAAAAACCCGATTACACCGAAAAATAACACGAAAATAATGTCCCGAACGTAAACAAAGCATTGCACCCAATGAATCCTTCGACCTGGGTCCTCTTCTTCTTGTTTTGAAAGATGCGGTGAGTGCGATTCACCCAATAAATGGCTTGAACGTTACTCACAAAAACGATATTATATTATATTATATTAGGGTTAGGTTAGGTTAGGTTAGGTTAGGTTAGGGTAGGTTAGGTTAGGTTAGGTTAGGTTAATCTAATCTAATATAATATTTGTACATTTTGGAAGCGTGCATGGCCTCCCCACAATTTTCCTTACCTACTGTAAAAGCGCGATTCACCCAATAAATGGTGCCATTTGACGGAGTCACAATCAAAAGATAACAGCTCCTATCCTCGACTCACGCTGTAGCCCGAGGTTACCACCTGATCATTAAATAGACTATCAAATACTTCAATAATATACCGAAATGTTATTTTAAACTTACTTCATAAATTTAAGGGAAAGCAAAAATCAGTATTAGACAAGATTACATGCATAAGAACACTTAACAACTAAATTCATATAAACAAATGAGCCCCAACAAGCGCAGAGCCGAAACAATATGCAACTAAGTGAACCATATGTAACAAACTGAACGATTTGCAAACGAGTGAACGTTTCCAAATGTTACACCAAAATACACTTTTGACGAGCTGTCTAACCTAAATGTACATAAAAGCACAGGACCAGACAAAATTCCTGCCAAATTTCTACGAGATGGAGCCATTGGTATAGCAGGCCCCCTAACCCACATCATCAACTTGTCAATTAACACCAACACTGTACCTGCTGAACTGAAGGAAGCTATTGTAACCCCTCTATTCAAGAAAGGTAATAAACTAGAAGTTGGCAACTACAGACCAGTTAGCATATTATGTATTGTATCTAAAATCCTTGAAAGAGCGGTATACACCCAAATTGAACACTACCTCAAACAAAATGATCTATTCTATAAGTTTCAATCAGGTTTCAGATGCATGTACTCGACAGACTCCTGTCTCATCCACTTAACGGATCACATTCGTAAAGAAATGTCTAAAGGTAACTACACTGGTATGGTTCTTCTTGATCTACAAAAAGCGTTTGACACGGTAGACCATGATATCCTATGTAATAAACTACAAGCAATGGGCATAGGGTCTGTGAACTGGTTTAAATCTTATCTTAGTGGTAGAACCCAAAGAGTCGAAATTGATGATAATATATCTGATCCTATGCCAATTAACTGAGGGGTCCCGCAGGGAAGCATCCTTGGTCCCTTACTCTTTCTCTGTTATGTGAACGACATGGAACTGAGCGTCTCATGTAAATTATTACTGTATGCAGACGACAGTGATCTTCTGGTTTCAGGAAAAGACCCAATAAGTATTGCCGCTTCACTTTCCAAAGAACTAGAATCATGTAGTGAATGGCTAGTGGACAATAGACTATCTCTTCACCTGGGCAAGACGGAAGCCATCTTATGTGGAACAAAACGCAAACTGAAAGACATTGTGGGCTTCTCGGTCAACTGTAATGATATTCCTATAACAACAGTGTCACAAGTTAAATATCTCGGACTAAAACTGGACGCGAGTTTGTCAGGTGAAACAATTTTGGAATCTATCCTGAGTAAGTGTAGAGCACGTATAAAATACCTGTATAGACAGGTGGGATGCTTGCCCGCGGCGACCAAAAAGACCCTCTGCCAAGCGCTTGTTCAATGTCATTTTGACTATTCTGTGTCATCCTGGTACTCTGCATCATCTAAATCAGCACAGCACAAACTTCAGGTCACTCAAAATAAAAGGGTTAGGTTCATGCTGAACCTAGGACCCAGATCACATGTTGGCCAGGAACAACTTCAGTCACTAGGTATGCTCAATGTCTCTGACAGGGCCAAACAAATCAGGCTCACTAATGCCTTCAAAATTTTCTATGACAGAGCTCCAGAGTATCTAAAGAATGATTTTGTTAAAGCAAATGAGAGGAGTGGACATAATACAAGAAACAGGATGTTTAATTTTAAGGTCCCGAGAATCCAAGGACAGGGTAAGCAAACATTCTTCTTCACTGCCATCAAAGACTGGAACGACCTACCCCAGTCAGTCCGTGAAAAGAGAACACTGTATTCCTTCAGACGTAGCCTGAAGGAACACCTGAACCGGACAGCTGCGAGAAGGGAGCACCAAGCTTATGTCTACTACTAAATACGCCATAAGAGATAGACAAACCAAACTGAAATGATTACTGATTACGGATTACTGATATTTACTATAGGATGTAAGGTATCTTAAAATAACCCCCTAGAAATACTTTCTCTAAAGTATCTATTTCTTTATCCTCCCCATTTCCCCAGCTAACCTAATCCCACAAGGACCCCAATGGAAATACGCCTAACGGCCTTATTGGGCTATCCTTAGTTGGAATTATGCAAGGCTGGTACATGTCATATTTGTAACATACTATGTGGTACCAACTCTGTAAATTGTTAACTGAATAAATATTATTATTATTATTATTATTATTCCATCACACTAACATAAATAGGATAGAAGGTTGAGTGTCTTTTACTGCCGTGGTGTAGTTGATTAAAGCGTCGGCTATCGTCCTGACGGTCGGCGGTTCGAACCCCATTGAGAGATTAGAAACATTTAGTGGCTCACGTGTATTTGTGATACCGGTATATACTAAATATATATATATATATATATATATATATATATATATATATATATATATATATATATATATATATATATATTATGAGAGAAATGCCAATTAACACATTTAACCACATTATTAACATTTAACCTTGTGCCACTGGACTGGTAATCCAATGGACCCGGGTTCAAATCACGGTATGTCAATGGGAAGATATAATTGGGATGGAATTTGTGCTGTACTTAGTATCAGTGCATTACCACAAAGCTCACCGAAACGCCAACAAAATACCCTCATTTTTCCCTGATTAAATATCACTGTATGAATATTCCCATATTCATAATAGGCTACAGGGGGACAATGCCTAGTGAGTTCATTGCTCAATAGGTGGCGTTCTGAGAGTGAGGGTCCGAGTCTAAGGGATGAGACAGTGAAGCACTAAATCGAGGCAGCTTCAGAGATGGGGCTGCTTCGAGCCGTGAGTGAGCAACTAAGCCCCATGCATCCTGCGAAGGCAAGATGGCAGGGGCTGGTTGCAGCTAAACAAGTGCTTCATGTCCATCCCACTACACTGGAACGAGACCTCACGGGCTTCACCGTTTATAACAGTTGAACGTACTGTACAGGCTCTCTGCCTCTCTGGGAGTAACAATATCGAGTAACCTAAAACCGAGTCAACAATGTTCAGAAGTTGTTAAGAAGGCAAACAAAATAATTGGCTTTATAGGCAGGTCATTTGAGCATAAATCCAAAGAAGTTATCCTAACCCTTTACAATTCATTAGTCCGCCCTCTTCTGGAATACTGCATTCAATCCTGGTGCCCTTATTACCAAAAAGATATAAACAAGCTAGAACGAGTTCAACGTAGAGTTACCAAAATGATACCTAGCCTAAAGAACAAACCATACGAAGAGCGTCTTAGAGAATTAATCTATTTCCTTTAACCCAGCGCAGATTAAGAGGTGACTTAATTCAAGTGTCAAAATCATCAAAGGCATCGACAATATGAACTGTAGTAAGTACTTCACTATCGACCAATCTAATTACACGGGGGAAACGGTTGCAAAATTATTGGTAAATCTTTTAACTCACACGAATCTAAGAATTTCTTCTTCAATCGAGTTGTCAACTTGTGGAATGGGCTTCCCCGAAACGTTATAGACTGCATCACCGTTGATTCATTTAAACTCCGCCTAGACAAATATCTCGCATCAAACCCGCGACTGACTGCGTTTGTAAATGAATAACTTTATTTTATCCCCCCCTCAGTTACTAACCCATCTGTCCCCTACTAACTTCCTAATCCTGCCACGGACATTAGTTCCAGGGCAGTAATTCCCTTTCCAATGTTCCCTTACCCACTCTAAACCACTGTTTGGACACTTGATCCTCAGTGTTTTGGAGGACAAGCAACCTAGAAGGGTCACTAGATCTGTTGTTGCTTGATTTCCTTTGTACTCCTTTGTACTTTGTACTCCTATGCCCAAGAGGGAGTATTTGGAATATAGGAAAAATAAATACAAAAATAAAATAAAACAATTTAATGTGTAGGGTTAATAAATAATGAATGATTGCAACTGCCGAGAATTGAACTCGGGACCCACAAACAGGACAACAGTGCTCTGCCACTGTACCAATAAGAAGGTTAAAGGTTTAGCACACACTCTTCGTACATAGGCCTATACCTTGTCGATATATAAGAACATGCATTGAGTGTTACAGTAAACCCAACCTCGCTATGCTAGTCGAATGGAAGTACTGAAAAACGTATATATATCGGCATTTCTTTCATAATACTATAGCTACGTGTCCACTCACCAATTCTCTGCAACCTCTCTCTCTTCGCTGCAATGTTGCATCTATCTCACACTTCTACCGCTATTACAATAATCACTGTTCCTCAGAGCTCTCTCGGTGTATACCACCTCCACTTCGTAGAGCACGTAGCACCCGTCTTGCAACACAATCCCACCCTTACTATGTGCAACTCTCCAAACCAAGAGTGAAACGTTATTCTGTCATTCTTTTATTCAACAGCTGAGCTCTGGAACTCTCTCCCAGAATCAGTCTTTCCCTTTTCCTATGACTTAAATTGCTTCAAACTCCGTGTGTCCAGGCATTTTGGCTCGAACTTCCCCTGATTGTGCCCTGTCACTCTTTCAACTCTAGGGGAGGCACTCATTACAGGCAATTATGTCTTTAGTATCCCTCACTTACAAAGGAAAACAAAACAGATAGATAGATATTCAATTGTGTGTGTGTGTGTGTGTATCACCTATCAATATGTTCTCTATCTTCATTATTCGTCTTCCCTTTACTCATTTGCTTCAGTAATTGCATATTACCAGATTTCGTTTGATCTCTCGTCTTAATCCTGGCCCTTCCTCTCTACTCCATTATGTTCAATTACTAACAAAAGAACGAAATTCCCATCTATTTGTTTTCTTTGTCATGTTATTCTCTCTCTCTCTCCCTCTCTTTTGTTGGCAAAACAAATATACAAACTAGTGTCAGTCAAGTGTCACCCAATTTATTAGACATTTTCAATAAATGGTTAGAAACTGGAGAGGTACCTGGACACTGGAAGCTGGCCAACATAGTAGGGTCATTTGCTTGGAATCTATGATCATTTTGTTCCTACCTTTTTCTCTTGATGGATTTGACAACCTGAACCATTTTAAAGGAAAATTAGCTCCTATGCCCCTCTGAAAAATGACGGCTAACTCTGCTAGAGCCCAATATTCAAAATGGCCACCAACACCATCTTGAAAAACATGAAATGTAATATCTCTGGCATCAGATGAGCTACAAGGACGAATGAGGTGTCCTTTTTCACTAATTCTGGCATTACAAATCCACTGGAATGGTTATTGTGTTGTATTGTATTGTATATTGTATTGTTATTGTATTGTATTATACTAATTGTACATACTAATCTGCCACTTCACTGTCACTACATGATTCACTGTATGAGCCACTATCAGAATCACTGTCCTCACTTTTGCTGCTATCATCACTGTTGTTCTCTGCCTGCGGATTTGTAGGTAGTGGTATGGATGGGGGAAGTGGGGGCTGGGTTGAATGGACAGGCAGACATAGGCCATTTACAAGATGCCATCCATGGCCGATCGGTGAGGGGTGACTTTGGAGCTGGTAATACTTTTGCAAATATGCAAGATAGTTTGCACGCTCCAAGTGTGGACGGAGACTGTCCAAGTCAGGCACAAGTCGGATAGTGCTTTTTTTCTTCTGAGCTCTCCACTTCGCTGCCCTCGCATCTCCCAGGGTCTTGCTTTTGGTATCACCATAGACATATCGAATGACAAACCGCTCCAAATCACTGATGACCTGTTCTGTGACTAGAAGCTGTGTACCACATGCTGCTAGCAGGTCGTGTGCCTCTTTAGACTTCTCCAGACGATCTGCGATGAGCTTCTTGCTTGCTCCATAGAAGCCAGAGTTGTGGTCACACCCAGTGAGGACATGAAGTGGTATGATGGATGCAGCCATTGCCTCACTGCACAAACATCGGGCATCGATAAGCTGACGTTTGCGTTTCACTCACAGGATTCCTGTTGTCTTCTGAGCAACATATGCCGCTTGCACGTAGTTGTCTGTGTCCTCTGTGTCAAGAACGACAGCTGCTGTGTAGCTGTCTGACCGGAGCACACTATATATGGTGAGCATTGCCGTATCTGCCTCTGCATGGGAGCATGTGAGCTCTGGCACAAGCTTGCATGTGGTGAGATTCTTTGCAGTGCTGCCAACTACACTACACAGTAGATGATCTCGGTGCTAGTTGTTGCTGCTGTTCTCTGGAATTCCGTTTGAAGAAATGCCTGAAGGCGGATTTTGTTCTGAGGTTTACCCAGGAGAGCATGGAAAACTTTACTAGAAGGAAATTTATCTTCTGTCTTCATGAAGACATTGCTGATTGGCAGTTTTTTTTGGCGCAGTATTCTCTCACTGTCCTTGATTGTGTAATTCTGATCATATGAATCATTGACGCAAATGATGCGCTCAGCATGCTTGTGTCTCGTTAGAACGAAGTGCACCAACTTCTCTGCATAATCTCCCCAGGTATACATGGTACCGTCTCCCTTCTCTCTGTCTTCAATGGTAGGAGTTGTTAGGCGCCAGATGAGGCCCATATCAATAATAGACGTGTATACATCAGGCTCTGGAATGACAGTCATAGTTAGTTTTTGTTGAAGCTTGCTTTTCTGTGCCTTACGGATGGTTCCATTGACGTTGAAGATGGAAAGGCACTCGGCTGTAACACGATGCTGCAGGACTTTTTGAAGTTTGAGGGCACCACTCGTTTCAACCAGTCCGAGAACAGAGGCCAAGGCATTACGCTCCATTTCCTCAGTCTTTCCCTTCAGGTTCTCACCATCTGCTTTCTTCAATTCCTGAGTTGAAAAGTTCAAACGCTTGCTACGGGGAACTCTGCCGTTGAGAGACTTGGTCTTGGAATACACTCTCTCATTCAAGAACTGCTTCAGTTTGCTTGTGCCATCCTCCTTTGCCGATTTCAAGTCGGCAGCGAGAGCGTCTGAGGCTGGGATTCCTGACTGTAGGGATCGAAGTGTCTTGTTTGTATGATCAAATGGATCACACTTGAATTCAGTGAGACATGCGCTTATATCCTGTACAGCTTGTTCATCCTTCTTCATTTTACTCGACGAGCAATCAGCATGCTTCCCTTTTCCTGGTTTCTTGCGTTTAGCATGGCGATGGACCTTTGTTCTCACCCGATTGATGTTATTCACATTCCGAGTGTTTGAAAGGAGCTGCTTTTCATTGTTCAGCATGGCCAACCAACCAGACTTCAGCTTAGAGCCCTTATTCATTGTTGACTCTATCCATATGTCGAGGGCGACACACGAATATGGTTTTCCTGTCATTGACTGTGCAAACATACCACTCTCCATGAATGCAGCCTGATCGACAGGAAGGGTATCAAGCACTGCGGTGAAATCGGGGAGATGACGACCATACTTGTCATTATCATAGATTTCCATCAAAGGAAGCATGAGCTTGAGTGAGGACTTTAACTCAGTCCAGTTGCTTGTTCTGATTGCATGGATATTTTGAGTTAGAACCTCAACTATTTCCATGAATGACATCCAGTATTCTGCTTGTGGGGCACCCTCAAAGTCCTTGAAGAGAGCATCAACGAGGTCCTTCAGCTCAGCATTTCTCTCTAGCTCTGCATGTTCATCTGCAAGTTCCTGTGCATCAATCGGATGTTGAAGCTTGGCAAGGGATGCCTTTATTTCTTCAGATAGAGGGGAATCTTCCAAACGTTTGTCTATGACATGGTGGACCAGAGTCTCGTAGAATAGTCGCAAGCAGCGAACCCCACGCTTAACATGTTTTCCACGAAGGGCCTGATCAACAGACCCGTCTGCTATAACACCAGCTGCCACCAACACATCTGAGATGCCAGATCCCTTAACCCTTAAAAAGCGGCTCACCACTTAAGTCGAGTTAAATAAAGCTGGACTATGTGGCGGCGCTCGACATAACTCGAGTGGCAATTTCAGCACGTAATGTGGCTGAGAGAGAGAGACAAGTGGTGGCAGGAGACTAGCGAGCGTATGACTGCTCCAGACCACCGCGGCGAACCTACTGACACAAATCTCAGCTCCCTCCTCCCTCTCTCACTCGCTACATACTCAATTATGTACCGAAAGTACCGAATTACCTGCTTTTTGCACTCGCGTTGCACGGTTATTGCAAGAAAACTATCCATCATACAAGGATCGTTATGGTGTCATTCGAAAGCTCTGTTTATGCCCTTTCAGGGATAGATACTTGTTTTACGTTCTGGGTCTTATTTAGGCATGAAAATGATCACGTAAACAGCCCTATTTTGGCTAAAAACACCCCGCTGGGCGGTACACATAAATAAACCGCATAGGCCGCTCGTAAGGTGTTAAACCTCTTGTATATAGTGTAGATGAACGACATTTGGATGTGGATGGGTGCCATGAATGATAAGATTTTGCTGAACAGCTCAGTATTCTCACTTTTCAACTCTAGCAAGAGCACATAGACAGGATGATCACCAACAATTATTGCAAAAGGCATCTTTTTTTCTTCGATTGATTTTGCAAGCTTACACATCACATCATTGAGAATTGTCATACTGGGTGGGTTGGGATAGGTCATGTGGTATATTGCTCGACTCTTCTCATCTGCATTTGACATGCTGGCGTGAAACCCTGACAACCCCGGCACAGTCTGTTCTTCTGGCTTAGGTCTCGTTCGGTCATCTGGCCAATGCATGGATCACACCACGAATTCTTTGCACCGATGTGTCAGGAGGAGGAGTACTTTGATCAGCTGGTGGCTTCCTGAGAGGTGGTTCCCCACGCTTCGCTGTCTTGTAAGGGTTGACTTTTTGCATGTCACTTCCGAGCTCTTTGAGAGTTGTCGAGAGGTTTGATGCAAAGTTGGCACCGGGAACTGGTCTATCCTCGTGATTGTCGGAAGGAATTTCTGTATCAAATGATTCTGGCTGCACAAACATGACATTAGTGCGGTGTGACTGACCAGCACCGGTCAGTGTGTTGCTCTTGAAGTCATCGTTGTCGACTATAGCGATAGCAGGCTTACCCTCAGCTAGTTCGAAGGGGCAATCAGATGAGCACTTGAGGTCATTGACCACCC
This sequence comes from Paralithodes platypus, assembly GCA_032716605.1. NCBI lineage: Eukaryota > Metazoa > Arthropoda > Malacostraca > Decapoda > Lithodidae > Paralithodes > Paralithodes platypus. The sequence goes on from CM064504.1 coordinate 57,351,902, forward strand.
AAATATCTCGCAGAATAAGTACGTCATTGTAACTGATGCCCAGACCATCTTTGTGCATTATGTCGACTATCTCCCTAATCTTGGTCAGTCCATGTAGCAAGACAGAGAGATTTATCTCAAATGCTGTGCGTTTTCCAGTGATGTAGCTTGTGAGGATAGATGCAATCGATCGGACGGATGGACTGTCATCAATTGCAGACTTATTTGGGTGTTTCAGCCATGTGAGCAGCTTCAGCAGGAGCTCACTGAGGTCTTCTTCTCTCTCCAACTCGTGTATATATGGGAGCCAGGGAATAGTATTTGTCCTGATGACTTGCTCTTTGAGTCGTGCCACAACATTCATCACCAACTGATCATTGCTGACACCCAATGAAGATATTGCCGCCTCGATGTATGTACCTGCTGCTGTTGTATCATATACCAGTTCACTCACATTCTTTTGAATGCGTTCATGAAATCCGATGTCGTCCCCAAATTCATTGACGAGAATTTCCTTTAAGTAGCTGGATTTTACTGCTGTGTTATGTCCGTGATTTGAGATAATGCGCTTATAGTCCTGCAGCAGGCCTTGCAGTGTGCGAATTTCATGGTCTTTGAAGATGACTTGACGAATATGATGAAAGAAGAGAGCTTGGGCCTCTCGGAGGTTTACACGCTGCAGATGTTGAGTGCTTTCATCTGAAAGGAGCTTGTGGTCGCTTACATATTTGCGCCAGCACGCACGATGGTAGCGGATTTCCAACCCTAATGCTGTTTGACTATCTGGGATGGATGCAATCAGAGTGTCAAGTCTCAATCTCATGACCTCATCTTCCAGACGGACAGTATGTAACTTGAATTTAGTCCAGGCATCTACTGTTGATAGGAGTAAAATCTGCTTGTCACGATCACTACTCTTGTATGCCCCTTTCATGCACCACACACATAGAGTCTTATCGTGAAGGACACCCATACTGGAGCGGAGCCTTTTAGGTGCACTGGCCTCTGGGGAAGGGTCTTGTTGATCTGATGCTTCATCTCTTTCAAGACGTTCCTCGGATTTGTGTTTGCGTGTTTCGGCTTGAGAGAGCTTGCGCTTGCTGGATAATGATGCGTAACAAGTGCTATGCATGTGGTGACCCTTTGGTCCCTTCTCCCAATCCACATTTTCATGTATATCTTGAAACTTAAATCAAGTTCTTTCCATTGTAAAGACTTTTCCCGGATGGATTCCCACTTCTCAGGTGTAATATTTTCCAAACGGTCATCTGCGGTACATAGCTTACCACAGAGTAAAATGCACTCGTATTCATTTAATGTCTTGTCTGGTAACTCTTCACTCTCTCTTCTATTATCCATTATTTCGGTCACTTCACAAGTCGGCGATTTTCATCAGATGGGCATGCGATCCATCTGAAACAGTAAAAAAGTAATATTAGATAATTATACACCGCAGGCAGAAAACAACAATGATGATAGCTGCGAAAGTGAGGACAGTGATTCTGATAGTGGCTCATACAGTGAATCATGTAGTGACAGTGAAGTGGCAGATTAGTATGTACAATTAGTATAATACAATACAATAACAATACAATATACAATACAATACAACACAATAACCATTACAGTGGATTTGTAATGCCAGAATTAGTGAAACAGGACACCTCATTCGTCCTTGTAGCTCATCTGAAGCCAGAGATATTACATTTCATGTTTTTCAAGATGGCGTTGGCGACCATTTTGAATATTGGGCTTTAGCAGAGTTAGCCGCCATTTTTCAGAGGGGCATAGGAGCTAATTTTCCTTTAAAATGGTTCAGGTTGTCAAATCCATCGAGAGAAAAAGGTAGGAACAAAATGGTCACGGATTCCAAGCAAATGACCCTACTAACATGACACCAAACTTTAAGAACGGAGATCATGAGTGCCCCAAGAATGATAGAAGGGTTACTAGTACACAAAATAGTTGACCGCCTGGACATTCACAACTTTATTACCGATTCCCAATATGGTTTCAGACGACACCGATAATGCTTACCAAACTGATGGAATTGTTCAATGAAATGCTTAGTGAATAATTATGACAAAAATTGAATCATAGACATCCTTTACTTAAAAGTCAAAAACACTTTTGAAAAGTGCCTCATTGTAGGCTAATGTCAAAATAAAGTGCACACGGTATCAGTGCAGACGTCGCTAAGTGGATAGAAAGTTGGCTAACAGATAGAAAGCAGCAGGTGGTAATCTTCTGAGTGTACTCCTGACATTTCTGGAGTTCCAGAGGTATCTGTCCTACTACTGATGTGTATCATGCATGTCAATTATATTGATATTGGTCTGTTGAGTGTGATCTCCAAGTTTACAGATCACATTAAGCTTGGGGTTAATGTGAAGTATCCCAAAGGGGTTGAACAACTTAGGATGCATCTCAACAGATGGGGGGGTGAATGTTATGAGAAATGGTAGATGCCACTAAATTTGGAAATGTGCAATGCAATGCATATCGGCTAAGCAAATCCCAAGTCAGAATATTCACTATTGGGAAAAACTCTGGAAGTAACTGATCTGGAAAGGATTTGTTTGTTCTGATTAGCAGTGACCTAAAACTTTCCAAGCAGTGCATTGAAGCCTAGAAGAAACTCATACATATTTGGCTATCTTAAAAGGTAATTAAAGTATAGCAATAAGAAAACAGCTCTCATACTTTACAATGCTCTCATACAGACTCTCATAGAATATGCTGTCCAATTCTGGTCTCCAGCAGTCAGGAAAGATATAGAGGGACTAGAAAGAGTCTTAATAAGTTAGGGCTACAAAGCATATTCCATGGATTAGAAAACTGAGCTATGAGGACCGGTTGAGAAGTCTTGAGATCTTTTTGTTAGAATCACGCAGACTACGGGGTCAACTCATTGAAACATTTAAAATACTTAATGAGTTTGTCAGTGTGGATTATAAGCACATGTTTAGCGTCTATATGAAAACAACACGCAACCATGGCTGGAAGATGGAATTGGAAAGGTTTAGCACTAGTATTTGAGGAAATGCGTTTGCATACAAGATCTGTTTTACCTTGAACAAACTTCCCATAGAAGTTGTAAATAGTTATTCCTGCCTTATAACAGTTCAAGAGGAGAGTATATAGTAGTTGTCACACTCTGCAGCGAGTGTAATGCACTACACAATGTCTCTCTTTCCACATTGAGTATCTACCGGAAATGGACTTCATGGTCTTTGAGATAATAACTATATATTGTAACTCCTTGTAACGGTAATTCTCTCTCTGTCTCTCATTGATTGCCAATTTGCGGAGGCGGTGGACGGTAGGGCAGAGAACCTTCTGTTTTACCAGCAAAATAGTCTTCCGCTGTTTTGGAATATGTTTTCTCTACTAGTGCCGACAGAATTACTGGTATCATATGATTTTGTGGTAAGAAAATCATACAAATGTCATCACAATAAGGAAACTCGACCACGAAAAAACACCCTACTCATCCAGTACATCATTCAAGCCAGTAAATCTCAAACACTGACAACACAACCAGTAATAATTTTATTAGGACTGCTTATGCCTTTATGTTGGAACAGGTTTATTTCGATCTGGCTAAACTCTTTAAATATAGTGTTTTCAATATTGATTATATTTTAGATAACGTTTAATAATCCTATCAAATTTGGCGAAAAGGACTTGAAATCTAGTTTGTAAGAACTATTGCAATTAACCATAATGTTGGTTATATACTAGCATTTTTCATGTTGAATGAAAGTCTACTTAACACTAATGCCTCTTATTCATATGTATCCTTCCCATTATTAATCCTATTCTCAAGATACATGTTCTGATTCACTGTATCCTTTCAAAATGACACACTATTGGTTCTTGAATTTTGGGGTAGTTGTGGTTGGTGCTCTCTACCACACACACCACTAGTGCAACTTACAGTAGAATAGGGTTTCCGTGGTCTACAAACTCTACCTTACACCACTGGCACCTTAAACCTTCTACATCTTCTAAGTTGATCAATAATCTATTTGATTATGAAATATTTATATAGAATTAATATGTTCATTAAGACAGATATATATATATATATATATATATAAATACAGTATATATACTGTAGTTTGATAGTCATTAGATAAATATACAATTATAACTAATTAGATGATACGTGTTCACGTTTCTTAGCTATTACTATTCAACATGGTTATTAGAATTACTGTTTACCAGTTACATACAGTTAGGTGATCTAAATATTTCGGTATGTAACTATAAATCTCAATATCATTGAATCATTATATTACTACTCTGGGTAACCTTAAATAATTATATCAGCATAGGAAGAATTTTAATGTATCAAAGGGGCACATACTATCAACTAAGTTAACTGGCCCATACATATCTTCCTAAAGTAAATACAGTAGTATTACAAGAGTGCACACGAAATTCAATAAATGTATGTTTAAGGTCAAATTACATGAAGCGACCCTCAAACTTCAACTTCAATTTAGTTTGCTTTGTCTTGAATTAATGCCTGTCTGATGTTGATTAACGTTTCTAGTTTGAAAGAGAAATGCGGCAGGGCAGAACGCAATTATGTCTAACGATATTGCCTGCAGCGTAATTTGGATGATCTAATAATGAATGCCTCGAAGTCGGACGGATCCTAAATTGAGTGGTCAATCCTGTAAGTCCTTAATTCAGTAAACTGGCTCGGGTTGTCCCTCTTATAGGGAATAGGTTCGCGTGGGGGCATTCTGTGTTTGGCCACCCTCATTAATGGGAGTAAGGCGTCCGGCAATAGATAGATAGGTAATAATGAGCTAACATTTGGTATGTCGATAGACATAACACATCGAAAGTCCAGTGCCACTGGATAATTAAAACTGCATACCCATCCTTGAGAAACACACCGGTGCAGGAGTAGCCTGTTGTCGTGATGGTTATTTTATTGCCCCTCCTGAGGAGTATGACGCATTTTGACAGTTTATTCTGGATTTCATTAGACGAGTGTGTGCAGCTTAGGAAGGACCTCTAGGATTCTAAAGGGTCAAAATCTATTATATTATGCTTCTGACCTCCACAGAACCTTTATAAGCTGAATACTATCGTCTAATTATAGCCAACATAAACTGCTAAAATACGTCATAGTCCTCAAGGGGTTTTTCATAATAAGATGGAGGAAGGGGGCGTTCTTCCTAACGACTGAATGAAATAATCGTTATATATATATATTTTGTTTGTATTGCTACCGTTATCAGATTGTTGTGAGTCAAGTAAGCCACTAGTGTAAACAGAACATCCAACACACTCGCACATATTTGTTTGCATTATCATATGTGCAGGGTACTTAACTAACTCTGTTTCTTAACAGCTCACCTCCTATGGAAACTACAGGCTCAAGACTAGCACTTCAAAACTTTCAAGGACCAACTACCTCAGGATACCTTAAGTATTGGTTTTATAGTTTTGCTTACATGTTACTTATATATGTAGCTTATTTTAAAATTAAGTTGATCATATTATATATCACTCAATGTCTATACATATTTTATAAGATAATAAGGAAGCTTTGAATTAACCTCATAGGGTTTGAAATGGAAAATTTGTCTGATAGTTTCCGAACCATTTATTTATAAATTCTGGGTATCATAGGCCCTATTTCCAACCAAGTTACCTATACTGACTAGAAAAATGACGTTACCTGTCCAGGGTGAAGAACGTCAGCTTGACTAAGCACAGACTACGAGGATATATAATTCAAATGTTCAAGATCATTAATGGTATCGAGAGTATGAATGCAAATATATACTGCACGTTCAATTATTAATTTTACACATCTGGGAATGGCTGTATTATTATTCGCAAGCCCTTTCACTCCGATGGAGCAAAATATTTATTATTCAAACTGAGTAGTAAACTTATGGAATGGCCTACCTATAATATGTTATGTATATAGGGGATTATAGGTAATAACACAACATATTAATTATTGGATAAGTGATAATAAGTATAAACGTACAGGTATATAAGTACAGATATATGATAAGGCTTGTAATAAAAGCCTGATGAGCAAGGTGATATATGACTTGTGTGATCTAATATATCTAGGGAATATAGGAGCTTGGCTATAGAGGGTGAGTTTGAGTCTAGAGCCTAGAGGGAGTAAAGAGCTCTGACTCTCTCTGGCTGAGGTCTGTTGAAGTCTGTCATGAAGATGCCCGAGTAAGAAGGCATCGCCTGGGTTCAAGGATGCTGAAGCAACACAGCATTAACTCAGCATTCTGGTATGACGTATGACCGGATAAATACGTTATACAGTTTACATTTACAGAGGAAATGGGTGTTGATTTAAGTGGAAGTATCAACAAATATATTATATGTTAATGAGATAGATAAAGTTATAGGGAGTTCAATGAATCAAGATTGTTTAATAAGAATGTTAAGAGTTTAGAAGTTACAGGGATAAAGGCATATAAGCAGTGAGATATATGTATAGCAATATAAATGCAGGGCTTATAATGTCATACTACATTCGCCGGGGGGTAAAAGAATTGATCTCACCATGATCAACTATAGTAAAAAAAAAAAATGACTAGTCTGTTGACACATCACACCGTATCAATATTGTCCATTAGACCTAGATCAAGGGTGTGAGCTACCAACAAATTAGAATAAAGGTTTATGCTAAATAATATAAATATATAGTTGAGTATAAGGAGAAAATTACAACTGCTATATATTACACATGGCAGGTGTAAACTTATATAGTAATAACATTTAACATCTAACAGTGAAAAGAAATAATACCTTAAGCTGTTCCACTGACGATATTAATATATATATATATACATATAAAGAAATATATCCCCCCCCCAAAAAAAAAAAAAAAATCAGAAAGTTCATTAATGGTAGATTCCGCTTTACTCATGAGAGATTGTAAGTCGTTAACATGAGTATAGATTTCATTAATAGTGTCTATTTGGATCTCCACTAACTTTTCTTGACTTCTGAGGGTATTTTCTACTTCACCGATTTTATCAGCGATGGCGTTCACTTGGTCTTCAGTAGCTGTCCCGAAGAGAGAAGACAACAGGTAACCTCCTGCATCAATAAGTCCTCTCTTGTTCCTAAGTCTAGCTCGTTTGGATTCTGACCTTGGTGTTCCTGGGGGTTTAAAAGGAGTATAAAAATATCAGTAAATATTATAGAGAAGTAAAACAAAAAAATTTGGGAGTGTAAATAATATTTGGAGTTGGAGATTTAAGGGAGTAAAATTTGAGTAAAAATTGAGATAAATGTGAACGCTATGAATAATGAGGAGACAAGGAGTAATGTGAACACAGGGAGTAAAGTGAACACAAGGAGCAATGTGAACGCTTTTAGATAATGCGAACGCTGGGAGTAGCCACATCTAAACATGAAATATGAGATATCTATGCAAAAATAAATAATGGACAACAATTTGGCCAAGAGTACACTAAATATATTCACAAGATAAATACATAGTTAAATAGATATATAGGCAAACTTGGTGTATTATGAGTAGAAGATATTAGGTTTAATATTATTCTGAAACAGAAGTTGAGTTATAGAAGTATTATCCACTAGAACATTGTTTACACTCCTAGTTCTAAGATTATAATCATGGGTCGGGGCTTGTAGGATTTTATCAGTGGATCGGTTGATGGGTATGATATCTTTGTCCATATTTTCTTGGACACAGTTTAAGTTTCTGTGCACTAATTTGAGGTGGTTAATGCTACTCCTGGATTCTTTACCTTTCTCCAGATGTCTAATGACTGCAATGTTGTGGCGAATACTGATCACACGATAGGGGCCTTCGAACAGAGGGTCCAGTTTATCAGCCCTGTCGTGAATTCTTGAGAACACAATGTCTCCTGGTTTCAGTTTTTGTTGTTTATTAGATTTGTGATTGCTTTTTATCATTTGTTCTTTGGTTAAGATTAGTTTATTCATGACTTGTTTATGAATGCTTTTAAAGGTGTTTATATGATGAGTTATGAAATCCTGAGTATGTATGGGTTTAATTTGTTCATTGAGCATGTGGGGTAGGTGTTTGTCTTCTCCAAAGACAATGAAATGAAGGGATTCACCTGTGGAGATATTAGGCAGAGAATTCATAGTGCATTCCACGAAGGGGATAAATTCGTCCCAAATTTCATGATCCCTGTCACGACAAATGTTTTTCAATTCATGGAGTATTTTACGGTTAGCTCTCTCAACTAGGCCGCTACTCTGTGGTGAGTAAGGGGCAACCCTGATGTGCTCTATCCCGTACTCATCACACATCTTAGACATAGTCTCGTTCACAAACTCTCCGCCATTATCTGAAAGAATAAATTTAGGTGAGGGGTATTTGCAAATCACGTTATTTACAAGAGTTTTAACGATAGTATTGGCTTCCTTATCAGGTATGGGAGAGAGAATGGAGTACCTAGAGAAATGATCCGAGGCTACGAGAAGATAATTCATACCACTGTTAGTCTTAACAATTTTCAAAAGATCTATGGCAATCAACTGGAAAGGTTTCTCTGGGACTTGATAAGTTTTGATATTAGCTTGGGGTGTAAGCTAAGGGTTAATTCTGGCACAGTTCTCGCAAGCGTCTATGTGATTATCTATGTCAGACTTCATGGACTTCCAGTAGAATTATTTTTGAGCAATGAGCATAGCCCTTTCTTTGCCAGGATGACCGACAAATGTATAACCATGAAGATGAGGGAGTATTTCTTCTACTTTATTGTTGGGTACAACTAACTGCAGAATGTTTCTTTCAAGTTGATGTTTGCCTTTGATGAGTTGATTACGAAATAGCGTGTTATCAATTAGAGTGTAATCTTCTAGGTGTTGGTTAGTTTCATTATTATCTAGAGCAAGAATGATCTCACACAACTTGGGATCACCTCTCTGAGCTGTGGACATGTCTTCATTAGCTAAAGTCATCGTGTTTAAATGTGCACAAAGTACCGGATTACGAGAGAGAGCATCCGCTACGACATTTTTGTGACCTTTAATGTAGAGTATCCTAGGGTTGAAACTTTGTAATATGTACTTCCACCTTGCGTGTCTACCAGACATATTATTGTTGTCAAACAGATCAACTAGAGGCTTGTGATCCGTCCACACTTCAATGTCATAGTTAAGGATTTTGTCTTTGAAAGTCTGTAGAGCCCAGATTAGACCGGCTCCTTCAATGTCGGTGACACAGTAATTTTTCTCGGCAGGTTTAAGAGTCCTGCTGGCAAAGGGTAAAGGTTGAAATTTATCACGGCTGTCTTTTTGGATTAAACAAGCTCCAATACCGCTATAGGACGCGTCGGTGTGGATAATAAAAGGTTGAGTATAGTTGTATATACATATAAGCAGTGAGATATATGTATAGCAATATAAATGCAGGACTTAAAATGTCATACTACATTCCTAGCATTATTTTAGACTACAGCACTATTGAAACCTTCAAAAACGCTTAGATAAATATATCGCCCTTAATGATAGAATAATAATAATAATAATAATAATATGGTCTTTTATTTCTCGCGAGCACCAGTTCTTCCAGAAGAATTCACTAGCGCTCGTAACTCGTGCACCACAATCCAGAGAAGTGTGGTGCAGTTCACCTGTAGTTCAAGCAACAACAATTATTTAACATGGCAGCAGTTAGAGTCTGTAACGACCTGTCACTGAGCCACTTGCAAGATCATAACTCCTACAGAAGAGAAAGGTTTTCAACTGTTTTTTGAAAGAGTCTATGGAGTTCAGCTGTCTAATTGATAAAGGAAATTCATTATATAACCTAGGAGCCACGAAAGAAAAGGACCGATCAGAGAAAGAGGACTGCTAGATAGCTACCGGTTCATCAAGACACAGTACATCATCACCGCTTCTCAGGATCGCACCAGAACGTGCTAAAGGGCGTCTCAAGAGGTCAGCAAGATACTTAGGTTCGCCAAATATAAGTGCCTTAAAAGTCTAAAGACACAACTTAAACTCTATCCTAGCTTTAACTGGCAACCAGTGCAGCTCTATCAAATATGAAGAAGTGGGGGTTCTTGGAGGCAGATCAAATATGAGCCTCGCTGTTCTATTTAGTATGGACTAAACTTTTTGTAGCAAGTAATTAGGAAGGCCAACCAATAAGGCATTTCAATAGTCCACACGTGATAGGACAATTGAGTGAACCAATGTTAGAAGACAGCGCTTGTTAAGAAACCGTCTAACTGAATACAAGTTTCTGATTTGGAGATTACAAATTTTGATGACCTGATTGATGTGATTCTCATAGTTCAATTTAGAGTTAAAGTATACTCCAAGGTTTCGCACTGAGCTTACTGGGCGAAGTTGAGAACCTCCCATATCCAGAGTCACTACATTTTCAGCATCATTTCCCCTTCTATTTCCATGAATGATAATGATCTCTGTTTTGTTCTCATTCAGTTTGAGTTTCCGCTTTGCCATCCAGATCTTACTGTCAGGAAATAAAGATTTCATTTTGGTCTTTGTATGATGGCGAAGTTGAGAACCTCCCATATCCAGAGTCACTACATTTTCAGCATCATTTCCCCTTCTATTTCCATGAATGATAATGATCTCTGTTTTGTTCTCATTCAGTTTGAGTTTCCGCTTTGCCATCCAGATCTTACTGTCAGGAAATAAAGATTTCATTTTGGTCTTTGTATCATTAATGTTTTCTATCTTCAAATACAACTGAGTGTCATCAGCGTAAAAGTGATAGGCAACACCATGAGCAACTAGCAAAGATGCCAAGCTGCTAGTGTAAACTATAAAGAGGATCGGTCCCAGAACCGATCCCTGAGGAACTCCAAACAACAGAGATGGTCAGAGATGGTATGGCCAATCACCACACGCTGAAATCTATCTGATAAATATGATTTGAGGAGCAAGAGTGCTCTTCCACGAACACCGTAAGAGTGCAGATCTTTTAACAGTAGGTCATGGTCCACTGTATCGAAGGCCGCAGAAAGATCCAACAAAACCAAGAGAGACGCCTTCCCGTTGCATGTGTTCTCCACCAAATAATTCTGAATCTTACATAAAGAGGTCTCAGTTGAATGGTATTTCCTATATGCAGACTGAGCAAGAGGAACAGCTTTGTTCTGTTCAAGCAATGGTAACAATTGATCAAGTATGGCCCGCTCAATTATTTTTGAAAGAAATGACAAGTTTGAAACAGGTCGGCAACTTGACATCCTCAGCATCAAGTTCAGGTTTCTTTAGAAGAGGCACCAATAGAGCTTGTTTCTCAGATTGAACAAAGTTACCCTCCATGAAGCATCTGTTTACAATTTTACAGATGAATAGATATAGTAAGATAGTTAGTTATATTTGTATATTGTTCTGTCAAGTAGCATGTCAGTTTTTTCCATTTTGCATGGAAGAGATAAATCCTGTCCCTTCTAATCCGTCTATTCTCTCCTACACAATAGTTGAGGTAGCTTAGATACAAGCACCTCGTAAGGATCAGTAGATCTGTTGTTGCTTGCCTTTCTCTGTACTCCCTTTGTGCACACATAATCTATATACCGGTATCTATATCTCTCTCCCAAGTCAAGATTTTCCCTCTCTTCTTAAGGGGAGATTTCCACTTGAGAAACTTTTTTCTTGACCCCTTTCTCCCTCATGTTTAGCCCCATTGTTTTTGAGATTTTAAGATGTTCGCCCCAATAGTTTGGCGATTTTTAGAACTGTTGCCCCACTTCTGCCAATATTAAGACTTTCGTGCCAATTAGGTGTCGATTTTTGCCTGACGAGCGATAGCGAGCCTGACATTTGGGAGGAAACGGCCTTCGGCCGGGAAATTTTTCTACCGAAAAATGTACAAATTTATCTTGAAAGGGGGTCTAGGGGGTGTAGTTTTAAGATTGATGGTGGTCTAGGGAGAAAACTAAAAACATCTTCTTAACTTATTCCTTTGTTTTATTCTCCACCCCCCATAACCGTATGTTCATCTCTCTCTCTGCCCTCCTGTCTCTCTCATTCACCACGAGGTTAAGGGAGCCCACCTTGTTATTTTCATCTTTCTCTCCATCTCTCTTTGGCTTGTATACATTCGGCCCCATTTAGCCTGCTGTTTTAAGACGTTTACACCCATCCAGGTATCAATATTTTCCTTGCGAGCGGTAGCGAGCCAGTTCATATATATTTTTGTTTTGACAGCAAGCTAAATTTGTACATTTTTCGATAGAAAAAAATTTCCGGCGAAGCCGGTTTCTCCATACAATGCTGGCTCACTTTCGCTCGCCAGAAAAAAATCGACACCTTGATGGGGATAAACATCTTAAAACATTTGACTGAATGGGGCCGAATGGATACAAGCCAGAACAAGAGAGAAAAGGAGAGAAATAGGAAAAAAGCAGGTGATCCCCCTTAACACATAATTTATGCCCTCAGTCCCCCAGTCAGATTAACACTGAAGTATATATTTGTGTGGCCCTCCCATGTGTTCGTGTATGTGTCCCTCTCTTCCTACCTCCCTTCTATCTTGCATATTAATTCATTACAATACAAGCAAATCTTTCAATTACATAGGGTGGGGCAGTTATAGATTATTTGACGTATACTTCATAGACCTGCAAAATAGACCCATAGAATAATGGTTGCCAAAATGTGAATTGCAGGATCAAACCCAAGAATAGCTGACCAAAACATTGAACATTTAGTAAAACAATTCATTAACAAAAATATATATATACCAAAGATTGTCAATATATTAATCCTTAGTTGTGCTGTTCCCAAAGTTCGACGCCGATGCTAGCTGCCCTGACTTGGAGAACACTGTTAAAGTTGCCAATATTCCTTGAGTTCTAAGAAAACAGTCAGCACCTGGAAACTTTTAACTTGGAAATGGTTTGTTTTTGACCGGAAGCTAAGGGTTATTGCGGCAAATGAAGATGAGGTATCTATGTTATTAGAAGTATAACATTGACATATAGTATTACATGATGGGTATTTAGGACTTTAAATACTCCATCTCAAAGGAGGCCTGGAATAAGAGTATAGTTCAACCGGAATGGAGAAGAGCCTGAAGTGGTTTTTTTCTTTTTTTCTTACAGGAAATGTAGTATCCAGTGTATATAGGGTATATATATGTTATATAAGTGTTACAGATAAATTATATAAGTGTTCCAGATAAATTAATTTGCCAAATGTGTTTTATGCCTGGATAGTAATTGACAACAGCAAAAATATGATTGAGTCTTAAAGTTGTTGGTGAACAGTGTGGCGTTATAAGTGGTAGATGGTGTGTGGATCAGTGAATAATAAAAGAGTATCAATACAGTTGGTGCGTACATTTAAACGCCAACTGAACTACAATACGAGATATATTAATGCTATGGCAAATACAATGCAATGACGTGCGTTGTATTATTTGTATTTGTTTTGCTATATTTAGACGATATTATGCAGCTTAGGAAGGATATGTGGTAGTTAAAAGGGTTGGTTGAGATAGCTTGAAACCTTATTATTGCTAGAGGTTTTTCCTAAGCTGAATAAATTCACCAAATAGTTGCCAGAATATGATGAAAAGTATGTCTCTGTTACTGAATGGGTTAAGGAATTGTATGACTGTTTTAGGTCACCAATATCAAAGCAATTACATGTAAGCTTCAGAATACTACAGTGTTAATTAATTATACTAGATAAGTTTGGCAAGTAAGGTGTCCGTGACAGTTTTCTATATACGACAATCCCAAGGAACTTTATGCTCTCCTCTTTTTTTGAAATTGAATTGCCGAGTTTAAAAAGGTTCTATATATTTACGTATATTTCTGTTAACAAATAATGTACTTGGTTATTTTCGCATTCAGTGTTAATGAGGGAGTAAAGGTCCTTTTTGACTAGCATACAGGGTGCTGTTGTCTGTAAATAAAATAAGCTTAAGTAGTTATAATATAAAAAGCAATGGGCCCTGTATGGGTCCTTGAGAGAGAGAGAGAGAGAGAGAGAGAGAGAGAGAGAGAGAGAGAAAGGAGAGAGAGAGAAGAGAGAGAGAGAGAGAGAGAGAGAGAGAGAGAGAGAGAGAGAGAGAGAGAGAGAGAGAGAGAGAGAGAGAGAGAGAGAGAGAGAGAGAGCATAGCTAACATGAAACTCTTGGTAGATAGCCTGGGTGAGGCACAACATAAACAGTAGGGGAAGCCAGGAAAATTAAACATGAGTTCCAGCCTGTATGGCGCCCTCTGGGTACTGCCCTGCTCTATTATGATAATATAAGCGCCTTTTAGAATTATGATGCATTTTGACCAAATATTCCGACTATCAGAAGGTTGTTGTTCCCTAGGCAGCCTGGGCGAACAGCCCCAAGTCCCTAAGGAAGGCCATGGCCCCAATCGGGCTTTCCCACAGGGCTCTCAAGAGAAGTAGATTGTGTTGTTGGCGTAAGTGATTGTGTGGAATGCAGTCTTCTATGATGTGTTTAATGGTATGGGGTGCTGTGTTACATCCTGGGCAGGTGTCGTTGACGGAGTCATCCAGTCTCTTCTGATAGCTCAGAAGAGCTGGATGGTGCCCACATCTCAACCTGGCCAGATGCACTCTGCCCTCGCGAGGAAGGGAAGATTCGGAAGGATGTATTTCAGGGGGTCGTGCCTGCAGCTGCGTGTTGTCGTTGAGTGATTGGATGGAACGGCGAGATATATGAGTATGGATGTGCTTCTGGAAGCTGGCTTGGGGTGGGCAGGGAGGGAGAGATGACAATATTTGTGTGTGATATCGTGTGCTGGGTGTTGTTTTGATATTCCATGGTGTCTGTGGGTGTGCTGCCATGTAGTGTAGTGGATGGTGTTGGTTTGTGGAGGCTGCAGCCAGGAATTGAGTTCCTCTCAGATTCGGACTCAGCAGCCCAAACTACATCTAAAAGTCATATTTGCAAGTGTCTGTGTACACATTGGTAAAAATCGCTCAAATGGCCAAACATGTGAATTTCACATTTTCAACATAAGAGGCATGATTTAGGTGTATTTTTTCGATGCTGAATCCGAATCTAGCTTTACTTTTGATGTAAGTCGAAAATTCATCAAAAATATGGTCGTTAACGTTGAGGACTTTGGTTTCTTGGTGTAGGTAATCTGTAGGTGTAGTAACTGTGCAACCTGTGATAATGTTAGGGCTTTGTATTGAATAGTCTGCAAGGTATTGTGGTGTGCTTCAGCTAGGTTAGAACCCCAGACAGGGCTTGCATATTCCATCATTGATCTTATGTATTGTTTGTATATTGTAGTGGTAGTTTCTTTGGTGTGTCCAAATTTTGTGTGGGCAAGTGACCTGAGGGCATTAAGTCTGAGTGTCAGTTTATTTTTTATGTTTGTGATATGTTGTTTGAATGTCATTACAGTATCATATGTTACTCCTAAGATTGTGTGTGTGTGTGTGTGTGTGTGTGTGTGTGTGTGTGTGTGTGTGTTTTTGACAAAGTTCCCCACAAACGTTTACTGCTAAAACTAAAAGCGCATGGAATACAAGACGGTGTGTTGAAATGGATAGAAAATTGGCTCAGCGACAGAAAGCAAAGAGTAGTCATAAACGGTAAGGCATCTAAATGGACCAATGTAAGTAGCGGGGTACCCCAGGGATCGGTACTAGGACCAATTCTCTTTCTAATTTACATCAACGACATAGATGAGGGTCTCACCTGTACAATCTCAAAATTTGCTGACGATACAAAAATTGCAAATAGCGCACTCTCAAAAGAACAAGTTGACGTAATGCAACACAATCTAGATAAATTGTCATGTTGGGCCCAAATTTGGCAAATGAGTTTCAATGCGGATAAATGTAAAGTACTACATATCGGATACCTAAATGAGAAAGCAAACTATTCGATGAATGGCACTCAGCTTAAGAATGTAAACAGAGAAACCGATCTGGGAGTAACAATATCGAGTAACCTAAAACCGAGTCAACAATGTTCAGAAGTTGTTAAGAAGGCAAACAAAATAATTGGCTTTATAGGCAGGTCATTTGAGCATAAATCCAAAGAAGTTATCCTAACCCTTTACAATTCCTTAGTCCGCCCTCTTCTGGAATACTGCGTTCAATCCTGGTGCCCTTATTACCAAAAAGATATAAACAAGCTAGAACGAGTTCAACGTAGAGTTACCAAAATGATACCTAGCCTAAAGAACAAACCATACGAAGAGCGTCTTAGAGAATTAAATCTATTTCCTTTAACCCAGCGCAGATTAAGAGGTGACTTAATTCAAGTGTTCAAAATCATCAAAGGCATCGACAATATGAACTGTAGTAAGTACTTCACTATCGACCAAGCTAATTACACGCGGGGAAACGGTTGCAAAATTATTGGTAAATCTTTTAACTCACACGAATCTAAACTCCGCCTAGACAAATATCTCGCATCAAACCCGCGACTGACTGCGTTTGTAAATGAATAACTTTATTTTATCCCCCCCTCAGTTACTAACCCATCTGTCTCCTACTAACTTCCTAATCCTGCCACGGACATTAGTTCCAGGGCAGTAATTCGCTTTCCAATGTTCCCTTACCCACTCTAAACCACTGTTTGGACACTTGATCCTCAGTGTTTTGGAGGACAAGCAACCTAGAAGGGTCACTAGATCTGTTGTTGCTTGATTTCCTTTGTACTCCTTTGTGTGTGTTAGGGGGGTGTTTTTGTATTTGGCTGTCCAGTTTGTGAGGAGGGTTGCAGTGGATTTGGCTGGGGCTAATTTGAGTCTGTTTGTAGTGCACCAGTCATGTAGTGTGTTGAGATAGGGTTGAAGGAGGTGTCTTGCTCTGTCTGAGTCTTGGTATGTGCATGTGAATGGTATGTTGTATTTTTTTTTTTTTTTTTTCTATGTGATTGAGGGAGGCAAAAGGCATAACTGCCTATAGCGAGTGCCTCCCCCATAGTTGAAAGAGTGACAGGGCCAAAATCAAGGGACGTTCGAGCCAAAATGCCTGGACACACAGAGTTTGAAGCAATTTAAGTCATAGGAAGAGGGAAAGACTGATTCTGGGAGAGAGTTCCAGAGCTCAGCTGTTGAGTAGAAGAAAGTTTGAGAGTAACGTTACACTCTTGGGTTGGAGAGTTGCACAGAGTAGGGGTGGGATTGAGTTGCAAGACGGGTACCACGTGCCCTACGTAAAGGAGGTGGTATGCACTGGGATAGCTCTGAGGAACACTGATTATTATAGTAGCGATAGAATAGCGAGAGAGATGCAACATTGCGGCGGAGAGAGAGAGATTGCAGAGAGTTGGTGAGTGGACGGGAGTTAATGATACGAAAGGCCTTCCTTTCAACTTTGTCTAGGAGAGCGGTGTGAGAGGAACCTCCCCACACATGTGAACAATACTCAATACAAGGGCGCACTATGCCCCTGTACAGAGCAAGAAGCTGTGCAGGGGAAAAGAACCCCCTAAGGCGGTTGAGCACACCCAGCTTCTGGGAGGCTGCCTTAGCAAGACTGGTAATATGGTCCTTCCATATGAGAGCAGAAGAAAAAGAGACACCAAGAATATTGAGAGAAGATGAAGGGTTGATTTTTGTATTGTTGAAGAATAAGGGATAGTCCGCTGGGAGATCCTGACGGGTAGATAGATGGAGAAATTGGGTTTTGGAAGCATTAAAGTTAACAAGGTTTTCTCTGCCCCAATTGGAAATAGTATTTAGATCAGAATTTAAGAGTTCTATGGCTTCATTACGTTTGTCGTTGAGGGATTGCTGGCTGGGGCGTTCTGAAAAACTAATGGAGTAGTGTAAGGTTGAGTCGTCTGTGTATGAATGGATGGGAATTAAGGTACAGTTAAGGAGATCATTTATAAAAATTAGAAAGAGAATAGGAGATAGGACAGAGCCCTGAGGAACACCAGAGTTTATAGGGTGAGGAAGTGAACAATGGCCGTCCACAACCGCGGCTATGGAACGGCCGGAAAGGAAATTAGAGACAAAGGCACAGATGGAGGGATAGAAACCGAAGGAGGGTAGTTTAGAAATTAAAGATTTATGCCAGACTCTATCGAAGGCTTTCGATATGTCTAGTGCAATAGAAAAAGTCTCACCGAAGTCCCGAAAGGAGGATGACCAAGAGTTAGTAAGATATGAAAGAAGATCACCAGTAGAGCGACCCTTAAGGAAGCCATACTGGCGATCTGAGAGCAGATTATGAGAAGAGAAATGCTTAAGAAATTTGGAAGCAAGAATAGTTTCAAAAACTTTAGAAAGACAAGAGATAAGAGCAATTGGACGATAGTTGGAGGGTTGAGAGCGGTCACCCTTCTTTGGGACAGGTTGAATGTGAGCAAACATCCAGCATGAAGGGAAGACGTTAGAGGATAGACAGAGACGAAAGAGTTTGCCTAGGCAGGGAGTCTGCACGGAAGCACAGTTTTTGAGAACAACAGGAGGAACACCGTCCGGACCGTACGCCTTATTAGTGTTAAGCCCAGAGAGGGTAGAAAGTACATCTTTAGAAGAGATTAGGATATTAGGCATAAGTAAGAGAGAGGAGGGCGGAGAGGGAGGAATAGCACCGGAATCATCCAAGGTGGAGTTTCTAGCAAAAGTTTGAGCGAAGAGTTTAGCTTTGTCAGAGGAAGAAGTGATGGTTGTGCCATCAGAGTGGGAAAGGGGCGGGAAAGACGAGGAAGAGAAATTGTTGGAGAGGTTTTTGGCTAGATGCCAGAAAGCTTGGGAAGAGCTAGAGTTGGATAGTTCAGTGCATTTATTATTGATGAAAGAGTGTTTGGCAAGTCGAAGAACAGATTTGGCTTGATTCCGGGCAGAAACATATGAAGAATGAGAGTCTTGAGTTTTAAGGCGTCGGTACCGTTTGAATGCTTCCTCCTTATTGCGGACAGCAGTAGAACAGGCGTGAGTAAACCAAGATTTTTTAGCATTAGTCTGAGAGAAAGAGAATGGAATGTATGCTTCCATGCCCGATAGGATTACCTCGGTAATGCGTTCAGCACTCTCCGAGGGTCCTCGGCCATGGAAGCAGAAATCATTCCATGGGAAATCAAAGAAGTACTGCCGAAGAGCCTCCCAGTCGGCAGCGCCAAAGTGCCACAAGCGCCGCCGGCTAGGAGGATCGGGTGGCTGTACTGGAGAGATAGGACAGGTGACAGAGATAAGTTTATGGTCGGAGGAGCCCAGAGGAGAGAAAAGATCGACAGTATAAGAAGAAGGGTTAGAAGTTAGAAACAAGTCAAGAATGTTGGGCCAATCTCCGATGCGATCCGGGATACGGGTGGATTGCTGAACTAACTGCTCTAGGTCATTTAGGATAGAAAAGACATAGGCTTGTTCACCAGGTGGATCAGTAGTGTGAGAGGAGAGCCAATGGCGGTGGTGAACGTTGAAATCTCCTAAGATGGAGATTTCTGAGAAAGGAGAAATGGATAGAATGTGTTCCACTGTAGAGTTTAGATAGTCAAAGAATTTCGGAAAGTTGGTAGAGTTAGGGGAAAGATAGACAGCACAGAAATATTTAGTAAGAGAATGACAGGAAAGTTTGAGCCATAAAGTTGAGAATTCAGAGGAGTCGAAATCGGGAACACGAGAGCAAGTGAGTTTGTTGTGCACATATGCACAACATCCGCCTTTGGCTTTGAAACTAGGATAGAGAAAGTAGGAGGATACAGAGAAGGGGTTGCTGGAAGTTGCTACAGACACCTGAGTTTCGGTGAGGAAGAGAAGATCAGGTTTGTAGGAGGAGAGATGGTGCTCAACAGAGTGAAAGTTAGAGGAAAGTCTGCGAATGTTGCAGAAATTAATAGAAAGAGTAACAGGCCGAGGTCCAGGTAATTGTGTGGGGTCGTCAGGGGATGGTCAGTCGGGTGAGGGGGCATTTATGGTCCCCCCCCCTGGGGACTCCGAGGGGGGGACCATAAATGCCCCCTCACCCGACCGACTGTCTGCGTAGGAAACTATATTTATTTGAGGTGCGTGGGGGTGTGGGTATATAAGGAATGCATAGATTGAAGAGTGCAGGCGACAGGACGGATCCTTGCGAGACTTCGTTTGTGATATTAGATATTTGACCGGCAAATGATACATATGCATGTCTGCCTGATAGCTAATTGGCCAGCCACCTTTTCGTATTGTTGTGCATGTTTGTGTTGTAGATTTTGTTTGTTAGGTTGTGGCGGGGGATGGCATCGAAGGCTTTACTAATGTTGAGTGTGGCAAGTAGTGATCTGTGTGGTGGTATGGCTGAGTTGATGCCGTCAAAAACTCTCTGTGTAAGGTCTGTTAGAAGAGTGTTTGTTGAGTGTAGTGGCCTGAAGCCATGTTGTGTTGGAGCTAGGGGTAGAGCGTGTGTGATCAGTTGTAATAAGAGGCGTTCTGAGACTTTGGAGGTGGTGCAAAGAAGTGTGATGGGGCGGTGTTATGAGGGTAGCATCTGGTCTTTGCTGAGTTTTGGGAATGTAATGATTACACCATGCTTCCAGATGTCTGGTATTGTGTTGTATGAATAACTGTAGTTTGATATATTGGTGAGTGCTGATATGCCTTGTGGTCCTAGGTGTCTGAGGTGTATGTTGCTTATGTTGTCTGGACCACAGGCGGGTGAGTTCTTGAGATTGTTGATGATGTGCTTTGTCTGGTTGTTGTTGAAGGATGCCTAGTCAGGGTCTGTGGGCAATTGTCTCTTACGTCGGATGACACGTCGGTCATCTTGATGGGGGTTTAGGTGGTTGATATGAGAGAAGTAATTAATGAGAGTGTTTGCTTGTTGTTTATATGAAGGAATAGTCTGTTGTTGTGATTGCGGCGTGTGATTGTGTTGTGTTGCTGTTGGAAAGTGTAATGCTGTTTAGTGTTTTGTAGAGTTTTTTGGGTCTGTTTTGTGATCAAGTAATTGGAGGTAGTTATTCCAGTTTAGTTATTTTTGTTCTAGTATTTTGTTGTTAATCTGTGTGTTGAGTGCTTGGATTTGTTGTGCGATGTCCTGTGTGTAGGTTGCTGGGGAGTGTTTCAGTGTGTCGCGTTGTCTGATGAGGTTTTGAATTTCTGGTGTGAAGTTGGGGTTGTGTCTTTTTCTGTCACCTCTTTGAATGTGTTTCTTGTCAGCGTTTTGGATAGTTGTGTTGAATGTGTGGATAACATTGTTGATGTTAGTGATGGGTGTGCAGTTTAGGGTTTCAAAGTGTTGTTCTATTTCGTTTGTGAAAGCTTCCCAGTTGGCTCTTTCATAGTTAGTGTATGTGTATCCATGAATAGGTGGGGTGAGTCTGGTTTTGGTGGTGATAATGATTGGGAGGTTTTATTCAGCCTAGGAAGGAAGTATTGTAGTCAGAAGGATGATTGAGACAACATCTATCTCTATGAGTGCTAGATGTTCTTCCAAAACTAAATATAATTTTCAAATAATAGCCAGAATAAACTGTCAACACACATCACAATTATCAAAGGGTTAAATAATTGAAAGTACTGTTACAGACAAATGATACATGAGTTGTGAAGATGTAAGCGGGTACATGTTATTACGTGCATGTTCAGAACAGTTTTTATGGATAGAACGCATTTTCACAACTACGTTAATGATTTTGAAAATGGGGCTACATACTCATTCTGTTTTACCCCTTTCTTTAGCATAACTCCATTTCCCATCATATGCTGATTATCATTAATAGATCTATAACAGCATCAGATGGACATGTGGGAGTGTAAACCATAATACCCGTTACCTATTTGATATTTTTTAAGATTCATTAAGGGGACAGTGGTTATTGTGTGGGTATATTTATATATATAGTAATTTATTTATTAGTTTCCTTGTTTGACCTTCATCAAGCTTAACCCTCAACTCGCGGCGACCGTCATATGACGGGAGAGAGAATATTGCCACTCCTGCGGACACCCGTCATATGATGTGTGCCATTTTGAGGCCATTATGAGCGATGAGAGGGAAGACTGAGCGATTTTTTTTATCTCATTATTGAGTTAAAGCAAGGGTGTGTGATGTCTGCATGATTTTTCAATAATACATATATGAATGGAGTCATGAAAGAAATACAAGGAAGAGTATTGGATGTTGGTGTACCATTGATAAGGGAAAGAAATAGGTGGAAGTTGCCTGTACTGCTGTTTGCCGACGATACAGTTCTGATGTGTTATAGTGAGTGGGAGTTGCATAATCTGGTAAATATGTTTGAAACAGCGTGTGAAAAACGGAATCTGAAGGTAAATACGGGGAAGAGTATGGTTATAGTCATTGAAAGGGGTGCAGTCACAGAGTGTGAGGTGAAGAAGAATGATCAGGTTATGGAGAATGCCAGTTCCTTTAAGCATTTGGGCAGTGTGTTGAGTAAAGATGGGAGTATAGAGAAAGAAATGCGGGAGAGGGTGCAACAGGGAAAGAGGGTTGTAGTTACGCTGAAAGCAGTAACAACAAATAGGGTGGTCAGCATGGAAGTAAACAAGTCCTTGCATGTTAGTGTGATAATCCCGACATTGAAGTCCAGTGAAGCATGGACGTTGTTGGAGAGACACAAATCAAGAACGAGAGGAGTGGAAATGAGTTTGTTGAGAAGTGCATGCGGCGTTACATGGAGGTATAGACAGACGAATGAGGAAGTACAAAAGAGGTGTGGTGTGGATGTAGATGTGCTGGAAAGTGTGAAAAGGAATACCTTGAGATGGTTCGACCATGTGAAATGTATGGAAAGTGAGAGAATGACTAAGAGAGTGAAGTGGAAAGACAGAGAAGCAGAAGTAGATCGAGAGAGAGGTGGAAGGATGGAGTTAAGAAGTATTTGCGTGAAAGTGGTGTTGGATGAGAGAAGGGGCGTCGACTGCATGGGGACAGAGGTGCATAGGGGGCCTGCTGCCAATTAATTTGTGGCCCCCCCTTCGGAGATCATGACGTCTGGCAATAGATAGATAGATAGATAGTATTATTTTTGTTACAATATGACTTACAAATTATATAATTATACATACGAAATATTAATATCGGATTTCAAAAAATCTAAAGGAATGCCTGATATATAGTAACCTTTAAACAAAAATCAAATATATCATTAGCATTATTACTAATGGCTTGTTGGTATATGTTTTCGAATTGAGCAGCTCTCAGAAGAACGTATTATAATCTCAAAACCAATAGAGCTAAACACGAGGGAGAAAGGGGCCAGAAAAAACGACCCACCTCCCCTTAACATCCAAGAACATTACTGCTCCGGCTCGTTATACTCTTATTACCATTACCAACGTTACCACAACCATTAGCACGCACAGACACACACAACTTCATGCGCAAACACACACATTTGGGGAGTTACACACACGAGCTTGCAAAATTAAATACATTCATTCTCTCGCATACAATTATATAATCATATCACGCGCAGCCGATGGCATTTACACCAACACACGCATCCGGCCATGCCACTCTCTCTCACTTTCACTTTCACACACACACACACACTATCTCTCTCTCTGTCTCTACTATGTGTGTGTGTGTGTGTGTGTGTGTGTGTATGTGAGT
This sequence comes from Paralithodes platypus, assembly GCA_032716605.1. Lineage (NCBI taxonomy): Eukaryota > Metazoa > Arthropoda > Malacostraca > Decapoda > Lithodidae > Paralithodes > Paralithodes platypus. Next base: position 57,375,371 of record CM064504.1, read on the forward strand.
GGCCCATTATTTGGTTCAGCTTGTCAAGCTTAAGGTATTGTGCAAGTCTCAAACCAGCATGACTTTCTCTTGAGCTCAATTTAGTCTCAAACGTGCTTGTATAACATACAACTTAATATGCCAAAATAAGGAGATAAAGCATAATCGTGTTATGTATAAATTATTTTCCAGAGATATATAGTTCGACAGGGTCTTGTCACATTAGCCCTCCGACTCTATGGTGCAAGAAGCTGTGCTGTATTTGGTTCTTAATTATATCCATACATTTCTGATTGATATGCTTTAACTATGAGGTGGGTAACTTTCCCTTTGGTATCCTCCACTCAGGGTTGTCTTAACGAAACTACCGGATAGAGTTATATTGCATTAATCATACGTCGAATATCCCTTGAATCAGTTTCAGAGATGTATACTAGCCTACGACCTTAACCTGATAATATGAGTTGATATGTGTCTGTAAGTTACTTTTAGTGCCCCTGTTAACGGTCATGTCTTGAAACCAAATAGCATAGTAATTGCCAATTGCATTTACACTTGTTGAAAGAGATAGCCTCCTACGCTTGGCCTAAGGCTCTAAGCGAACATTTGCATCATGGCTTACACTCACCACTGTTGAGGCGCGCGCTACAAAGATATGAGACAATATTCGAGACTATGGTGTTCTAAACATAATTATACAGTACAGGAACAGACATAATTGTATTTAATGGCAGCAAATGTGTTTTTCTAGAATATTTCAACTTTTAAACGCCGAGGGACCTCATATTTGTTTTAATTTCTTTTTTGAGTGTCAACGCAAGTGGGAAAAACTCACACACAGTTTTAGTTTGAGTCTGTTTTTAGCAAAGGGGGAAATTCCCTGGCAGTCTCGTGATATTCCTCCTCACCAGGCATCCACTATGAAAATAACTAAACTGCATTTTCAAGTCATGGCCATTGGAAATTTGGGAAAGTAAGACTGATTTGCTTTGGTTTTAAATATAACAGTGGAAATACTTTGAACAGGTCCATATATCCTGCTTTGTATCACCCAGCTAGGAGACACACACACAAGCACACACACACATACTCCCACACACACACACACACACACACCCTCAGACACACACACACACACACACACACACACACAGACATCCCTACCCTCTTTCCTTCCATCGCATTATCCAGCTTAAGCATACACATACCACCATCCCTATTTTCCTTCCTTCCTTCCATCTACATCTCCAAAATGGCCCCTTAGACATTACTGCAGTGTGGACATTACTGCGGAGTCTCATTAAAGTGTTTTTACGGTTCTCTTCCTCCGGCTTTCATCGCTTTCATTAACCTACTTGGTTCCTCGGCTGGACCCTTTAACCGGCCTTAGCACGCACACACACAAAATGTTAAAGCATGTTGTGTTAATGATATGAATATATTTGTGTTGTTATTGAAACTGAGCTCAAGCATAGTTTTCTTATTTATAGAAATTAAGATGCAGAAAAGATGACACATATTGTATTTCTGGAAGAAACTGTCTCATTTGTTATGAAAGACGTTTTATGTCATGTGAGTTCTAAACTTCTAATAGGCTTCAAGTATTCAAGTGTTTGTGTATTACGGACAAAATTATTATTGCCGCTTTTGAAAATAATAAAGTATCAGTGATAACAGTGGTCAAGATTTAACTCTTTCCTTACGATAACGACTTTTTATTTTGGTCTATGTAACAACAGACGATTGTTTACATATTAGCAATATGCAATGTCATAAGTGCTTTGTGGGCTGCAGCACAAGGGTTTAAAGTCAATTAAATTGAGTACAGAACAGAGTGAGCAACAATCTACATTTTGATAGCAATACATTTCCTAATCTCAATACACTGATTACAGAAAAATATACCTTAGAGTGAAACGTTATTCTCAATCTTTCTTCTATTCAACAGCTGAGCTGATGGAACTTTAAATTGCTTCAAACTTCGTGTGTCCAGGCATTTTGGCTCTAACGTCCCTTGATTTTGGCCCTGTTTTCTGTCAACTCTGGGGGAGGCACTTGTTACAGGCAGTTCTGCCTTTTGTCTCCCTCACTCACATAGATCCAAAAATTAAAATGTTCTAGTACCTAAGTGGGATATTAGCTGGATTTGTTCAGACGTGCATATCGTTTTATATCAGCTTTTAAGGGGACATGGGCCGCTTTTCTGGTCCCCCTTCTTCCTCATGCTTAGCCCCATTAGTTTTCAGATTTGTATTACGTTCGGCCCATTAGTTTGGCGATTTTAATACCTATCGCCTCATTTCTTTGTCAATTTTAAGACCTTTCGTGCCAATTAGGTGTCGATTTTTTCCTGGCGAGCGATAGCGAGCCTGTAATTTTAACAGTAATCGGCCTTCGGCCGGGAAATTTTTCTACCGAAAAATTTACAAATTTGTCTTGAGGGGGGTCTAGGGAGTGTTTTTCTAAGCTTAATGGAGGTCTAGCGAGGAAATTAAACAATATCAGAATAAATGAGTTAATAGATCAATAAACCGATCACTGTCCCCTTAAGGCCGCCCGTGGGTCTTGGCTGAGGTAAGCACCCAGGATAGCATTATGGGATCCGGACTATAGCCACAATTGACCACTTGCGAGTTTCAGGCTATAAGGAAGATGGAGTGGTAAACATCGCTATTAAACAGAAATGCAATAATAATGTATGTGTCTGATAGATAAAGACTGTGTTCAATTAGATTTTATGTATTTTAAATATACTACAGCCGTATTGTATCTTGTAATTCTGCTAAACATCGATGTCTACAGCTCCAACTTCCTTATAGAGCAAAACTCGCAAGTGGTCAGTTGTAAGGTAACAAGTCTAATGCACAGTTACCTACACTGTTGGTTGATACAGAGCTACCTTTAACCATGGTAGTTCAGCTGTTAGTGAGTATGCAATAGTAAGGTAACAAGTCTAATGCACAGTTACCTACACTGTTGGGTGATACAGAGCTACCTTTAACCATGGTAGTTCAGCTGTTAGTGAGTATGCAATAGTAAGGTAACAAGTCTAATGCACAGTTACCTACACTGTTGGTTGATACAGAGCTACCTTTAACCATGGTAGTTCAGCTGTTAGTGAGTATGCAATAGTAAGGTAACAAGTCTAATGCACAGTTACCTACACTGTTGGTTGATACAGAGCTACCTTTAACCATGGTAGTTCAGCTGTTAGTGAGTATGCAATAGTAAGGTAACAAGTCTAATGCACAGTTACCTACACTGTTGGTTGATACAGAGCTACCTTTAACCATGGTAGTTCAGCTGTTAGTGAGTATGCAATAGTAAGGTAACAAGTCTAATGCACAGTTACCTACACTGTTGGTTGATACAGAGCTACCTTTAACCATGGTAGTTCAGCTGTTAGTGAGTATGCAATAGTAAGGTAACAAGTCTAATGCACAGTTACCTACACTGTTGGTTGATACAGAGCTACCTTTAACCATGGTAGTTCAGCTGTTAGTGAGTATGCAATAGTAAGGTAACAAGTCTAATGCACAGTTACCTACACTGTTGGTTGATACAGAGCTACCTTAAACCATGGTAGTTCAGCTGTTAGTGAGTATGCAATAGTAAGGTAACAAGTCTAATGCACAGTTACCTACACTGTTGGTTGATACAGAGCTCCCTTAACCATGGTAGTTCAGCTGTTAGTGAGTATGCAATAGTAAGGTAACAAGTCTAATGCACAGTTACCTACACTGTTGGTTGATACAGAGCTACCTTTAACCATGGTAGTTCAGCTGTTAGTGAGTATGCAATAGTAAGGTAACAAGTCTAATGCACAGTTACCTACACTGTTGGTTGATACAGAGCTACCTTTAACCATGGTAGTTCAGCTGTTAGTGAGTATGCAATAGTAAGGTAACAAGTCTAATGCACAGTTACCTACACTGTTGGTTGATACAGAGCTACCTTTAACCATGGTAGTTCAGCTGTTAGTGAGTATGCAATAGTAAGGTAACAAGTCTAATGCACAGTTACCTACACTGTTGGTTGATACAGAGCTACCTTTAACCATGGTAGTTCAGCTGTTAGTGAGTATGCAATAGTAAGGTAACAAGTCTAATGCACAGTTACCTACACTGTTGGTTGATACAGAGCTACCTTTAACCATGGTAGTTCAGCTGTTAGTGAGTATGCAATAGTAAGGTAACAAGTCTAATGCACAGTTACCTACACTGTTGGTTGATACAGAGCTACCTTTAACCATGGTAGTTCAGCTGTTAGTGAGTATGCAATAGTAAGGTAACAAGTCTAATGCACAGTTACCTACACTGTTGGTTGATACAGAGCTACCTTTAACCATGGTAGTTCAGCTGTTAGTGAGTATGCAATAGTAAGGTAACAAGTCTAATGCACAGTTACCTACACTGTTGGTTGATACAGAGCTACCTTTAACCATGGTAGTTCAGCTGTTAGTGAGTATGCAATAGTAAGGTAACAAGTCTAATGCACAGTTACCTACACTGTTGGTTGATACAGAGCTACCTTTAACCATGGTAGTTCAGCTGTTAGTGAGTATGCAATAGTAAGGTAACAAGTCTAATGCACAGTTACCTACACTGTTGGTTGATACAGAGCTACCTTTAACCATGGTAGTTCAGCTGTTAGTGAGTATGCAATAGTAAGGTAACAAGTCTAATGCACAGTTACCTACACTGTTGGTTGATACAGAGCTACCTTTAACCATGGTAGTTCAGCTGTTAGTGAGTATGCAATAGTAAGGTAACAAGTCTAATGCACAGTTACCTACACTGTTGGTTGATACAGAGCTACCTTTAACCATGGTAGTTCAGCTGTTAGTGAGTATGCAATAGTAAGGTAACAAGTCTAATGCACAGTTACCTACACTGTTGGTTGATACAGAGCTACCTTTAACCATGGTAGTTCAGCTGTTAGTGAGTATGCAATAGTAAGGTAACAAGTCTAATGCACAGTTACCTACACTGTTGGTTGATACAGAGCTACCTTTAACCATGGTAGTTCAGCTGTTAGTGAGTATGCAATAGTAAGGTAACAAGTCTAATGCACAGTTACCTACACTGTTGGTTGATACAGAGCTACCTTTAACCATGGTAGTTCAGCTGTTAGTGAGTATGCAATAGTAAGGTAACAAGTCTAATGCACAGTTACCTACACTGTTGGTTGATACAGAGCTACCTTTAACCATGGTAGTTCAGCTGTTAGTGAGTATGCAATAGTAAGGTAACAAGTCTAATGCACAGTTACCTACACTGTTGGTTGATACAGAGCTACCTTTAACCATGGTAGTTCAGCTGTTAGTGAGTATGCAATAGTAAGGTAACAAGTCTAATGCACAGTTACCTACACTGTTGGTTGATACAGAGCTACCTTTAACCATGGTAGTTCAGCTGTTAGTGAGTATGCAATAGTAAGGTAACAAGTCTAATGCACAGTTACCTACACTGTTGGTTGATACAGAGCTACCTTTAACCATGGTACTTCAGCTGTTAGTGAGTATGCAATAGTAAGGTAGCAAGTCTAATGCACAGTTACCTACACTGTTGGTTGATACAGAGCTACCTTTAACCATGGTAGTTCAGCTGTTAGTGAGTATGCAATAGTAAGGTAACAAGTCTAATGCACAGTTACCTACACTGTTGGTTGATACAGAGCTACCTTTAACCATGGTAGTTCAGCTGTTAGTGAGTATGCAATAGTAAGGTAACAAGTCTAATGCACAGTTACCTACACTGTTGGTTGATACAGAGCTACCTTTAACCATGGTAGTTCAGCTGTTAGTGAGTATGCAATAGTAAGGTAACAAGTCTAATGCACAGTTACCTACACTGTTGGTTGATACAGAGCTACCTTTAACCATGGTAGTTCAGCTGTTAGTGAGTATGCAATAGTAAGGTAACAAGTCTAATGCACAGTTACCTACACTGTTGTTGATACACTGTTGGTTGATACAGAGCTACCTTTAACCATGGTAGTTCAGCTGTTAGTGAGTATGCAATAGGAACAAAATATACAACTTAAACATTTGTTTTTAGCTATGCAGAACTTGCCTTTTGTCTCCTTGTTATACATAGAACAATTGAATATGACATTTCGTAAATAATATATATATATACTGTGGGATCAGGTCCACCTTCTCTTTCTCGCATACTGCATACACACATTCACATGCGCTCTCTCTCTCTCTCTCTCTTCCTCTCTCTCTCTCAACTTCACAAACATGTTATCCATCTTGCATTTAATCTGCAAATTGTGTTTGAGTATACCTTATGAAAAACACTTATTTTAAGATTAGTCAAATTGAAATATGTTACCACAAACATAATGGATATTGGGTTGATAAAGCTGTACACATCAATATTTAAAGAACACAATTGACATTATAAGCTGAGGCTGAGTGTCAGTAAAAGTGGAGGGATGGTGTGTAATAGAGATGCTCGTAGGGTAAACCTATATGAACGACTGGATAGGGAATTGCTGGAACAAGTGGAGTGCTGTAAATAATCTAGGAGTAATACACAGGAACGCAGGTGTGGGAATGGAGGGCAGACAGCTAGTGTGTGAAGGAAATACAGTTTTCGGAGCAATTGGAAGTATGTGGAAGGTGAGAAATCTCGGAATGAAAGCTAAAAGTGCAGTGTATCAAGGGATAGTTGTACCAACAGTGATGCATGGGGCTGTGTCATGGGATATGACAACACAAGAGAAAAGAGCTGCTTGAGGAGTATGTTGGAGTGATGCGTAGACATATTGAGGAATGAAGAGATACTTATAAGAGAGTGAAAAGCAAGGTGCACACTTTGGCGAGTCAGAGCGCAACTCCAACGCGAGTGATGACATTTTTGCACTCGCCAATGATTATCCTAAATTCGCCGACACTCGCCGACACTCGCACAGACTCGCGTGGACTCGCGGTGGACCGCGTACACTCGCGAACGCGGCCAAAAGTTTTAGGATGACATAAAATTTGGAGAGTCAAGTGGGAGTAGGACGCCAACTCGTATAGAGTCGCGTAGACTCGCGTAAACTCCCGTAGACTCGTGTGACACTCATGTAGACTCGCGTGACACTCACGTTGTACTATTTAGAAATTTAATGATCGCGAGTCTACACGAGTTTACACGAGTCCACGCGGGTCTACGTGAGTCTACACGAGTACAACAGGAGTCTACACTATAGTAAACGACCAATATTGCCAAAGGCGAGTTTAACGGGAGTCAAACAGGAGTCAACACGATGCTAATGCGAGTTAACACGGGGTAACGCGAGTGTAACACGCGTAAACGAGAGTACCCACGTGGTGGTCTGGATTTCACAATATGTGTGGCGAGTCTATGCGAAATAAACACGAGTTTACGCGATATTAACGTGAGTCTATGCGAGTCTATGCGAAACCAACGTGAGTCTACGCGAGTAACGGTGACACCAACGTGAGTCTACGCGAGTGGTGTGCGACTGCTGGCAACACCGCGCGAGTAGGTGGCACCACCGCGTCAACACCCCCTATAAAAAGGGACCGCCCGCGGTGCCTCCTCCACTCTCCACCGTGACCCCAGCAAGGACCCATTGACCTGGGCCGCACAGCGACCCACGCTGCCCTACCACGCTGCCTGCCCTACGACGCTGCCCTATCTGCCTGCCCTACTTGCCTGCCCTACCACGCTGCCCTACCTGCCTGCCCTGCACCATGCCTTTGCCCAAGGAGAAGGTGGCGGCCACCAAGTCTCGGAAGGGTGGTGATGGTGTTGTGAAGAAAGGCAAGGCTACACCTCCCGAACAACCCCGCATCGCACCCCCTGCCAGGAGGCCTGTTGCGTCGCAAGAGTTGGACGACTCTGATGACATTGTGCCGGACAGCCAGCCCAGTGGACATGAGGACATGGACGTGTTTGATGGAGATATTGATGCTGACGACAGCCAGGATACTCGGACCAGCCAGGATACTCATACCAGTCAGGACACCCAAGGTAGCCTCAGTGACAGTGATGATGATACCCCTGACCCCCCTGGCAGTGTGGGGCCTGTTCGTTATGGCGCCATTAAGAAAACTAAGTTGACAAGGGTGATCTTGAGTGACGAGACTGAGGACATGCTGGCCGAGTGGGTGAAGGACACCCCCATGTTATATATGAAGCGTAGCAAGGCCTACAAAGATACGCGCAGGAAACACCGCGCCTACGACGAGAAGGCTGCTACCCTGGGTGTTAATGTCACAGGTAAGTACCCATAACAAAACATGCAGCATGAAATATTAATTGTAATAAGTGATTGAATACCTTGCTGTTGTGTTCTTGGTTTGATTCCATGTGATTTATACGTGAAATACATAATTACTATTATGTTAAAGTTTGCTAAATTGGCATATATGTATGTGTGTTGCCAGTATCATATACATCCCTCTACATTTGTATTTAACAGCATTAACTAATAATGTATTATCAACCCATGTTTGGCCTGTGAAATTACGGATATAAATCATATATATAAAGGGGCCTTGCTTAATAAATATTACTCTTTACACAGGCGGTAATCTGGCACATTGGGTCCGCAACATGCGGTCCAGGTACTCAAAGCTGAGCGATATGAAGAGTGGATCGGGAACACCTGGGACATTCGAGGGCAAGCCACTATCAGAAAGGGACACCTGGATCATGCAGAAGTTTGCCTTCCTCAAAGGGCACATCTCCTGCGTCACAGCTAAGGTTAGAACTAATATAAACATACCTAATATGTGTGAAAACAATATATACTTACAGAACTGTTCGATATCACATTTGGAAAATATTATTTAACCATGTATACCTAGGCTATTAATGTCTGTTAATAACATGCTTATCTTGTGCATATATATATGATTTTATACATATATTAATTCATGGCTGTTAATATCATGCTTATCTTGTGCATATATACTTGAATTCATACATTTATAATGGAAGGCTTCATGTAAACATAAAATGTATTTTCTTATATTTATTTATATTGTCAATGTACATATATTTAAGTATACTAAAATAGGTTAAAAGTCTTATTTATATAGGATATATTAATGTTTTTGTGTTTCAGTTTCCAAACCCGACCGAGAACGTCTCGCCGGATGGGAATGTGGAGGTGATTGGCGATGAGGAGAGTGATGGAGAGGTCACTGCCATGCCTCCTCCAACCAACACAACTCCCACTGCCAGGTCCAGCAGCCAGAACAAGCGGCGGAAGTCTGTAGAGGCAGTCTCACCTGTGGAGGTAAATATGAAAACATTTAACATATGTCATTACGAGAGTATATTAGTCATTACGAGAGTATTATATAAATCCTATGTTCTTGTACGCTGCAAACCGCAAACAATTCCTGTAGAGAAAGACATATGCATCTGGAGGAGAAAAACATAAAAAGGTTATTAGCATAACTTACCATGACATGTATGTATTATTTAATAAGTACAAAAGGTGTTTAACATGCATACTCTTATTTCTACAGCTGAGTGCGACGCGGGAGGCAATGCGGGAGGACATGTCACGCCTGGTGACATCCCTGGCTGGGAAGGAGACCAAGTATGGAAAGTTCGTGGGGTACTTGTAGCAGCAGCTCGAGAGGCTCCCTGACGCTGTAGGGGAGATATTGTCACGGAGGATAATGCAGCAAGTCCTTCTGGCCAGGGATGAGGTCACCCTCTCCATGTCACCCCAGATGGCGATACCAGCAAACCCCCCGCAGTTGCACACCACACCACCAGGCCCCCCGCAGTTGCACACCACACCACCAGGCCCCCCCGCAGTTGCACACCACACCACCACAGATGCAACCCCAGCCAGGACCATCACGCATGCCAGCAGCCTTCACAAACCCCACATTCCAAGAGCTGATGGCTGGTACGCCATTCAGGTCTCCTGCACATATACATGAATGGTGGGCGGGGTCGCTTACCCCTACACATGGCGCCAACATTGCAACACCGGTTCCCTCAAGCCCAGCTACTAGTAGGCCACCAACACCAGGGAACTTCCTATAAACAAGTTTGAACACCAATGTCAACACCCCCGGGCCTGGGGATGACGAAAATGTGTGAAACCTTTGTGTACAATAATATAGTCATAAACCCCCCCAGTGATGGGAATGACGAATATATATAATACTATGTCTACACATAAAATGATTATCTCTTATTATTTCTATACTTTCTGGTATATATTTACATACTATATTACTTTCGGCTATATATTAACATGCTATATATCTATGTTTATGAATAATATAAATTAATGTGCCTCCAGCTGTTGTTTTAGATCCAAACTATATTATTAGAGTTTATGTGTAAAAATTCTCAAGAAAGGTTCCTTTTATAAACATGGCAAAGACTTGTCAACAGAGAAAAAATATAAGTTAATATGAATTCAAGTTGTGTTATAAATAATATTGATATTAACATCAATAATGAAGAGAGAAAAAAATACCATATAATATGATTGAAATAGGGTTCAGGAATAATATTGATAGTAAAACATAAATAATGATGTGGAATATATGCAAAGGATATATGATGACAAATAATAATATACAGATTGATATCCAACATGAAATATAAATAAATACAAAATATACATTAAATATTATATATTAAACATTATGAAACGACCTAGGAAAAGGTGAACACCATAATATATGAGACTTTATAAAAAGCGAATAACAAATTGAGAATATATATTAATGAGGTTGAATTGATTTCAAACATGATTAACAACATAATATAAATATGTAAACTACAAAACTATTAATGAAAGCAATGGCAACATATGGATACATACCTTTATGTCAGGTCGTTCTGCCAGGGGACACTGCCCCTGGGTGATGAGCAGTAGTCGGTGAGGTGCTGGCGTTGCCTCTTGGCATGGGGTGTCACGACATTCCTGGATAGTCTCTCGAGGGGATTCAGCCTGTCCCGCACCTCCCTCCAACCACCAGGGATGATAGCATGCGTCTCAGGGTCCTCCTCGTCCGCTAGGTTGGCGTGGTGATTAGGGTACCTCATTCGCATAAGGTTATGCATGCAACAGCACGCCATCACCACAGACTCAACACGGGACGGGTGGAGGGCAATGCTGTGGAGAAGGCACCTGAACCAGAATTAGGGAGAGAAAAAACATGTATATTTAAACACTGAATAGTATAATTCATATTAAATAGGGAAATAATGGTTAGGATCATTTTTAGTTAAAACTAGACTTGCAGACGTGCACGATTCACACTCTGTGGATGTGGGGGAGATGTATTAATCCATATTAATTACAGGGAGAATGGTTACGAGCATGTATATTTAATACCTGACTAGTATACTTCACATTAGTAGGGTGCCATCACCGATACCTGTATTTCTGGTCAAACATGTCACATAATCAAACACATACCTGCTTGCCACGATGCCAAAGGCATTCTCAACAACTCTGCGAGCCCGGGAGAGTCTGTAGTTGAAGATCCGTTCAGGTACACTCAGTCGCCGGGTAGAGTGTGGCTTCATCAACCACCTTCGCATGGGGAAGGCGTCATCACCCACCAGGAAGTAGGGAACAGGTGTGTCGTCGTTGGGCAGGGGTTCGGCAGCAGGGAGTCCCAGGGTGCACCCATCCAATGCTGCTCTGATATTGGTTCTTATAAAGACCCCACCATCTGAGGAGCTACCGTGATTACCCACGTCATAGTAGAGGAACTTGTAGTCGGCGTCTACAATAGCCATGAGCACGATGGAGTGGAAGCCTTTGTAGTTGTAGAATTCTGTACCGGCATTTGGAGGGCATTTGATGGCGCAGTGCTTTCCGTCGATGGCACCAACGGTATGTGGGAAATCCCAGCGCTTGGCAAATTCACTGGCAACATCCTTCCACTCCGCCGGTGTCCTGGGGCAACGTATAACCTCCTCCTGGTATTCTGCAATGATGGCTTTGCATATTGCAGGCACAATGAGGGAGATGGTGTTCCGGGCCACACGGAACGCGTACTGTAGGCTAGGATATGAGTCACCAGTGGCCAGGTAGCGGAGTGTGATTGCAATCCTCAGCCCAGGTGACAAAGCCTCCCTCCAGAAGGTGTCCTGCTTCTCTACCCTAGGCCCGACAAGTGCCACCAACTCCCTAAACATGTGGACGTCCACACGTAGGAAATTCCGGAATCCTTTGGGGTCCTCTCTCTCAAGCTCCTCCATAAGTTGTTCGTACACACCGAACTGTGGCCGTCTCAGTAGCCAGCTCCTAGCCCAAACTCTCCTTCGTGGCCTTTCCCCTTGACGTCTTTCTTCAGCCTCCTTCTCCTCCAGCTCCTCTAGGTCTAGGAGACGCATCTGCATTTGCAGTATGAGCACAGCTGCCGCTCTCCGCCTCCTGATGGACATGGTGTGTGGGTGGGTGGGTGGCGGGGTTGGGCTGTATCCTGCAGAGTAACGTCCGTCCGTGGTGGTGTTGCGTGGTGTGAACAATGGTGCCAGTGGGGGCCTCTTTATATACGTATCCTGACACTCGCCAACACTCGCACACACTCATGTTAGACTCCCATACACTCCTGTTAACTTCCTGTAGACTCGCGTTCATCTCGTGTAAACTCATGTAAACTCGTGTAAACTCCTGTGACACTCGCGTAGACTCGTGTAGACTCGCACTATTCGTACCCTGGAATTTGACCGTTATTTTTCAAATTTTGGCGGTGCATGTTGGGGTCGTGTTACACTCGCCAACACTCGCGTAAACTCCTGTGAACTCGTGTAAACTCATGTAAACTCGTGTTATATTCGTGTTATATGCGTGTTTACTCGCATCAGCTGCTACTCGCGTTGGGTTCGGGCTCCATCAACGGCGATATGCGGCGAGTGTGACTCGCGTTGGCCTCGCGCTCCGACTCGCCTATGTGTGAACCTAGCTTAAGTGTTGATGCGTGCCTGGATAAGTTTGGTAAGAGTGAAGGAATATTTCTGATTTGATTGAAAGTACAATATTGTTAGGAGTTAAGAAAAAGATCCATCTTCCAATGTTTATCCTTTATTCTAGTAATTTTGAATCAGTATAGCAGAAAATATATTTAATTATCTAAAAGTAAAATTATAGTTGTGAATTGTATACATACATTCAGTGGAATTAGGAGTGTATGGAATGATCATCACTGTGCATTTATTTAATTGCAATTCAGGTTCAAATGAAGAGCTAAAATATAATTCCTTATTAATTCCACCATGAGGGAAATGCATGAACACACATACATTAAATTGTAGGAAAGTGTGCAGATTGAGTAGAAAATAGACTAACACTATTTCAATATTGGGTTAGGGAGCATATATTGGAAAACATATATATGCCAGCTAGTCTCTGTATTTAGAATAAAAGACAGACGACTAAAGACTATTACAAAACACTACAATTTTACAAGAAACAGAGGTTGGCATCCATGCAAACCTACTTTAGCACCTGCATTCTCATATGACTCTGCAAAATAGGTAAGCTTAATTAATAACCACATCAGCTGTACGGTCGCGCTAATAAGTCATGGCCCAGCTGTCATTACGTTTGGCTCGCTCTGGGCTGTATTGATGTCTGTCAGATGTTAAATAGGGTGGATAAGTGTAGGAATATGTTGGTATATTTCACTCAAAAAGAAAACAATCATGTATAAATATTGCTGATACCAATTTGTGATCAAAACATACTTGGTGCCGAGACATCACTTATTAGCGAGACTGTACACCTTGGGATCTCTTATTGCAGACATCAGCTGCATAATGTAGCTGAAAAACTGAAATGCATACATCATTTGACTGTGTTAAGGGGAGATGGGCCGTTTTTCTGGCCCCCTTTCCCCCCATGTTTAGCCCCATCAGTTTTTGAGATTTTAAGACGTTAGGCCCACTAGTTTGGTGATTTAGAGATCTTTCGCCCAATTTGTTTTTGTTTATATTAAGACTTTTCGTGTCATTTAGGTGTCGATATTTTCCTGGCGAGTGATAGCGAGTCATGGCCTTACCAAGAAAGATCCTCAGGAGTGGATTACTTGTTATGGTTGATAGTAATGTTCCTTGTATACAAATTAAATGTATGTCTATATATGAACGAGCAATATATGTAGGGAGGATGGTTAGCTAATTTGAATGTTATATATTGCGTCCTCTGCTGCATGTTCTCTCATAGTCTATCCGTAACATTGTCTTAAAGAGTTTAAGGGGACAGTGGTTGTTTTTCTGGTCTTTATATTTGTGTATTTATTTACTTTTGAGTGTCTTCGCTAGACCCTCATCAAACTTTAAAAAACACCCCCTAGAACCCCTTTCAAGATAAATTTGTAAATTTTTCGGTAGAAAAAATTCCCGGCCGAAGGCCGGTTACTTAAATAAATAGTAGACTCGCTATCGCTCGTCAGGAAAAAATCGACACCTAAATGGCACGAAAGGTCTTAACATTTACAACGAAATGAGGCGATAGGTCTCAAAATCATCAAACTAACGGAACTAATTTACGTCTTAAAACCTCAAAACTAATATGCTAAACATGAGGGAGAAGGGGATCCAGAAAAAGCGAGTACTACCCCCTTAAGAACCTGAATGTATGTGCACAGTTAGAATACAGTATATTATTAGCTAAACCATTGATGATAATAAAATTGGAAATCAAGAGAACATTACGTTAACTCAAACATTATAGGAGGTGAAACAAATAGTCCTCGTCGTCAGATTTAAGGGGAGGTATAGGGTTGTTGGGGACCCCCATCTCCCTCTTGTTTAACCCTATTAGTTTTGAGAATGAAAGACGTTCGGCCCATTTGTTTGACAATGTTACCACCTTTCGTCCCATTTCCTTGCCAATTGTAATACCTGTCGTACCATTTAGGTGTCTTATTTGTTTTTTTAGCAAGCGACAGCGAGCCTGCATTTTGAAGAAGAATCGGCCTTCGGCCCGAACATTTTTCTACCGACAAATGTACAAATGTATCTTGAAGAGGGGTCTAGGGAGTGTTTTTATAAGTTTGATGGAGGTCTAGCCAGGAAACTAAAAAATATCTATCTATCTAACGATTACCGGACGCCTTACTCCCCTTAATGAGGGTGGTCACACACAGAAGGCCCCCAAGCGGATCTAAGAGGGACAACCCGAGCCAGTTTACTGAAGGACTTACAGGATTAACCACTAAATTTAGGATCCGTCCGACTCCGAGGCCCTCTATGTATCTTGTTAGCACTATTTTTCTACAGTGGTGTTCGGCTAGTCCATCCACTAACCTGCCTTACACTTAGATAAGCAGTACGGATTTGTATCAGGTTTACTCCCCTAGACAGGTTGCCGACCAATGCTGACGAGTCCCATCCACCCGGATTTTTATAAGGTTGTCTCCCCTAGATGCGTTGCCGGCCAAGGCTAACGAGTCCCATCCACCCAAAATATATGAATGAACATAAATATACCAAAAACTAAGCCCTACCCTCCCTTAAAACCAAATGAACACAGTTAGGGTAAATGCTAGTAACATAAGCTTACATATTTAATCTACGTTTCTCGCTGAATTATATATTTTAATTTAACACACTTCAAAAGCTTTCCTACCTATTCCATAAATACTTCTACATCATAACTACCGGTACTTCTAAACCATGATTGACTGCGTTTGTAAATGAATAACTTTATTTTATTACCCCCTCAAATTCATCAAGGATTGTTGCGTATATACTGTATATTACTATAAGACGTTACAATCTTTTTTTCCCCCAGATATACGAAAGATCACATATAACTGTGTTATGTTACTAACCCATCTGTCCCCTACTAACTTCCTAATCCTGCCACGGACATTAGTTCCAGGGCAGTAGTTCCCTTTCTAATTTGCCCTAACCCACTCTAAACCACTGTTTGGGCACTTGATCATCAGTGTTTTAGAGGACAAGCAGCCTAGATGGGTCACTATACCTGTTGTTGCTTAATTTCCTTTGTATTCCCTTTGAAAACAAACTTTATTATATTATAAAATAAAAAAATACTATGCCAATAACTTTACCAACTGTGTAACAACTGGAATTAAGAGAGAGAGAGAGAGAGAGAGAGAGAGAGAGAGAGAGAGAGAGAGAGAGAGAGAGAGAGAGAGCACAGCAGCAGCAGCAGAATCACCTCCCTTCATCGTAATTTATTAGTGTGTCTGTGTTTATATATATATATATATATATATATATATATATATATATATATATACATATATATATACTGTATATATATATACAGTATATACAGTATATATATATATATATATTTTTGTTTTGGGGGGGGGGGGTGCCGTTTGTTATTTCACATTATGGTATGAATATGCATGTATGTAATTTAGCATATTTTATACAAAACTGGTCTTTTATTAACTAAAAAGGTGAATCAATATATAGGCTATGTGTATGTTTGTAGCTCTTAGTCGCTCTCTCTCTCACACACACACACCCATACACACACACACACACACACACACACACACACACACACACACACACACACACACACACACACTCATAAGCCCAGTACCAATTATAATATAGTTTGTTTGGAGAAGAACACAACTAAAAACTAAAATACATCTTACAATGAAGGGATCCAGGATCTAGTGTTTTTGTTCTGATATTTATAGCTAACCTTTCAAAAGCTGAGGCAGCCAGATATTTGTTCTTGCTCTGAACGTTTTTGTTTTTTCTGTGTACCGTGAGTTGTAAAGCAAAGATGACAGCAATTCCGTGTATGGCTGTTGAAGTAAATGTGGTTTTACAAATAAAAGTACTTAAATGTTCATATACAATCATAGAGCATCGATTATTTGTTTATAATGTAATATAACAGTAATTTATGTTTTAATTATTTTATATATGTTTCAATATCATTGCATTGTGTATTCCATCAGTATTATATTTTCTTAACAAATAAATAAATAAATAAAAATATATATACTGTATATATATATATATATATATATATATATACAGTATATATATATATATATATATATATATATATATATATATATTATATTCTACCGAAAAATTTACAAATTTATCTTGAAAGGGGATCTATGGAGTGTTTTTTAAAACTTGATGGGAGGTCTAGCGAGGAAACTCAAATTTATTTATATAAATAAATACATAGACCAACAAAACAAGCACTACCCCCTTAATTAAATGACCAGAATCATGTATGTGGTGGACTTTTGCTGTGAGAGCCCCTCATGTGACTCTCCTCGTTCCCTTCTCCCCCACCCATTCTCTCCCAGTCAGTCCTTTTAGTCATACAGAAACCAGAACAATTTTGCCATCTATATTCTCCGTCACACTTCCAATCCAATATGTTCCACCTTCAATGCCCGATGCTGCTCTCACTCTGAAATTCTGTCTCTTCCGCTCTCTCTCCCACTCTCTTATATTGTACTTTGCGCGTCTCTTTGTTTTGTTTTTGTTTTTCCCATAGATCCGTTTTCACATTGTGTTATAATATTATCTTGACATCGTGTTACCATAATAGAACAGTAAAGAGAAAGAAAGAGAGGGAGAACTATTAAGCTATTTTAGTATATTTATCCAGGAAATCTAAAATAATTTATATTGTTGAATAATTGAAGTGGCAATATTATTAGACACTATATTAAGGGTGCCTTGCTGAGGAGTAGGGAACACAAAAAATATACATGGAATATAGTTTGTTTATACAGACAGAGTAACAAGTTAAAATCAATGATACAAGTACAATGGTTAAACATATACAAAATTATCTTAACCAGGTGGTGGGTCTCGGTGTCACAGGTGAGTTTGATTGCATAGATGTCTGAGCCGGTGGGGCTTCAGAGGTGGGCCTCGGTGTCGCAGGTGAAGCTCAGCTCCTCCTTTGGGTGTAGGGCCGCTCCTTTGCCGATTTGTCTACGTCAGGGGGAGATTCATCAGTCGGCTGTTAGCTTTGGCTCTAAGCAGTAACGACGCGGGTCAACTTGTTTCTCCAGTTTTGGTCTAGCTCCTCAAAGAAGTCGTCCGTCTACTCTGGTATGATGCTGGTTACTAGCTGCTTTAGTTTCCTGATCTTGGGACACTTGGGCTCCAGAAAGGTATCCAAATGTGGTTGTGGCAAGCTAGAGAGTCTAGTCAATGGCTCTTTTAAAGCTGATTTGTCAGCCCAATTGTCAATACGACTCTCTTCTGTGCCTCTGTTATCACCAGTGCTGTCCACCATTCTGGTCTCAGTACCTGAAGTACTTATGCCCTTCAAGAGGTGAGTGTAGGAGTTGAGATCGGTGGGAGTCTGAAGGTGAGAGAGGAAGCTGACTTTGGTGGGAGTCTCAGATCTGGGTTCAATGGGAGTCGCAGATGGTCTGTGTCTCTGCTGCAAGTTCCCAGGTTTTATAAGGCCCAGCCTAGGATCCTGGAGGCTCGTCTGGTACTGCAGTTCCAGGTGCCGCCTGATTGACTGCTGGTAGAGTATCTGGACCAATTACAAGAATGGGTCTGCACACTGGTTGATTCTGTGGTCTGAAAGTATTAGCAACTCATGTGGTATAGTTGTCAGGAGTAGAGTTGGTGAATGTGTTGGATCATGGGCAGCCTACTCAATGTCCTTAATAGAGTTGGGAGCATCCTGGTAGTGGCTGCGCTGTGAGGCACTTACCAGTATGTATTATTTGGTATATCTTTAGCTATATTATGTCATGTATACATATTTCAAGTTATATTGGATCATACTATCTATCAATCTCTCCATGTATCTATCTATTAATCTATATATCAATGTGTATCTATTTAAAGATCTATTACAATTTAAAAAAACAAATTATCTCACCTTATGAACAACAAGATGGTTCGGCCATATGGAACGTATGGAAAGCGAGAGAATGACTAAGAGCGAGGTGGAGGGACAGAGAGGGAGAGGTAGACCGAATGAGAGGTGGAAGGATGGAGTGAGGAAGTACATGAACGAAGGCGGTGCTGGTTGGGGGGAGGGGCGTCGACTGACTGGGGACAGAGGTGCATGGGGGTGGTTCGTTCGTGGCCACCCCTTCGGGGATCACGGCGTCAGGCAATAGATAGATAGATAGATGAACAACAAAATGCAGCAGCTTCTACATATAGACAAAAAACAAAATAGGAACTGCATGAAGAAAATAATTTATGATCTGCAACGTTCGCGGAATATTGGACACAGTTTTATGCCGTAGCCGGGAAACTGAACGGGGTTATACAAGTGGAAAATGAATGGTCGAATAACAAAACTTTTTGTTTAATTATATATACAAATTGTAGACCAGATTATATATATCTATATATTATATATATATATATATATATATATATATATATATATATATATATATATATATATATATAATTTCTGCAATGGAGCTTCCATTATATATATATATATATGAGAACTAGACTTGCCGCGTGGAAAGCGCAGTCTTAATACGAAGAACAAGACCAGGGTTGTGACAAACATCTTCACGGAGGTCATCTTTATTAGCAACATTTCAGACTCACACAAGGTCCATCATCAGGCCTATGAATAAAATACAATTCTTACAATAGGAATGTTTTACATTAAAAACGTTAATCAGAAACCTAGACAACATACAACTCGGCAGACAAATGAGTATACACCGTAACATCCAAGGTATTTATGTAGTTATTATGAAATTGTTAATAATACAACCAAAAATAAAAATAGCGATACGTTAAGAAAACTATATAGTAAAATGTAAATGGTGATCAAAAGATTCAGTAACAAAAACGCAATACATAGGAAAAAGCATTGGCAGGCGAAATTTATTACTCAGGGGAATCTTAAGTATTTACGAAATTTGTTGAAAATGACATGATAGAAAACGAAAATAATTAAAAATAGCGATATATTAAGAAAACAGTTGTACAGGTTTACGAAGGTAAGATCGTCGAATGTTTGATAGATAGAAAAAGGTCGATTTATATATGAATTGTCTAATTAAGATAAATATATACGAAACTAAAACTAAAATCTAAACGCTTATATTAAGAATGACGGAAGGATACAGCTACGCAAATTAATATAATTCTAAGTAACTCCTAATACATCCTAAGAAATAAAAGCCAAATAATAAACTAAACATACATCTGATATTACTTACATTAAAAACAAAGAAGCGGCATAGAGGGCTCGTAGCCCCCTATGCTGGGGGACCGCCTGGTAAACACTCTAGGATGAGAAGATCCATGTCACTAGAGCTACTGGCTAAAACTATTTATACGAATGCATGGCACACAATGATCTGAGTAATGGATTGCAAGCTGAGAACATCTTGGAAGCATCTTGCAACAAGCGGGGCAGGTTAGTCCAACTAACTCAACTGGTAATGCCACTATACGTATGGGCACATTGCCTGCAATATGGGCTTTCTTTATATAAGACGTATGCATACGTCCGTCGCAAACGTGTTAACAGAATTATTAGCTGAATTTGCAGAACATATACTGGCCTTTGTAACACAGACCCATTTACTCCTAACATATTCTTAAACTTATTTATTTTGAGTTTAGAATTGCCAAATTGGCATAAGCAGAAGATCATGCCTGTACTTTGAAACTTATCGTAGTATCTCCATGTGTGATACGAACCCAGTATTTGTTAGCATTTTCATTAACCTCTTGAGGATTATGTCATGTTTGAATAGTTTGGCTCTCATTAGAGAATTGCACACAGCTAAGGAAGGATCGGTGGGAATGAAAAAGATAAAAACAGTTTAATTTAACCCTCTGACTTGCACATAACTTTCCTAATCTGAATAAAATTGTCAACATGCGTCATAAAGCTCAAAGGGTTCAGATGCAACTAAACTAATTGAAAGTTGGGTATATAACTATATGGATAGACATATAAATAGACACCCGTACATGTTCCCAGTAATATCTATATTTGCGAAGACCGCGGCTAAGATAAGGTCAAATATAATTAAAGGATGCCGACATGAAAGGCTCGGAACTGCTCATGAGTGGAAGGTAATGAAGCTAATTGTTCATTAATCTTGCTGCACCAGGAGAGAGAGAGAGAGAGAGAGAGAGAGAGAGAGAGAGAGAGAGAGAGAAAGAGAGAGAGAGACTCTTTAATTCAGGTAAGATGTTTCGAAGCTTAAAAAACCCCATAATGGACCACTACTGTTCTACTGCTCTCCACAGCAAGGAGGAAGCATCCAAACGGTACCGACGCCTTAAAACTCAAGAATCTCATTCTTCCTATGTTTCTGCCCGGAATCAAGCCAAATCTGTTCTTCGACTTGCCAAGCACTCTTTCATCAATAATAAATGCACTGAACTATCCAACTCTAGCTCTTCCCAAGCTTTCTGGCATCTAGCCATAAACCTCTCCAACAACTTTTCTTCCTCGTCTTTTCCTCCCCTTTTCCACTCTGATGGCATAACCATTGTTTCTTCCTCTGACAAAGCTGAACTCTTTGCTAAATTTGTTGCCAGAAACTCTACCTAGGATGATTCCGGTGCTATTCCTCCCTCTCCACACCCCTCTCTCCTACTTATGCCTAATATCCTAATGTCTTCTAAAGATGTACTTTCTACCACCCTCTCTGGGCTTAATACAAAGAAGGCGTACGGTCTGGACGGTCTGGACGGTGTTAATCCTGTTGTACTTAAAAACTGTGCTTCCTTGCTTACCCCCTGCCTAGGCAAACTCTTTCGTCTCTGTCTTTCCTCTAACGTCTTTCCTTCTTGTTGGAAGTTTGCTCTCATTCAACATGTCCCAAAAAAGGGTGACCGCTCTCAACCCTCCAAATATCGTCCAATTGCTCTCATCTCTTGTATCTCTAAAGTTTTTGAAACTATTCTTGCTTCCAAATTTCTTAAGCATTTCTCTTCTCATAATCTGCTCTCAGATCCCTTAAGGATCGCTCTACTGGTGATCTTCTTTCATATCTTACTAACTCTTGGTCATCCAACTTTCGGGACTTCGGTGAGACTTTTTCTGTTGCACTAGACGTATCGAAGGCCTTTGATAGTCTGGCACAAATCTGAAATCTCCAAACTGCCCTCCTTCGGTTTCTGTCCCTCCATCTGTGCTTTTGTCTCTAATTTCCTTTCCGACCGTTCCATAGCTGCGGTTGTGGACGGCCATCGCTCATTTCCTCATCCTATCAATTCTGGTGTTCCTCAGGGTTCTGTCCTATCTCCTATTCTCTTTCTAATTTTCATAAATGATCTTCTCAACTGTACATCCAGTCCCATCCATTCATATGCAGACGACTCTACTTTACACCACTCAATTAGTTTTCCAGAACACCCCAGCCAGCAGTCCCTCAAAAGTTGACTTAATGAAGCCATAAAATACTTATCTACTGATCTAGCTACTATTTCCAATTGGGGTAGAGAAAACCTTGTTGCATTTAATGCTTCCAAAACTCAATTTATCCATCTTACTACCCGTCAGGAACCTCCAGAGGACTATTCCTTATTCTTCAACAATACAAAAATCAACCCTTCATCTTCCCTCAATGTCCTCGGTGTCTCTTTTTCTTCTGCTCTCACTTTGAAAGACCATATTACCAGTCTTGCTAAGGCAGCCTCCCAGAACCTCGGTGTGCTCAACCGCCTCAAGGGGTTCTTTACCCCTGCGCAGCTTATTGTTCTGTACAGGGGCACAGAGCGTCCTTGTATTGAGTATTGTTCACATGTGTGAGGAGGATCCTCTCACACCGCACTCTTAGATAAAGTAGAAAGGACCCGTCCACTCACCAACTCTCTGCAATCTCTCTCTCTTCGCCGCAATGTTGCATCTCTCTCGCTATGCTATCGCTACTACAATAATCAGTGTTCCTCGAAGCTTTCCCAGTGTATACCACCTCCTCTAAGTAGGGTATGTAGTACCCGCCTTGCAACACAATCCCACCCCTAAGCTGTGCAACTCTCCAACCCAAGAGTGAAACGCTATTCTCAGACTTTCTTCTATTCAACTGCTGAACTCTGGAACTCTCTCCAAGAATCAGTCTTTCCCTCTTCCTATGACTTAAATTGCTTCAAACTCCGTGTGTCCAGGCATTTTAGCTTGAACGTCCCTTGATTTCGGCCCTGTCACTCTTTGAAATCTGGGGGAGGCACTCACTGCAGGCAGTTATGCCTTTTGTCTCCCTCATTCACATAGAAAAACAAATATTATAACAAAGAGAGAAAGTCTCCTTTTCACTCAAATAACATTATTGTCGGTTGACTTAATTAGATGTATTTTGTTTACCTTTTCAGAATGCGATGAAGCCTTTGTTCACTTTACTTTGGCATTTAATGGGCGATTTTAATAATCTTAAGCAGGGAAAACGAAAGTCAAAGGGTTCATTGATATCGAGTTTACCCCTTTGATGGCTAAAGGTCTAACAATAGCGAGAATAGTATTATAATGTATCCTCAAATACTGAAAGGATTAAACAGCAACTACTGTTTCCCAAGTATTCGTATAATTTAGTCCATAGCTTTACTTATTACATCAAATTCTCAAATGTCAATTATTTTGGTCGGTTTCGACATTATCCTGCACTTGATTTGTTTCGATAACATATGAATTCGTCTTTTCTATTTTAATTTGGTTAACATGCATTTATTTTGTTAAGCTTAGGAAAGACATTTCGGTCCTAAATTAACGTTTTGAAAAACTGGTCCTGTCTTAGCAACAACTGCACAATGTTCTGCAATTAATTACGGTCAGCAGTGAGCTCCACCGGTACGGAAATCGGGGTGTCGTTCTGTGGAAATCAGGGTGTCATTCACAGACCGGCTACGAAGTTAAGGGTAGGCCTAACCATCAGAATATGCAGAGTTGTTGTTGTTGTTGTTGTTCCCCAAGCTGCCTTGCCGAACAGCCCCAAGGCTCCGAGCATGGCCAAGGCCATAACCGAGCGCCTCCACAGAACCCTCCCTGCCGACCACAACAAAGCCTGGGTGACCTAAGCCACTCCAAGGCGGGGAGCCGAGGAGGGTGCGGAAACGCCCGGGAAACCAACCACCCAGGGCCCTGTGCCCCTCAGCAATTATGAAGAGAAAGTTGAAGGGCAAGGGAAAAATGTGACGCTTTGGCTTCCAATCTTGGTAGATTGGGAGGTCAATCCACGGAAGAGACGCTGTCACTCGAGATCTAGAAAATATATAAGTAAAAGGAACAGTCAGAGTAAGCTATGGGTATGGCAGAGATCGCTCAGTTCTCACTCTGATAGACCAGCCCATCACCAGATGGGCTTGTTAGATATGCATTGGTGTCATCCCAGTAACTGGAGGATCACCAGCGAAGATAAACATTGGACACATATAGTATTGCCTCTCTCTCATAACTCATATAATACTTAGCTAAACAGGAATCCCGGATCATGAGGAACTTGTCTTGCTCCACCACTGTCCACACTCCTTTCAAAATGCTCGCATTCAAAAGTTGCGATTGATATTGTACAACATTTTCATTTCAGTGTTATGCATGTTGCTCAATGCGCTTTGGGGTATCCCACTCGAAACATTTTGTGTACAAAGGTTCAAATGTAAAGGAATATTTGATTCAATGTGAAAATCAAAAGAATTTGCCGCTGTTTTTATGTTGATTTACGAGTCAAACACAGACTATTTGGATTTTGAAAAGTCGCTAAATATAATTTGATCTACATGTCGAATTTTACAGACCCAAAGTTTATGTTTAGGTAGACGTGTTTAGAATGTACAGTACAAGATCCGTTCCTCTCTAATAGTGTATTGATAATGTATGGAATTAAATAGTATAATTGAATTTAGAACGTATACTCTTATTTAGCAGTTGCATAAGAAGGTGAATTATCTACTGCATAGCAAGGAACTCTTCAAATTCAATAATACTAGTTTTCTATCTATCTATCTATTGCCGGACGCCTTACTCCCCTTAACGAGGGTGGCCATACACAGAATTCCCCCAAGCAGACCTATTCCCTGTAAGAGGGAACAACCCGAGCCAGTTTACTGAAGGACTTACAGGATTGACCACTCAATTTAGGATCCGTCCGACTCCGAGGCCCTCTGTGTATTTTGTTAGCACTATTTTTTCTACAGTGGTGATCGGCTAGTCCATCCACTAACCTGCCTTATCCATAGATAAACAGTACGGATTTGTATCAGGTTTACTCCCCTAGACAGATTGCCGACCAAGGCTGACGAGAAAGTTTTACTTTCATAAATATAATCTCAGAGAACAACAACCTTGTACACTGTACAGGTGTAACGTTTAAATATTTTAAAACATTCCCTTTAAATATATGTTCTACTCAGTGTTTTTCTTCAGAGTTTACTGTCTTAAATGAATCAAAGACTAGTGCATCAGTTTTTTTTTTCAGGCGGTTGAACAAACGCAGGCCAATATACATATGTTCTGACCAGACATACAGATATACTGTGATTCTGACATATATGCATGTATTTTGGTTGAACGAAGAATGTCACTTTACTTATATACATACAGTAGGTGGAGAATTAACGGAAAACAATAAGTCCACCCACCAATTTTGTTTCATTTTTGTGTTATGTTTAGTGTATTTCATCAATATATAGTGATTGGCATTAGTTTCAACCTCTGCAAAAATCGCTTTCCCAGTTATCCAGCTGTTTTAAGAAATGACTCCCGATAGTGGGGAGGGCTGTGAACATCAGGGAAAATGTGTGGTTAAAGACTTAAAAAAGCGATATTATGGCTTTTATGATGAAAGTTGGCTAGGGTATTCTTGTTTTTCAACCTAAGAAACTCCAAAATGAAAAAAAAACAAAAAACAAGCCATGTTTTGGCAAAAGTTGGCTCGGATATTAAGATTTTTCAGCTTAATAAAAGGCAGAAAGTGGCAACCAAAGTTGGCTCGGGTTTTCTTGTTCTTCAACTTCAGAAAACCCTAAATTGAAAACAACAAAAAACAACTTGAGACAAGTTTGGCAAAAGTTTTCTCGGATTTCAAGATTTTTCAGTTTCATAAAAGGCAGGAAGTGCACGAAAAAAGGCAGGGATTTGGCTATGTTGTAGTCTTAAAAGGCAGAACGTGCAAACAAAGTTGACTTGGATTTGGCAATTTTACAGGTAAAAAAAAAAAAAAAAACACACACACACACACCCAAAGTGCAGACAAATAATGTATTCGGATTTGCCAATTGTTCAGCTAAATATAATCTGAACATTTAGAAAAGGCGAGCCATCACCCACCCGCGACTAATTGAAATCATCATCTATGTGGCCAGGTGGCCTAATTAAGCTTGCCTTTAGATACAGGATAGTTTGTAAAGGAAGTTTTGCCCCCCCCCCCCCCATCCACACACACACACCTGTGACTTATTGAAATCATCTTTTATGTTGCCAGCAGGTGGCCTAATTAGGGTTACCATTGAATACAGTCATGTATCAGAAGATAACAAATATAACCGATGATATGGCAGAAGCATAGTGACATGTTGATCATTAGTTCACAAAGAGAAAGGCAGAGGGCATTATATTAGACGTGAATATCCACGATACAAGAGCTCTTTAATTAGTATCATGGCTGACATAACGGGGTGGCTGGGACACACTGGACAATCATCATTGCAGGTTTGTGTATCTCCCATAATAGATTGTTTCGAGGGTTGACGGTTATTTTAACATGGAGTATAGGTTATGTGGCATCCAAAGTGAACTTTTAAAAATCTGTGAACATTCTTGGGTTGTTTATATAATAGAAGTATCTGTTGGACACGAAATATGTTGAGGGGCGACTCTCCCCCACCCCTAAACCCTCCGTCACGTACAGTATGTCATCATAATTTGTGCTAATTAATAGGGGGCCCAATTAAGGAGAAGGTGAATTAACAGACGAAATAAGCTCCCAAATTACAATAACACAGCGGTCCACCGCTTATGGCCGACTTTTCACATGTCACTATATGTTAATTTCTTCCATCACCGGCTTTTTTCTCTTTCTCTTCTGTCCTCTCTTTCCCTGACTTGTATCCATTCGGCGCCATTCAGCCAACTGTTTTAAGACGTTTTTCCCCATCCAGGTGTCAATTTCTTCATGGCGAGCGATAGCGAGCCAGCATTGTTTGGAGAAATCCGGCTTCGCCGGAGAAATATTTCTATCGAAAAATGTAAACTTTTAGCTTGCTGTCAAAACAAAAATATATATGTGCTGGCTCGCCCGCCAGGAAAATATTGACACCTGGATGGGGCTAAACGTCTTAAAACAGTAGGCTGAATGGGTCCGAATGGATACAATCCAAAAAGAGAGGGAAAGAAAGAGAAGAAAAAAAAGAGCGAGGTGGGCTCCCTTATTAAACTTTTCCAATGGATCAAACTTACATTAATATGAAGTACAGTTTATATGTATTCCAACAAGCATTGCATAATGGTTATTAAAATTGGCGGGTGGTCTGTTTATTATATAATGAATTAACTAAAGAAAAGCCATCCTTGTACTGAACAAATATATCTGATTTGCCTTATGTGATAATGCTTTGGTAATGTGAACATGCTATATATAGTATTTATACGTCGAAACCAATATAATATATACATTTACATAATTTCACTATTACGGACAATGGGATAACACTGTTAATTAATATGTAATTTAATCTTTCAAAGACTGGTTTTACTTTAAATTTAGTAATATCATATTATATCAAAATATTGATATATACATTTCTAACAAAATATAAGAGGATTACGGATGTATTTAAATGGCTGTAAATCTGAAAATTGGACACTGTTCACATACTATTCAATATAGGCCTATGTGGTGGTGGCAATCCTAGCATATACTTGATGAACCTGTAAGGTCACTTGTTGCTAGTGTCTGGGTTTAACAGCTAGACAGGTTCATAGATGGGATCAATAAACGGTTTGGGCAATTAGGCACGGATAAATAGTTGGCTGACATGAACCGGTTAAATTATTGTTATTCCAGAGTGTGGATATGATAGTAAAAACACTAGCTAGAAATCCTGATAACGATTTTACACAAGGACAGCTGGCACCTATCCAACGTGTATGTATGTTGTATATATTTGTATGTTGTGTATGTAAGTGTAATGGGGATATTTTCAGTTTCCAGATGTCACATACATCAATAATCACTTTAAAAGGATTAGGAAATGTCTTATTGCTGGTGTTACGAGTCAACGTGTACAGTCGGTCACCTTTCTGACTGGGCCACCTATGGTAATTTCGCTGGGAGTCTTTCGCTCTGATATTTGTAAGGATGCTCACTCCCCCCACCCTGAATCTGTTGCATATTATGTCCAATAGATTAGATGGTGTAGTTCGATTTGCGGGGGTGGGGGGTGTGGGGCGGGGGGCGGGGGGGGGGGGGTAGTATTATTGTGTAGGAAAGGTTGGTTATACAAAACAAACAAACATAACAAACACACAATCAAAAATAGTTTATTAGCTTTTTGTACAATTTGATCATGGGCGATTTACATATTAATCTTATTTGGTTACAGTATTTTACTATCATTTAACTTTTTACAAAGCAGTTTACAAACATATACTGGCCATGAACTTTTGTTTATTTGGCATATGCCTATTAACTCAAGAAAATCGTATTCCGAAAGTAAATTAGTTGATGAACTACCGTAGGTATATATAATAAAGCAAATTACTATGTATTCTATGCCATTCAGGAAAATTGGTATGTCAATAATTAAAATGAAGCTGGCAACCGTATTTTATGATTGATTGTATTAACGATCTATTGCACAGCTAGATAAGGACTGAAATACTCTGCATCATGAAACTTCCGTTACCTCACTGTAGACGTTATGCTATTTTGACCTCTATTGTCTCATGACATAAAATTGAAAATGGTTTGCTTCAATTCCTCGCCAACCTAACACCTCTGAAAATGCCACACTTACAGCTATTCAGGCATGCCAACATGTGTCACGATATCAATATATACCCCCTATCTTTACTGTCCTTAACAATATAATGGTTTTGACCCACCTGCGTTATCTTTCAATGCTAAAAAATAACAGGCGCTTGATGTGCTTCCTGTGAAGTTGTTTTGCTTAGAAAAAAGTGCAGAATATAACTGTTGGTATGCCTGGAGACAATATATCCTCGTGACTTGCATTGGAAACCATTACTATAGTTATACTAATTAAAATACAAAGGATTACTGTGGTAATTTGATTTAGAACTTGAATAATAGAAGACTAAATACATTTAATAAAAAGAAAAACAGGTCTGATATTAAAATTATTGTTAATAATTTATATTCATTATATCGAAATTTCGGAATTAAAAAATTAAAAGATTCATTGAAAGGCCTACAAAAGAAAAGTTTTGCTCCTTTTATAGAAAATATTCTAAACAATAAACATAATTTCACAAATAAATTTAAGAATATAGTCTTTGCTTTTATGGGATATATTAGAGCTAATTCTAAGAAATCCAAAGATAACCGTATTAAAGATAAAGTCATGTCCACTTTAAATTATTCCTCTAAAATTTTAGACAAAATTAATGTTAACAGTCTTATTAATTCAAAGAAAGTTAAGTCCATGTTACCAGATGGTTGTAAAGATTTCAAACCATTAATAGTGTATTCATATGAACGACCTGTTGGGTCTATTATTTGTAATTATAATAAAGTTTTAGGAAATCTTTCAGATAATGATATTTTCAATAATAATAAATGCGTGTGTGAAAGAGTCATGGGTATGCCAGCTAGCAGACGTGATGCACTAGCAAAGTTCATTTATAGTCCGATATGTCACATATTAACAGGTGATGTAGAACTAGTTAAACATTTTGCAAACGACAAATTAGCGGAGCTATGTCGTAAAGGGTTTAAATTTAGAATAGGGAGTAATAAAGTAACATGGGACATAATTTTAAAAGATATTGTTTTTTTCAGTCAATAAATTAAAAGATAAATTGTTAAAAATTGCGTGCTGCGATGCGAGAGAACTAGAAGCATGGTCTAAATTATTAATTAAGTTAATTAGAAATAAAATTTTCTCGCTTAAAAATGAATTTAATCTTTCAGATTGTATAGACTATAATTATAATAAGCTTAAAGCTGATTTATTAAATTTACATAAACATTTTGTAATCACTACAGTAGATAAAGCCAGAAATAATTATAGCTTCACATGTAAGAAATTTTATCTTGAAAACATGAAACAAAAATTAGGTATTAAGGGTAACATATTACGTAAACATATTTGCGGTAATTCTGTTTATGAAATTCAAAATAATCTGAATATTGATAACTTAATCGATGAACATACCAAGAAAAATATAACATTTGATATTAAACTTTCTGATAAGAACAAGTGCATTGCAAAATTATACATGTTACCTAAATTTCATAAAAGACCTTATAAATATCGCTTTATTGCCGGAGCAAAATTTGCTACCACTAAAACTCTATCAGAACAAGTCGTAAATTGCTTAAAATACATTAAAAGTACTCATAAAATATATTGTAATACCATCATGAGAAGAACTGGCATTAACTATTATTGGAGTGTTGACAATTCGTTAGAAGTTATTGATAAAATAAATACCATGCCGAAAGTTACCTCGGTACATAGCTTCGACTTTTCAACTTTGTATACCAATTTGCCTTTAGATTTAGTATATTCAGAGCTTTGCTTTATTATAGATTTGCACTTTGACAGGTTCGTTAGGAATGGTAATTATTTCATAAATGTTTATACATATTTTAATAATGCATCACTTAGCTCTACTCCCACTAGTTCTGTATATTTTGATAGAACTAAACTTAAAGATGCCCTTAAATTCCTCCTTTTCAATACTTATGTTAGATTCGGCCCGTACATTTTCAAACAAATATTAGGAATTCCTATGGGTGGAAAGGCTAGCCCTTTAATTGCAGACTTATTCTTGCTTGCTTTAGAATTTAAATATAT
Source organism: Paralithodes platypus (assembly GCA_032716605.1). NCBI lineage: Eukaryota > Metazoa > Arthropoda > Malacostraca > Decapoda > Lithodidae > Paralithodes > Paralithodes platypus. Next base: position 57,406,273 of record CM064504.1, read on the forward strand.
AAAATACTTAGTTGACAGTAGCAAGAAAAATAAAATCCCAGAAAAATTAGCACTTGCTAAACTGTTAAGTAATAATAGTAGATATATTGATGATATTCTTGTTTGCAATTTATTAAATTTTAATCAAGTTGCTAAACTTATTTACCCTAATTCTATTCCCCTCACACAATGTAACGTAAATTATAAAGTTGAAAATTGTCTTGATATAAATATAAAGATTGTTATGAACAGTGCATACTTAAAGTATATCACAAAGTTGATGATTTTAATTTTAACGTAATAAACTTTCCTTACCCTAGTAGTAATATCGATAGTAAAATAACTTATAATTGTTTTTATTCCCAATTAATAAGATTTTGTAAAATCTGCACTAAAGTAGATGACTTTTGGGCTAGAGCTAGGTTACTATACAGACTCTTTAGTCCAGTAAATCTAGCAATCATTTAACTGGACCTAGAACAAATTGCAATAGAAGGTTTTTTGGCTTTAACTTGTTTATTAGGTCCCTCTGATGAACATATAAAAAGTCTCCAACTTTTGGACACTGGGAAAGTGGTTAATTTGCATAAATTCAAGATGGCCGCCGTCCAAAGCTTCAATTTACAGATAACTTTTTTCTGGTTGCTCCTAGACCCTATAAATGTATTACAAACAACGTTTTTTGGCTTTAACTTGTTTATTAGGTCCCTCTGATGAACATATAAAAAGTCTCCAACTTTTGGACACCTGGAAAGTGGTTAATTTACAGCCGAAAAACCTTACAGACAGGCTGAACTGTCTCTTTCACAAGGGGTGACACAGGCACTTTGTGCTTGTATGGGTTTTTTGACCTGTTGTCCCTCTTTTTTATAAAAAAAAAAAAAAAAAAAACCATGACGTAGTATGACGTCATTCAGAGCCAATTATGTAATTCATGATAGGAGTTCGTATTCACTTGGATCATCGGTGCTTGCATCAAAGTTGCTATTTTGACAGAGTCCTTTACATTGACCACATGCACTGGAACATTCAAGCTCATTCCGTTTGCAACTACAGCGTTGAGTGTCACAGTTGCCCTTACACTGACATCTGACCAATTTCAGTAGTGAATCAGGAGCCACTGGCGAATCCATCGTCTTCGGTTCAAGCTGTCCCTTCCGCAGACACCAGCCCCATTTCTCGGGGTCCACACAGTTCCCCATCCATTCCTGGACCTGACAATAAACTCGGAACGAGTGGTATTTGGCTGCATCGGTTGTTGGGGGAAGGCTGTGAACTTCAACGGTAGTTGAACTTTTTGCCACCTTGTTGCAAAACTTTGTCTTTCGCAGTCCGTCAAGGGTGTCATTTCCTTTTCCCCCGTACAAATAAACCAAGGCCTTTTCACCAGCTGATGATATCGCGTCTTTACTTCCACTTTGGCAACAGAATGCTTCTATACATTTCAAGAAACCGTTGTCTTCCCTCACTTTCCTCAAGGCAGCCCCTTTACCAATACCATACAGTCGTGAGGTTGTGTCACATCCACAGAGTGCATGGACAACTGACAGGACACGACAGATGCTTTCACCGAGAGCTTCTGCTACTGAGTTAATATGCCAACATTTCCCACCTTCCTTGCTCGACTTGAAGTACAAATCATTCATCCCTCGTTCCGCATAATGACACAACAGCACCAACAAGTCTGTGTCCTCACCTATCACATATGTCACGGTTTCCCTTGCATGCTCAATTCCCTTCTTCGCAATCATGACATCTGCATCTGCTGGCGCATTGACACAGTCAATTCCATTTGCCTTGAATGTTTCACACAATAAGTCAATGAAGTTTTGCTTATTGTCCGAGTTTGACAAGAAGTTTTCCTTTTTTGACCGAAGGGGCATGGTTGGAGTGAACATCACCTTTTGACCAAAGACTCCTTTTGATCGTCGATTATGTGTCATGTCCTTGGTAGTAGGTCCTGATTTATAACCGTCGAATACAACCACCGGGTTGAGAAAGTTTTTGGAAACATGCTTCATGTACATGCTTGCAATGTCCTCAAATGTGTCACCCTTCTTCCATGGAATCCTTTGCAATAAGGAACCACCATCCAGAACATGGGTCACAGTCCTTTCTTCCTCAAATGATTCCAATGACGACTTGGGAACAACAGCAGCTATCTCATCTCCTAGCTGTGGTTTATTGGCTTCCCTGGGCCTCCCCCACTTATCGAACAGAGCAGTAGGGTAGCTAGACAACTCATACGCAAAGACCTCTTCAACACCTAAGTCCCTGTTATTAGCAAAGATGAGGAGCCTCTGGAAAAGGAGCTGTGGGTCGATTGGTACTTTTTCAGCACTGATTGTAACCTTTGCACCCAACGACTCAACTTGATCTTTCTTCCTAAATGAAAAGTCAAAAGCAAAACCAAAGTGCTGGTGCATTTGAACCGCCAATCCATACTGAATGGGTGCTACAATGGCCCTTGGTCTGGTAAGTTGCACGATACTTTGTCCAATTGATGCAACTTCAAGATCACATGACTTGCCACTGAACGTCTCTTGCAGCAATATACGAAGGGACTGCGGAACGTACGCCACATTCTTTTCCAGCGACCGGAGTTCAGAAGGATCTGGATAGAAATCTCTACAAGTATCAATGTTCTTTATATCTGCTTTGATCAACCGTGCCGCAGCCCTGACTATCTTTCTTTGTTCTGCTTCCTCATCATCAGTCTGTGGTGAGTCTTTGAATTGTTGCAAAATCTTTGCAGCACTTTCTTTGACAGTTACAACATCGCTGCGTCCATGCACGTTACTAATAACCAGTTCATCCCCAAAATATGAAATAAGTTTCTGTTTCATGTATTTTACACTATACGCTTCAACATCAGGGCACAACTGGGACATTCTATCAACGAGATCAACCACTGTAGTCTGTTCATCATCATTGCCACTGACTAGGTCCTCGATTGCGAGTAGAAATGCTTCCTCTCGTGAGGCATCTACTTTGCGACCCTTGCGAGGAGGTTCACTGTCTGCGGAATCACGATATTTGGAGGGGATCTGCCTATGTGTCTGGAAATTTGAGCTGCACTGCTTGTGATATATTGCGTCAGCTGCTGGAAGATCGCGTGCAAAGTTAATTCGGCCTCTAACAGTGTCAGCCCACTCATCAGCCCTGGCATCACATGCAGAAAGTATTGTCCTTTGAAAGTTGAAGGTGCATACTGGATACACTTCTTCTGAATCATGCTTTGTGTCCAAATAGATTTTTGTACCACAAAAAAAGCAGTTCTCTGTAAAACAAAAGTCTGGTGTCTGAGAACGAAGAGCAGGTTTTTCAGGACGTTTCTTCTGCTTCCCAGGAATTCTATTTGGCTTCGTATTGACATGCTTCTTTCGGCAATCAATGTGCACCGTTTGGCCCTCGGACACGGTAATTGATGGCGTTCCACGTTCAGTACTGGCCTTGTTGATAGTATCTGCTCCCTTCGCCCTCAGCTTGACTGTTTCTCCTTCGTCTAACGTGTTTGAGCAAATGCCGCAGGGATTATGCACCACCTCTTCTTCCATGGCTTCGGTAGATGTCGCACCAATCTGTTGAAACAAGAAACAAGATGATGGGATTAGTATAGGCCTAGGCAAAATGTAATAGACAATAATGTGCAGTAAAGGTAGGGCTTGACCTAGAACAAATTGCAATAGAAGGTTTTTTTGGCTGTAAGGTTTTTTGGCTGTAAATTAACCACTTTCCAGGTGTCCAAAAGTTGGAGACTTTTTATATGTTCATCAGAGGGACCTAATAAACAAGTTAAAGCCAAAAAACGTTGTTTGTAATACATTTATAGGGTCTAGGAGCAACCAGAAAAAAGTTATCTGTAAATTGAAGCTTTGGACGGCGGCCATCTTGAATTTATGCAAATTAACCACTTTCCCGGTGTCCAAAAGTTGGAGACTTTTTATATGTTCATCAGAGGGACCTAATAAACAAGTTAAAGCCAAAAAACCTTCTATTGCAATTTGTTCTAAGTCCAGCCCTACTTTGACTGGTCTACTTAGTGGACAGAGGTTTTGAGGCAAGTAAATTGTTCCATAAATTTAATCTTTTTAGGGTCAATTATTGTGACTGTATTCTAAAATTTGACATCAATAATTTTAATCAAGCATTTTTAACTTGAAGTTTCTTGTATAACCTCTGCTTACTTTTTATCTGTATTTATTGTTTTTTGTCTGTATTTATTGTTTATCTTTTTATGTTTATTTTTCTATTATTAATATTAATATTGATGATTTTTTAAATTTATTGTTCTTGTTAAAAGAGTACTCTTTGTTTAAATCTGTTGTTACTTCATATTTTGCAATTATTTGTCTTCATATTATATGTATTCATTGTCGATAGTATCAATTGCTTACTTTTGCGATTTCCTTAGTTTATTTGTGCTATAAATGTAGGTTATTTGTAGGGTAGTTATTGATAGGGGTCACTTGAGGGATGCTATGCTTACAGGTACCTATCCGATAGCACTATCGTTAGTGAGTGCTGTACTGTATTTTATATATTATTTTGTAATAGTATAGATATCTTATCAATATTTGTATTTTGTACTATTGTTAATGTCTTGTCATGTTGCAAATTTGATTTTAAATAATATTTTGACATTTAACATTTAGTTTCTTTATTCATGCAGAGTTTAGTAAAATTTGCCAGAACGTCCCGGACTTCCCAAACTTGACTACTTCTTTTAACGTGACGATAGTGCGTTGTTATATGTGCGATTAGTTTGCTTGGGAAACAGATTAACTTGCTCATGTAGTAATGTACACCCTATGTGGTGGATTGTGTTCTTTTATTTAATAGTTTTCATTTTAGTAAGCGTTGTTTCCACATAGCGATTTTGATAATTTAATTTGACTTTATATTGTCCTTGTCCCAATTTTGGTTTGTTTAGTTTGCAAGTTTTACATTTTAATTAAAATATATATTTGTTCTTACAACATAACTTATATGTATATTTTTCTGAACTATAATTACTACACTATAACACGCCACAAGCATATGCAAACAAGCAGGCATGCACACACGCACGCATACGCAAACGCACATAATAGTTATTGTTATGTCCACCCACTATTACATGAGGTGTGACGCAATATATGCTTATGATATATGTCTCAATTGCGTAGCATACATTTAGTACTGTTGCTAAATAATGACTTTGCTAAGTGTTCCATGTTACAACCAAAAATAATGATCTATAAAAAAGCATATTCACTCCGATAATGCTTATTGAGGCACACAATATTCTGAGTGTGTGTGTGTGTGTGTGTGATTACCAATTATGCCAAGAGTAATGCTTAGTTGACGTAGTTTGTGTTTCCGAAGTTAGAGAGTGATGGTCGACCAATGACTATCACTGTTGTCAATTGCATGAAAATATGTTTTTAGTTGTCTGAGATTGCACTGCATATAAAATAAAAGACAATGCTGTATTAGTTTAAATAAATAGTACATTTTAAAAAATAACAAATGTAAGGTAGCTTTCTGAAGTCATAAGAGTAGGCGAAAATCTATACTATATCATTAATTACAGCATATTTATCCCCACGACTTACTGTATGTGACACCAAATGATAATATGGATTTTAAACAGGTTATAATAGGCCAATAGTAGATGCAAGTTATCAAATATGACAACATTCGATGGCGGGTCACGCAAGTATAATGTGTCTAACACAGAAGAAGAAAAAAACAATGACTTATATGGTGATAATGACGTTATATGTGGACTTACTTTACTCCATATCATTGTGTGTATCTGCTCTTTTGCAATCATATCTACAAGCAGCCTCGTACGGATCAGTAAATCTGTTGTTGCTTGTTTTCCTTTTTACTTATTTGTTAAACGTGACATGTTGGGTAGACTTATATAAATAGTGTCACAATCGTATGATAATAATCAGATTATTTCCTTGCTCTACCATGGGTCACACCTATCGATTACTTTACATAATCCGTGCCCGATCTATATTTATGAAAATGGACTGAAACTTGTATTATGGCTAATTATTTTGCATTATGCTTATAATCCTGTTAACAATATATTTGTATCGTGCATAACTTCACATTTTAGCATGATTCGTTGACATTCCTAATCTCTCGCACAAATATATATGAAGAAAATAGAAATCGCCAGGTTCCACATTGGTGAAATAAGGTTGGCTAATGTATGATGGCTACTGTCTGCATAACATGTAATTCTAAATATTTAAATATTCTTCTGAAGTTATATACTTTTAACTATTTTGTATTGGCATATACAATAGATTTAATGATTATGGTAACGATTCATACAATCATATTAATTGTATTAAAGGTTGTACTACAAACTATTATTACATCTACCAAACTCAAAATGACCACTCACATCCCTCTTTACAGAACGAAGACCCATTCATTCATACAGACTTACACTAATATATCGCTATCACTCGCCAGGAAAAAATCGACACCTAAATGACGCGAACTGAAAACTAATGGGGCTAAACTTGAGAAAGTAAGGGGAACAGAAAAAAAGCAAGGAAGGGAAACAGAAAAAAGCCCCATCTCCCCTTATCCTCGTATAATTTAGCCGAGTACTCCTATTGTAAACAGATTAGGTTCTCTGAGATAAGGTAATCGCAGGATGGATTTAATTCCTTCTGTACCGCGACGTCTTTTTCATTTTATTCTAGCTATATTTAGATGATTTTGTGCAGCTTAAGAAGGATTTGTGGTAGAATAAAGGGTTAATTGAGATAGTTCAAAGCCGCTTAATTGCTAGAGGCCCTTTTTAAGCTGAAACTATCGTGTAATAGTAGCTAGAAGAAAATAAAAAGACGTCGCCGGTACGAAAGGAGTTAAAAAGAATTACATAATAATGACGAAATACGAAATACGGTAGAAACTCTTATAACTCTATAACTCTTACATTGAAGGCCTTCGATATGTCTAGCGCAATAGAAAAGGTCTCACCGAAGTCCCGAAAGGAGGATGACCAGGAGTTAGTAAGAAATGAAAGAAGATCTCCAATAGAGCGACCCTTAAGGAAACCATACTGGCGATCTGAGAGTAGACTATGAGAAGATAAATGCTTAAGAAATTTGGAAGTAAGAATATTTTCAAAAACTTTAGAGACACAAGAGATGAGAGCAATTGGACGATAGTTGGAGGGTTGAGAATGGTCACCCTTCTTTGGGACAGGTTGAATGAGAGCGAACTTCCAGCAAGAAGGGAAGACGTTAGAGAAGAGACAGAGACAAAAGAGTTTGCCTAGGCAGGGAGTCAGCACGGCAGAACAGTTTTTGAGTACAACAGGAGGAACACCATTCGGACCATACGCCTTCTATGTACTAAGCCCAGAGAGGATAGAAAGTACATCTTTAGAAGAGATTAGGATATTAGGCATAAGTAGGAGAGAGGGGGGTGGAGAGGGATGAATAGCACCAGAATCATCCAAGGTGGAGTTTTTAGCGAAAGTTTGAGCGAATAGTTCAGCTTTGTCAGAGGAATAAGTGATGGTTGTGCCATCAGAGTGGAAAAGGGGAGGGGAAAACGAGGAAGAAAAATTGTCGGACAGGTTTTAGGCTAGATGCTAGAAAGCTTGGGAAGAGCTAGAGTTGGATACTTCAGTGCATTTATTATTGATGAAAGAGTGTTTGGCAAGTCGAAGAACAGATTTGGCTTGATTCCGGGTAGAAACATAGGAAGAATGAGATTCTTGAGGTTTAAGGCATCGATACCGTTTAAATGCTTCCTCCTTATTGCGGACAGCAGTAGAAAAAGTATGAGTAAACCAAGAATTTTTGCACTAGTCACAGAAAGAAAATGGAATGTATGCCTCCATGCCCGATAGGATTACCTCGGTAATGCGTTCAGCACTCTCCTCGGGTCCTCGGGCCACAGAAGCAAAATTCATTCCATGGGAAATCAAAGAAGTACTGCCAGAGAGCCTCCCAGTCGTCAGCGACAAAGTGCCACAACCGCCGCCTGCTAAGAGTATCAGGTGGCCGTACTGGAGAGATAGGAAAGATGACAGAGATAAGTTTATGGTCGGAGGAGCCCAAAGGAGAGAAAAGATCGACAGTATAAGAAGAAGGATTAGAAGTTAGAAACAAGTCAAGAATGTTGGACCAATCTCCGAGGCAATCCGGGATATGGGTAGGTTGCTGAACCAACTGCTCTAGGTCATTTAGGATAGAAAAGACGTAGGCTTGTTCACAAAGTTGGTCAGTAGAATTAAAGGAGAGCCATTGGTGGTGATGAACGTTGAAATCTCCTAAAATGGAGATTCAGAGAAAGGAAAAATGGCTAGAATGTGTTCCACTTTAGAGTTTAGATAATCAAACAATTTGGGAAAGTCGGTAGAGTTAGGGGAAAGACAGATATCACATAAATATTTAATATGAGAATGACAGGAAAGTTTGAGCCAAAAAGTGGAGAATTCAGAGGAGCCAAAATCGGAAATGCGATTGCACGTATGTACAACATCTGCCTTTGGCTTTGAAACTAGGATAGAAAAAGTAGGAGGATATAGAGAAGAGGCTGATGGCAGTTGCTTCAGACACCTGAGTTTCACACCCACTAAATATGTCAGCCTTGGCTGGGATCGAACCCAGGTCAAGCAGATTCACACGTGAGCGTGCTTGCCACTCGTCGCCGTGGCTCCAGTGCTGAATGAAATTACCAATCACTAGTCTCAATAAAATGTATGATTGCAGCCAAAACAATAAGGGTGAACCATGGTCGGGAGGTTCATGGTCGATGCATGAACTATTAACACGGATATTATATGCGATTGTTGTTACAGGAATGAATGGAGGAGGTTTGTTAGTAAGAACATGCGAAGGTATTTGTAACCTTTTAATTGACAAACCTGGAAGGTCATCATCCCCGATGTTGTGAAGAGACTTTGTTGTGGAAGTGTATATCATCTGAGGTGAAGTCAATCATATTGAGGCCTGGTGAATGTTTCGAATGTTAAGATACTTGCTTTGGAAGGTGTTTTTTGTATTCATTTTCTCCCGGTCATCATTGTTCCCCTTTTAATGTCCCTTGCTAATCCTCCCCATCTATTTAACGGGAATGAAGGCTTGGCTATTGACTGCCTGCTGCCTGTTACACTTTCTGTGGTAGCATTAGCATGACCAGGTGCTGTCTGTTATACACTAATGACTATACTGTTTCAGCGACCAGGTAGATGTCAATAGTTCCAGCTGATTGACTTGTGCGACCGTGATTATTTAAACCTTTAAGAATTAATAATTACTAAAAGACGAGACATTGAACACTATCGCATGAGCCAATCAGCTAGACTTATTGACATATCACCTCAGCGTCGCTGAAACAGAGTATAATGATCCAGCAGCCCACATAATGGACACATTAACAATAACCAACAGGGTTTTACAAACTAATGGTCCTCGGAGTCACCGTCCTACATATATTATCTGCCATCACTCACAGTGGTTACAGGAGAATTCGCCCCGAAACCAAGTCGCCCCGCTCTTGGACAACGAGTTCGTCCCGTTTATACCCCCCCCACCACCACCACCACCACTCCTGGAGCTTACCACTTATTTCCATCCCTCCCCCGTCCCCTGAGGTCTTCTGTAGTAAAAACTGATGCAAAGAAGGAATTGAGGACATTACTCATTTGTACTCATTTGTTAGGTTAGGTTAGGTTAGGGTAGGGTTAGGTTATTTTTGGTTAGGTTAGGTTAGGGTAAGGTTAGGTTAGGTTAGGTTTGGTTTGGTTTGGTTAGGTTAGATAGATGAATAGAGGGGGAATTCTTCAGTACCCCTTTAGGGTGGAGGGGGGACATTAACGGGGCGAACTCGCGGCGGGCCTACTTCTCAAAGCGGGGCGCACTCGTTTCGGGGCGAATTCTCCAGTATTCCTCACAGTGCACTCGGTTTATTGTTACGCATATAGTTATTAATGATTATATAGGGTGACCGTCTCTTATCTAACTTATACATTTTACTGCACATAATTATATAGTTGCCCTTGCATAGACTTAATCATGAGATATTTAACGTTAACATAGTTATATCGGCATTTAACCCCCCCCCCCCCCACACACACATACACACACACACACACTCACACACATACTGTACAGCTGTCACGTGGAATTGTGATATCATTATGGTCTCTTCAGGCCTAGCGTGGTTGCTAAATTTCAGGATATCTTAAATAGTTCCTACGCATGTTTTTCTCTTCCAGAAGCCAATAGGTATAAGTCATAACATGATTGGTTGTTACATATCAGTGGATATATCTTTTTCATGAGCTACCCTGGCAACCTGTAACGCGCTGAGTTAGTTGCAAAAGATAATAATTGGTAGAAAGTGCGATCCCTGTGACTCTCCTGCCAAACCACTATTCCTACAGAGAGAGAGAGAGAGACAGAGAGAGAGAGAGATGGCTAGAGCCATAACATGCCTCTGAAAGGGTGCAGTCAAAGGCATGTAATCTCTACTCTTCTCCACCATATTGTCTTCAATCTCTCCACATTGTGAAAATTGCATGTATATTACTGTTTTGTCATTATTATAATCAGTGTTCTTTACAGCTGTCCCAGCGTATACCTCTCACTCTGCAGAGACAGAGGGCCACCCGCTTCGTAACTCATTCCCACCACTTTTTTGCCCACCATTCAAAGCCAACAGTTAACTTATATTTCCCCGTAATTTTTCAGCTCAACAAGTAAAGTATGGAATTCACTCTGTAAATATGTCCATCCCTCACCCTATGACTTTGTTTCAAGCTTTGCGTGTCCTGCAGTTACATTCCAGTGCACCTTGAATATGGTTCTGTACTAAGCATTCTGTTCTGACTGGGGTAAGAGGGACAATAGGACGTCAAATTGTTTATAAGTAGTTTTTCCTCTTGTCTCTTTCATACGCAGAAAAACAATTTATTAGGTAAAGGGAAGTGGAGAACATCAAACCTTTGATTGTCATATCGAGGAATTGGGTAGCTTGTAATGGGAATTTGCATTACATAGGTGAAGTGGCTCTGCGGGTCATTTTTTTGTCACATGTTTAGATGAATATATAGAGTAACATTACCGAATACTTATTATTTTGATTAATAAATACTCTATCCACAGATATTAGAGTCAAGCTTTCGTGTATAAGTCTCTTCGATGTATTCGTCCATTTAGTTCGTCTCTCCCCTTCCTTCTCGCTCTCTTTCTGAACGGTTTAATTATATTTGCATTGCTATTCAAATGTATATGCTAATAACAAACACCTTTATCATACATATCAACATTGGGAAATGCAAACCACTAAAACTTCTCTGGGGCTACTTTGAAAATATATAACGTTTTCCAATGACATTTTAGTAGGACCTATTTTTCTTATAAGTTATAACGACTTTGAAGTTTGTAGCACTTATTTCCGAGCAAATAATTTATTTGTTTCTATTTAAGTAGGTTACCAGTTCTAGAGTCTGATATTTTTGTACTGTATTTTAGTCATATATATATATTTTCTTCTCCAAATCCCCTTCTCAAACACAAAATACACATCTGGAGAATATCATAATTATATTAATATATATTGCACTGCTTTTATTGCTGAATGACCTATTTTCTCTAACAGTGTAGGATTCTTTGGTGTAAGCGACTAGTTATGAAAGCTGTTATTTTGGTATGGGAATATCACTAATGACGACTAGATGGATATAGATATGCAATACATTATTTTATTTTAAGTAACACCACAATGCTACACATAATGTTGTATTTGAAGAAAAAGGCATGAGACAGAGAGGTATGAGGAACCCCAAAACAAATGCCGCAAATCGACCATATGGGCCAGCCAGGCACCTCAATCAAAATTAAGAGACCAACATTAACCCAAAGAAGAGCAAATGAACATCAGTTAAGGAAAAGACTAATCTATAATGTGGATAGATATAGATAGATAGATAAATAGATAGTGTGAGTGAATGAGTGAAAAAGAGCTGTCTTACTAAATAGATAGTGAATCTAGCAATCCCTACAAATTGGTTTGCAAACAATAATTACACATAAACAAATATTTCTTAAAGGCAGATTTCACTAGCAAAAACTATTTACATCTTAATTAATATCAAGAGATAAAACAGTAACCATAAAACTGGTGAAATAATTCACGTAACCGCCCCCCCCCCCCCCTCCACTTCTCCGTGTAGCCCACCCCTCTCCTTCCCAGCAAATCTAACGACGCCATCTATGGGACATAATATGCAACAGATTCAGGGTGGGGGGGAGTGAGCGATCTTAGTAATACCAGCGCGCAAGACCCAGCGAAATTACCATTAGGTGGCCCAGTCAGAAAGGTGACCGACTGTACATATCAATTCCTATGCTTAACCCTTTGAGTACCAGCGACGTGTGTTATATCTTATTCTAGATATTTTTAGATGCTATCATGCAGCTTAGGAAAGATCTGTTGTAGTTAAAAAGAGTTGGTCGAGATAGTTTGCTGCCTTATTATTGCTAGAGGTCCTTCCTAAGCTGAATACAAATTGTCTAATAGTTGTCAGAATTATATGAATAGGACGTCCCTGGTACTGAATGGGTTAATGGTGTTCGGGAACAGAAGATCCGATATCATTGGTATCTAATAATCGAGTAGATGGGTTTTTTTATGTCAGATGATATCCCCACACTTTGCCTTTGCTTCCAGATCCCACTATCCTTCCATCATCTATTGATAGATTGCCCCCGTTTCTCCAATGCCCGTCGGCAAGCCTTCCCCTTCTTATATTCTCTTAACCGTCCTCCTTTACTAGCCGACCTCCTCAGCAAATCCCCCAATTTCTCCCTCCCTCAGCTTATGCAGTACCTGAGTCGTAACCATCTTCTCCCACTTCTTTAGTTTTAACACCATATGTTTAGTTTCCGCATTTTAACAGATGCGTTTTAGTGCGACATGGTATTTTATGGTTTGGTGCTAGTCCTCATTATAATAATTATAACAATAATCGAGTAGCTCCCTGAAGATAGACATAATATGTTTTCGGATTTGGAAAGAGCAGAACAAATAATTGTATTTGAGCATATAAAAGAAAATGGTCATCACTCAAAATTTCGAGATAGGATGGTGTGAACACAATTACTCAGAAAATAAGTTGATTTCGGACTCATTTACACTTTCATATTTCGATTTATTTACATTATTTTTGTTGTATTATGTATTACAGTCATTCCTCCTTCCATTCACATATGATACTTCACAACAAACAGCATTCTGGTGGATGGGAATACAGAAATACGTTAGGCTTCGAAAACGCTCCTGGGCCAAATTCGCCACCCAGAAACCGTGCTGCCTGTCCATGGTAACTTACTGTAACTTTAGATGTCTGAGAGAGTTAAATAGAAATGTTAGTGGGTAACTTAACTCATCTCTGCATTCTTTCTAGCATATACCTCTTTAGGACCAGGCGATTTCTGAGGTTTCAGTCTGTCAATTTCCTTAAGCACATCATTTCTACTAATAATAACCGTGTGTAAAATATTTGTTATACTATCCCTATATACCTTACGGACTTCTGGAAACTGAGCCAAATTTTGATTAGTGAAAACGGAAAGAAAGTTACTATTTAATGTACTGCACATTTCTAACTTTTCATCAGTCATTTCTCCTATCGAAGTTTTAAGGGGACCTATTACATCTATTATTTAAAATTTATATAGTTGGTAAAAAGCTTTAAGGTTACTCTTTGAGTCATTGGCTATCCTGATTTCACAATTTCTGTTTGCTTTCCAAATTTCCTTTTTGACCCATCTTGATAGATTATGATAGTAAATAAGTAGGTGATTTTCGCCTTTCTTAATTTTTCTATATATTCCACTCTTTTTAGCTAGAAGATCTAAACAATTGTTATTCATCTTGTTACGATGATCCATCATCGTAAGTTAAATTTAGTTAATTAATGTTCATAAATTATTATGTTGCCTTGGTCATAATTATATCCACATGGTGAATATATCATACCGCGTTGCGTAATTTCAATACGGCGTGAAGCAGTGATCGATATTATCTGTATATTATTGTCTGTTTCAAATATATATTATTTCGTTTAATTACGTGGTATCTTTGATTTGACCATCGTAAGTTAAATTTAGTTCATTAATGTCCATAAATGATTATGTTGCCTTGGTCATATATTCACATGGTAAATATAATCATACCGTCTGACAGTAATTTCAATATTGCGTGAAGCAGTGATCGACCATACAGCGTGAAGCAGTGATCAATATTATCCGTATATTATCGTCTGTTTCAAATACATATTATTTCGTTCAATTATTGTTCTCTTTGATTTTTCCATTCTCTAAACAGTGGCGAAATTATGTAACCCATTTATTATTAATAGGTTTTTCCGGTATATTGATAAAGTACGCATAATATATGTGTTACATAAGCATTTTGTATTTAGTTGTCTAATCTTATAATTATTATCTTACTTGGCATAGTAGTAGTATTATGTTAAGTAATACGTTAAAGAACCATCATCCATGTTGGGAAAGGGTGGTTCCATATTTTGGCCGTCCTGGTAGGTCCCGGCTGTAGGATCATCAGTCCGATTCCAACTAGTAGAGGAGTAACAGCTACCTCTCGCTTTTCTCTTTATTGGCATTTGCTTATTTAATTATTTCTAGCTTGGCATATATGTATTCATTGGCATATTAACGTAGCATCAGACGGATTCTAAGGGATGTGTGTGGTTGGTTTGTCCCTTACATCGTGACTGCATTTTGATCGTGTTTTTCCATAATTTATAATGTTTCTTCTTTTCTGTGTTAAGTTAGAGCCGCAACCTTGGCCTGGTTAAGGTAGCCAGTATACTAAGGTATTGGTGGAGGGGTAAGAGAATTATTCCTCGCTGGCACAAGAGCTAGACTTGGTACTCTTTATTTTATTCCTGCAGTGGCTTGTTAATTCCCAGCCGATCATTATTTTTGTTGTGCATTATTTTAGCTAGGGGTCTAGTCTATTGGGAATGCCTGGTTCGAAGTAGAGGGTGGAGGACTTCAATAGTCTTCAGTTACAGGGAAGATTACTTCGGCCCAGGCAAACTTATAGGCTGGACAAAATAGACTTTAGTGTTTTATAGTTGTGGTACAGTGCGCCGCAGGTAAGCTGTGTTGCCTACCTGGGTATTATTTATCCGCTTAGCACGAGCACTGGAACAATTATAAAAACTTGTTAAGAGTTGAAATCGGCTTAGGACACCTCAACGATTGTTAGGAGAGCTAGGTGGGTGGTGGTTGATAGGAGTTTGTTTGATTCTTGATTCAATCGTTTACGCTTGATACTTGCTTCATTATTGTGGCATTCATTGTTGGCATGTATTTATCGTAATTGTATTAACTTAAATTAAATTAGCTTCTCTTCCTCGTACAGCTTAGAAATGATCCTCCTCAGTATTGTCATTCGGTACTGAGTTTTGATGATAGTTGTGGCTAAAGATTTTTTTAAACTACAACTAGGGGTTCCAGTTATTTGCATTGTTTGTATAACGGAACCAGTTGAGTGATTGTCTGCACTGTTGGTCCCCAGCGAGCCTGGAAGTTGCGAATAAGCTTTGTTCTGTTGCAAGAGGCTGTGCTACGAGTTGAGGCTACGGAGGTGATGAGTATTTAATTGTCTGTGTTAGTCTAAGGACTAGAAGCCTTTATTGTCAGTCGTAACAATAATGACAAAGATGCTTGCATAAACAAAGGACAGCAATCATGAACCCAAAATTACACAGTACAAATACCATAACATGCAAATATTAACACGAATTACTGCCAGCATACACATAACACTAATGTAGCGCATATAACTACCGTACAAATTCAGTAAAAGTCCTGTCTTGATGGTGTAAAGGTTAGTGAGCTGAATTTCGGTGTGAGTATCCTAGGTACGAATCCTTGGAGTACCACATTCATTCATTAAGTTAATTGATGCCTTTTAACTAGATTTATTTGTAAATTAATTATTTATTTTGTGATAATATAAATTATGAAAGGTACTATATCAAACGTGGCAAACTATTGGATGACATATACATAATGCATAAATAAGCTCTTCAACACTCATAATAATCTTCAAAGCTTGTCAAAATGCCTTAAATACATAGTACCGTACATAATATACACTAAGAGGCATACACATACCTTCTTGTGGGTATATTTTAATAAAGAAATGCGCATTATAACCACACAATATTTGAAATTTAAATTTCCTGTTCATAAGTTCAAAATATCACTTGTCAAATAACAGGAGTTTTAATAGACTACTGTTACGATAAGCATATACTATACTGTATATATTAGTATTATACTGTACTCTGCAGTCATACCGAACTGTAGAAGCATGCATTCAAAACAAACACTGACAGACATAGTATATGCATTAATATAGCCCATTCATTGACCCAAATCTGCCATTGAAATAAATTAAATCTATTGCAATTCATCCGTGCTATCATCACTGTTCTGATACTCCTTGAGTTCTTTAGAAAACAAATGCAACCATATTGAAGTTGGGTTTGTTCAACCTTTATACAGTACAACATACAATGAGTCATGCAAGGTAACATATAGTATCAATATATAAGATTGGATAAAAATATATAATAACAATATCCTGTTTTTTGTTTCTCAAATGCGCCAGCTCTTCTAAAAAAATTGCTAGGGCTCGCAGCTCATTAATATTTAATACTAATACCATCAACGACAATAGTAGTAACTAAACTGTAGTTTTCTCTCACATTACCCCTATTAAGATCATAGCTTTTCAAAAAGAGAAATGTCTTAAGCTGCATCTTAAAAGCGTCGACAGAGGTCAACCGCCTCATTGAGCGCGGCAGTTTGGTATACAACCTAGGAGCCACAATAGGAAAACAACTGGTCAGAGAGGGATGACTGGTGCACAGCCCTCCAGTTTTGACGTTATTCTTGACTTGAAGTGTGCTGGATTAATAATCTAATAGGGTTGATAGCCTCTGAAATCCTATTTTAACTAACTGGCTCTAGCGATTCGGCAACATACTAGGCTCACCAGACAGGAGAATTTTAAATGTATCACATTTCGAACTTTTATCTGAACTATTGCATTGTTTATCATTTGGAATATAATTGGATCAAACTACACACAGTAATATACAATGAAAGCAGATCTCCCAGTCAATGCAACTAATTAATTTGGCTTTTTGATTACTATTGAAGACTGAATGTTGGGCTTCAATACATCCCGAACAAGTTTAACTACAAGGCTACTGACAGTAACAAGTTCTAAACAAACTGCATTCCTTTCATAAATAGTTTTAGCCATGCATAATTTAATATAAGCATAACATTGAGGCAGCTACTTCTTCATGATTGTACAATCATGGCAAGGACATACACAAATACATTAATTTAGCCATGCCTAATATAATAAATGTAATGTAATAAACACATGACAAGCACTGAAACATTGAGGCAACTACATATTGATGACTACATCTCGCATACAAAAACAGACAAAGAAGACTAGCCTTGATAT
Organism: Paralithodes platypus; assembly: GCA_032716605.1. Classification (NCBI taxonomy): domain Eukaryota; kingdom Metazoa; phylum Arthropoda; class Malacostraca; order Decapoda; family Lithodidae; genus Paralithodes; species Paralithodes platypus. Next base: position 57,423,811 of record CM064504.1, read on the forward strand.
CATCATGGACACTTGCTTCTCATGCATACAAGGTTATGTACAGAACATGATACAAATATTTACAAATATTTGTAAAGCAACCATACACATATAAAGGCACTTCTCCCAATTACAGAAAGCACAAACCATGATTTTGTTTGTAAAACATCTCTGATGGCAGGTCTGTGGTAAATTTGAAAGTCTCTCATTTCCATCATTCAATGTCTGCAAACTCTACAGAGTTTATCCAAGCTGCCAGCTCTTGGGTCAGTCGAGCAGCTGTGGTCGCCCAAAGCAGTCTACTCCCTAGTCTGAACATGGATTTGCACGACAGCAAACACTATGCATTTGAAGAAAATTTATTTTCTAAGCAGTCATTCATATCCTGATGGTTTGACTGTCAAAGAAAACTTTTCGTTGTGCCTGTAAACCTTTCTGCATTGTTAATAATAAGTTCTGCTGCAATAGAATGCAGAACAATGGTGATCTACTAAAGGTTCAAGTTTTGTGGAACGAAGAGGAAGTGAAATGCGTGATCAAAGTTCATGAAGGATCTGGGAAAAGCAAGGAATTACGAATTATGCGTGCACATTATGGAATCGTTGTTACAATCTTATAATCAGTAAACTTTTTTTTTTTTTTTTTTTTTTGGCACTATTGAAGAAGATGTGTCAGTTTGTTAAACACAACAAAATAATGTCTATGTGATTGAGGGAGGCAAAAGGCGGAACTGCCTATAGCGATTGCCTCTCCCATAGTTGAAAGAGTGACCGGGCCAAAATCAAGGGACGTTAGAGCCAAAATGCCTGGACACACTAGAGGGTTTTGGGGATCAAAACAAAATGTGTTATGGCAAATGGTACTGTGTTTATATCCCGATTCAGACATTTTTGCATTATATTTCCACTCGTCTGAGATAATTGTTGTGCCTGGTTTGATGTGCTGCGCTGCAGAATGAGAGGCAACAATGTGTTCTTATATCGATCTTTGACCCTCGCCATAAAGCACTGCTTAGTGGACATCTGAATGCCCCCCAAAACCCAACCATCTTGCTGACAACTCAAGACCCTCCCCCATAGAGTACATATGATCTAGAGACGAAAGAAGACGTCACAAATCTGTAAATAGGGATCCGCGCGTTCGAGAGATAGCAGTACGATCGCAAATGACAATGGGAGGGGAGGGTCCCCACAAAGACATTATATTGACTATCCTTGCCCTTGGTCCCCATTAATTCGTAATAATCCCTACCTTGTACTAATAACGCTATTAATAATCAATTGAACATTATTCAGAGACTCTGCAGACATGACATAGTTAAATAGACATAAGTAGAGGCTACTGTAAATGCCAGTCATCGTGTAATTGTCGTCATTATGAGGAGGTACACAAGAAAAACTCCAACACCCGCCATTGTTGATGTGAGATTCGGGAGTTGCCAACGTCAATGGTGGGACAAAATATCCCTAGATGTCATAAATATAAATGTCCAGTTTTTTAGTGCTACTTGACAAATTAACATCTACATAACATGTAACATAATAATATATATTCAAAATGACATTTTAATTCTTGTGTTGCTTGAAGGTATACAGTTTGCATCATATATGAGTAGCCTATGTTTTATAGTGTATATGTAGCCTATACTTAATGTTTTCATCTTGCTTATATATATATAATTTATACTAAATAATTTAAAAGTGTTTTTACCAACATTAATTAACTCTTAAATACGTTCCCTCTTTAATCTATTGCTCCCTGGTTTTGCGGATATTCCCTTAACTTTAGTAACACTGCAGCAAGCTAGCTGGCCGTCCGCGCGGTGCACAGACTATCTATAATAAGGACAAGCCACTGAGGTGCTTTGGTTGTTGTACAGTACAACAGTGCTGCCACCAAATCCCTAGGACACACGGAAAACTAACCGTGTGACGTCACGCTCTCGTCTCTAGGTCATATGTACTCTATGCCCTCCCCCTATTGTATTTACGAGTGAAAAAATTAGACTAGTCTATCTCGACCACTTCACCAGCGCCTCCAATCTTACATGTCTCACTAGATATCGCCAAAGCACACGCTTCACACGGCAGTAATTGTAATAATCCGTAATAGTGTTGTCTGCTACCTCTGTTTCTCTGATGGCATCATGGACTCTCAGACCGTGAATAAAACTATATATCATTTTGAGAACTGTCCCCAACGACAAAGGACATGTTTCACCATCAAAAAAGGTGTCTCTAAATGGTGAAACTCTATATTTGCAACCTTTGCCACCACTACAGATTAGTCTTAAGTTACACTTTCTATCATTCAAAGTAAATTTTCTATATTTCAGAACTCCCATTTTTGTTATTTGTTTTACATTTTGGGCATGGTGTATCATCTGGTGAGATTAACTTCAATGTTTTCAGAAATTCTAATGACTTTTCTTCAGTTGAAGCTACATGTTCATGGAGTCTTGACAGTTACTTAAAATTTTGCACAAAGTCACTATTTTCACACGTTATCTAAATTAAAAGGGAGGAGGTGAAACGATTGAGAGGAGTTTTCATGTGAATTTCAGCTTCAATAATTCCAGTAGTTATCCCTTGGCCTTGAGAAATGTCTTGAAAGCCGGAAAAATCAGTGTCACTACTATTTTCGCTAGGAAAAATGTCACTGAAATGGGTAGGCCTATTTTCTATATTTTCATGTTGTTTTATTACATTTTACTCTTTGCAATAGTGGGGTATTGTCAAATGAATTATCCAATAAGCCCAAATTAGATGTCACAGAGGGCTTCACCTGGGAAGTAGCTGCACCATATGCTTGAACAGACCGGGTAACTGTTTTTATGGGTTCTTCATCTGATGAGGATGGCCACAAATCCACTTTTGTTTGCCCATCACTCGATTCTGCTTCATCTAAATATGCTTGTATTGTTGGGCTTCTTTTTCTTTTTCTTTTACTGAGATTGGAGCGAACACACAAAATCCGTTTCAGATGATGACATGCCGGCTACTGCGAGAAAATCAAAGATCCCGCTGAATACTAATTATCTATCTATCTATTGCCTGACGCCGTGATCCCCGAAGGGGTGGCCACGAACGAACCGCCCCCATGCACCTCTGTCCCCAGTCAGTCGACGCCCCTCCCCCCAACCAGCACCGCCTTCGTTCATGTAGTTCCTCACTCCATCCTTCCACCTCATATTCGGTCTACCTCTCCCCCTCTGTCCCTCCACCTCGCTCTCGTACACCCTCTTAGTCATTCTCTCGCTTTCCATACGTTCCATATGGCCGAACCATCTCAAGTTGTTCCTTTTCACACTTTCCAGCACATCTACCTCCACACCACACCTCCTTCTTACTTCCTCATTAGTCTGTCTATCCCTCCATGTAACTCCGCACGCACTCCTTAAGTAATTCATTTCCACTGCTCTCACTCTTGGTCTGAGTCTCTCAACCAACGTCCATGCTTCGCTTCCGTAAGTCAGTGTCGGGATTACCACACTGTCATGCAAGGACTTCTTCACTTCCATACTGACCACCCTATTTCTTGTTACTGCTTTTAGCGTTCCTACAACCCTCTTCCCCTGTTGTACCCTCTCCCGCACCTCTTCATCCATAGTCCCATCTTTACTCAACACACTGCCCAGATACTTAAAAGAGTTGACGATCTCCATAGCCTGACCGTTCAGCTTCACCTCACACTCTGTGACTTCACCCCTTTCGAAGACCATAACCTTGCTCTTCCCCGTATTTACCTTCAAATTCCGTTTTTCGCACACTGTTCCAAACTCATTTACCAGACCCTGCAACTCCCATTCATTATCACTCATCAGAACTGTATCATCCGCAAACAGCAGTATAGGTAGCTTCCACTCAATTCCCTCCCTTTTCAGCGATACACCAACATCCACTGCTCTTGATAGTATTTCTTTCATAACTCCATCCATATATACAGTAAACAACCACGGGGACATCACACACCCCTGTTTCAAACCAACAATCAGGTCAAAGAACTCGCTCTGCTCACTCTCCACACGTACTGCCGCCTTTGCACCCTCATACATGCTCTTCACTGCTTTCAGCAACTTGCCCTCTACTCCGTATATTCTAAGTACTTTCCACAAACCTTCTCTATCCACTCTGTCATAGGCCTTCTCCAAGTCCATAAAGGCAACATACACCTTTTGTTTCTTCTCCAGATACTTCTCCACAACACAATTCAGGGTAAAAATCTGATCTACACATCCTCTTCCCTTCCTAAAACCTCCCTGCTCGTCGCCTATCCATTTCTCCGTTCTCACTCTCACTCTCTCAATCACTACCCTACTGTATACCTTCCCTACTACGCTTAGAAGACATATTCCTCGGTGATTACCACACACTCCTCTTTCCCCTTTGCCCTTATATAGGGGGACTATTATGCCAGTCTTCCAGTCATCGGGTGCACTCCCCTTCTCCCATGCTAGTTTGCACATTTTCCATACCCATTCTATCACTATCTCACCACCATACCTCGACATTTCCCCACACACTCCATCTGTTCCTGGTGCTTTCCCCAACTTCACTCTTTTCATGGCTTCCCACACTTCTGACCTCCTGATCCCCACCTCCTCCTCCACTACTTCTCTTCTTCTCCCTCCCATACCATATCCAGCTATGTTTGCTGGCTCTTCATTCCTTTCATTTAGCAACTCACTGAAGTACTCCCTCCATCTTTCGACTCTCTCTTGCTTCTCGGCTAGCATTCTCCCATTCTTATCTTTCACACCCTTACTGTTTCCCTTGCTACCTTCCCTAACTTTCTTGACTTCTTTCCAGAACAGTTTCTTACTCTCCCTCCATTTTACACTCAAATTCCTCATCTACTCTTCTCTTACTTTCCTTCACTACTCTCTTCACCACCCTCTTACTCTCCACGTACCTCGCTCGTTTCTGTCTCTCGGAATCTTCATTCCCTCTACTACCCAACCACTCTCTATATGCTTTCTTCTTTTCTTCCACAGCTATTCTTACCTCTTCTGTCCACCATGCTGTACCTTTCACTCCCCTCCCTCTTCTCCTCACTCCACACACCTCCTCACATGCTGCACAGATCTCATCCTTAAACACCTTGCTCATCTCCTCCACTTCCTCCATAACTTCCAGGTCGAACCCACCTAGTCGTCTTTCCACTGCTCTCCTGTACTCCTCCCTGACTTCCCCCTCCTGCAACCTCTCCACCCTCCTCACCATTCCACCCTCCTCTCGCCTCCCTCTCGCTCTCCTCCCTCCCGCTCTCCTCACCCACTTCTTTTGTATCCTAACCTTAGCTACCACTACATAATGATCAGACAGACCCCCTCCAATACCCCTATACACCCTAGCATCCATCACAGATTTCTTCATTCGTTCATCCACACATACATAATCAATCAATGACTTTCGTTCCACCACTGTCTTATCCTTCATCGTCAACATCCGTTTCCACGTGTACCTGTGGATCATTCTGTGTCGGAAGAAGGTGTTGGCTATCCACAGCCTCCTCCCCACACATACGTCCACAAGTGCACTACCATTCCCATTCACCTCTGATGGTACCCCCCACCCTCCCACCACTCCCTCAACTTTCCTATCACCCACCTTACCATTCATATCCCCAATCAGAAATATTCTTTCGTTCTTGTCAAACTTCTCCAGGCACGCCTCCACATTCATCCAGAACTCCTCTTTCTTTCTTTCAAGTATATCCTCTGTCGGGGCATACACGCATACAATCACCCACGTTTGTATTCCTACTTTCATTCTCACCCACACAATCCTTGAACCCACAGACCCATACTCTCTTACACATTCCTTCCATTTGCTACTTACAAACAAACATGCACCTTCTCTCGCTGTTCCTTCACTCACTCCAGCACACACACCCATTCCACACTCCCACTCTCTCACATCTGAACCTTTCCATTTGGTCTCTGTCATTCCACATACATCCAGCCTGGCATTCACTAACACTTCCAGAACCTCTCTCTCTTTTGTGCCATCATTCATGCCACTAACATTCCACGTAGCCATTCTCAGAATGTCCGAAGGCATGTCCTTAGTCGGTCGTGGTTCGTCAACGTTGGTTCCGTCCGCATCCGAGGCTGTTCGTTCGTTTTTCTTTGCTTAGATATTTTTTACGGGTGGGGGTCGCAAGCCCACCGACCCAACCTCTTTAGTCGCCTCTTACGACACGCAGAAGGCACGTGGGGCATATTCTATTCCCTAACCCCCAGGGGGTGAATACTACAATACCGCTGAATACTACAATAAAAAAACACTAGGCAACGCTGACTATGACGTCACTGTTTTCACATACATTCCCTCCGCAACAGCCAATACAAAGCCAAACCTTTGTGTGACGTCACGGCCAATAGAATATGGGCTTACAACACAACATTCAGAGAAGAAGAAAAAAGAAGAAGGCTTTGCTACGATTCTCGCACTCTACGGACTGTTTACGCGGTGATTGTGCTTTATACTCTATTTACTAAGTTATTGTAGGATTACATACATTTTGTACCAGAACTTTAAAAATCTTTAACTCCATAGAAGCTATAAAAAAAAATATATATTTCGGAAATTATTGCTGGTATTATATATATTAAGAAAAGACATCGCTCCCGCTACTATCTGGTATACCCCCTCGATTGCGGCACCAGAGTTGCACCCAGTACCTGCTCCGAATACAGTTATGAAACAAATTGGTATAGACTTGTGCACACACCCAGAAAACAATAGCTTTAAACGCTTAGTTGTTGCTATTGACTTTCTCAAACTGGACCGAAGCAAAATCATTGAAGCAGAAAGATGCTTCCAGTGTCGCCGAGTTTCTTTTTGAACTTATAAAAAGACATTCATGCTTTGATATACAAATAAATGATCAGGGTCGGGAGTTTGTTAACCAGGTGTCAGGAACTTTGCATTAGCTTACTGAGGTCAAGCAGAAGGCGCATGCCTTCTCAAGCAAATGGTCTTGTGGAACGACAGAATAGAACAATTAAGGACGAATTGCTGAACATAATTGAAGAAAGTGATAACAGCTGGGTTGCATGTATTAATGGAGTGCTATTTGCTCACAGAACCGACGTTCATAGATCAACTGGTTACTCAACATTTTTACTTCTTTTTAACCATGAACCCAAGCTCCCTGGGCATGTCAAGTATAGAATACAGGATCAATCAGAAACATGCGAGTTTGATGAAGATTATGTGGTAAAAGTGGCACAGACAATGCAAGACATTCGCGAGTACTGCAAAGTAAGTGTTAATGCAAACATTCAGAAAGCACAAGCTAAACAACAACGAAATTATAACAAGAGACACGACACATCTTATAACTACAAGCTTGGAGATCTCTTAAAAAAACTGAAACGTGCGGACAGGAAAGGTGATAAACATTTCTTCCATGGAGTGGTCACTTCAATTGGACAACAATACTTGTGTTCTTTCATCATCAGACGTAGAGCTTAAAAAACACAATGTATGTAACCTAAATCCATTTATGCAGAGGAGCGATGATAAACCCGAAAGTGGCTGTGACCAACCCGATGCAACACTAGTAAAGGCTTGTACAGAGACATACACTGGATTGTGGATACCTTCTACTGGACTCACTGAAGGTGACAAAACCATACTTACAAAATTAATAATGATTGGTTGTATGATAGGATTATAGATGCAGCACAGACTATTATAAGCAGTATCCTAGGGCAAGAGGACTGGACACATCACTGTTGGAACAGAAGCCCAGTGGGTTTGATTATCGTCTAGATTTAACACTGCAGATTCTCTTTGATAAAAAGCGAAATCGCTGGTTCACCTCTTTAACAGTTAGAACGAGGATAGAGGTAATGGATAGCCTAGTATGGCATCCCAAAAAATGAACTAACACCTTAACCTCTGAAGTGCGCATGGGGGTAATTGGAAACGTCCCCCTGTGCTGACGTATTTGAGGTGTTTCCGTCACTAAAATATTCATTGTGCCATTAATAGCATTAATACTTATCCATATGCGCCTATTATGGGTTGATTATAAAGGTATTAACCTGAAACAACAATAAAACGAGTGAAAACAGCGTTTGGATGGTCAAAATCGGAGATATAGCCCGCGAGTTGTATAATGTATGGGTGAGGCAATCTGCTTTCCCGCCAATTTCCCCCAAGGCCACTGAGACACAGTCGATCGATACTCTCTCTCTCTCTCTTGCACTCGCTTGCTATCAGTGATGACCACACCCTCCAATCGGATTTCTAATGTTAGCACGAAAATATACCTCAGAATAAGGGAATAACAGGGAAAATAGGTGATAACTGAAGGAGAGGAGGAAAGTGGGGAAGGAGGGGAGGTAGAGGACTGAGATTTTGCATGGCCCAGGGGCCAAAAAAAAAATAAAAATAAAAAAAAACAAATATAATTTTTTTTTTTTTTTTTCGATGTCAAAAGTTGATTTTTGTTTTCTCTGACTCTTAAGAGTCTCCCCGCAGTGCGCCGGGGGAACTCTTAAGAGTCTCCCCGCAGCTCCCGGGTTAAGAGCGGCCTATGCGGTTTATTTATATGTACCGCCCAGCGGGGTGTTTTTAGCCAAAATAGGGCTGTTTACGTGATCATTTTCATGCCTAAATAAGACCCAGAACGTAAAACAAGTATCTATTCCTGAAAGGGCATAAACAGAGCTTTCGAATGACACCATAACGATCCTTTTATGATGGCTAGTTTACTTGCAATAACCGTGCAACGCGAGTGCAAAAAGCATGTAATTAGGCACTTTCCCCATACAATTCCGTATATAGCGAGTGAGAGAGGGAGGAGGGAGGTGAGATTCGTGTCAGTAGGTTCGCCGCGGTGGTCTGGAGCAGTCATACGCTCGCTACTCTCCTGCCACCACTTGTCTCTCTCTCTCAGCAACATTAAGTGCTGAAATTGCCACTCGACCTATGTCGAGCGCCGCCACATAGTCCAGCTTTAATTAACTCGACTTATGTTGCTCGCCGACAGGTAGGGGTTAATCTGCACAAAGGCAGCTAAAAACTCGCTATGCAGCTCCTGCCAAAGATGGCTGCCTCCAAGTTTATCTTCTACATTGTGATCAGCAGCCGAATAGTTATGACTGTGGACTCTATGCAATTGTAAATGCCATCGAATTCTAGCCGAGGATGGTAATCCAATATCCCAATATGATAATGGTAAAATGAGACGGCATCTCCTAGAATGTTTTGAAACAGGTGTGCTATTGCCGTTTCATAAATCACTAAAGCTTAGACGAGGAAAGCAGCCTCGCACAAAGAAAATGACAATTTTGTATTGAGGATAATCTTTGACAAACTCTGTGGCTTAAAATAATTTTAATACATCGTGGAGGTGGAGGTTGGGGAGAATGGTTGGTGGGATGCATGAAGACTTGGGTCCACGTCCCGCATCCCAGTAACACATAAAGCTCGGTTCACACATGCACGAATTAACGTCCCGGTAGTCCCCGACCAAGAAAATAGGCAGATATGTGGCATGGCCAAGGGAAAAAACAAAAACAAAAGTTTCAAGTGCTACTGGGGTGTTTTAAATGTGTTTTTTTAGGCCTAGGATCATAAGAGTCTCCCCGTACTTGACGGGTTAAGGGGTCTGGGACGGACGGGACGTTAATTCGTGCATGTGTGAATCGAGCACATGTAAAACTTGTGTTGCTGAAAGTCGTTAACATTGTAAAATGCATATTAACAAACAAATTAATCCACATCCGTGAGGATGTGGCCACCAGACAGGTTATCTCTTATCCTCTTCTGTACCGGTGACGTATTTTGTATTGGATTTCAGCTACATTTAGATGATATCATGATGCTTAGGAAGGATATGTGGTAGCAAAAAGGATTCATTGAGATGGTTTGCAGCCTAACAATTAGAAGGCGTCCCTTGTAAGGTGAATACAATTGCTTAATAGTTGCCAAAAATTTATGAAAAAGACGTCGCCGGTACAGAAGGGGTTAATAAACATGAAATTTATGAAACTTCAGTCTGCATACAAACCTGAACAACAATTATTGGGGCAAAAATTATACTCCAAAGGGAGTGCTTATTATACGTATGATAGTAACTACGGGATTGCAAATATTTCAAGGAGAGTGTAAATTATATGTGTAATAATGACTGGGGGAGTGCAAATTATACGTATAATAATGACGGGGGAGTGCATATTAAACGCTACCCCGGTGCCTTTGACCCATGCTGAAAGTGATTGTTTGCAGTGGGCACAGCGTAATATACCCATGGTGAACATCAATAATATTATCCTCATCACCCACTTTGCATCCAAAGTAAAATTTCTATAGTGAGGAGTCGGTCATCTTATATATTGTATCGGGTGTCGGAGATCCACACAATAGATGCTATCTGAAGAATTCCTATATTCGCTGCGCATTATTTCTTAACCTTTAAACGGCGAACCTATGGTACTAGTAGTATTTGAAAGTGCCCGCCAGGCGAAGATATTTTGATACATTCCCGACGAAAATCGTCATTATCCAATAAAGAACTTTATTACTTTTTCATATGCAACTATTTTACGTTTAATATGAAGATATTAACATGTCACAGCAATAAAACAAGTGGGAATAGTATTTGGGGGGTGAAAAAGACGATGTATTGCTGACCGGTTCATTCATGAGAGGAGAGCCGGCGCGGCACACACCCTCCCCCTTATCGATTGACACTGATGTCTTGCTAGTGAAGTCTCTCTTGCTACGATCTCTATATGCCTCCTCTTCGATCTTAAAATCGGTGGGAGATATTGGCGCGGAAAATAAACCGATAAACAAGGGAATAGGAGGATAATTAGGTGATAATTGAAGGGGGGGAAGGAGTGATAGGAGGTATGGAGGGGAGTTATCTCACTTAATCACATATTTCTTTGTTTTGAGTGCCATTTTTTTTTTTTTTTTTTAGGCTTTGGATCTTAAGAGTCCCGTCGCCTTAGCCCAGTAAAACCTCTTAAGGGACCGGCCGGTTCTTAGGCTTAAAAAAGCTTGAAATCCTGAAAATACCATTAAGTGTTAACACTTAAAGAGCGGGGTCCGACTTAAGTCCGTATCTAAAACGCAGCAAGTTAGGAGCATTATTAAGGCTTTTAACCCTCCTCTAGCGGGTGCTCTGTGGCCGTTTTGGGCCTTTCTGGGCCGTTCTGACTGCTATATCAACCATCAGTATGAAAGGAACTGTATTGCGCCGAAAACTAGGTGGAAATCGCTACACAATGACGCCACATACAGCTACGTAGCACTCGTGGAGCACTGACAGTGTTACCTCGAAGATGGAAGTTTAGCTGATTTTGCTACCTTGCTCACTTTTAGCGAACTATTGGTTACACTGTCATCCTCACGCGCGGTGGGGGAACTGGAGTTAGTGTGGGCCGGGAGGCCACAGATGTCGGACGTATGGATCATTACTATCCCACCCATTTTCACTCGATTTCCACCCTTTTTTCACCCGTTTTTTGCCAGTTTTTTCAACTCGACTTATGTGGTGAGCCGCTTTTTAAGGGTTAAAGGGTTAAAATCGAGTGCAAATGGCCGGGAGCACAGCAGGCCAATCGGCCGACACCCAGGGCTTGCCGCCGCCCACTGACTCGCGCTCCCTCTGTTTTCGAGAGGACGGCAGTGTAGCCAGTAGTGAGTGTAGCTGGAAAAAATATGCCGCTATACGCTAAACTCCCATGTTGGTGGTACCACTGCATCAAAACGACAAGTGATATGTACCTCGTTCTGGTCTCATTTTGAAGCTTGTAGCGCCTAGTTTTTTGCTGAATACATTTCTTTTCATGCAGATACTTGATTGATCATTCAGGAGGGACTGAATATGCCCAAAATAGCCCAAAAAAACCCGCTAGACGAGGGTTAAAATGAGTTTACTCAACATCCCTTCATAAGCCACTGAAATGTTATTAGTGAAAACTCATTGTGATTTTAGTTTTTTCCAAACTTCCTGCATTTCTAAAAACGTTTTATAGTGAATTTTGAAATTGACAGGCTCAGTAACTACTGGTCATACAAGGATCGTACATATATAAAATAATGGAAAGAGCGTACAATACTCTACAACCTCCCAAAAGCTGTATCTTCTACTCTGCCATGTTCCTGCGTAAAATATTGTAAAAAAAAAAAAAAATTTGTTCACCTAATTATCTTAGACTTTCACATGTTTTTCTCAACACCTGTTTTGTCGCACTTTGGGATCTTATAATAAATGTATTGTTGGACCTCTAGGAATGTTTTATATACCATTGGAAAGCGTGTGAAATGCCCTATAAAGCTCTTGGCTCCTTTGTTTTTGCACTTGAGATACAGCCCCTTGGCATAGGTAGCTAACCACCTAGTACAAAATCATTACCTATTTTCCGAGTCCTCTTACTCCGCAATTATATAATAACAAAAATAAAAATAGAGAGAGTTGTAAAACCACCTATCCTGAGTTGTCTGATCCCACTGAAAATAGTATACAGTGCTTGGGTTTCGAACTATTCGACTTCAGATTTTTTTTTTCGAGCTAATTTCCACCCTAATTCAGGAACTAATTGACCTAGAATAAATAAGAAAACAAAAATCCTTGTTGTTGTTGTTCCCCAGGCTGTCTGGCCGAACGGCTCCAAGGGCCAGAACAAGGCCATGGCCATAAACGAGCGCCTCCACATAACCCTCCCTGCTTACCATTAACAAAGCCTGGGTGACCGAAGCCACTCTAAGGCAGGGAGCTGAGGAGGGTGCGGAAATGCCCGGGAAACCAAAGCCTCACCCAAGGCCCTCTGCAATTATGAAGGGAAAGTTGAGGGGCAAGGGAAAAATGTGACGCTTTGGCTCCCAATCTGTCAACTTCTAGGATGGCAGTAGGGAGGTCAATCCACGGAAAAGACGCCGTCACTTGAGATCTAGAAAATATATAAGTAAAAGGAACAGTCGGAGTAAGCTATGGGTATGGCAGAGATTGTTCAGCTCTCACTCTGATAGACCAGCCCATCACCACATGACTAGAACCCATTCCTCTCAGCATCAGCTAGGAAAGGCCCTAGAAAGCCACCTTCGGCGGGGGGATAGCTCCCCTATTTCAATTCCTTTTGGGGTTGGGCACCCGCCCAATCCTTGTTACATCATCCTCTATACGTGTGCGAAATCTCAATGAAATCGGACGAAGTTCAGTGTCACCCCCTATTAAAAAGCGGCTGGTTCCCTTAAGAGTCTCGGCGCCGTTCCCTGGTTAAGTAAAATTAATGACACCTGCACAAATTTGGGTTATCTGAATCCAGCTGACAATTTACAGAATAACTTTATACAATTACTTTATATGCAAATCATGGATTTTTCGTATCTCGATTGTATCACTATTAATTGACACAATCGAGAAGAACAATCTTTGATTTGCATGTAAAGTAATTTGGGGGAAATGACACTACATTTAGCATGATCACATACAGGGAACTGGTGGGTCACATAACATTTGTTATTATCGTGATCTACGTATGAGACTAGCCTAAGAAATGCCTGTCATGCCTTTGTTTTTATTTCACAGTTTAAATAATATAATCCATCATACATGACAAGTCAAATGTAAACATACTGTATGTATATATATATATATTATCGCATACAATAACACTGTTCACATTTGGGATTCCACATGTTTTAACATGTGTCAAAATAAAACATGAACATGAATGCTCTTGTAAAATATTTTCCATTCAGTCTCAGGTTCGTTGCCTTGAACGGAATATATAACATTTTTGTCTCTAAACTATTTGAACATAAAATATCAGAGCGAAAAAAACATATGGTTGCCTCGGGTTTTGAAAGGATACCATAAATATCAAAATAAAGAACTGGGCTTCGGGCGACCTCCACTATAAAGTTTATCTTTATACTCTATGTGCGTGTTTTTTTAGGTGGAATATGTTTCCTCTAGTATTACAGAGAGCGAGGGAGTGTAGGTGTATGTTTAGACAGAAATACAGGCACACACATGTAAATATGCACATGCACACACACACACAATATCATAACCGTCAGAGAGAGAAAAAGGCACATAGCCACACGAGCCCAAAGAGGTGGTCAAGGCTAAATTCTAATTGAGATAGCAAAACCGATTGGAAGGGAAAGTGGAAGGAAAGGATATTAAAGAAGAAGGCTCTTCCCCTACCCTCACCACTATCCCGCCGGCTTTAGCACCGCCATCAGCTCCGCATCGCCACCGAGAAAACTCTATCCAAATTTGAGTATTTCATATCCCTATTCCCTTTATTCATTGCATGAACAGTAGTTAACCCACTGAGCCCCAGCGACGCAAACAGTGCGTCGGTAATGTATGTAACGCTAAACCCCAGCGACGCAGACGTCTGCGTCAGTGTCACTCCGGTCCCAATTACTCCGGTCCTATGGTACCTAGAGGCCTCAGATTTGTATGGAAACTGTGTAAGTATCCCACGCACCCATGCCGATGGTTGAAAACTCTCAAAGTCCAACCACGTGTGCGTGAGCGCGCAAAAACATGTTATTTCGGGGAAATTGCCTTCAATTTTTTACTCTTGTAAAATCCGTTTTCGGGGGCTCTGTAGGACCATTTTTTGAGCTTTTTGATCGTTTTTTTGTGGTTTTTCCTTCATTCCTAACCCATTTGCTATTGTTTCTGGAAAAAAAAAATCAGAATCAGCCGGTCCTGGGTGGTACATTTATAAATATTTAGCTGGTACTCAGCGGGTTAAGTGCTTGTTAAACCTCCACATAGTTATGTAGTTGCCGTGCATGTTATTTTATTGCTTTTCTGACTGATAACCATTGTTGTTTACATTTGTTATCCTAGCTTGTAGAAGACGATGCAGGCGCACCTCTAATCGACCTAGCTTTGTATTTTCTTATTAACTCTAATAGTTATCGTATTCAGTATCCTACTGTAGCTATATATATCTGTAATTTTAGTTGTTGCTTGCATGATCTTGTAGTAACCTTTGACTGATAACTTTGTTTATCTAAATATAATAATGCTTGACTAGCTTACAGTGACACCAGCGTCATCTGTTGATACAGTATATTAACCCCTTGTGTGCAGTTACACTTTATTCTTATATAATCTCTATTTGGTGAATTGTAAATTTAGTTACATATTCTATTATATATATATATTTGTTTTGCTTTTTTAGGTAGGTTATCACTCCTGGTAGCCTACTTCTGCATATTTCATACTTTTTGTTTTTGGTTATGTTTGTTTTCGGTTAGTCTAGGCTATCATCCCTGGTGGCCTATTTCTGCGTACTTCAATTTTTAAATTTTCAGTTAGGCTATCACCGCTGGTGGCCTATTTCTGCGTACCGGTATTTCATAATTTTTGTTTTCGGTTAGTCTAGGCTATCATCCCTGGTGGCCTATTTCTGTGTACATTAATTTTTAAATTTTCAGTTAGGCTATCACCGCTGGTGGCCTATTTCTGCGTACCGGTATTTCATAATTTTTGTTTTCGGTTAGGATAGGCTATCACCCCTGGTGGCCTATTTCTGTTTAAATACAAATACAATTGTTTTCGGTTCGGCTATCATTGCGTATTCAAATTTAATTTTGTTTTGTCTTAATTTTCGGTTAGGCTATCACCGCTGATAACCTATTTGTGCGTATTTCAACATTTTTGTTTTCGGTTAGGCCTATTTAAGTAAGTGAAGCGACCTGAAGTGAGTGAAGTGTTTTTAAAGTGAGTTTCGTGTTTTTAAAGTGAGTTTCGTGTTTTTAACACCTTACGAGCGGCCTATGCGGTTTATTTATATGTACCGCACAGCGGGGTGTTTTTAGCCAAAATAGGGCTGTTTACGTGATCATTTTCATGCCTATATAAGACCCAGAACGTAAAAAAAGTACCTATCCCTGAAAGGGCATAAACAGAGCTTTCGAATGACACCATAACGATCCTTTTATGATGGCTAGTTTTCTTGCAATAACCGTGCAACGCGAGTGCAAAAAGCATGTAATTCGGTACTTTCCCCATATAATTCAGTATGTAGCGAGTGAGAGAGGGAGGAGGGAGCTGAGATTCGTGTCAGTAGGTTCGCCGCAGTGGTCTGGAGCAGTCATACGCTCGCTAGTCTCCTGCCACCACTTGTCTCTCTCTCTCAGCAACATTACGTGCTGAAATTGCCACTCGAGTTATGTCGAGCGCCGCCACATAGTCCAGCTTTATTTAACTCGACTTATGTGGTGAGCCGCTAATTAAGGGTTAAAGTGAGTTTAGTGTTTTTAAAGTGAGTGAAGTGATCTGAAGAAAGTGATCGTCAACATGCCTCGTGCCTGTACGAACTGCACCGGTAGGTTTGGTGCTTCCATGTTTGCTCCTGCCGATCCACAAGTCTGCCGAATCTGCCAGCAACGAGAGGATTTGACAGCAAAATTGGATGAAGCCCACAACAAGATCAACGCCCTCACCAGGAAGCTGGAATCACTCAAAGAGTTTGTAACACTCAACGTTGGAGTATCACTAACTCCAATTGTTTCAACTCCAGCATCCACCACCGCCCCAATGTCATCTGCTAACAATCCAACACCTGCAGTAGCCACTGCAGCAGATGCTTCTGACGAACCTGAGCCGACATCAAACCAGGATAGCCGCCCTGTTCACCCCCACTCCTCGTGCAAGAAGCCTGCTAGCACGAACAGTACCAACCCCTCGCCCCCGTTCTAACCACTCCTCTCCCCGACCTGTACGCAGAGTCCCGCCACCACAGGTTTCCGGATTTACACCAGTGAGGAACGGTGCACGGCCAACGCAGAAAAGGTCTCTTCTACCAGTTACAATGTCAAACAGATTTGAGATCTTGGTAGAGATGGAAGATGAACCAGAAGAGACTAGGCTCGTTGGGGATTCCATCCTACGAGGACAGGTAGAAGAATTCTGCGACAGTCCCAAATCGACGAAAAAGATTTTGCATCCCAGGAGCTGGACTGGACGACATTGTGGAAGCTTTCGAAGATACCACAAAGGATGCAAATGAAAATACCCTTTTTGTCATCCATGCTGATTCAAATGACATCATGCGCACCAGATCCGAAGAGTTGATGGAGAAATATCGCAAGATGATCCAGCACTACAAAAACAAGTCAAGGAATATCATCATCTCGGACATTCTCCCCAAGATCGACGCACCTGACAAATTCTACGACAAGGCCTTCAGCACAAATAGCTGACTAAAATATTTGTGTCTGAAGGAAGAAGTTTAATTCATCAACCTCTGGGACAACTTCTACAACCAGCCTACTCTGTTCCGCAAGGATGGCACTCATCTAAACCCTGTGGGTTCAGCACGCATGGGTCGTCTCCTACACGAAGCAGTCCGCAGCCATGGATCAAAAAACGCGATCCGAGAAGAAGCAGTAGTGACATAAATAATCCAACGCCAAGCAAAAAACAGAGGCAACCGAGGACCATCAGCGATAAGGACCGAAGACAGCGAGGACCGAGGACAGCCATGAACATAAATGTAGATCCGACAAGAACCAAAAATATTATTAACCCTTATTTAGCGGCGAGCAACATAAGTCGAGTTAAATAAAGCTGGACTATGTGGCGGCGCTCGACATAGGTCGAGTGGCAAAATCAGCACGTAATGTGGCTGAGAGAGAGAGACAAGTGGTGGCAGGAGACTAGCGAGCGTATGACTGCTCCAGACCACCGCGGCGAACCTACTGACACAAATCTCAGCTCCCTCCTCCCTCTCTCACTCACTCGCTACATACTCAATTATGTACTGAAAGTACCGAATTACCTGCTTTTTGCACTCGCGTTGCACGGTTATTGCAAGAAAGCTATCCATCATACAAGGATCGTTATGGTGTCATTCGAAAGCTCTGTTTATGCCCTTTCAGGGATAGGTACTTGTTTTACGTTCTGGGTCTTATTTAGGCATGAAAATGATCACGTAAACAGCCCTATTTTGGCTAAAAACACCCCGCTGTGCGGTACACATAAATAAACCGCATAGGCCGCTCGTAAGGTGTTAAAGAGCGTTCCGTGAGTTCTAAAATAACAAATTTAAAGGTTTTCTATGCAAACGCTCGTAGCATACGCAATAAATTTTCAGATTTAGAGGAGCTAGTGTTTACTGAAAATTATGATGTGATTGGCATAACAGAATCTTGGCTCAATACAGAAGATAGAGACTTTTTAGCAGAGTATTCACTTCCCGGTTATGTAATGTTTGAGAAAAGATGAATAAATCGAAATGGAGGTGGCGTTTTACTTTATATCAAAGAAAGTCTTAACTCTACCCTCTTGTCAAAACCTCAAATTGTGAACGTCGACACATCTTTTGTGCTAATAAAGAATAATAAAGGTACAAAAATAATACTTGCGTTAATATACAGACCTCCAGCTCAATCAGTGCAAACTGACCGAGAAATTTACGAACAAATTGCAGATGTAAGTAACTCGCAAGATACCGTAATTTTTGGCGACATTAATTTACCTGTGACCAAGTGGGGCGATACTCTTACTTCACACTCCGGACATGACTTGTATACGAACTTGCAAGAGAGTTCGCTTTATCAATTTGTTCGAACGCCGACCCGTGGTAATAACGTTCTTGACATTGTACTTGCAACAAAAGAAGAATTAATAGAGAATTTGAATGTTGGTGATGAATTCAGTAACAGCGACCATTGTACAATAACTTTCACTTTAAAGTTTACTAGTAACGAACCAAATAGTAGCATCGAAAAAGTCCCTAATTTCAAGAAAGCAAACTTCCATAAACTTAGAGCTATGTTTAAAGAAACTGACTGGAGCTTTTTAATTAACAATAACGACATAAATACATCTTGGAAGTTATTCGAAATCACTTACCTAAAAGCAGTGCAAGACTGCATACCATCGAAAATACGGCGTCCAGGCCATAATAATAAGCCCAAATGGTGGAATAAAGATATTTCAACTGCCTGCTTGCTAAAAAAAATGCTAATGATAGATTAAAATCCTCACAAAATGACGAAGAACGGGTGAAATTTGTAGAGCTACGACGCAAAGCCAAAAAGTGAATTAAGCAAAGTAAAAAGACCATAGATTTACATATTGCGAATTGAAGTAAAACAAACCCGAAAGAATTCTATAGTTATATCAGAAAGAAAAAAGTAGTTACTTCAACTGTTGGACCGTTAGTCGATGAAAATGGAGAATACACCAAAGACGAAGTACAAATGAGTAATGCCCTAAATACCTTCTTTGCATCAGTTTTTACGACAGAAGACCTCAGTGATATCCCTAAACCATCGCCGATTCAGATTGATAATTCAGATGTTCTAAGCAATATCACCGTTACAGAGAGAGAAGTATTGAATTGTTTAGATAAACTCAAGGTAAATAAAACGCCTGGACCTGATACAATCTCGCCTAGAGTTCTAAAGGAAGCTAAGGATGAGCTCTCCAAACCACTGACATTACTATTCAATAAATCCTTGCAGTCTGGAACTATGCCTGATCAGTGGAAGCTAGCCAACGTAACACCCATATTAAAAAAAGGCATCATCCCTACCAAGTAACTATCGTCCAATTAGCTAACCTCAGTTGTATGTAAAATGCTAGAAACGGTCATAAGAGACAGACTCGTAAATCACTTGGAGGAAAATAACATACTTAAAGATACTCAACACGGTTTTCGTAAAAAACGTTCCTGTTTAACAAACCTCTTAGACTTCTTCCACGATATCCTCAACCTCTACGATGAGAGTAAAGCTGTAGATATTATATACCTTGATTTTCAAAAGGCCTTTGACAAAGTTCCCCACAAACGTTTACTGCTAAAACTAAAAGCGCATGGAATACAAGACGGTGTGTTGAAATGGATAGAAAATTGGCTCAGCGACAGAAAGCAAAGAGTAGTCATAAACGGTAAGGCATCTAAATGGACCAATGTAAGTAGCGGGGTACCCCAGGGATCGGTACTAGGACAAATTCTCTTTCTAATTTTATTAATAAAAATAATATTACATCAACGACATAGATGAGGGTCTCACCTGTACAATCTCAAAATTTGCTGACGATACAAAAATTGCAAATAGCGTGCTCTCAAAAGCACAAGTTGACGATATGCAACACAATCTAGATAAATTGTCATGTTGGGCCCAAATTTGGCAAATGAGTTTCAATGCGGATAAATGTAAAGTACTACATATCGGATACCTAAATGAGAAAGCAAACTATTCAATGAATGGCACTCAGCTTAAGAATGTAAACAGAGAAACCGATCAGGGAGTAACAATATCGAGTAACCTAAAACCGAGTCAACAATGTTCAGAAGTTGTTAAGAAGGCAAACAAAATAATTGGCTTTATAGGCAGGTCATTTGAGCATAAATCCAAAGAAGTTCTCATAACCCTTTACAATTCCTTAGTCCGCCCTCTTCTGGAATACTGCATTCAATCCTGGTGCCCTTATTACCAAAAAGATATAAACAAGCTAGAACGAGTTCAACGTAGAGTTACCAAAATTATACCTAGCCTAAAGAACAAACCATACGAAGAGCGTCTTAGAGAATTAAATCTATTTCCTTTAACCCAGCGCAGATTAAGAGGTGACTTAGATTAAGAGGTGACTTAATTAAAGTGTTCAAAATCATCAAAGGCACCGACAATATGAACTGTATAGTAAGTACTTCACTATCGACCAATCTAATTACACGCGGGGAAACGGTTGCAAAATTATTGGTAAATCTTATAACTCGCACGAATCTAAGAATTTCTTCTTCAATCGAGTTGTCAACCTGTGGAATGGGCTTCCCCGAGACGTTATAGACTGCATCACCGTTGATTCATTTAACTCCGCATAGACAAATATCTCGCATCAAACCCGCGATTGACTGAGTTTGTAAATGAATAACTTTATTTTATCCTCCCCTCAGTTACTAACCCATCTGTCCCCTACTAACTTCCTAATCCTGTCACGGACATTAGTTCCAGGGCAGTAATTCCCTTTCCAATGTTCCCTTACCCACTCTAAACCACTGTTTGGACACTTGACCCTCAGTGTTTTGGAGGACAATCGGCCTAGAAGGGTCACTAGATCTGCTGTTGCTTGATTTCCTTTGTATTCCTTTGTACTCTTCTGCTCTCTCCGGCAGTTACCTTACATGAACACAATAGTGAATGACCTTGCAGGGTTTGGAAAACGCCAGAAGGAATTCATCGGATAGTTAGAAATGGATAGGATATGTCATGCAAACTTTCTCCTATAATAAACATTGGAGAAATGTTATTCACCTCAACTGGAAACAGTGTCCATTACTGAAAGCTCGTTCTATCCATAGTTATTACCGATGTTATCCCAATTAATCCGTGGATGAATCTTGCCTATATTACTTTATTAGGGAACTTAGTCCACTTACCAATTCTACTTTGGGTTAATTATTTTGTTGTTGTATCTAGGTTCGCTTTCTTGCCTATTAATTTCGACTTGTCTATTAATTTCGACTTGTCTATTAATTTTGACTTGTTTCCTCTTGTAGACCTCTCTTTGGCTATCTTAAACAGATTATCCGGGTTTTCTTACTAAATCCTCGTAGAATCTTGAAACACTATCTATTGTCATCTTATTCTCCGTTTCGTAAGTGTGAAAAGATGCAGTTCTCTCAATCCCTCATTGTATTGTATATGTCTTGGTGATGGGATCAATTAGTTGCTCTTCCCTGCACATATTCCAGTTTCCCAATGGCATTTATGAGGTGGAAAGACCAGAACGGCACAGCATAGAGAGAGAGAATGTACAAAGGAGTACAAAGGAAATCAAGCAACAACAGAACCAGTGACTCCTCAAGGCTGCTTGCCCTCCAAAACACTGATGATCAATAATTGTCCAAACAGTGGTTAAGAGTGGATAAGGAAAAATTGGAAAGGGAAGACTGCCCTGGGACAAATGTCCGTGACAGGATTAGATGTTAGTAGGGGACAGTTGTTAGAAAAAAACACGCTTTTAATTTACAAATGCATCAGTCGTGGATTTAAGGCAAGGTGTTTGTCTAGGCTAAGTTTAAAAAGAATCAACGGTGCTGCAGTCTATGGCGCCTCGGGAAAGCCCATTCCACAAGTTGACAACTCGATTGAAGAAAACCTTCTTAGACTGCTGAGAGATAAAAGATTTACCAATAATTTTGCAACCGTTCCCCTATGTGTAATTTGATTGGTTGACAGTGAAATATTTATTACAGTTCATATTTGTTATGCCTTTGATGATTTTGAACACTTAAATTAAGTCGCCTCTTAATCTGCGCTGGGTTAAAAGAAATAGATATAATTCTCTAAGACGCTCCTCCTCGTATGGTTTGTTCTTTAGGCAAGGTATCATTTTGGTAATTCTATGTTGAACTCTTTCCAGCTTGTCTATAATTATATTTCTGGTAGTAGGGGCACCAGGATTGCCTTTCTAACAACTTCTGAACATTGTTGACTCGGTTTTAGGTTACTCGATATTGTTACTCCCAAATCAGTTTCTCTGTCTACACTCTTAAACCCTGATTAGGTAGGCATCATTTTCCATTTCACCGCAGGTAACCTTAGGCCGTTTTAGTTCTGCCAAATATAAAAATCAGTAAATTGTAAACCAAAAAGCCTTTACTGTTTTTAACCATTACTATACTCCATGCAACTCAACTTTGCCACCGGCCTCTACAGCCGATACGAGACGGCGCCTGTGATTGACTATCTGGCCAATAGGAGAGGCAGAGCTGATAATATATTAATTATCTTTATTATTCCTTATATATTAATTAAACTAGCTAAGATTAAGAAATGTTAATGATTATTTAATAAATTACAGTGTTATCAGAGTCTAAAGAGCTATTAAATATCACATGAAACACAATAATAACTTATATATCATAAAGTAAATACAAGGAGATAAGAAATGATAAACGGGGGAAGTAAGGGCTCTGTCACACTATGCCGATTTAAGTGGCGACGCTCCACGACTTAAGGGTCGGGAGCAGGTCTTTGCCTACATCGCCGCGCGACGTGGGTGGGCGCCTACTCAAGAGAGCCGTCGGGAGTGGTCGTCAGGGGCCTCAGGAAAAGTTCGACATGCACAACTCTCATGAGTTGAGTCGGCGGCTAGTAAATTGACGACACGGGGACGGTAGGCTGGCGGCGTCGGCCGTCATCCGGTATGCGTCATACGTTACAAGGGCGCCAGCCTGTCTGCGTCAGACGCCGCTTATAAGGTAGGTCGCCTTCAGGCAGCGACCCGGTAATGCCCAGGCGCCGTCAAGGGGTAGGGCATACAGTGAGTCCGCGACCTGGCAACGTCGCACGGGACATCGTTGATAGATGGTTTTGGGGGTGTTTTTGTTTTAACCTTGATGGAGGTCTAGCGAGGAAACTAAAAAATAAATTAATATATAAATAAATAGACCCCAAAAATCACAACTGTCCCCTTAATCCGATCCCATCAACGAGTGACTATCTATAAACCCTTTCAATAGCGGTGGCGTCTGTTTTGCCATGGTTCTGCTATACTTAGACAATTTTATGCAGCTTAAGGACGGTCTGTGGGAGTTAAGAGAGATAAATGAGAGGAATGGAGGTCTTGTGATTGCTACAGGCCTTTGTAAGCATAATACAATAACCTAATAGTTGCCAGACTATAACGAGAAAGACTGTCACCGGTACTGAAGGGGTTAACTATAGATGGCCTTGTTTTACCAATTACTCCAAAAATACAGAATACTAAATTAAGGGGAGATGGGTGCATTTGTTTGCTTATTTATGGATCTCTTTATTATGTTTTTAGTTTCCTCCCTATATCTCAAGCTTAACTCTCTCCCCCCCCCCCCATGCACACACACACACACAAACGTCGCCTCCGACGGACCGGTTTGCCTCGGTCCGGATCAAGTGTGACGGAGTAGGGGTCCAGTGTGACAGGGTGGCTGTCCATCGCCGCCGTAGTATCTATCGGCGCCGCTCGTCAGGAGCTTTGTCGCCAACCAGTTTGCGTGCTACGGCGCATGACGCCGCCTCAGCGGCGTCATTTATCTTCCTTAGGCCTTGCATGGTTGTCTCTCGACCCCTTCCAGTTGCCGTTAGGCGGCATGCCCGTCCATACTGCCCGCCGTGGGCGTCCCGCCCATCTATCACCCACGATACTCGGCAGTAGTCTCCCCCTTGTATCGCCACTCCTTAAGTCTTGGAGCGTCGGCACTTAAATCGGCATAGTGTGACAGAGCCCTAAGCGAGAGGGAAGGCCGACTGGCTTGGGCCCGGGTGGATTAGCGAATCACAGGTCGTGCTTGACTTCGTAGGCTACACATTCAAAGTAGACAGTGCCGGTAATTCTTACCTTGCTTGTGTTTACAGTATTATATCTTACGATTTTATGTGTTCCATGTGGTATTTTATAGCTCTTAAGGTTCGGATATCACTTATCACACCATTATAATTACTAAAACTTCTCTAATATAATAATTATATATGGAATACCAAAGAAAAGTTGAATTAATTCATACGCTAATGTGATAATATACAGTGAGATCCTCATGTTCCGTAATAGGCTATATTTTATATGTTATTCTTTTGCTTACCATACTCTGCTTACCATATTGATGAACAATAGCACGAAGGTAACGAAAGTTAAACATGAATAGATAATGGTTACTGTATATCTACACATACAGCACAAATAAGATAATATTTGCGAGTTTAAAAGACGCCGGGCCAGTGCAGTGTTGTCAGGAGGTGGTTTGTTTTATATTTATACACTGTATTTCCATCTTTTCGGCGGTTTCTGAATATTATGCTCGGTGTGTTGTATGCGAAATAACAAAGGGGTTTGTATGCTACTTTCTAGTATAATAACTTAGCTAAATTGTAACCACAACGTCAAGGATAAGTGCAAATAATACAAACTCTGGAAAATCTGGAACCTTTAATGCCTAGGGAGTTGTCATTGCCAGCCAATCACTGGCCCGGTCTCGTATCTGCTGTAGAGGCCGGCGGCAAAGATGAGTTACATAGAGTATAACACTACTATAACTATCCCCTAAGAGTATGTAAAGTGAAAATATAACTTAAGTTGAAAACTCTTTTATTGAAAAATTTACAAAACTTTTGACTTAAATTTAAAGTTGTGTAAACAAAATGTAAAAACAATACAATGGATGGGTAATAGTCTCTGGTTGATTCCAGAAGGTCAAGGGCGTGTGAATCCTCGAAGGAGGAGATACGGGCGCTATATATGTAAGGATTCAAAATAGAGGATATCAACCCTTCTGGATAATTAAGCCAGCACACTTTAAGTCAAGAATAGCATCAGAACTGGCGCCCCTTTACTAAAACACCAAACCCTTTGTTGAGGATTTTACAATCCTCCAAAATATATCGAAGTTGGCAAGCTAAAATATAAAGGTCAGCAGGTGTGACGCCACTGTTACAAGAATCAAATTCTGATTATCTCATCACTATCTTATGTTTAATTTAATCAACTAAATTATAGCTACAATAAAATTAAAATGTGACCATTGTTGCGAAAGAATTTAAACTATTCATGCAGCCGTGAATAAGATGATAATGGACAAGCCAGGAGTATGTGTAGAGAGAGATGCAGCTCAGTATTTCGACTCCTAAACGAGGCACTGCATACGTCTCGGCTATAATATTCTGCCATATACTGTCTGAATAATCGGAACAACACATGATATGATGATTATCACTTTTCCAAGATCAGTGAAATGAGGGATGATAACACTGCAACTTTGTATCTACAGTGAGTAGTGAGACAGTTGCGTATGTGTGGTAAAGCCAGCGTTTCCTCTCCCTACCCAATATACCCTTCTCTCTCCCTCCTACTACCTTCCCGCCATCCCCTTAACTCTCCTTTATGCACATACATTCATTATGTGTCGCTCTACCACCCTACCATTGCTCTACACATTATGTGTCGCTCTACCACCCTACCATTGCTCTACACATTATGTGTCGCTCTACCACCCTACCATTGCTCTACACATTATGTGTCGCTCTACCACCCTACCATTGCTCTACACGTTATGTGTCGCTCTACCACCCTACCATTGCTCTACACATTATGTGTCGCTCTACCACCCTACCATTGCTCTACACATTATGTGTCGCTCTACCACCCTACCATTGCTCTACACATTATGTGTCGCTCTACCACCCTACCATTGCTCTACACATTATGTGTCGCTCTACCACCCTACCATTGCTCTACACATTATGTGTCGCTCTACCACCCTACCATTGCTCTACACATTATGTGTCGCTCTACCACCCTACCATTGCTCTACACATTATGTGTCGCTCTACCACCCTACCATTGCTCTACACATTATGTGTCGCTCTACCACCCTACCATTGCTCTACACATTATGTGTCGCTCTACCACCCTACCATTGCTCTACACATTATGTGTCGCTCTACCACCCTACCATTGCTCTACACATTATGTGTCGCTCTACCACCCTACCATTGCTCTACACATTATGTGTCGCTCTACCACCCTACCATTGCTCTACACATTATGTGTCGCTCTACCACCCTACCATTGCTCTACACATTATGTGTCGCTCTACCACCCTACCATTGCTCTACACATTATGTGTCGCTCTACCACCCTACCATTGCTCTACACATTATGTGTCGCTCTACCACCCTACCATTGCTCTACACATTATGTGTCGCTCTACCACCCTACCATTGCTCTACACATTATGTGTCGCTCTACCACCCTACCATTGCTCTACACATTATGTGTCGCTCTACCACCCTACCATTGCTCTACACATTCAATAGTCTTCCACCTATAATTTACCCAGCCTTAAAACTGCCGCTCCTATACTCGATCCATCCATAATTATATTCTACACTACATACTTTACCGAACTCCCATCTCACCCCAACTTGTACTTTCACACTCACTCTGGAGGATGCCAGAAGGTTTGTCCGCGGTACATGTTCGCCCTTAAGAAAGTTCGCCCACGGGAAGATTCGCCCATGGAAGTTCCGCCCATGGAAACTTCGCACACGGAAATGTCGCCTTTGAATAAGATCGTATTCTACCCTATGGTGTAGAGGACACCTCTTCATTATATTCAATACAGAGCCGAGTTGCTAGCTTGTCCATAACGAGATCTAATGTGACAAACTAAACCAGAAATTGAACAATGCAAAGGCAAACGAACTTCTATAAAATAAAACTATGTGGAATGGGAAGTCTTGAGTCCAATTAAACCAAAAATGAAATTGACTAGAACCATCAAAACCACGAACATAATATGCTTCATTCATACTATAAACCTTGCAAACAACCCAAAAATAGAACAATACACAGACACACAAAAACAAGCACACACACGAAGTTCAATTACAATAAAATAACTAGAACACCCCAAACCACGAATATGTAGCTTCACTCATACCTTATACCTTGCAAACAAGCCAAACATCGAACAATTAGGCTAGACACAGGTGCACAAAAACAAGAACACATGCCGTTATATTTTAGCAATGTCATACATATTATATACTAAGTAGCGTTTAGAAATACATGTAATTGAATAATATCCAGTTCGCTCGTTTGTCAATGTTGGGTGGGCAAACCCTGTTGGGCGAAACTTCTGAAAATGTAGGGGGGCGAACTTTCCAACTGGGCGAACCTTCCGGTTCCCACTCCGGACATGTCTGAAGAAACAGCCACTTAGCTACATTGAAAATTATGCAGAGTTCATGGAATTTTTCGCTTTAATCCTCGGGGATATTGTTCTGCTTGTGGCTACACATCAATTTCGAAAAACCCAAGAAGTGCCAGAAAGAAAACTGCATCAACGAGCGATACATCCTATGCCGCAAGGAGGAGCAGTTTTGCTGTATTTAAACCAAAACACTTGGGCAGAAGAAAGGAACCTTAATCCTGTGAGATATTATGAAACATTCACTTCTAACTCAGTTCCACCAATAAAGGCTCCTAAAAACATCTGCATTGAAGCTGCCAACAGTCATCAAAAACATCACTAGTTAGACTCACATAACTTAGCAACAGCATAATTAGTATAGCTGCACAGAGAGAACTATTAGTTGAAGTGATTAATATGTCCTTAGTACTATTCCCTCAACATTGATTAACATCAGTAGGGACAGCGGTTCCACAATTCCCGACAGAAATGACAGTTCAGCTAGTGAATGGTAGAACTTTGATCTTCCTAACATCCAGGATCGTCCAATCATCATCTCGATAAGAACAACACAACCAGTCAAGCGATAGCGATAACTCGAACACAAACTCCAACATTACATCTATTGCCAACAACAGCAGCACCTCTTATCATCCCCAGCTGGTTACCGAAGCGTCAACATACATCTGTCTCGCCGTTTGAAAATGTGATCATAATTTGTGCATTCTCTTGCTCATCCTCTCATTATTTTGCATGCTAAACCACTCAGTAGCTGCCTTGCATAGCATCTGCTTGTGTTTCATATTATATAGCTCACATACACACATAATATTTACAAGACAGTATAATTTTGATAGCATGATTTAATTACTACTTTTGATAGCTTATGTAGGCTAAGTGCATTCAAGATACTGGTTCAAGTCTAGGACAGGACAGATACGGGCCCCATCGATGTTGATGGGTGTTATAAGATGTGTATATACCATACTTCTTTGCCCATCGATTCTTATGGGTGTTATATGATGTATATATACCATACTTCTTTGCTATATACAGTATGTCAGTATCATCGTAAATTCATTACAACTGTAAACAGTTTTCCACGAGACGACCTCTATACAGCTTTGTGTTCACATACACTGACGGGAGTAGGTCTTATCATCAGTGTTATGTTGTAAGCGAGGTGAAAAGACAAACAATAGGCTAAATTTAAATTCAAAACTAATGTCTACTTATACTCTAAAAAATCCAGGTTCAAGGAAACTAGAATATCAAATTAAGTATTAGAATATACAAAATAAATCAATGGCTCTTCAGGACGAGAATAAGAATATAAAATGCACCGAGATTTGGCTTAACAGTGAAAGAATAATTTATCAAAAATATGCAAGTGAAAAATAAATAATATACACCTACTGAGCCACTGCAATGTTTAATAGTTAATCACACGAGAATTAATATTTTCTCAAGATCACTGGAAATGTTTAATAACTAAGGGAAATGCACAATACGTTATTAAAAGCAATACGAGTAACTAATACAATTATTTAATTGAGAAATAAACTCCATATTGACACTTGAAAAAATATTCCTTCTAAAAGGACAATAATGAGGTCACTAAATTAAACTGTTCAAATTCACAATCTTGGAAACTAATCACAAATTAATTCAATGCTTTTCAAGAATAATTAAAGCACTCAAAAGGAAATAAATAAATAATATTAATTTTCAGAAACTCAATGATAATTAATTATCAACTTATAACTAGTACACAAAATATCACTGAGAATAATAAGTAGGCTATAAAATGTGACCCACTTATATACTCAACTCCCCGATCACAGGTAACGGATGCAGACTGCTTTATCTGTTGATAGTAGCCAGGAGAGATGATCATTGTTTCACTACACTAGGTATAAAGTAACTATGAACAGGCAGGAGACAGAGAGGCAGAGTCGTGATGTTAACGGCTGGTAAATTTGGAGTCCTAGTGACTGGGTGTGCCGTGCTTATATAGGCCTACTCGCTCGAGGCTCCAGAGCCTTCCCCAAACTCCGCGACCATGCTAGTCAGGGCGGCACCACCCTCGTATCAGACACGTGAGAACAAAAACACACACACTCGAGCTCACGTAATCAATTATATAATTTTGCATTACATAACACAAGCCATTCAGGTGCTGCCAAGCTCGTTGTTTAGGGCTGGGTGTGGTGGGGTTGCCTCAGTTTTGCTGACTCCTTTCAGATTGAGGACAAATATGCGTTTATTCACGTATGTCGGGCTGACAATGTTCCCAGCTCGAAGCCAGGGCCTTTCTCATGCAAATGGCCATATTCTGGTTTTCCTGGCCCTGTGGAGGTCTCAACCTTTCATTGCTATGCGGCACCTAGCAACCGCAGTATCTTATTCCCATGCCATTCTTGTTTTACGTCTAATGATTATCTCTTTCTGTAATTTCGAATGCGCTCATGACTGACGATACTGCCCATACTGACACGGCAACCGTTTTGGACTTACCGGTAACCGACTCTGGCGATCCCCCGGCTTCTTCTAATGACCTTCCCTCTCAAATTTCTACAATAGTTACAATGGCACCTTATGCAGTACCTATTCAGCAAAATTTGGTAACCAGCTCTGGCAATCCCCCGGCTTCTTCTAATGACTCTCAAAGTTCTACAGTAGTTACACTGGCACCTTATGAAGTGCCTATTGAGCAAATTTATTCTAAAAGAGGCAAAGGGGACACTATCTTCCTGTAAAATGTTCCCCCCGAATTATCCTATGACTCCCTGTATAAATTTGTATGTCCTTTGGTGTAGTAACCTGTATCAGACTTCATTTTGTAGACGAATGTGGGTCTGTCAACAGATGCTACATCTCCTTTTTGGAGGAGGAGTCTGCTGCTGCTGCCTACGATGCTCCCCCGAATTTACTACCCGCTGGCTGCTACAGTTCAAAATCATTGCAGCGTTCTGTTAATATTGAGGATAGTGACTCCGATTATGTGCCAAATGTATTTGATAAAATCCCAGACCTACAAAACCCTACCCCTCTGCCTAAATGGTATGTAGCATATTACAACGATGGAGAAAATAATTATATTTAGGCACATCAGTATTTGCAGAGGCAAGTCGGTGTCATCCCAAAGGAACATCTTAAAAAGTATGGGAAAGGTGTATTAATCTATGCTAACAACCCAGTTCAGGATAGGATGCTTTCTCATCTGCCTTGTTCTTCTAATGGTATGTTTAAGTCAATCCAGGCCCACAAGTCCTTTAACTTTACAAAATGGATTGTGTTTAGTGAGGACCTGCATGCCTTCACTGAAGAAACCATCTTATCTATGTGTCCCGAGTCTGTGTCCTCTGCCCGGAAGCTGAAGGGCAAGACTGTATTACTTGTATTTTTTGGGTCTTACTTACCTGATTCTGTTGATATTGGACCACTCACCCTGCGAGTTAAGAAATTTCATGATCGACCTATGCAGTGCTACAAATGTTTTGAGTATGGGCACCTTAAGAAATACTTCACAAACGAAATCCGTTGCGGCTGTTGTTCAGCATTAAGCAATCATGAGGCTTCTGAATGTGAATCAAATGCGTACTGCTACCATGGTCAGGGTGGCCACTCTCTCTCTTCCTGGCATTGTGATGTATATAAACTAAAGGTAGACATAGTCGTTCTGGCAAATACACAGCATGTTAGTTTTGGTGCTGCTAGACGGGAGTTGCTGTTCCAGAGTAAGCCTGGTACGTGTTCATACGCTTCAACAGTTGCATCATCTGCACCAGTTACCCTCTCTAAAGTGACAGGCCAAGACAAAGTCACTAGTGTCCCTATCATCTCACAGCAGCAGCGACAGGTGCAGAGTTCGGGGAGTGAGGCTATTTCTCCTCAAGCCTCTGTTCGTCGCAAACAACAATCCCATTAAAGTACTGAAAAGTGTCCTTCCCTTCCAAAGAAAGACAGGACACATCATCGCGATGGTCGTACGCTTCCCGGCTCTTCGCCAAAGGGGAGGAAGGGCCCTTCATCTTCTGATGTGAGGGGTGCCACAGGTTCATCTGGAGGTAGCGTTAATTCCTCACCCAGGTTTTCCTCCTTCTCTGGGAAGAATAATTCATCGGAAACTAGAGTAGAAGCGCCAACAACAAAGATGGATAAGAACACGGTTGTCGATGTAAAAAATAAATACCAGCTGCTCCAATCTCCACCAAGGCATTCTCCACAGGAGTGCTCTAAGAAGCGGCCCAGCTCTGAGGATAGCTCTTTGCTAGTTACGAGGGTTCCCACTCGCAAGGGTGGAACCTCTCCAGCTCTGGTTGAGACTTACCTGAAGAGGCGGCGTGCTGACTTACTTGGCAGGCTTTCTCGAAGACATTTTGAAAAGGAGTCTCTACCACAAACCTCTGATGTTAATGCCCCCCTCCTGAAGGGGATGATAGTTTAGCCGACGACAATAATGCCACATTTTTTACAATGGAATTGTAGGGGTATCCATGCAAATAGTGAGGAAGTTTCGGTTTTAACCCATAATTAGCGGCGAGCAACATAAGTCGAGTTAAATAAAGCTGGACTATGTGGCGGCGCTCGACATAACTCGAGTGGCAATTTCAGCACGTAATGTGGCTGAGAGAGAGAGACAAGTGGTGGCAGGAGACTAGCGAGCGTATGACTGCTCCAGACCACCGCGGCGAACCTACTGACACAAATCTCAGCTCCCTCCTCCCTCTCTCACTCGCTACATACTCAATTATGTACTGAAAGTACCGAATTACCTGCTTTTTGCACTCGCGTTGCACGGTTATTGCAAGAAAACTATCCATCATACAAGGATCGTTATGGTGTCATTCGAAAGCTCTGTTTATGCCCTTTCAGGGATAGGTACTTGTTTTACGTTCTGGGTCTTATTTAGGCATGAAAATGATCACGTAAACAGCCCTATTTTGGCTAAAAACACCCCGCTGTGCGGTACACATAAATAAACCGCATAGGCCGCTCGTAAGGTGTTAAAGAATCTTTATGACTGTGATTTCCTCTGTTTGCAGGAAACCAAATTGGTTTCTTCTCATTTCAACCCTGGTCTAAATTATGTATTTTACGGTTCTCATCCCCCTCTGGGCCTTCGCGCCGAAGGCGGGACTTCGATTATTGTGAAAAGGAGTGTTCATCATTTCCCAGTCCCCCTGCAAACTGATTTGCTGGCATGTGCAGTAAGAGTATTATTTGACAAAATGTATACCATTTGTTCTCTCTACCTCCCTCCTGGGGAGGCCATTAACTCGCGAGCCCTACAGTCCCTTATGGACCAGCTTGATCCACCTTTTTTGCTGTTGGGCGACTTTAACACCCATAACCAATTAGGGGGTGGTTCCATATGTAATGAGCGTGGGTCTCCAATTGAAGCTATACTTCTGCAAAACAACTTATCATTGCTCAATGATGGGTCACCTACTCACCACACTTTACATCTTCCCAGTTATTCTGCCATTGATCTTAGTATATGCACCTCTGATATTTTACTCTCCTTCCAGTGGTCGGTTTCTCAGTCATTGCATGGAAGTGACCACTTTCCTATCATCACAAACACTCTGAATGGTCTTCATCCAACTGCAGCTCCTAGGTGGCGCATTGAGCGTGCGGACTGGAATGTATTCTATGAATTATTCTCGGGGACTCCGGATCTTGGTTCCTTTGACACACACATAGTAGCATATGAGTACCTTGTAGATTTAATTCAGAACAGTGCGCTGATTTCTATCCCGCGGTCGACTGGAACTCCTTCGAGGCTTGTGGTTCCGTGGTGGAATAATACGTGTACTGGTTTGAGACGTGTCACACGCTCTTGCTACAGGAGATACAAGAACAATGCGACCGGGTAACCTATGTTATATACCGGAGAGCTCGGGCTAAGAAACGAAGGTATTTTAGAAGAGCTAAACGGACTTCAAGGCAGAAGTATACCGGATCTGTGACATGTAGGACTCCTATCAATAAAGTATGGGCTAAGATCAGGAAGCTTTCTGGGAAATTTGTTCCTAGTCCCCCTCCTTGCCTTCAAGTGGGTGATACTGTATCATCAGATCCTGTCATTGTCTCTAATATTCTTGTTTGCCACTTTGCTGAAGTCTCGGATTCTTTTGGGCGTGCTCAGGTCCCTCCCATCAGGGCGACTGACCGAGATTCGGAGGTTTATAATGCTCCTTTCACCATGCAGGAGCTCAGTCATGCTCTGAATAATGCCGGCTCCTCTGCCCCGGGAGAGGATGGCATGCATTATGACATGATCAGACATCTCCCAGAAGCTTTTCTATTTTTGTTGTGTATTTTCAATGAAATCTGGAGTAAGTCACTATTCCGGAGAGTTGGAGAGTGTCTTTAAACCCTCCCATCCTAAAGCCTGGGAAAGATGCAAAATTGGCTTCCAGCTATAGACCCATTGCTCTAACCAGTTGTTTATGTAAATTGCTTGAGAACATGCTAAATCACAGGTTGGTATGGTGGTTGGAGACTGGAAATCACATTTCCCGGGTTCAGTTCGGCTCCCGTAAAAACAGATCTACCCTTGATCCTCTCTTGCGTCTCACAACCAATATCCAGTGTGACAATGTTCCTTCATCGTAAGATTTATATAGTTTATAAATAGTCTATATAGCCTATACATTACTATGTTGCATTGGTCATAATATTATATTCACAGGGTGAATATATCATACGTCTCTCGGTAATTATATAGTTTATAAATAGTCTATATAGCTTATTAATTACTATGTTGCATTGGTCATAATATTATATTCACAGGGTGAATATATCATACGTCTCGCGGTAATTTCAATAGTGCGTGAAACAGTGATCAACCCTGCTTCATATTATCCGTATATTATCGTGTGTCTCAGTATATTATCGCTTGCTTCATATTCTTCTTATTTCGTTCAATGACGTGGTCACTTTGCGTTTCCATTCTCAGTGGCTGTCGTCTGCAGATGTTTTAATTGTTTATTAGGTTATTAATTGGGGACTATTGATAATACATTAACACAATGCATATATATACTGTATGTTATAAATTGCATACATTTTGTATTTAGTTATTTAATCCTATGTGGTTCTCCTTACATTGTACATTACGTTACGTTGGTTACATTGTACAATAAGGATCCATCGTCCAAGCTGGTTCAGGTAGAGCAATCTGGTGGTGTCAGTGAATACCCGATGAACACCAGTCAGTCCGCATTTAACATTCGAGGGAACAAGACCTCCCTCTCGCAAGTCTCTCGCATTGGCATTTGTTTATACTTATTTATTTATTGGCATTTACTTCTTTGTTTATTCATTTTGTATATTAACGTAACTCAGACGGATTCTAAGGACGTGTGTGTGGCTTCTGTTTGTCCCTCCTATTGTACCTGCAGAGTTATATGCGTTTTCCTATATAGTTGTTCTTTTCTTATGTTTCTTGAGCCGCA
This sequence comes from Paralithodes platypus, assembly GCA_032716605.1. Classification (NCBI taxonomy): domain Eukaryota; kingdom Metazoa; phylum Arthropoda; class Malacostraca; order Decapoda; family Lithodidae; genus Paralithodes; species Paralithodes platypus. The sequence goes on from CM064504.1 coordinate 57,458,941, forward strand.
ACCATGGCTTTGTTATGGTAGCCAGTATACTTCGGTATTGGTGGAGGGATACGAAAATATTCCTCGCTGGCATAACAGTGATTATTTATTTCCTGCAGTGGCGTATGTTGATTACCAGCCAATAGTTATTTACTTCTTTTATGTGCATACATTCAGTTGGGGGTCCAGACTATTGGGGTACCTGGTTCGAAGTAGAGGGTGGAGGACTTCATTAGTCTTTCCGTTACAGAGAGGATTACTTCGGCCCAGGCCAACCAATGTCTGGACAGCTTAGGTGGGTGGTGGTTGATTGGAGTTTTATTTTGACCAGTGTTTGATTCATTAAGTTTGCATTCATTATTGGGTATTTAACATAATTGCATTAACGTAACTTAAATCAGAGCTTTCTCTTCTGTGTGCAGCTTAGGAAGGATCCTCTTCAGTATTACAACAGAAGACTTCAGTGATATCCCTACACCATCGCCGATTCAGATTGATAATTCAGATGTTCTGAGCAATATCACTGTTACAGAGAGAGAAGAATTGAATTGTTTAGATAAACTCAAGGTAAATAAAACGCCTGGACCTGATACAATCTCGCCTAGAGTTCTAAAGGAAGCTAAGGATGAGCTCTCCAAACCACTGACATTACTATTCAATAAATCCTTGCAGTCTGGAACTATGCCTGATCAGTGGAAGCTAGCCAACGTAACACCGATATTCAAAAAGGGCAGCAAATCCCTACCCAGTAACTATTGTCCAATTAGCTTAACCTCAGTTGTATGTAAAATGCTAGAAACAGTCATACGAGACAGACTCGTAAATCACTTAGAGGAAAATAACATACTTAAAGATATTCAACACGGCTTTCGTAAAAAACGTTCCTGTTTAACAAACCTCTTAGACTTCTTCCACGATATCCTCAACCTCTACGATGAGAGTAAAGCTGTAGATATTATATACCTTGATTTTCAAAAGGCCTTTGACAAAGTTCCCCACAAACGTTTACTGCTAAAACTAAAAGCGCATGGAATACAAGACGGTGTGTTGAAATGGATAGAAAATTGGCTCAGCAACAGAAAGCAAAGAGTAGTCATAAACGGTAAGGCATCTAAATGGACCAATGTAAGTAGCGGGGTACCCCAGGGATCGGTACTAGGACCAATTCTCTTTCTAATTTACATCAACGACATAGATGAGGGTCTCACCAGTACAATCTCAAAATTTGCTGACGATACACAAATTGCAAATAGCGTACTCTCAAAAGAACAAGTTGACGATATGCAACACAATCTAGATAAATTGTCATGTTGGGCCCAAATTTGGCAAATGAGTTTCAATGCGGATAAATGTAAAGTACTACATATCGGATACCTAAATGAGAAAGCAAACTATTCAATGAATGGCACTCAGCTTAAGAATGTAAACAGAGAAACCAATCTGGGAGTAACAATATCGAGTAACCTAAAACCGAGTCAATAATGTTCAGAAGTTGTTAAGAAGGCAAACAAAATAATTGGCTTTATAGGCAGGTCATTTGAGCATATATCCAAAGAAGTTATCCTAACCCTTTACAATTCCTTAGTCCACCCTCTTCTGGAATACTGCGTTCAATCCTGGTGCCCTTATTACCAAAAAAGATATAAACAAGCTAGAACGAGTTCAACGTAGAGCTACCAAAATTATACCTAGCCTAAAGAACAAACCATACGAAGAGCGTCTTAGAGAATTAAATCTATTTCCTTTAACCCAGCGCAGATTAAGAGGGGACTTAATTCAAGTGTTCAAAATCATCAAAGGCATCGACAATATGAACTGTAGTAAGTACTTCACTATCGACCAATCTAATTACACACGGGGAAACGGTTGCAAAATTATTGGTAAATCTTTTAACTCGCACGAATCTAAGAATTTCTTCTTCAATCGAGTTGTCAACTTGTGGAATGGGCTTCCCCGAAACGTTATAGACTGCATCACCGTTGATTCATTTAAACTCCGCCTAGACAAATATCTTGCATCAAACCCGCGACTGACTGCGTTTGTAAATGAATAACTTTATTTTATCCCCCCCTCAGTTACTAACCCATCTGTCCTTTACTAACTTCCTAATCCTGCCACAGACATTAGTTCCAGGGCAGTAATTCCCTTTCCAATGTTCCCTTACCCCCTCTAAACCACTGTTTGGACACTTGATTCTCAGTGTTTTGGACGACAAGCAACCTAGAAGGGTCACTAGATATGTTGTTGCTTGATTTCCTTTGTACTCTTTTGTATTGCCATTCGGTACTGAGTTTTGTTGATAGTTGTGGCTCAAGATATTTTTACACCACAACTAGGGTTCCAGTTTCTGCATTGTGTGTATAACGGAACGAGTTGGGGGATTGTCTGCACCTTTGGTCCACAGAGAGCCTGGACGTTGCAAATTAACTGTTCTGTTGCGATAGGCTGTGTTACGAGTTGAGGCTACGGAGGTGCTGAGTATTTACTTGTCTGTGTTAGTCCATGGACTAGAAGCCTCTACTGTCAGTCGTAACATTGGCGACCTCGCCAGGATCCTTTTTAAGCTGAATAACTTTTTGTTTTGTGTATATATCAACCACCACTTTAATTGTTTTTTCTTTGTGAATTGTTTTGGTGATTTTTGAGGGTTGCCCACACAGTCCTTTTGTTTATATTGCATTTGATACGACTACAACCATGGCGAGTAGTGTTCCATTGTATCTCGTGACCGAGTCGGACGCTAGAGCATTCCTCCTCGCCCAGCCTGATAGGTCCGAGATTGCTCGCCGTGGACGAGACTAATTATTGCTGGTGGCAGCTTTGTTGACTGGTCGGAGTTGCACTGAGCTCCGAAAGGTGGAGTGTGAGGCATTGGTGGTTGAGTGGGTGATGTCCCAAGGGGGGGGCGACAGGTCATCGCCGCCCGTGAGTGTGTCCAATATAGCAGGCATCATAAGTCCCCCAAGCAGCATGAGCCAGTTGTCAGAGGACTCGCCTGGTTTGGGGACCCCGGGAGTGCCTGCTGCCGTTGTCACACTCGCGGGAAGGTTCCCCACTCAAGGGACCCATGTCCTCACACACTCTACACCAGTAACAACCCCAGCAACAACAACACCAGTAATAGATTATCGTTCCCCACTCCGCTTTTTGCCCGGAAATGCCCACCGTCCAGGGTTTACCCCGGCTCACCCCACCCAGATAAATCGCCCGACGGTACCTTCTAACCCCCCTGCTGGTGTTAATCCTGATATTTCTGTGCGCATGCTGGAAATAGAGTTGGAGAGAGAGAGAATGAGGCATCAGGCCGAAGAAAGTGAGAGAGAAAGACAGCATGAGGAAAGACAGAAGGAGAGTGAAGCACAGTTAGAGAGAGAGCGCTGGCAGTATCAGCGAGAGGTGGGAGGTGCACGGGGTGGAAGTGGTCAGGTTGAGTCGGTGGAGACATCTCTGGTCCGCAGCCTCAAGCTTGTGCCCGCTTTTGACGAAGTGAAGGTATCGGAGTGGTTCCTTCGCTTCGAAAAAAAGGCGCACAAGTTGGGGTGGGATCAGGGCCGGTGGGTCACCCTAGCAGCCAGCGTATTAAAAGGTAAGGGCCTAGAGGCATATGACAGACTCACGGCAGAGGAACTGGCCGACTATGAGCTTTACAAAAGATGTGTACTACAGGCATACGAGTTAAGACCCGAGGCCTACCATCTTTTGTTTAGAAATGCTCGTAAAAGACCTCATGACAGTCACGTCGAGTTTGAGAAATATTTAAGAGACGCCCTAGATCGCTTGTTGCTGAGTGAAAACATTACCAACTCTGTTGAATTCCGGGAACTGCTCCTCCTTGAACACTTCTGCATTGGGGTGCATAAAGAAATCTGCAAAAATCCGAGAGAAGCGAATTAAGCGGACTCGGGAGGCAGCATTGTGGGCGAATGATAGGATGTTGGCCTTGCGCAGTACTGGGGGCAGGGGTTCAGGTACATCAGCAGCATGCAGGTGGTGTAGTGCCTGTCAGTACACTGTCCGCTCCCAAGGCAGGTGGGGAGAGGATGGGTGCAGTTAATACAAATGCTAGTAAGTCTAGTGCTTATGATTCACATCAAGTGGTATGCTACTTTTGTCGGCAGAAGGGGCACATAAAGCCTAATTGCCTAAAATGGAAGCAGTCGGTGAGCAAACCCGTATCATTGTTGGTGGGCGTCCCAGCTGATGGTGGATTCGGGCTACGGGGGGAGTTGCAGGGCGTCGTCTGTGTTAAGTCTGGGAAGGGGACCTTCCAAGGCCAGACGACTGTGAACCCAGTTGGGGACTCCCCGGGTATCGCTGGTAGTAGTTTGGACGACCCGCAGGTTTGGGGGCATGCTTTTTTGCATGACTGGGAGGCAGAGCTGGAGAATGGAAAAGTCTTCCCTGATAAGGTGTTCAGGGACTCAGGGGCCCGACAGTCTTTGTGTGTTCGGTTGCCTGGGATGGATACTAAAGGGGACGACTTTGTGCTGGTGCGTGGGGTTAATTCTGAAGCATGTCACCCCCTGGTTCAGATGTCATTGAGGTGCCCTGTAGTGACTTCTTCTGCACCTGTAGCAGTCATGGAGACTTTGCCCATGGAAGGAGTGCATTTTTTGCTTGGTGCTGATATGGCGGGTGACCAGGTTTTCCCACCGCCAGTGTGTCTCCAGTGTTATTCTGCCTGATGTTCCCGACAACCACGACTCTGAGATTTATCCTGTATGTGCTGTAACGTGGTCAATGGCCAAGGTCGCGAGTCAGGATGAATTTTTTGAGGAGGAAGACAGAGTGGATGACGTGATAGATAGTTCAGAGGAGGGAGTGGACAGCCAAGAGGGCGCACTACCAATATCTCCCACGAACTGTGTTGGTGCCCAGAGTGATTTGTGTGATACTGGGATGCTTGTTGACTTAGATCCTTTAGCAGACACTGGTGCCAGAGGTGGTGAGGAAGACGGTAATGGGGGCCCTATGGGTGGCACAGTTATCATTTCGCCACCAACCTTGCCCCATTATATGTCGCATGATGGGTTGGCGGCGGTGGCTCCAGCTGAATTAATGCGGTGCCAGCAGGCAGATGAGGAGTTGGTAGCTCTCTTTGGCCAGGTGGGCAAGGTGTGTAACCGTTCTGGTGGTGCAGGGGAAATTTTTGTACGTGAAGGGTTGTTGTTCAGACGTGGGGGTTCTGGATGTAGTGGTGGAGAGGAGTTGTTTGACCAGCTGGTGGTGCTGCAGATGTTTCGACAAGAGCTGATACACCTGGCCCACGCAGCTCCTCTAGCAGGCCACCTTGGAGTCAGGAAAACGCTTGACAGGCTGTCTCAATATTTTTGGTGGCCACGAATGTCTTCCGCGGTAGCAGACTTCCTACAGTCGTGTCAGCTGGTGGGGAAACCTAACCAGAGCATTCCTGTTGCCCCTTTACAGCCTATACCCGCTGTAGGTATCCCTTTTCACCGTGTCATCATTGATATGGTGGAACCCTTGCCCCGCACCTCGGCCGGAAACCAGTACTTGTTGACCATTCTGGATGTTGCAACTAGGTATCCAGAGGCTATTCCAGTGCCTAGCTCACGTACTAAAGTAATCAGTCGTAAATTGCTAGATTTTTTCACCCGTTTTGGACTCCCCAAAGAGATCCAGTCTGACCGTGGGTCAAATTTCACCTCTAACATGTTCAAACAATTGTTGCAGGAACTTGGGGTCTAGCAGATCCTATCGTCTGCCTATCATCCGCAGACTCAGGGAGCACTTGAGAGAGCCCATCAACTCTCAAATCGGCACTGCACAAGTTCTGCTTCGACCATGACTGTGATTGGGACCAGGCAATTCCCTTAGTCCTTTTTGCCATCCGGGAGGTCCCCTCGGAATCCCTAGGGTTTTTGCCTAATGAGTTGGTGTTTGGGCATAGGGTTCGAGGTCCTCTGGCGGTGGTGAGGGAGGCCTGGGAAGGAGGTGTGCAAGTCCCAGAGGTTGGTTTGTTGGACTTTGTTATGAAGACTCAGGAACGGTTGGTCACGGCTCTCCAGTTTGCACAGGGTAATCTTGTTGGGGCGCAGCGTAAGATGAAAGCACGGTATGACCAGAAAGCCAAGTTGAGGGAGTTTGCTCCGGGTGAGGGGGTGCTTGTGCTCATCCCTTTGGTTGGTCAGCCATTGAGAGCGAAGTTTAGTGGGCCCTACAAGATAATACAAAAAAGTGGGAGATCTGGATTACCTTGTGTAGCTACCCCTGACCGCAAGAAGGCACACCAGTTATCTCATGTCAACATGTTAAAACCCTATTATCGTCCCCCGACTTTGTCTCCCCTTGGTTCTGATGCATGCTTATTGTCATTAAACCATGGTTCTGGGGATGGAGCTGACACTGGCTCTGCGCAGGCAGTGTGCACGTCGAGTGTCGCCAATGTAGGGGGGCGCGACTCTTCTGTCGATGTGCAGAGGACCCCCAAGCTTGCTGATACTTGGGCTTGACAGGCACATTCAAAGGAGCAGTGGATGGGGAAAGGGAACGTTGGAGTTGCAGTCAGCAAGTCTCAGGGTGTTGGAGTGCAGGTCCTGGCTGTATTGGACACAAAGGAGGAGGAGGAGGGAGATATATTTCATGGGAATTTTCCCGATGCGGTGTCGGCTGGGGCCTGGTGTAATAACAATTCGGAGGCTTTGTGGGCAAAGCTGGTGCATCTCAACGAGTCCCGTAGCCAGGCTTTGTTTAGTCGGTTGTCACAGTATCCTTTTGTGTTTAGGGATGCGCCTGGGCTGACCACTTGGGCGGTCTACGACATTGATGTGGAGGATAATAAACCGATAAAGCTGGCTCCCTATCGTCTGAATCCTGCCCGAGCTCAAACCCTTCAGGCCGAACTAGATTATATGTTGGAGAAGGGTTTAATTGAGCGTGTGTCTCCTGTCACCTTGCAGCCTAAGCCGGTTGGCAAAGTACGTTTTTGTATTGACTTCAGGCGCGTGAACGACCTCTCCCGCACTGACTCTTACCCTCTCCCTCGGGTAGATGATTCTGTTGACTCTATAGGGGCTGCCCAGTACATCACTAAGGTGGACCTACAGAAGGGCTATTGGCAGGTCCCCTTGACACCTCGCACACAGCAAATTGACAGTTTTGTGGTGGAAGGTGGTGTGTACCAGTGTAAGGTAATGCCATATGGACTGAAAAACGCCCCAGCCACTTTTCAGTGTCTGATGGATCAGGTTGTTGATGGGGTGCCAAATTGCACAGTCTATATAGACGATGTGGTAGTATATGACACATCCTGGGAAGCCCACCTGAATAATGTCACTACTCTATTTCGACAACCTAGTGAGGCGGGTCTAGTGGTGAATTTAGACAAGTGTGAATTCGTCAAGGCACAAGTGCAGTACCTCGGTTACATCGTGGGGCAGGGTAGAGTTGCTCCCCCAAATGCCAAAGTTGAGGCGATAAGAGCTTTTGAGGTGCCCAAGAATAAGCGGCGAGTGCAACGCTTTCTCGGTATGATAGGGTACTATCGCCGTTTCATACAAAATTATTCAACTGAACTGGCCCCCGTCACTGATCTCCTCAAGAAGGAGGTAACATTTTGTTGGACTAATAAATGTGAGCTAGCATTCAAGGATGTGAAAGCACTCCTTTGCTGTCATCCAATATTGCGTGTACCAGACTTCTCCAAGAATTTCAAGTTGGCTGTTGATGCGCGCAATGTCGGCGCTGGGGCTGTATTGCTTCAAGACTCCAAGGATGGTGTTGAACATCCGGTCTCATTTTTTTCTAAGAAATTTAATAAGGCCCAACGCAATTATTCTGTGATTGAGAAGGAGTTGCTGTCTTTGATTTTGCCTCTAGAACATTTTTCAGTGTATTTGCCTTCCTTCGGTCCCAATATTGTTATATATTCTGATCATCACCCTTTGCAATTTCCCAGTCGGTTTAGGAACAAGAGTCAGCGATTGACTCGGCGGAGCCTTATGCTACAGGAATATTCCCTTACAATTAAGCATATCAAGGGAGTGGATAATGTCCTAGCGGATTGCCTGTCACGGGGTGTGATCGCCGTGTGCGCCAGCCATTGCGCAAGTCAAGGGCCGAGCAGGGTAGCCTACCATAAGATGCATTGATTTCTTATGGGGCCGACTGGGATGTGTTGGGGTGGTGATGAGATGAATGGTATAATTTTAAGTTAGTTGTAAGCACATTAGTAAACTTTACAACAAAAATATATATAGCATCAAACCTCAAAAAAACTAAAACTATGTGCTTATTATGTGTTTATTGGCTATAGTGAGGTTGGGCTATGTTGCGAAATTTGCATTGCTTTGAAAATTTCCCCCCCCCCCCCACGGTGAGGGTGTGACGATGTTCCTTCATCGTAAACTTTATATAGTTCATAGTCTATAATAGCCTATAAATTACTATGTTGCAATGTTCACAATTTTATATTCACAGGGTGAATATATCATACGTCTAGTGGTAATTATATAGTATATAAATAGTCTATATAGCCTATAAATTACTATGTTGCATTGGTCATAATATTATATTCACAGGGTGAATATATCATACGTCTCGCGGTAATTTGAATAGTGCGTGAAGCAGTGATCAACCCTGCTTCATATTATCCGTATATTATCGTTTGTCCCAGAATATTATCGCCTGCTTCATATTCTTATTATTTCGTTCAATGACGTTGTCACTTTGCGTTTCCATTCTCAGTGGCTGTCGTCTGCAGATGTTTTAATTGTTTATTAGTTTATGAATTGGAGACTATTAATAATACATTAACACAATGCATATATACCTTACCTTATGATACCTTATGATGTGTTCGCCACTCTTCTAGCGGCACCAAGGAGCGCGACGCCCCTCGTTATGGGTGGTGATTTGGTGCAGTAGACTGTTTGAAGCAACAGCTCGCTCCCTTGCGAGGATGGGCTCGTCTGGCACCTTTTGCAGTTCGACATCCAGGGCTCTCTTGAAGCTGTCTAACGAGACGTTCCTCATGTCTCTTACTCGCCGTGGGAGTTTGTTGAAGAGACTTGGGCCTCTGTGTGATAACCAGCCCTCTCGCAGAGAGCCCATAGCACCCCTGTTATTCATCCGGGGGATTTCGCATTCCCAGCCTCTCCTATCACTGAATTTCATGACTATCGGAGTATGTAGGTTTGGTACTAAACCCTCTGCGATTTTCCACATGTATATTATTAGGTAACGTTCTCTTCTACGTTCCAGTGAGTACAGATTCAGTGCTCTTAAATGCTCCCAATAGTGTAGCTGTTTTATCGAACTTATATGCGAAGTGAAATTTCTTTGTACACTCTCTACGTAATTTATTTCACCTGCTTTGTATGGGGATGTTAATACGCTACAGTATTCAAGCCGCGGTAGCACTAGAGATTTGAAGAGCGTTATCATAGGTAATTCACCGCGTGTTTTAAAATTACGCAGAATCCACCCCGTTAGACGTTTCGCAGCCGCCACATTGACCTGGTAATGTACTTATATATGTTATAAATTGCATACATTTTGTATTTAGTTATATAATCCTATGTGGTCCTCCTTACATTGTACATTACGTTACATTGGTTACATTGTACAAAAAGGAACCATCGTCCAAGCTGGTTCAGGTAGAGCCATCTGGTGATGTCAGTGAATACCCGCTGAACACCAGGCAGTCCGTATTTAACATTCGAGGGAACAAGACCTCCCTCTCGCAAGTCTCTCACATTTGCATTTGTTTATACTTATTTATTGGCATTTACTTCTTCGTTTATTCATTTTGTATATTTACGTAACTCAGACGGATTCTAAGGACGTGTGTGTGGCTTGTGTTTGTCCCTCCTATTGTACCTGCAGAGTTATATGTGTGTTCCTATATAGTTGTTCTTCCTTTCTATGTTTCTTGAGCCGCAACCATGGCTTTGTTATGGTAGCCAGTATACTTCGGTATTGGTGGAGGGATACGAAAATATTCCTCGCTGGCATAACGGTGATTATTTATTTCCTGCAGTGGCGTGTGTTGATTACCAGCCAATAGTTATTTACTTCCTTTATGTGCAAAATTGTGCATACATTCAGTTGGGGGTCCAGACTATTGGGGCACCTGGTTCGAAGTAGAGGGTGGAGGACTTCATTAGTCTTTCTGTTACAGGGAGGATTACTCCGGCCCAAGCCAACCAATGTCTGGACAGCTTAGGTGGGTGGTGGTTGATTGGAGTTTTATTTTTACCAGTGTTTGATTCATTAAGTTTGCATTCATTATTGGCATGTATTTAACGTAACTTAAATCAGAGCTTTCTCTTCTGTGTGCAGCTTAGGAAGGATCCTCCTCAGTATTGCCATTCAGTACTGAGTTTTGTTGATAGTTGTGGCTCAAGATATCTTTTCACCACAACTAGGAGTTCCAGTATTGTGTGTATAACGGAACCAGTTGGGGGATTGTCTGCATCTTTGGTCCCCAGAGAGCCTGAACGTTGCGAATCAGCTCTGTTCTGTTGCAATAGGCTGTGTTACGAGTTGAGGCTACGGAGGTGCTGAGTATTTACTTGTCTGTGTTAGTCCATGCACTAGAAGCCTCTACTGTCAGTCGTAACACCAGAAAACATTTGTTACTAACAAACATATACTTGGTGTTGTCTTTGACTTGCAAAAGGCGTATGACACAACATGGAGATTTGGTATAGTGCAAGAAATGCGTAAGCTAGGCCTGACCGGGAAAATGCTGTTGTTTATCCAGAGTTTCCTACGCACTCGCTATATCAGTGTTAGGGTTGGGAATTGTCTTTTTGATAAACATATGCAGCGTGAGGAGATAACTCAGGGGAGTGCGCTAAGTGTTTTTTGTTTCATAATGGCTGAAAACAGTGTTGTGGCGAGGGTTTCTAGGGAACCATTGGTGCAAAGTTCGTTGTTTGTAGATGACTATGCGATATATTGGGTAGGATGTAGTGAGCGGGCGTACCGCCATCTTTGTTTACATTACGCATAGTGGCGTCGGACCTTTCCCCATCATGTTCCCGTCTATTTTAACCTAACCTAACCTAACCTAACTTAGTATTCATGTAGTAATGACAGGGGGCAAATAGCAGAAAATATAGCGTCGAAATAGACGGGAACGTAAGTGCGACCGCGGCGATCGCCCTATGTAAACAATGACGACCGTACGCCCGAACTCTACATCCATCCCATATATTGTTCAGCGGCTGATCCCGATATGGCTAGACGAGACTTGCAGAAAGCCATCGATTTGGCAATCCAGTGGGCGAATGAGTGGGGTTTCACTTTTTCTCCTCAGAAGACTGTGGCAATAAAGTTTTCTAGGAAAAAAGAACTTCAGTTGTACCGCACCTTCTTCTTAATGGTAATATTTTACCGTATGAAAGTTCAGTCAAATTCCTAGGGCTCACTCTGGATAGCGGTCTTACTTGGAAGGAACATATTCTTGATCTTAAGACGCGTGTTATGCGGTCCTTGGACATCCTGAAAGTGCTTAGTAATAAATCCTGGGGTGCAGAGTGTTCATCCCTCCTCAGGATTAATGATGCTCTGTGCCGATGTAAATTGGAGTATGGCTGTCAGATATATTCTTCAGCAAGCAAGTCTATCTTAAAGTTGTTGGACCCGGTACACAATTCAGCCATGAGGATATGCACAGGTGCTTACCGTACATCGCCTGCAGAAAGCATGTATGTTGTGGCAGGGGAATTGCCTCTGGATCTCCGTAGGGAAGAGGTTGGATTACGTTTAATGTTTAGAGTTCGCAGATCCCTGATAACCCTGCTTATCGCTCGGTCACCGATAGCCATTTCCTTCCACGGTATGCAGCACTTAATAGCTTCCCCAAGTCTCTCCAGATACGCATGAGGGAAGTGCTGAACGACTCATTTGAACTCTGTTTTAATAAGAGAGGTAAAGTTCTCCTCGCTTGACCCGTGGGTTCTCCCCTCTCCGGCAGTATGCATTCTTCCCATTTATCAGGATTAATGATGCTCTGTGCCAATCTAAATTGGAGTATGGCTGTCAGATATATTCTTCAGCAAGCAAGTCTATCTTAAAGTTGTTGGACCCGGTACACAATTCAGCCATGAGGATATGCACAGGTGCTTTCCGTACATCGCCTGCAGAAAGCATATATGTTGTGGCAGGGGAATTGCCTCTGGATCTCCGTAGGGAAGAGCTTGGATTACGTTTAATGTTTAGAGTTCGCAGTTCCCCTGATAACACTGCTTATCGCTCGGTCACAGATAGCCGTTTCCTTCCACGGTATGCAGCACGTAATAGCTTCCCCAAGTCTCTCCAGATACGCATGAGGGAAGTGTTGAACGACTCTCATTTAAACTCTGTTTTAATAAGAGAGGTAAAGTTCCCCTCGTTTGCCCCGTGGGGTCTCCCCTCTCCGGCTGTATGCATTCTTCCCATTTACAAGGCTAAATTATCTCCAGCTGCAGCAAAGACCATGTTTCTGGATCACTCCATAAATCTACTTCAGCATTGTACACTGATGGGTCGAAAATGGCATCAGGTGTGGGTTGTGCGGTGGTTTTTAAGGACACCACTCGCCTTGCTCGATGGCCTGGGGTTGCCTCTGTCTTTACTGCGGAGGCGTATGCTATTATCCAAGCTTTGAAAGTGGCACATGACTCCACTGGAACGGATTTCACTATTTACACTGATTCACAGTGTTCTTTCTGCCATTCAAGTTTACTCTCCTTTTCACCCATTGCGTCAGGACATCCAGGCATGGCTTTATCGCTTAGCATCTCGTCACGAAATGATTAATTTCTGTTGGGTCCCAGCTCATGTGGGGATCCAGGGCAATGAGGAGGCTGACACAACAGAAAAAGAGGCTGTACTAGAATGTGAGGGCCGGTTCTCTATCCCCTCTGAGGATTTGAAATGCAGTATCCGGTCACTGATTCGAAAGAGGTGGCAGTTGAGGTGGTCTTCCCTCACTAGCACTAACCAAAAACTTAAAGCCATTCATCCTTCTGTGAAGCTTTGGGACTTATCACCCGTTCACTTAGGTAGTCGTACGAAAGTATTTCTCACAAGGTTGCGTATTGGTCACACATATATGACGCACAAATAAATATTACATAATGATCGCCCACCGCTGTGTGCTGTGTGTGACAAGGTACTGTCTGTAAGCCTCTTGTTGTAATTACTCTTTTCTAAGATGCTCTGTAGGTTTTACTTTCCTTTCCCTGTCTGACATTCTTGGCCAAGTTGCAGATGTTTTAAAGCTCCGATCGTATTTATTGGATTGCGGAATTTTTTATGATATTTAATTATCCAGTTATTTTTACTTTTGGTATTCCTTTATTGATATTTTATCCGTTTAATGTACCGCTACTTGTTATCGTAATGCGTTTTAAATTTTGAAGTTCCTGTGATGATCTTTTAATGTTTAGATGTAGCCCTGAATGATCTCTACAGGTCCCAGTTCTTGGCCTTTGTGCCTAAATCTTATCAATTCAATACAAGACATTCAGTCAAACTTCATTCCTAACAAATTATCGTTTCTGGAACTTTGCTTATGACGTTGCTGTCCACGTAACGTTACGTCATGCCAGAGTATCATGCAACCAACCACTGAGCAACACCACAGTGTATATGTAATAGCTCTTTACCAATCATAGGCCTATTGAAAATTTCCCAAATTCGTCAGTGTGAAAATGGTCTCCGTGTGGAGTCTCTTGCCTTCTACTGAAAGTCTATCATTGTACCTTCAATACATCATAGCTCTTCCTGTGTATACTTTTACTCCTTCGAAGTGTTTGTATAAAGTAATGATATCTAACAAGATGCATAGTATACATACAAGGTTCAAAATAGGGTAATTATGTAGGAGCAGCAACAACGTGTTTTTCATGTTTGTTTTTTTGTTTTTTTTTCTTTTGTTTATGGGGTTTTAGTCGAATCTAATGAAGTTGAATGGGAATTAAGCATTTACCCATTATTCATCAATCTAAAGACACGCCACCCCGATAGTGGGGAGGGCTGTGAAGATCAGGGAAATTGAGAGGTAAAAAGCATATACAAGACGATAATACACATATGTAACTAAAATTTGGCTCGGGTTTTGTCAATTTCCAGACCCATAAAACCCAACTTTTTGAAAATCCGAGCCAAGTTTTGACGAAACTTGGCTCGGATTTAACTAATTTAAAACTGAAAATAACACAGTAACTTTATTCAAATGTAGGCTTGGGTAGTTTGAGACCCATAAAACCAAACATTTTGAAGACCCGAGCCAACTAGTGACGAAAGTTTGCTCGGATTTTACGAATTATAATTATAAAATTACACAGTAACTCTAATAAAAAGTTGGTTTTGGTTTTAATGGGGTTAACATTAGCCTAACCTAACTACCTTACCTAAACTATTTATCCTAATATTATGGATGGGGGCTGCCGCCCCCACACCCCCGCTCCTCGCCAACCAACCATGGGGTTAACATTATCCTAACCTAAAGTAGTAAGAATGGGGTTAACATTAGCCGAACCTAACAACCTTGCCTAACCTATCCTAATATTATGGGTAGGGGCTGCCACCCGCACCCCCCCGCTGGTGGGCAATGCAATCATGGGGTTAACATTAGCCTAACCTAAAGTAGTAAGAATGGGGTTAACATTAGCATAACCTAACAACCTTACCTAACCTATCCTAATATTATGGGTGGGGGCTGCCGACCAACCATGGGATTAATATTAGCCTAACCTAAAAACCTAACCTAACCTAGTAAGAATGGGGTTAACATTAGCGTGGGTGGGGGCTGCCACCCCCGCTTCTCGCCAACCAACTAACTAACCTTAATGAGCAAAGGATGTACTGGGTTGAGGGTCGTCGGGTTGAGTGGCTTCAGGCTGAGGGTCGTCGGGTTGAGTGGCTTCTGGCTCGGGTTGGGTGGCTTGAGGCTGAGGGTCTTCGAGATCAGGGTCATCCGGCTCTACAGGTGGTGGAGAAGGAAGAGTGAGAGTTGACAGTGGCTTGTAGAGTGTAGCAGCTTACACTAGAAATTGATGAAAAGCAGATTCTCCATAAGCCTTAGCAAGTAAGTAGCGACCAAGGTACTGCTTGAGGAAGTGCTTCCTCATCCCCGGTCACTTGACATACTGCTTTACATCCAACCAGAGCCGTTCGATGTTCTGCGTATGTATGGCCTTATTTACCAGGTCCACAAAATTAAGAGAATGGTTTATAGTACCATGTATGTAGCCCGCCACTTATCACTGTATATTATTGATTCCGGGACTATATAATTTATTGATGAATAAGTTTCAATAAGTTTTCTTTATTTTGAGTCTGGTTCATCACAGTCATTTAAAAGTGGCACAATAAAGATATTTTTGGAGACCCGTTCAATGCCTCCAAATAGCCAAACTTGCTTAAGTTCCCTGCCAACAAAGTATTTTCGGCGGACTATTAAAGTTTCATCAATCTCGACAATGATGTCTTTTCCGCCAATAGGAGGTTGCCGTTCCAGCCAGGACTATGTCACCGCACAAAAACTACGCCAGTCGACACTAGAATGCAATGATATTTTCAAATTACGAAGAGGTTGCCGATGTTTGAAGTCTTTCTCGAGGTAATAGACAATTAAGGCAAGAACTTTCCCCGGTTCGAGTTTGCTATTATCCAGAAATGACCCTTTGGAGTTAGAAACACTATAATTGCACCACTTTCTTTTTTCCGCTTTTTTCCACGGCAAATAACTGTGCATACACTTCCAAAACCACCTAGGCCTCTCCTCGTCAGCCCTACAGTATAGTACTTGGAACACTCGTTATTGCACTTTGGACAGGTTACACTTATTGGAAGGCAACCATGGGAGGTGAAAATGTCTAAAGCAGCCTGATTGTCTTTAAATACGGTTGCAAAAAGTTTGATCGGCTCGTCCTCACAACCTGTACACAGGCTGGCCATCCTCATACAACCGAGTTCAAGAACCCGGGACCTGTGTGCCCAAGCTTGGCATCACCTGATTGGTCGATAGACATCACGTGTCAGTGGACTGCATCGTAATTGGTTGAGATGCGATGATAGTTGGCAAGATATACAGTAGGGGGCATTGCATTCGCCACCAGATGTCTCAGTTGTTGACTGAGAGACACGGAAAAGAGCTCTCCCAGTGTAAACAAAACATTGTAAAGTAAATATCCATATAATATGTAGTATGATAGTTTCCTGGGACTGACACATATATCAATAATTTGGAAAAAATTTGCGTAATCCCATGCCATTGAGATTATTTGTTTACCTATATTGTTGCGCGGCCTGCATATTGACCAAAAATAGATCAGAAGTACTTACTTAACAGTCGGAATTAAGAAATAAATGCATAACAACTTTCGAGCGTATCTAGCCTGGCTTGTGTCTTCCCCGACTCATCTGGTGTCAAGTGGTAATATTTAAGACATAAACAGTTAAATCACTTTGATTAAACAATAAATAATTATTATACATAATACTACATACATGGTGTGACGAACCAGTAATATACACTATCGTATGAAGTTGCTACATTATCATTTAAAGTGCTAAAGTAATAATTGCAGGTAGCCTAAATTCTTGAGTGTACCAGCCAGTGAGGACGTCCGAATCAAACTATCTGTAAACTATATTTGTACAGTCGCTCATATAGGTTCGCCTTGTCTTGTCACTTTTTCATTGCGGACATACAATATTGAGTATAAAATAGTAATTACATAATATTGATAGCTTGAACTTAACGTAAACTAGTTTAAACGAGCAATAATGTGTTCCATTATTCCCATACACAATTCTCCCTACCAACAAATGCCAAAAGTGGCCGAAAGAGGCGCTGAACGCAATGTTTATCGCGGTGCGTCATGGGAAACTGTATACATCGCGGATTCCTGCACCCTCTCTCTTTCAGCAGTTCTTTATTAATTAAGAGCGGTCTGTCGAAATGTCTGTAGCCGACACGTATTATATCCTATGCATAATGTTGTTTATTATATTTAAAGTCCCCCATACCCATATATAATGTATATTTACAATACAAAGTCAGCAAGCATTTTCGCCCCTTTTTGTTCTGATAATTAATCGGCTTATAATTATGTTTGTAGTCATTATCAGCCGCATATTGACATTCCCATGACTACTAATCCCAAAAAATCATGATAAACTGCATGTCCTAGGTGTTAAGTATTGTTGATGTCGACAGTCGAAGCTCTGGCGCTAGTTCAGAAGCGTCCACCAGAGGTCTCAAGTGTATTAATGGTAGCAAGAATTACATGTCGTTCTATATTTATGTAGATTGATATAATACTATGTATATATAGAGTAAATATGAGAGTCAGATGTTACGACCGGCACTACGAAATAAACAAGGGCACTTAATGATGGACTAGATGATAGGCTATATCTGCAACAACGGTACGCTAATTCTAAAATCCTCTAACTATTACGCCGGTGAACAAAAACACTTAAAACCCTCCAGAGTTAATCTCCTGGATAACGGGGTATCAATTAACTGGGTTTTTAGTGCACTTCTACAAAGGCTTGCCGATGACGGCAAAGCTTACTCACAAAAGGAGTACTTTACGTTAATAAAATGCTCTTAAGTAATAACAATGCTTGAATAAACTATAATAAGATTTAACCCTTATTTAGCGGCGAGCAACATAAGTCGAGTTAAATAAAGCTGGACTATGTGGCGGCGCTCGACATAACTCGAGTGGCAATTTCAGCACGTAATGTGGCTGAGAGAGAGAGACAAGTGGTGGCAGGAGACTAGCGAGCGTATGACTGCTCCAGACCACCGCGGCGAACCTACTGACACAAATCTCAGCTCCCTCCTCCCTCTCTCACTCGCTACATACTCAATTATGTACTGAAAGTACCGAATTACCTGCTTTTTGCACTCGCGTTGCACGGTTATTGCAAGAAAACTATCCATCATACAAGGATCGTTATGGTGTCATTCGAAAGCTCTGTTTATGCCCTTTCAGGGATAGGTACTTGTTTTACGTTCTGGGTCTTATTTAGGCATGAAAATGATCACGTAAACAGCCCTATTTTGGCTAAAAACACCCCGCTGTGCGGTACACATAAATAAACCGCATAGGCCGCTCGTAAGGTGTTAATAAAGGAGTATATGCTTACGTTAACTTTAGTGTGAGTCTGTACTCAACACTAACCTCTACAATGTTCTATGAAAGCACTGGAAGTCTAGTCCTACAGCAATTGGGTATAGAATCTTCTGAAAACGTCTGATGCTCTAAGATGCTCGTTAATACAGAACAGAAATAAATGCAGGGGCAGGACACCAAAGCGTGTATCTTAAATACACCAATAAGTAGGATACATAATATATATAACAAGGGAGTGCAACAACTCTGTGACAGCACTAATAATAACCACTCAGAAACAGTACTTCCGTAGCCAACGTAACAGCCAAACTGGGTTGTGCACTAAGCGACAGCCTTGGCTAAAATTAGGCGTGAATAATTCCTAAAGCATAGACAATGAAAGTTAATAAGCACAACACCGTCTCTCTCACTAATAAAGTCTAGCAGTGGCATAAAAGGTACTAGGAAACCAGGCAGAGCGCAAGCATGCTCGTAGCCTACTGTCTCCCCTTGAACAGATTTCCCTTATGTTACGTTACGTGACTTGGAGGCTCTCTTGGTAAGTCCAGATCTCAAGTATCTGGTCTTACCCTGGCGCTCCACAAAGTTCAACAAAATGAGGCAGCAAGAATACAGGTGAGAGTAGGCAAAAGCCCTTCACTTGTATACTGCTACACTCGCAAAGGAAAATATGCACAAGGGTTACAGGCTAGCCAGCTTCGTCGATGGTGTACAGGCTCTAACTTGCCACATACATAACTCAGACAACGACCAAAGATACCTTCCACTGTCTAGCATTAAATAATAAGAGAGAACAGCTCCATAATTAGAACCACCCCAACACTAGGCTACCATATGACTATGACTCTACTACTCCCTAAAACTAGTGCAAACATAAATGTGAGAGCTGGTGCTGGTAATACGACTGGCCAACTATGGAAGTCGTATGCAGAACCAGAAGGGATAATTAATTGAATAAAGATGGAAGTATGAGAAAGAAGAAGTTCAGAGAGAGAGATAGTAGTATAGATGGTTATATGGGGGACAGATTGCAAAGGACATGTAGGACCAAGCACGCTACGCCAAGCTCTGCCAGAGAAAGGCGGCAGGAGCCCCCAGCTCCAACACTAGGACAGCGACACCCAATCACAGACCATTACGTCATGAGATGAAGACTTCCTTAGGACGCTCCAAGCGTGCCAGCCAATCAAGGCAAAACTCCTCCGAGCGAGGGAGGCAGCACATACATACACACGCACATATTACCACCTCACTGCCTACCTCGCTCTCTCTCTTTAACTTCACACAATGCATTTTATATTCTATCAATGGTATAAAATACTTCCAAGTGTCACAGACACGAATACAGACCACCACTGATCTGTCTGTGACAACATGAACACTATGAAAGAAAGAACATCGTTCTACGATTATTGTAGCCCATTTCACTGCCCTGGCGAGCGCTAGCGAGTTACGAGCGCATTCTGGCAAGCTGGCCAGCGTAACACAGACATGGTGGAAAACTTTGAACAATAGGCTATATATAGGTATGAAATGCAATAAAATACATAAGCAAATAATAAATACAAAAATTAAAGACAAAATAAAATAAACACGAATGAAGGTATACTATATAAACTGACCAATATATATTGAATACAAATAATAATTACATAATACATAAGTAAATTATAAATATTAAATACAAAAATAGAACAAAATACAATTAACACGAATGAAGGTATACTATATAAACTGACCAATACATAATGAAGTAAATAATAAATAAATCATAAATAATATAATAGATACAAAAAAAAAAAGGAATGAGGGTATAACATAATTATACAGTATATAGGTATAATCTATAATAAAATATATCTATAATAAAATATATAGGTTATAAAACCCTTGCATGAACATAAAAGGTCATAATATTATATATAATAAACTTATTACCTCTAGATCATGCGGTCCTGCCAAGGCTCACTGTCTGCAGGAGAACTGTAGTACTCCTTCACGACGTCCCGTAAAATCTTCCCCTCCTTGGTTGCGTGGTTCCCTGCTGGCAAAGCAGGAAGGGACGCCAGTTGGGTGTCTGCACGCCAGGGCGTCTCCACCACCTCATATGTCTCTGGATCCTCATAGTCCATTTAATCACCCACCCGTGCCGCACGCCTGACCCGCAGCAGGTTGTGGAGGACACAGCTAGCCACGATCACCAACTCCACCCTGTCTGCCTTCAGGGGGGTGTTCGTGTGGAACACACGGAACCTGTTGGATGAGTACGGTAATTGTCAGGACGTAGCAGGTACTTATGGATGGCAATATGCTTTGAGAGCGAAGATATTATATACATACTGTATAATACGTGTTTTACTTACTTTTGTGCGAGTATCCCAAAGGCGTTCTCCACAACACGTCGTGCCCTTGACAGCCTGTAGTTGAAGATGCGCTCCTCCTTCGTCATCGCTCGCAGGGGATAGGGCATCTGCATCCACCGTCGGAGGGGGAAGACATCTTCGCCAATAAAGAAGTATGGCACCGAGGTAGTGGGAGTGCCAGGTAGTGGTTCAAACGCAGCGGATAGATGGGCGTTACTTTTGTCGAGATCTGCCATGTTGCTCTGGGCAAACACTCCGGCATCTGATCCACAGACCATGGCACTAACATTCACATACCGGAACTTATAGTCGGCATCTACCACCGCCAGGAGGAGAATCGAGTGGAACTTCTTGTAGTTGAAGTACTTGGATCCCCCAAAGTCAGGGCAAATGATGCGAACATGCTTCTCATCTGTGTGGGGAGATTGTAGGCACCAATCGATCAGGGCTAGACCCAGGTGAGGTTATAGGCATGTGATAAAGAGTCGCTGGAACTCCTGTTTCATTTGCTTGGCCTCTCTTACTGATTTTCTTTGTGCCTCATTTACACTCCATAGAACTCTTAAATTCTGATCTAAATACTATTTCCAATTGGGGCAGAGAAAACCTTGTTAACTTTAATGCTTCCAAAACCCAATTTCTCCATCTATCTACCCGTCAGGATCTCCCAGCGGACTATCCCTTATTCTTCAACAATACAAAAATCAACCCTTCATCTTCTCTCAATATTCTTGGTGTCTCTTTTTCTTCTGCTCTCATTTGGAAGGACCATATTACCAGTCTTGCTAAGGCAGCCTCCCAGAAGCTGGGTGTGCTCAACCGCCTTAGGGGGTTCTTTTCCCCTGCACAGCTTCTTGCTCTGTACAGGGGCATAGTGCGCCCTTGTATTGAGTATTGTTCACATGTGTGGGGAGGTTCCTCTCACACCGCTCTCCTAGACAAGGTTGAAAGGAAGGCCTTTCGTATCATTAACTCCCGTCCACTCACCAACTCTCTGCAATCTCTCTCTCTCCGCCGCAATGTTGCATCTCTCTCGCTATTCTATCGCTACTATAATAATCAGTGTTCCTCAGAGCTATCCCAGTGCATACCACCTCCTTTACGTAGGGCACGTGGTACCCGTCTTGCAACTCAATCCCACCCCTACTCTGTGCAACTCTCCAACCCAAGAGTGAAACGTTACTCTCAAACTTTCTTCTACTCAACATCTGAGTTCTGGAACTCTCTCCCAGAATCAGTCTTTCCCTCTTCCTATGACTTAAATTGCTTCAAACTCCGTGTGTCCAGGCATTTTGGCTCGAACGTCCCTTGATTTTGGCCCTGTCACTCTTTCAACTATGGGGGAGGCACTCGCTATAGGCAGTTATGCCTTTTGCCTCCCTCAATCACATAGTAAAAAAAAAAAAAAAAAAAAAAATCTACGGCACCAAGGATGTGCTAGAAGTTCCACTTGTTTTCAAAACCCCTTGCCATTTGGTTCCACACTGTTGCAGTCTTTGGACCTCGGGAGAATACTCGGTGATTATCACTTCACAGGTTTCAGGTACAATCAGGGCGATGGTGTTGAATACAGCCCTGAATGAGTAGCTGAGGGTTTTGTACGAATTCCCTGTGGCCAGGAAGCGGAGGGCGATGGCCACACACAGGCCAGGTTTAAGTGGCTCCCTGAAGCTGGTGTGGTGCTTCTCGATGCGTAGCTGTATATGCTCCACTATCTTGTCAAATAATGCCTTGTTAAGACGCAGGAAATTCTTGTACAGCACTGAGTCCTCCTTGTGCAACTCCTTCATGAGGTTGTCGTAGTGGCCTAGCTGTTTCCGCCGGGTTAGCCATGGTTTCACCCACTTCCTCCTCGCATGTATTTCCTCAACAGCTCTTACTTCTTTCCATCCAGCTCCTGACTCTGTTCTAGAAGGGCCCTCAGCCGTGCGGCAACGTCAAGGTACATAAATAATGGGACAACGTCACCCATGTTGATGTTGCTAGAGCTCTCAACACCTGGCTGTGCTGGTGCAGACTGTGTGATTGGTGCTCAGGCACGTCCTTTTCGTACCATGACAGCCCATCGGTTGCACGTCCCACGGCTTCGTTACGATGTTTGTATACCATTCTTCTGAGTTGTATTGCTGTCTTCTGGGTCGTATCTTTTCAGTGGACTATTCGTGTACCCTTCGCACAACTTTTATTATCTTCTTCGTAGCATTCGTTTCTCCTTCGTATCGGCATCGTAGAGTCTTATCGAGTCGTGCGGACGCGGTACGACTCTAACGATGCCAGCCATTTTCGCCCTGATATCTAGGTAATTCGGCATGACACATGATTTTTTTGAGTCGTAGGTGTTAGTGCCAGTCTTGAAGGGACTGTCATGTTAGTGTGCACTTACCTTATTATAGACACATGCATCAATTTTTTAAATGCTATGCTTTTGTCGGTTTTATTATTGACTTTAACCCTTTCACGCACAAGATGCGATTTTGTCCTCTTCTGGGATACTCTAAAGCCTTTGTGACCATCAGGGGTGTTTAGAAACCTTTACTTTAGTTAAATCAACCTCTGCCGTTGTCTTTCCGTTAGCTGTGGGCAGAAAACTAATTTGGAGAGGTAATTATAAGATTGAGAGAACTATTTCTTATTGCTAATTGGCAAGTCCCGTGTCCACAGGATAGGAAGAAGGTTAAATATGGTTCATTTAGCCATCATTACTAACGTTTCCACATGAAGGCGGAATAAACTACACCCCTTCTAATTTTGTTTTTCTTTTCTTTCACACTGAGCGTGCATGTTGATTGACTTCTGAAGTTTCAGTCTACATCACTGTTATCAGTTTCATTGCTGCTCCCTTCAGATGATTGCACGCCGACTATAAATTATTCAAACCCATTTTCAAAAGCAGTATGATTTTTAGTATGTGATTTTGTTCCATGTTGTGCACATGGTCAATGCAATTTTGCCAGAGTTTGCTTTCTATACTTTTATCTTGTTACTAAGCTCAGAGTAGTTCGATGGGATTAAACTGACGGTAATATGGTGGTAATCTCAGTGTGCTGTGCCCTGCTGTGGCTGCAGGCTCAACAATGTCATAGTGCTTTAGTTCTTTCTTGTGCACCTGTACAATCTGCAATAGCTCAGCCATTGAGTGTGTTGGGTCATGATGAATAGAGTTGTCTTGCAACCACCTTATTGTTTCAGCTTTACGGGTCTGACTCGTTGGTGCTTTGTTTAGCTGCTTGGAGTGGTATGGTGCGTTGTCCATGACCATTTGTGACCCAACTGGAATATTTGGGAGTAGTTGTTTGAGAAACTATTCTTTCAAGGTTTCGTTGTTCATGGAGTCCTGGTAATCTCATTTGTTTCCATTAAGAGACCTAATGGAATATACCCCTGAGTTCCTGCATGCAGTGTAAACAATCGTGCTCCTTTGCCACTTTTAAGTTTGGGTCCAACAGCATCATCTTTGGTTGTCCAGTATCGCTCAACACTAACAATTTAGTTGACCCAGGTTTCGTCAAGGAGTATTTTAGGTCTTGGGTGTGCACTGTTTTTATTGTTTTTCTATTTCTCGCAAGTATCTTACAATATTCTCCATATCTCTGAGTCCGGATTGACGTATAAACGATTACTGTCAGTAAAAGTTGATTTGCAGTAAAGGTATTGCACACAACCTCATTTCCGCAACTATACTGTAGTCTGGCAGGCTCTGAAATGTACTTATACAAGAGTTCTGTCACAAGTGTAAAATAGTCCCAAGATGTGGCCAAGAGAAATTAACGGGTAAATAGTTACCGGTGCAAGCCCATGTGCATAGCCGCATTTAGTATGTGATAATTTGTATTATTCTGATGATTTGGAATAACTTACTTGATGATACGCATGATAACTCGATATCCAATATACTGTTAGGTGGCGAAATATACAGTATGTGTGGCTCGGCCATATCAAGTATTTCACAGGGTTAGTATATGTAACAATAAATATTCATAAGACAAATATGTAAAATCGATTAAAATAGTGATAATACTGCTCTCCATGTTGTAATTTGTATCCATTTATGACATAAATTACAACAATGCAGAGCCTACCAATCATATTACATCAACACTTAATAATCTTCATTCAGTCAATATATTATTATGTTTGGTAACACATTTGTATGCAATATAGACCATATCTGACAGCTTATGCCAGTATATTGAAAATATTAAGCCTTAATTCTCATATGTTCATTATAACTTAAATAAGCACAATCATTCATATAATAACATAATTAAAAACAATCCGTATTATTGAAGGGATTTACTACCACTCTGTTTCCTAACATGGAACATATAGCTCTCCACTGTGCCGTGTTAATCTCCATAATGCATCGTAGATATTTGTGCTGGGTATTGTAGTGCATCCGAATTCGTGGAAAGGAATAATCTGAGAGATATTCTTGGACCAATATACAGGATTGTACTGTGTATGGTGTATACTCAAACGATTTCCCTTAAGTGAGGGTTACTTTATTATATATTTTATATTATTTTACTTATATATTTTTGTTTGCTGCCTAGATCTTTACCAAGCTTTAAAAACACCCTCAATGCCCTCCTTCGAGATAAGTTTGTACATGTTTTTGGTAGAGGAAATATCCCCGTCAAAGACAAGTTCCTACTAAATTACAGGATCCTACTGCTCGCCAGGAAAATAAAATAAATGGCACAACAAATTGTAATATTGACAAAGAAATGGGACGGAAGGTCTTGAAATTGCTAAACTAATGGACCGAATGTCTTAAAATAGCATAACTAATGGGCTAACCATGATGCAAAAAGGTTAGTTCAGAGAAAAATACCTCCCCTTGAACCTGTATTGCAAATTCATGCATGGTAGATTCTGTATTGAAAAATTGCCTGATCATTATCACCTGATATAACCAACTTGGGTATGGGCGCCGTTTGTATTGGGTAATATTTCGAAGACGTTGAATATAGTTACCAATGAGAAGGTAGCTGTTGTTAGAATAAAGTTACCGATGACAAATTAAAGTTACCGATGACAAGTTAGAGGATTATTCCATGTTGTCAGAATACAGTTACCGATGACAAGTTAGTGGATCATTCTGTATAGTCCATGTCAGAATATAGTTACCGATAACAAGGTAGCTGTTGTCAGAATACAGTTACCGATGACAAATTTAGTGGATCATTCTGTATAGACCATGTTGTCAGAATCAAGTTACCGATGACAAGGTAGCAGCTGTTGTCAGAATATAGTTACCGATGACAAGTTTGCATTAGGTCACAGCTGCGCATCCCGCATATCTCGGCATTGCAGCAGGGTTATTATTTTACGCACCATCATTGCCCATTTTAAGCGGGGTCACCGTATTTTTGGTATCTTTCTCTCCCTCTTTCTCTGGCTATTGAGCAATTAACTCACTAGGCATTGGCCCCCTGTAGCATATTTTGAATATGGGAATATTCATACACTGCTATTTAATCAGGGAACAATGAGGGTATTTTTTTGGGCGTTTCCATGGGCTTTGTGGTAATGCTATGATACTAGGTACAGCACAAATTCAATCCCAATAATATCTTCCCATTGACACATAGGGATTTGAACCCGGGACCTTTGGATTACCAGTTCAGTGGCAAGACCACTCCACCACACCTCCCCTACGGGTACGGGTGTGCTTGTTAGGGCATGGGCTGTTGACATTATGTGATCTTCAGATTCCTTTGTCGTTTCTTGTTCTTCTTCCTCTGTCTCCTCTAGCTCGACGTGCCCATTGCTGTCGTCGGAGTCGGTAAGTTCTTCACTACTACTGCTTAGATCTTGTGATTCTGCCGTTGGCGACATTTTCATTAGTTTCATCTTCTATGTATTCATTGTTACTTGTTTGGGGTTGAAGGTCAGAAGGAATGCATTTCCTTATTTTTGTGAAATTGCTACTTATTATTTGTTTTGATTCTTCCGGAGTGAACTCTGAAAGATTTGGAGGCCGTTTCTTTGCACAGTATTGGATAACATTTCTTGGAAGGAGCCTGATCTCACTGCTTTTGTCATGTGAGCAGTCATTATTATTGTCATATATGCCGAGTAGTTGTCATTCCCATTGTTGTTGGTTGATAGTAGTGGTAGTTGCTGTGCTGGTTGTTGTAGCTGGCCGTTGTTTGTTATGGTTGCATATGTGTTGGTGGCTTTCCTCTGTTCCTCTTCTTTCAGTCTAGTTTCTTTCTCTTTCATTGCAGCTTTCCTCATTGGGCATTTCATTGACAGGGTGCGATGACTTCCCTTGCAATGTATACATGTCTTTGTGTTGGACTGGTAATCCTTCCATGTATGTTCCTTTGAACCACATTCTGAACAAACTTTGAATTCTGGGTTTTGGTGGCAATCTGATCTTGCATGACTTTCGACAGCATAACACAAGTTTGGATTGGGATGTATCTTTCTTGCTATATTTGGTCTGAAGTTACTGATAGGTTGAAGAGTGTTATGCCTTCTTGAGCTTGCAGGGACATTTGTGTGTCTTCAAATTCTATTTTGATGTTGCCCGAATTTCTCCTGCTTTCCTTATTGTCAAATTTATAGACCTGATTGACCTTGGCCCAGGTATTCTGATTTTCTATTTCTTGTTTGATTTCCTCAGATGAGTTGTCGAAAGCAAGCTCATATAGGTTGAAGCATAAAATGCTTCTCATGCATTTAATCTCAATGGGGATGATGGAGGGGAAACCAGCATCTTTGAGCCTGTCTAAGTTTCGTGAGAGGATGGAGTTGACGACTTCTTCAGTGTCTGTGGTGATGACAAGATCTCCATTAGCTTTGAATAATCTTGTTATTTGTTCATTAGTGTGTGCAAGAGTTTCAATTAGCTTGATTTTAGTTGCCCTGTCATCAAGGCAAGGATGTATTATTTTGAGCCTACCCATTTTGCCTTTTTGTTATTCCTTAATTTTATTCCTAGTGTGACACAGTATCATTCCTGCCTATACGTTGGGCTTGGCCAAAACCGTATGTTATCCCCCTTCTGAAAGATGGGAAACGCTGTATTGGATTCCAATCAGAATTCCCAATTGGGTTGTTATTCCCTATCAAAGTCCGTTCCCCCCTCTACCTCTCTAAAGAGGCCCCTTTGTGCAAGCCGAAGGGTTCAGTTTCGTACTTATGATAAGGACTCTATGGCTCCTAACTTGATACTGTCCTAAAACAAATTGTGAATTATTTTGCGTGTCTTGCCTAAGAGGCTGGCTTTAATAAAAGCGATTTGTTTGTACAAATATAATCAGAAGGCTTGTTTAGTTGGCTGGATGGTAACGCTTGGGGGGGCTCCTTGATGATCAGACGGCCGTGACGTCATAGGAGAGTGAGCGTCATCGGCCAATCAGCTAGCTGGTGTCCGGCCAATCCGGGAGCTTGGATGAGCTATCTCCAGCCAATGGGAGGCTGGGATTTCGCTGAGGTGTATTCTCTCTTTTCTTCAGCTGCTAGAGGGTCTGGTCAGTAATTGGATGGGTGACCAGAGGGTCTGGTCAGTATGGGGATGGGTGACCGTGCTACAGGATACAGGGATTTTAAGGCTCAGCCCAGAATCCTGCATCATTGTTTATCATTCCAGCTGTTCCATTATTGGCTGCTGGGGGAGTCATAGACGCAATCAAAGCAATGTTACAGCCTACTGGCTGTTTCCTTGATCTTAAATGATTAGCAAGCTCGTGGTGCGGCAATGCACGAGAGAGAGTTTGGGAAGTGTTGAGTTGGTAGACAGCTAGATAAAATCCCAGGCACAGTTGGGAAGCTTCTGGACAGAGGTGTTGGCTCACCAGGATAATTGTGGCTCTTGTGCAAATATTCAGATAATAGATTCGCTTACCAAAATATGTTTATTTTGTAACTCCGTTAAATCCCCCCCCCACCCGCCATAAATTACATATGTAGCATTGGTGCTGTTGTTGTTGATAATGTAGCTAGAATATTAGTGAAGATAGTGATATCCTACAGTACATGTTGTAGATTGATATGATTTATTTTTTGTCAAAATTTATTTTATTGTGGTTGTTGATGATAATGGTGCTGGTGGTGAAAGTGGAAGTAATAGCAATGTTAACCCTCTCACGCATGTAACTGCAAGCCTAGGTTGTCCCTAAAAGTACCTATACGCGATTAACGTATTCGATACTTAAGTAATCAATTGTAAGAAAGCTGAATACTCTATTCTCACATAAATAGGGCTTTAATAAGCTTTGGTAGTGGCACGCTGAATTAAACTATTGGCAACACTGCTCCAAGTTGACCTTCATTACTGCGAGAGGTAGACAAATGGGCTGAGCTTCAGTTTTTGAGGTACGCAGACAGGGCAGTACGCTTGCTAATCCCTTTAAACATGTAAGTTTCATTTGGAATACAGCTTTGTGTATCTAAAAGACTATGATAATTATGGTTTAGTATCTTAAAAGTATTTGTGTCATATATTTATAGTTTAAACTAATATCAGTGTATCATAAAACTTTGATTTGATTATATTATTGTTAGAAGTGCTGCAATTAATGTACGTCGAATGCCTATTTATGAATAATTTTGTATAATCAAATATTAGGAGTAGGGTCTTCGTGTTGATGTATGTCGTACGATTACGAGAACTGCGATAGTATACTATTATGCTATAATATTAAAGTATAAAATTACAACTGTTCATTCAGTGGTCTGGTTAATCTGCTCTACATAACTAACAACTGTTCATGGTAGAACAATTCTTATTACATTTTTGGAAAGTGCGTGAACAATCATTGTAATTTCATATATAAAAGCTTATTGTCCTTGCAAATTTTGATATACGATTTGTTTAATCTGCATCACTGTTATCGCTGTTTTTTTGTTTAATGTGGGTTTTGCTACTGTAATATTGCAGACTTTTTTTGTTTTATTGATAGATTATATAATGGAATGAAACAAAAGAAAGGAAAAATAAGAAGAGGCCCAAAAAGAAAACCACCAAACAGAATTAGAAATGAGAATGAATCAACAATGGAAAATACAAAACAAATACACAGATAAATGAAAATAAGGAAAGGACAAACAGAAAATATAACCAGCAATCAGATATAAAAATGAGATGGGATGAACCTATAAAACAAAAAACATAAAAGGAAATCAGTTAAGGGATGACTGAAGGTAAACAAAGAGGGGAGGGGGAAAACGAGGTGAAAGGAATAAATTGAAAAGGGAAACGGAAAGATCGAAAATGAGAGAACTAATCTCAGAAACATTTTGGTAGTACAGTATAATCTAACCTAGAATACACTAACCATGTCCCATATTTGTTCTAGCTTAATCAATATTAGTTTATATATATTTATAAGAACATGTAGGAATCCTAAGACCAACTAAGATTGCATGCAATTACTTCCCAGAGGCGCTTCCTAAACTGCATATTATCATCTTAGGATATTTAGAATTCAAAGGGAAATTGTACCACCATATGGAAAGGTAGCAGTTGTTGTTGTTGTTCCCCAGGCTGTCTGGCCGAACAGCCCCAAGGTCCCGAGCAAGGCCAAGCCCATAAATGAGCGCCCCCACAAAACCCTCCCTGTTTACCACTAATAAAACACGGGTGACCGAAGCCACTCCAAGGCAGGGAGCTGAGGAGGGTGCAGAAACGCCTGAGAAACCAAAGCCCCACTCAAGGCCCTGTGCCCCTCAGCAATTATGAAGGGAATGTTTAGGGGCAAAAGAAAAATGTGACACTTTAGCTCCCAATCTAAGGAGGTCAATCCACGGAAAAGACGCAGTCACTTGAGATCTAGAAAATATTTGAGTAAGAGGAACAGTCAGAGTAAGCTATGAGTATGGCAGAGATCGCTCAGCTCTCACTCTGTTAGACCAGCCCATCACCACATGACTAAAACCCGATCCTCTCAGCATCAGCTACGAAAGGCCCTAGAAAACGGCATTTGGCGGGGGGATAGCTCCCCTATTCCAACTCCTTTCGGGGTAGGGCAGTAATAGTAGTCGTCGTTCCCTAGGCTGCCTGGCCGAACAACCCCGAGCTCCTAAGGAAGGCCACGACCGAGACTGGGTTATCCCACATGGCTCTCAAGGAATGTGTACAGTATTGTGTTGTAGGCGTAAGTGGTTGTGTGCTATGCAGTTTTTCATAATATGTTCAAATGTGTATGGCAAGGTTTAACTCCTTCTGTACCGGCGACGTCTTTTTATTTTTATGCTGGCTATATTAAGACGATTATATGCAGTTTAAGAAGGATCTGTGGTAGTAAAAAGGGTTAAGGGAGATAGTTCGAAGCCTGTTGATTGTTTGGGACCCTTTTTAAACTGAATAAAATTGTCTAATAGTAGTCAGAATAAAGTTAAAAAGACGTCGCGGCACAGAAGGGGTTAACTGTCTGGTGGCTTAACATGTTATCATTAGTGTATCTATCTATCTATATACTCAGGTCTAATCCCCACTTTTTCTATTTGTTTTTGTATTTTAATTTTCTATTTTACTCTAAAAAAAAAAATATATATATATATATATATATATATATATATATATATATATATATATTATTATTATTTTTTTTTAAAGAGACAATGAACGGAGGAAGGAAAAACACAGATAACACAAAAAGGTCCATGTGCCTAAACTCCTAAAGGCATCTTCCATTCATAACATTTTTGTAACAACTGGATTTAAACTATTGTAGATTGTAAGTTTGTGGAAAGCAACTCGAGGGAAGTGAATTCCAAAGAGTAGTAGTTCTAGGGATAAATGAATTTTGATAAGCAGAAGTTCTGCATTGTGGAGGAGAAAGTGTAAATTCATGGGCGCTCTCAGCTGCCCTAGTTCTACGGGGAAAGATGTGGAGAGGTGGCACAATTGAAGCAAGTTCCTCGGAATTTTTTTTATTTTATTTTCTTTTCTTGGGGGTGGCCGACTCAAGACAGAGCAAGAACAGGGAAGACTCACAACACAAAACAACGAACAAACACAGACAAAACAAAAAATTCACACACATCTAGGTCACCCAGGAGAATATCCAGAGACCAGGGTCACCAAGGTCGCTCCAGCACTCCCCCAGCATAATTATGGCCATAATATAAGTCAAAGTTGCAATGTTTACAATCTCAAGAAAATCACACTTAGGCAAAATCCTAAACATATTTATATACATCAGCACACATACAAGTTATATCTTTACAACCAAGCATAAGTAGTGTACATAAAAGAATGTAGAATACATAATTGAAAACTGTTTCGCCAATTTAGTATCATCAATTAATTCCGGTCATATTTTGTCTAATTACTTACAATATCTATCTTCCATTCGCTCAAGATGTCTATACCAGCTCAGCACCCTTCTGTCTACTCTGACCGACAAATGTTCCTGCTGCCCCGCTCTCCTACGTATATCTTCATTCCTCAATCTGTCTCTACGAGTCACTCCACACATACTCCTCAAGCAGCTCATCTCCATCACATCCAGCTTTCTTCTCTCCTTTTTCTTAAGAGCCCATGTCTCAGCCTTATACATCATTGTTGGTACAACTATCCCTTGATGCATTGCACTTTTAACTTTCATTACAATATTTCCTACCTTCCACATACTTCCCATTGTTCCGAAAAATTTCCTTCTTTCACATACCCTCTGTTTTACCTCCATTACTGCTTATCATTCCTCCTAGATATTTAAGACATTCAACATGTTCCAGTATTTCCCCATCCAGCCTCACATCTAAATTCACCCTACGAGCACCTCTATTACACACCATCACACTTTACTTTTATTGACGTTCACTCTTCGCTTCCTCCTCCCACAAACCACACCAAACTCTTTGACTACTTGCTGCTGAGAATCCGCAACCAACGCTGTGTCATCAGCAAACAGCAACTAATTCAACTCATAATCTCTACCATTCTTTCCTACTAAACCCAATCCTCTACCCATTGTTCATAATTATGGAGATAGAGATAAAATGTAAACATTACTTGTAGAAACAAATCACACTAACACATTTTTGGTAATACTGTATGGTAGCTCCTAATTTCTTGAGTTTAATTAACTAACGGTTTTAGAATGAACTGCCTGCACTGACCAATATATTACCATAATAAAACGTGTTCTTACTGTTATTTTTATCATATACATCCTAAAACTATATTGCATTTTATATTCTCCGCCACGCTAGCAATCCAAAGGTCTCCACTTTCAAGTATCTCTCTCTCTCTCTCTCTCTCTCTCTCTCTCTCTCTCTCTTAATTGTTTATATCATCGTGTTTCCATGTTTGTGGTTCTGTGTGTTTTGTTTTTTCCATGTTCATTTTCATAATTTGTTAAACTATTTGCTTTGAATCATGTAATATCATTTTTGACATGTAGAGAGACAGCAACATCATGGTTTTACATTATATTTACCCTAGTTTAAAAAATAAATTACATTGTTGAATACAAATTAGTAAAGCGCTTATTAGAAGAACCCGACAAGCGCCAATAATGTAAAAGAGTAAAATTGGGCAATCAAAGTTTAAAATACCATGTCTCTTGAACCAAACAAACTATCCAGTTGAATTTGGTGTCAAAATGTTAAGCACATTAGTAATGAACCATGGATGTCATTGAATTGAAGGAAGTACCATGGTATCCTGAAACACTGAACAATAATTGCAATGTTCTGTCTGCAAGATCTCATAATAATTCAATACACATAGAAACATAGTTAATATACACAGGTAGAGTAAACAATATGTAATAATAGTAATATGGAAGGGAAAGGAAAATAATATTTTAGATATTATGCAAATATTGAAATACCGATAGTTGGAAGATGATAATGTAAATATACGAAAACATAATTATCACAAACATCAGGAATATGTTTGTAATGACATTACTTTTGCCTCTAAGATTATTTAAAATAATATATTATTAACATATAAAAAAGGAAGATCGCATATTTTTGCATTTTAGTAAGGCTGTAAAAGGTACTTCTATATATTTGGCCAGTTTTAATCAGCTTAGGAATATCCTGGCGTTTGTCATGTTCTTCTAATAAGGGCCTTGACCGTCACTATTAGCTTTCATACATTATAGATGATTGAAAAATGGCAAACTCTTTCAAATTACCAAAATGAAGACCACAATCAAACTTTTGGATACATAAATGTGATATGCTTTAACCTTTTAGTTCTAGACACAGTTCCAAACTTTACTACAATCCTCTGGCTGCAGCACCAACATGGCTCACATTAATGACTCAAGATATTTATGTGTTGCACGGTGGGTAGTCAGTCAGACTATATATATTTTTGTTTTTCATTAATTTGTATTGATAGGGTAGACATTGCCACTGCCACGTTAAAACATTGAATAATCAGATTTGAATTATATTATTGATTCTCCTTCATAACCTCTAGCAACAAAGTTAAAGGAACTTATGTTTTTGCCTCCATTTCTTTATCTGTCTGGTTGTCTACACATGACATCTCAAAAGGTGAATTAAATATGGCTGACAATGACTAACTTTAATCGCCATTACATTTCATACTGTGTATGCGATTAAGACTATAAGACACAACTTATAAGTAGTTTACTAAGTTACAATAATAGTATGTTTCGTTATGTATTATATACAGTATGTAAATATAAAGTAATAAGTATTGTACAAATAATATTCAAAAATATTGTTTCTGATTTGATTGTTATTCCTTTTCGAGGATAACTACACACTTGTCGCTGTAATGTGCACTGGATGAAAGATGTAGACAGTACCTGGATCGTCCTCCAAAAATACTGTCATCTCCTCTGTCCAGGTACATTCTATATATATATATATATATATATATATATATACCCTTGTGTAGTGACTTAAATAAGACACACGTGTCGGTGGTTCGAGTCTGGCTTGTAAAATTCACCTACTAGACGTGACAGAGAAAAGGGCGAGGGAACACGAAAGTGGTCCCGGACCCTAAACATTTGGAACTTTAAATGTTGTATCAGATTGAGCTCTGTCTCGAGTCGGCCACCCCCAGCTATGAGGTATGTACCTGGGTATATATATATATATACAAAGAGAGGGAAGAGAACGGGTGAGAAAATGTAAAGTGAGATGGATGGTATCTAAACTTAAATTGGTTCAAGAGAAAGAAAAACACATACGAGGTACGCAGAAATAATTGTGTGTATACAATTGCTTGCTATTACTAGCAACAGTGGTATTATGACTATTACCACCAATAGTGCCACTATAAAATTTATTATACCTATTACATATACTGTAGTAATGCATATATATTTAAGCGCATTCATTTGTTATTTAAAATGTTAATACATCCTACACTTCTCACACTAAATACGAGTTTGTAGAGAAAGAAACCTTGAAATAAAAAACTAGTGGTCGAAATCAGTGTATAGGTCCTGTACTTAACACACAAGTTTAGTCATGCAAGAACTTTAGCGAAACTTTAAAAGGGTAATGAAGTGGTCGGAAATGTGGAAATTATATTTCAACATTGAATAGTATCAAGAACCACATAATGGAAACAAGATTATATGCTACAGTACAAAGAAGCAAAATATTAAGGGGTCATGGTTCGTTTTTCTGCCTCCTTTAGCCCCATTAGACTGGTCGATTTAAGACCTCTTGTCCCATTTAGGTTATCGATATCAAGACCTTTCGTGCCATTTAGGTGTCAATGTTTTCCTGGCGAGCGAAAGCGAGCCTGTAATATTAAGAGGAAACATTTTTCTATCGAAATATGTACACATTTATCTTGAAGGATGGAGTCTAGGGGTGTTTTATTTAAGCTTCTTGATGGAGGTCTAGGGAGAAAACTAACAACAAATATAGAAAGATTAATAATCAAGCCAATATATGAGCTCATCCCCCCTTTAAGCCCAGTGTTCAGACCTTCTACCATTATACTATCTTCCTATTGCGGAAATATGAGAACATTATTGAAACTAGTGTCATTAGACAATAGTTAGTAAATTTGGATATTAGGGAGCGGTGCCATACTCTATCAACATGCATATATGTCACAAGGTATAGGATTTGTTTCTTCGTGAAGATCATTAACCCTTTCTGTACCGGTGACGTCTTTTGTATTATTTCCCTCTCCAACATATGACGCAATGTTGATCCTATTGTGGACACTTTAAAGCCTTTGTTACCATCAGGGGTATTTAGAAACCTTTAATTTATTTACTTCAACCTTTGCAGTTGTCTTTGAGTTATATGTGGGCAGAAAACTAATTTTGGAGAGGTAATTATAAGAGTGAGAGAACTCTATTTCTTAATGCTGATCTGGCAACCTCTGAGTCATAAATGCGTGAAAGGGTTAAAATTCCAGCTGCATTTCGAAAAATTTGTGTAGCTTAGGAAGGATATAGTGTGCCAAAAAGGAGTAATTGTGATCGTCTGTAGCTTTTTCATTGGCATACGTCCTTCCTAAGCTGAGTAAAATCGTCTAATAATAGCCAAAGTAAAGTGAAAAGGACGTTGCCGGTACAGAAGGGGTTAAGGGGGGATGGTACACTTTTTGGTTGATTTTGTTTTTGTGTATTCATTATTGTTCTAGTTTCCTCCCTAGACCTCCATGAAACTTAGAAAACATCCATTAGATCCCCTTGTACACTTTTCGGTAGAAAATGTCCCGCTTCCAAAATTACAGGCGCATTATCGTTCGCCATGAAAAAATCGACACCTAAATAGTACGAAAGGTCTTAATATTGACAAATAATTACACAAAAGGTCTTAAAATCGACAAACTAATGAGGCAAACCTCTTAAAATCTGAAAACTAATGGGCTAATCAAAGGGGTGGTTACGAACAAAACTCCCCCATGCAACTCTGTCCCCAGTCAGTCGACGCCCCTCCTCCCATCCAGCACTGCCTTCACGCATATACTTCTTAAATCCATCCTTCCACCTCTCACTCGAACTAACTCTCCCTCTCTGTCTCTCCACCTCACTCTCGTGCACTCTCTTAGTCATTCTCTCGCTTCCCATACGGTCCATATGGCCGAACCATCTCAAGGTGTTCCTTTTCACACTTTCCAGCACATCTACATCCACAACACACCTCTCTCGTACTTCCTGCACGCACTTTTCAAGTAACTCATTGTATACAGTAAAATAATATATGTTTGTTATACACACAGACACACACACACACATATATATATATACTGTAAATAGTGAGGAAGACAAAAGGCAGAACTGCCTGTATCGAGTGCCTCCCCCAGAGTTGAAAGAATGACAGGGCATATATCAAGGGACGTTCAAGCTAAAATAAACGGAGTTTGAAGCAATTTAAGTCATAGGAAGAGGGAAAGACTGATTCTGGAAGAGAGTTCCAGAGCTCAGCAGCTGAATAGAAGAAAGATTGAGAATACTGTTTCACTCTTGGGTTGGAGAGTTGCACAGAGTAGGGGTGGGATTGTGTTGCAAAACGGGTACTACGTACCCTATGCAGAGGTGGTATACACTGTGAAAGCTCTGAGAAACCTTGATTATTGTAGTAGCGATAGAATTGTGAGAGAGATGCAGCATTGCAGCGAAGAGAGATATTGCAGAGAGTTGGTGAGTCGATGGGAGTTAATGATAAGAAAGTCTTTCCTTTCTATTTGTCTAGGAGTGCGCTGTGAGAGGATCCTCCCCACACATGCGAACAATACTCAATACAAGGACGCACT
Organism: Paralithodes platypus; assembly: GCA_032716605.1. Classification (NCBI taxonomy): domain Eukaryota; kingdom Metazoa; phylum Arthropoda; class Malacostraca; order Decapoda; family Lithodidae; genus Paralithodes; species Paralithodes platypus. Next base: position 57,496,068 of record CM064504.1, read on the forward strand.
GTGCCCCTGTACAGAGAAAGAAGCTGTGCAGGGATAAATACCCTTGAGGCGGTTGAGCACACCCAGCTTCTGGGAGACTGCCTTAGCAAAACGGGAAACATGGTCCTTCCAAGTGAGAGCAAAAGAAAAAGAGACGCCAAGAATATTGAAAGCAGATTAAGGAATGATTTTTGTATTGCTGAAGTGTAAGAATAGTCCTCTGGGAGTTCTGAACGGGTATTGTGACGATGTTCCTTCATCGTAAGCTTTATATAGTTTATAAATAGTCTATATAGCCTATAAATTACTATGTTGCATTATATTCACAGGGTGAATAATATCATACGTCTCGCGGTAATTTCAATAGTGCGTGAAGCAGTGATCAACCCTGCTTCATAGTATCCGTTTATTATCGTCTGTCCCAGTATATGATCGCCTGCTTCATATTCTTATTATTTCGTTCAATGACGTGGTCACTTTGCGTTTCCATTCTCAGTGGCTGTCGTCTGCAGATGTTTTAATTGTTTATTAGTTTATTGGGGGCTAGTAATAATACATTAACATGCATATACAGTATATATGTTATGCATTGCATACATTTTGTATTTAGTTATTTAATCCTATGTGGTCCTCCTTACATTGTACATTACATTACATTGGTTACATTGTACAGTCTACGACAGAACTTGTTGTCATGGCCTGAGGCAATGTGATAAGTTAATATATGGCCCTTTAATCGCTTCTAATAAAAGGGGGCGGGGTTAGTATAGAGGTTGGAAGGAGGAGGAGTCAAACGTGTGTGTGTGTGTGTGTTCTAGAACAGCACGCAGAATAACTTTATTTTAACATAACACACAGGCTATATTATTAGACTAGCCCATACCGGATCACAAATAAGTAACACACATCAGGTGTTGCGTTATTTATGAAATTTAATATACAGACAATCAAGTTTCTATCCTTCGAACTTCCCATTCCACCTTCCTCCCCTTCTCTTTGCTGCCTTCCCCTATCTCCCCCCTTCTCTCTTTTTCTCTCCCCCTTCTCTCTCCTAACCGAATATATAATTTACCTCATCGTCGTGTTCAAAGCTGTCCATAAAAAATCTTTGGTGTTTTAATAATACTGTTCTTTTTACCTCTACTGATTCTCAATTATTAACTCGTATTCTATTATTTACCTTATACAATGTGTTATAGAAAATAAATATATACAGAATGCTCCGTTGCAAAACACTCAAAGTTGCCAACCTTGGCGTCCTGGTTAGTGTAAACAATCTTATTAATATATAAGTAATTGAAACGGGATGTTACAATCCACGCATCAAGACAAGTTGGATCACATTGTAATCTAGCTTTGACCAAATTATAACCAAATATATATATCATAAAGACAAGATAATATCGGCTCAGTTAGAGAAAACACTTTAGATGAGCCGAAACGTGTTTTTTTTTGTAATAAAAACAAATTTTCATATTAGAGTAAACAAAAAAAATCTTCCATACAACTATTCACAGCACTGTGGTTGACCAATTCATAATCTACCTTAACATGTTGTTGTTGTTGTTGTTCCCCAAGCTGCCTGGCCGAACAGCCCCAAGGCCCTGTTGAAGGCCAAGGCCATAACCGAGCGCCCCCACAGAACCCTCCCTGCCGACCACAATAATGCCTGGGTGACCGAAGCCACTCCATGGCGGGGAGCTAAGGAGGGTGCGGAAACGCCCGGGAAACCAAAGACCCACCCAGGGCCCTGTGCCCCTCGGCAATTATGAAGAGAAAGTTGAGGGGCAAAGGAAAAATGTGACGCTTTGGCTTCCAATCTTGGTAGATTGGGAGGTCAATCCACGGAAGAGGCGCCGTCATTTGAGATCTAGAAAATATATAAGTAAAAGGAACAGTCAGATTAAGCTATGGGTATGGCAGAGATCGCTCAGTTCTCACTCTGATAGACCAGCCCATCGCCACATGACTAGAACCCAATCCTCTCAGCATCAGCTAGGAAAGGCCCTAGAAAGCCGCCTTTGGCGGGGGGATAGCTCCCCTATTTCAACCCCTTTCGGGGTTGGGCATCCGCCTACCTTAACATGCCATATTACATATTACCTTAACATGTAATATGACACGCTATGATTATTGCATTATACTTTTCTCAGTGGATTCTTAATTACTAGCTTAATTACTGTGGCTTCCCATTATCAGTAAACAGTTCGGCGTTATCCATTGTAATGATTTACTATAAAGTAAGTCATCAAATTGAACAATTAACGATAATCCAAGTAATCTTGTTATGTTGTTTTAAAGTTGATATACTGTAAATTGTTTAGGCTTTTATATTTTTACTTCGTATTGTTTAAATTATCGTCCAAACATAATTAAAAGTATACTATAGCTCTGTGTATGTTACCTTGAACTTAATTTAATATGTATTATTTCACCATCATTATGTTACGGTGAACATTGGAAACACATACACATTATATAATACATATAAAGGGATCTTAAAAGTAAACATTTACAATTTATATTTATGAAATCAATATGATCTCCACCCACAAGCTGCATCAACTACCTCCTGTATTCTCGTTGGAGCTGATTTAAACATTTTCCAACTTATATTAGGGCGGCGACGGATTCCCAATCCCCCCCCCCCCCCCCCTGCCCCCCGATCCCACTCCTTCCGCCCTTTCGAATCCTAACTTGAACCACATTCCACTCCATGACATGATGGCCCACAAATTCTCTATTGGGTTCATGTCACACACCTTTGTGGACCAGCTAAACCCCGGATGGGGTCAGGTCAGGTGAAGATATTGAAGGATAAGCCTTCACAACGGCACCTCGTAGCTACTTTCTACTTTTCCTATTTTCTGAAGAGTGTAGAGAGGGGAGAAGGGGTGTTGGAGAGAGACGAAGTTGTTATAGTGGCTTTGTTATGTGTGTTATTAGTCTGTATACGTCGTAAGGCTCAGGATGGCCATGACACGCACTGAAGACAGCAGCATCTCCTCAATAATGCTAATACCTTTTCTAGTTTGCCTGGACCAGTGTATGTATGTATGTGTGTGTGTGCGTTTTATGTTATTGGGTGTGAGTGTGTGTGTGTCTGTTTTGTATCCTGTGTTAGTGTTGGTGTGGGTGGGTTGGTGCTTGAATGTGATTGACAGAGGAGAGAGGTTGAAGCGCCGTCTCCTCAAACATTACAAATTGTGGAGGTCACAAGTATATGTATTATCCAACTTATTCCTTAAGCCAACACAAATAACTTAAATCCTAAGTGTTATTGTTACACTTTATATATATATATATATATATATATATATATATATATATATATATATATAAACAAATATAGACGTGTTCTTCGGGAATCGTAGCTTAATTAGGAATAGGATATCTAGCGAGGCAGCGAGTAACAGGTGTTGTTCGCTGCCTCGCTAGTTATCCTATTGCTAATCAATATATATGTGTTACTTTTGTCATCCCTAAAATTTATTATTTATTTCATAAGTCGTAGGCGTGTGCATAAACCTTTAACCGTCTTGGTGGTGTAATGGATAAGGTGTCTAAAAATCTGTGTGTGATAACCCAGGTTCGAATCCCGGTGGATCACATACATGCTTTCATTAATTTCATTGGAGGCGTTTAGTGGTGTGGTGAAATTAATACAAAATAGATTATGTATATGTAAATTCAAAACAATCGCATAGTATTATTCAGCGTATTTTAGAAGGTATCTTTTATGAGAGAGAGAGAGAGAGAGAGAGAGAGAGAGAGAGAGAGAGAGAGAGAGAGAGATACACAGACCTCAAGGTCCTTACTAGGCAGTCTGGCCTTACAAACTATATATGTATATATATATATATATATATATATATATATATATATATATATATATATACATACATACACCGGTACATACATATACACACACACACACACATACACATACATACATACACACATACATAAATATATATACAGTATATATATACATATTGTACAGTGCATACACCTACATTTTTTTTTTTTTTTTTTTTTTTCATATCACCCCAGCCCTCTGCAGATAGAGGTCAAGCCTTCCCTTGAAAGCGTTTATTGTGTCGCTCTCCCCCACTCTCGCTGGTAGTTTATTCCACTCTGTCGCCACACTGTAGGTGAAGAAGCTCTTTGTGACATCTAGGTTTGCCTTTTTGGTTTTTAATTTCATTCCATTTCCACGAGTTTGATGAGTATTGTTTAATGTGAATAGTGCATTTACATCGACTTTGTCGAAACCTTTTAGTATCTTAAAGCACTCAATAAGCTGACCCATCAACCTCCTCTTTTTTAATGAGAACAGGTTCAATCGTTTAAGTCTTTCTTCATATGGTTTATTTCTTAATGAGGGTATCATCTTCGTCGCTCTACGCTGTACTGACTCGAGTCTTACAATGTCCTTGATCGGATAAGGTGACCAGAACTGCACACCATATTCAAGGTGGGGCCTCACCATACTTTTGAACAGTGGCACTATTACGTTTTCATGTTTATATGTAAATTTTCGTTTAATAAAGCCCAATGCTATGTTTGCCTTATTTGCAGCTGCTATACATTGGTCGGAAGTTTTTAGGTTTTCAGATATTAGTACCCCTAGGTCTTTTACTACCGTTGCGGTTTTTATTTGTTTGCCATTCATTTCGTATTTGTATTTCATATTTCTGCTACCAACCCGCAGCACCTGACATTTATCGACATTGAAGGGCATCTGCCATTTTTTCGACCACTCTGATATCTTGTTTAAATCAGATTGCAACGCATTTCTATCCTCTTCGTTCAGGACTGTATTTCCTATTTTTGTATCGTCGGCGAATTTGGAAATGGTGTTGTTTACCCCTACATCAACATCGTTAATGTAAATGAGAAACAGGACCGGTCCAAGGACTGAACCCTGTGGAACTCCACTAGTGACAGGCTCCCACTCCGATTCCACTCCATTTATCACCACTCTCTGTCTTCTGTCTGTAAGCCAATTTTTGATCCAAGAATGAATTTCACCTTTGATACCTATCCTCTCCAGTTTAGCCAATAGTTTTCGGTGAGGCACCTTGTCGAAAGCTTTTTGAAAGTCCAAGAAGATTATATCTAGTGATTTCGTCATGTCGTTATATGTGAATAGTTTGTTATAAAATTCAATCAAATTTGTTAGGCATGACTTATTTGATCTAAAGCCGTGTTGACTATTTTTGATTAGGTTGTTTGATTCGAGGTAATCTACTATCTTATCTCTAATGATTTTTTCCATGATTTTTCCTACAATTGAAGTTAGACTAATTGGTCTGTAATTACTCGCTTTGGCCTTGCTACCCTTCTTGTATATCGGCGTAATGTTCGTAATGTTCGCATCTTTCCAATCACTTGGTACAATCCCCTGCAGTAATGATAAGTTAAATAGTTGTGTCAGGGGTTTTGCTATTTCGTCCTTAACATTCTTAATTATTTTTGGGTGGAGCATGTCGGGTCCCGGGGTCTTATTTACATTTAAATTACTCAATTTGCTTTGTACTTCGCTAACACTGATGGTGAAATCTCCTATCACATGAGTTGAGGTGTTATTTTCAGGGGTATGATCGATAATTTCTTCTGTGAAAACTGAGCCAAAATATTTGTTGAGCAGATTTGCCGTGTTTATGTCACCTGTTATTGTCTGGCCATCTTCTATTAGCGGTCCGATTCCGCTTTTGATCTGTTTATTTTTATTTACGTAACTGTAGAATTTTGGGGGGTTTGTGGCACTTTCTCTGGCAATAGTCATTTCGTAATTTTGTTTGTTCGCCCTAATTATTTTTTTCACTTCCCTTCTACTATTTTTGTACAAGTTTTTAATTACTTCAGTGTTTGTGTTATTTTTTACAAGTTTGTGGAGTTGATTCCTTTTCCGTATTGCCTTGCCAATGTCTCTACTGTACCAAGGGGGCATACTTGATTTCGTATTACATTTTGGTTTCATGGGTACAAATTGTTTATGCGCTTCTGTAACTGTAGACTTAAAATGTCCCCATAGTTCATTTACTTCGTTTATATTTATGAGGTTTGAGTGTATGTTTGATAGCGATTCCTTAAGTCCGTCATAATTTGCGTTTTTGAAGTCTGAAACCATTCCTGTTGTTTTTACTGAGGAATATTTGCTTATAACGTTGATTCTTAAGATTTTATGATCGGACGTTGCCAGATGTTCACCTACATCCAGGTTTGATAATAGATTTTCTTGGGTAGTGATTACGAGGTCTAATATATTCCTGTCTCGCGTCGGCTGTTTTACGTGTTGAGTCAAAAAATTTGTCCTGGATGAAGCTTGTCATTAGGCGTGACTCAGCGTTTTTTCCGGTCAGGGTATTCCAGTCAATTAGGGGGAGGTTATAGTCACCTAGTAAAACTGTTTCGTCGGAATTAAGGGTTTTCTCTAGTATTTCATAACAAATTGTATCATCGGCAACAGTTAGTCTCGGTGGTCGGTACGCTGTAGTGATATTTAAGTTCATGTTTTTTGTATTTATTTTGACGCACACTATTTCTGCATTACTTTCGGGGAGAGTCACCTCAACTGGGTTTAAGTAGGTTGCAACGTACATTGCAACCCCCCCTCTTTGTTTTCCATTGTTACGGTCTTTATGAAAACATTTATATGGCTCTATGTGATATTCATGAAGTAGATCTTTATTTTTAAGGTTCAGATGTGTTTCCGTTATACAAATAACGTCAACTTTCTCATTTAATAACAGACATTTGAGTTCGTCTATTTTGTTTCTTATTGAGCAGGCATTTATGGATATTATTTTTATATCATTTCTCTCAGCATGCCCTGGATTTGTTTTTCTTATTGGTGGGGATGGGTTTGGGGTTGTGACTTGAAGCCGCGGCGGGTTTTCCAATTCATTCAGTTGGTTGGGTTGGCTTGTTTAGTTTGTTTTGTGGTTCAGGTAGGTACATTTTTGCAACTTGTGGGCCATTGGGGTTGACGGTTTCGTTTAAATGGTTGTGATGGACTTGGAAGGGTTGGGCGGGGTTATTTATCTTAACTGTGCGGGTGGAGTTTGATTGGGTGGGGTTGTGGGAGGGCTTTTCCGGGGGTAGCGATGTCAATACTCGGAGGAGTCTATTAGCATAGTTATCTCTCGGTCCTGACGGCGTTGTTTTCATGGGCAATGTAGGTTTCTTGATTTAGGGTGTCACTCATGTGCTGAACGCCTTTTTCTGATAAATGAATGCCATCTCCGCTGTACAGGGACGAGTTCCCTACAAAGGTGGTCCAATTGTCCACATACAGTACCTTCTCTTGTTCGCACATGACCTTGACTGCGTTGTTAATTTCTATGGCTCTATTTTGTCCGGATGAGCTTGCTTTAATCCGGGGTATGACGCCGCTAACCACACATTTCGTGGTCTTCCTTTTCATGACTTTAATTAGGTTCTCGAAATCTTTTTCTATGGTCTTAATTGGGGCCTTACCTCCGTCAAAGCAGTCATTTGAGCCAACATTGACGACTACACAGGTGCCCTCTGGTATGGCGGAGTTAGTTATGTCTTTCAAGATATGTTCGACTTTACCGCCTGGAATGACCTTTACTGACCTTTTTCCTCTGTTCTTGGTGGCAAAGGCAGCTCCTTGACCTCGCATGAGACTGTCACCATAGACTAGGGTGAGTTTCTCCTTCCCGCTGACTCCGTGATTTGATGGTTTCGTTGTTTTCCTGTCAGGAATTTTCTTGCCTTTCGAGCTTGCTTTCACGTGGTCAGTTACCTCGTGTGCGAATCTGTTTTTGATAGGGTTACCTGGTGTCGCTTTTCCATTCCCATTCCCATTCACGTGGTCAGTTACCTCATGTTCATTGTTTTCGGCGAGAACAGCAAATCTGTTTTTGGTAGGGATACCTGGTGTCGCTTTCCCATTCCCTTGGGATTTGTTCTTGTTACGCCTGTTGACTACTGTCTGATATAGATCATTGGATGGGTTTTCTTTTTGAAGATTTTTAACAACGTCGACTTGCTTACTCTCGATGTCCTTTACTCCGATTTTACAACATAGCCAGCAGCACAAATCGTTGTCTAGCAAACCTCTACAGGAAGGAAAACTTGGGATTCGTCGACACCTGGGACAATTTCTACTACGATGACTATTTGTTTTCGGACGATGGAGTTCATCTGAATCAGGTGGGAGCAGCACGTTTTGGGCGTCTTCTCAACGATGCGGTGAAGGATTTTCGGAGAAGAAATCGACCCCGTACAGGACAACCAGGAAGGAGGACCGAAGACAGCGAGGGCGGCAACCTGCGAAGGAATTAAATGCTAATCTGTCAAGAACCGCGAATTTGGATAAAGCTCCACCAACACAACCCAAATTCAAAACCGCCAGGGATAACGACCGAGGACCGATGTCAGCCATGAATGTAAATGTAGATCCGATCAGAACCAAACATTTGATTAAAGAACGTTCTGTGAGTTCTAAAACCGCAACTTTAAAGGTTTTCTATGCAAACGCTCGTAGCATACGCAATAAATATTCAGATTTAGAGGAACTAGTGTTTACTGAAAATTATGATGTGATTGGTATAACAGAATCTTGGCTCAATACAGTAGATAGAGACTTTTTAGCAGAGTATTCACTTCCCGGTTATGTAATGTTTGAGAAAAGCCGAATAAATAAAAATGGAGGTGGCGTTTTATTTTATATCAAAGAAAGTCTTAACCCGACCCTCTTGTCAAAACCTCAAATTGTGAACGTCGACACATCTTTTGTGCTAATAAAGAATAATAAAGGTACAAAAATAATACTTGCATTAATATACAGACCTCCAGCTCAATCAGTGCAAACTGACCGAGAAATTTATGAACAAATTGCAGATGTAAGTAACTCACAAGATACCGTATTTTTTGGCGACTTTAATTTACCTGTGACCAAGTGGGGCGATACTCTTACTTCACACTCCGGACATGACTTGTATACGAACTTGCAGGAGAGTTCGCTTTATCTATTTGTTCGAACACCGACCCGTGGTAATAACGTTCTTGACATTGTACTTGCAACAAAAGAAGAATTAATAGAGAATTTGAATGTTGGTGATGAATTCAGTAACAGCGACCATCGTACGATAACTTTCACTTTAAACTTTACTAGTAAAGAACCAAATAGTAGCATCGAAAAAGTCCCTAATTTCAAGAAAGCAAACTTTCATAAACTTAGACCTATGTTTAAAGAAACTGACTGGAGCTTTTTAATTAACAATAACGACATAAATACATCTTGGAAGTTATTCGAAACCACTTACCTAAAAGCAGTGCAAGACTGCATACCATCGAAAATACGGCGTCCAGGCCATAATAATAAGCCCAAATGGTGGAATAAAGATATTTCAAACTGCCTGCTTGCTAAAAAATGTGCTAATGATAGATTAAAATCCTCACAAAATGACGAAGAACGGGTGAAATTTGTAGAGGTACGACGCAAAGCCAAAAAGTTAATTAAGCAAAGTAAAAAGACCCTAGAGTTACATATTGCGAATCAAAGTAAAACAAACCCGAAAGAATTCTATAGTTATATCAGAAGAAAAAAAAGTAGTTACTTCAACTGTTGGACCGTTAGTCGATGAAAATGGAGAATACACCAAAGACGAAGCACAAATGAGTAATGCCCTCAATACCTTCTTTGCATCAGTTTTTACAACAGAAGACCTCAGTGATATCCCTACACCATCGCCGATTCAGATTGATAATTCAGATGTTCTAAGCAATATCACCGTTACAGAGAGAGAAGTATTGAATTGTTTAGATAAACTCAAGGTAAATAAAACGCCTGGACCTGATACAATCTCGCCTAGAGTTCTAAAGGAAGCTAAGAATGAGCTCTCCAAACCACTGACATTACTATTCAATAAATCCTTGCAGTCTGGAACTATGCCTGATCAGTGGAAGATAGCCAACGTAACACCGATATTCAAAAAAGGCAGCAAATCCCTACCCAGTAACTATCGTCCAATTAGCTTAACCTCAGTTGTATGTAAAATGCTAGAAACGGTCATAAGAGACAGACTCGTAAATCACTTAGAGGAAAATAACATACTTAAAGATACTCAACACGGCTTTCGTAAAAAACGTTCCTGTTTAACAAACCTCTTAGACTTCTTCCACGATATCCTCAACCTCTACGATGAGAGTAAAGCTGTAGATATTATATACCTTGATTTTCAAAAGGCCTTTGACAAAGTTCCCCACAAACGTTTACTGCTAAAACTAAAAACGCATGGAATACAAGACGGTGTGTTGAAATGGATAGAAAATTGGCTCAGCGACAGAAAGCAAAGAGTAGTCATAAACGGTAAGGCATCTAAATGGACCAATGTAAGTAGCGGGGTACCCCAGGGATCGGTACTAGGACCAATTCTCTTCTAATTTACATCAACGACATAGATGAGGGTCTCACCTGTACAATCTCAACATTTGCTGACGATACAAAAATTGCAAATAGCATACTCTCAAAAGATCAAGTTGACGATATGCAACACAATCTAGATAAATTGCCACATTAGGCCCAAATTTGGCAAATGAGTTTCAATGCGGATAAATGTAAAGTACTACATATCGGATACCTAAATGAGAAAGCAAACTATTCGATGAATGGCACTCAGCTTAAGAATGTAAACAGAGAAACCGATCTGGGAGTAACAATATCGAGTAACCTAAAACCGAGTCAACAATGTTCAGAAGTTGTTAAGAAGGCAAACAAAATAATTGGCTTTATAGGCAGATCATTTGAGCATAAATCCAAAGACGTAATCCGAACCCTTTACAATTCATTAGTCCGCCCTCTTCTGGAATACTGCGTTCAATGCTGGTGCCCTTATTACCAAAAAGACATAAACAAGCTAGAACGAGTTCAACGTAGAGTTACCAAAATGATACCTAGCCTAAAGAACAAACCATACGAAGAGCGTCTTAGAGAATTAAATCTATTTCCTTTAACCCAGCGCAGATTAAGAGGTGACTTAATTCAAGTGTTCAAAATCATCAAAGGCATCGACAATATGAACTGTAGTAAGTACTTCACTATCGACCAATCTAATTACACGCGGGGAAACGGTTACAAAATTATTGGTAAATCTTTTAACTCGCACGAATCTAAGTATTTCTTCTTCAATCGAGTTGTCAACTTGTGGAATGGGCTTCCCCGAGACGTTATAGACTGCAGCACCGTTGATTCATTTAAATTCCGCCTAGACAAATATCTCTCATCAAACCCGCGACTGACTGCGTTTGTAAATGAATAACTTTATTTTATCCTCCCCTCAGTTACTAACCCCTTTGTCCCCTACTAACTTCCTAGTCCTGCCACGTTAGTGGCAGGGCAGTAGTTCCCTTTCCAATGTTCCCTTACCCACTCTAAACCACTGTTTGGACACTTGATCCTCAGTGTTTTGGAGGACAAGCAGCCTAGAAGGGTCACTAGATCTGTTGTTGCTTGATTTCCTTTGTACTCCTTTGTACTCGCTCTTTTAGTAAGAAATTTTGATGCGAAAGTACACGTACAGTCTCCTTTAGTGTGAGATTATCTCGCTTCAGTTCGTCAGCCTGTGCCTTGTGTGCTTCTAATGTGCACTCCAAGAGCAAAAGGTTTTCACCAGTTAAACACATAAAACACTTGGCATTTGGATACCCATGACGCGGATACCATTCCTTGTAGTAGTTCTTGTTACAGGAGGGGCATTTAATTCTGATCGGTACCATGATTTGGGGTTAGTGAGGGAGAATTTGCAAAAACGAAAGGTACAAAATGTTGGAGTGGTCACTTCCCTTAAAAGTTGTTCCGATGTTGATGATGCAGGTTGCAAGGTGTTGGTGGGGGGTGAGGGTAGTTTATGTTACGTCGGCACTTTAAAAAGAAATTTGGGACGGGTTTTGGGGGTGGGGGGGGATTGGAGAGAGAGAGAGAGAGGAAGCGGGTGAAGAAGGAGAGTTTGGGTGAAAGGGAGAGGGGGAGGAGGGGGGAATGGTCAGTCAAGTCAAATTGAGTAGTGACAGGGGGAAGTGGGGATAGGACAAGAAATAGTTGGATGAAGTGAATTGTAGCAGGAGAAAAAGGTTTCCAGGCTTGACTGGAACTGCCTGAGGGTTTTTCTGGTTTAGCTGCTGAAGAGACTGGCCAGGGCAAGGTCGACAGGGGCACGTTCGGGGACGCTCCTCGCTGGCACGGGTATCATCTGCCATGTCTGGTCGGGGGCGTGTGAGGCTGGGGTGAAGGTGATGGGTGGTGGTGGTGGTGGTGAGTTTTTATTTCCTTGGGAGGTCTGGGAAGCCACGTTTTAGAGCTTCCTCCACTGTTACGCTACAAGTCACGTAGTTGGTCTTGGGGTCCTTCGAGTGGAAGTAGCAGTTGCAGCCGTCTCTTTTCCAATTCTCCATACTGTAGGACAGGGATCCGTGGAACTCAGGTATTATGCAGTCCTTGTAGGCATAGCTCATGGACATGTTGAAGTCTGTTTCGAGGTGTGGATAACAGATTTCCATGAACAGTTGGTGAGGAGTTTTTGCTGGTTGTGGTGTTGGTGGCTTGGGCTCGGAAGTTGCAGCTGGTAAGGTCTCCTTTGCTACTGCTGGTGTTTTCTTCTGCTTCTTCATTTTTTTGGCTTTGGGGCTCGCAATCTCAATGGTGGGCATGGAGGATGCTTCTACATGTTCTGCTAACTCGGGTGGTGGTGTAGTGGTTGCAGTCATAGCCGTGATTACTGAAGGTGGTGGTGGTGGTGGGAGGGCTTCCTCGACCTCCATAGGTGGTGCTGGAGTCTTGTCCTCTTCAGGGTTGCATTCTGCAGTGAAAAGGTCGATGAAGGGAGTCAGAGTCAGGACCTTCGGCTTGGTGGGTGCTGGTGGTGATGGTGCATGCCCCTCTGAAGGTGGTGGTGGGCAGTTTTTCCTATGGGGGAATGGAAAGTGCGAAGGATAGAAACTTGATTGTCTGTGTATTAAATTCCATAAATAACGCAACACCTAATGTGTTACTTATTTGTGATCCAGCATGGGCTAATTTTATAATATAGCCTGTGTGTTATGTTAAAATAAACTTATTCTGCGTGCCGTTCTCGAACACACACACACACACACGTTTGACTCCTCCTTCGAACCTCTATATTAACCCCGCCCCGTTTTATTAGAAGCGATTAAAGTGCCATCTATTAAAAGGTGAGTGAACTAACACATTGCCTCAGGCCAAGACAGCAGTTCTGTCGTAGACTGTACAAAAGGAACCATCGTCCAAGCTGGGTATCAGGTGAACTCGGCGCATCTAACAACTCGTCTCACTCGTCGCACCGTGTTCATTACGAATTTTCATATTTTATTGTACGATCCACATCATTCAAATAATATAAATCTTCAAATAATTGCTTCATGGATGATGAAAGGTGTTTTGAATACGATATTATATAGGGAGACTAATATTGTCACTAACATACTAGACGTTACACATGCACAGGATTATTGAGGATTATGATACATATTTAGTTAATTCTGTTCATCACAACAAAAATTAAAATAATGTTAGAAATAACTATGGTCTATTCGCTATAACTTGGCCAGTAATCATGACTCCTAATCTACTTTTTTTAGTTATAATTAAGAAGTTAGAGGTCACGATTTCTGGCCAACTTATAATGAACGGACTATAGTAGACAGGCATTAGGTATTTAGGTTTAGGGTCCATTCAATTTGGCACAGGCACGCAGCAGTTTCTTTGTGCTTCTTTCCCCATGATTGAATTCTTCCCAGTATTTAAAAAGTCTACCCTGCAGCTGCTTATATTTTTGTCTCTGATGTCGAATAATCTTTTCCTCATCTAACAATCTCATTTGGAGGCTAACGAGACTGGCTTCTTCATGAAGGAGATTAATTAATAAATACAAGGTAAGTGATGAATTTACTGTGTGCCTGTTTATTCTGTTGTGCCATCCCTCAACATCATTTGGTTCTGATGGACTGCATAAACCCACTCCATGTTTCAGGTGCAGGGCTCTCAGAACTGTTTTGTGAGATTTCCTTAAAACACAGGGAAATTTTCCTCAAATGCAGACAAATTTCCTCAGATCTCAAAATAATGAATTCAAGAGCATAGACTAATTATTTTAGGTGAAGGTTTTCACATATCACATGTCTCGATGGCCTAATGGTTAAGGTGTTTATATTGTGAATGTGAGATCAAGGGTTCGAGTGTCCTTGAAAATTGCATTTACTTAATTGATTTCATTTGTCATTAACTGAATGTAGGTTTGGTTGGTGGGTTGTGGAGGTTAATAAAAATAAGATGATATTGATCAGTATCTGTATGAGTTAATTACTGAAATCAATTACATATTGAAAATATTAAGTGCCATAAATAAATTCATCAAAATGAGATTACACTTATTACATGAGATTACACTTGTTATGAAAAAAACAAAATTATTATGATCTACTTTGGGCTTCAATAAGTTTAGAAACCATTGATATATATTGCTGCTTAAGGGCAACACAGGGTAATATAATTAAAACAAATCAGTAAGATACACTAATAAGTGTTGGTTGAAGTTCATCCAATGATAAAATTAATACTTTCTTAATAATATAGAACAGAAACTCCAAAATACAAAGATATCCACCACATACATAAAATTATTCTATAAACTCCTAATATTATAAGTAAGGTTATATCATAATGTAAGATTATCCACCACCTAATAAGGTTTATATTGATAGCATAGAGAAAACCACTCCAAAAATAATATACCCACCACACAAATAAAACAAATTGGTAAGCTCTTAATACCATAGAATAGAACACAAAATGCACAAATACCCACCATGCAAATAAATTACTTTATAAGCTCTTAACATGCATAAATATCCATAACAGAAATAAAAGCTTCTATAAAATCTTAATAGCATGGAACAGAACACTCCATAAAGCAAGATATAATAGCTTAGATCAAAATTTGTGACAGGGCTGCAACTATAGTGGCATTACATAGCAGCTGCATTACTTACTAAAATTACCAAAGTGCATTAGTTACTACAAATCAAATAAATATCCATACTTTTGAAAGATCAACTAGGTCGTGAAAATATTTATCCTGGCTTATAGAATATTTTGTAAGTTGTTCAGAACAAAGATGATGTTTTACATTTCAGCATATTACTTTTTATACTTTTCACTAAGAATATTTTGGCATTCAGCATCAGTAGCACTATGCTCAACATTTGAAAGAGCTGCTTTAAGTTTTTCATCGAGTTCTCACACCTTAGGCTAGTCACTTTGACGCCTTAGCCTTTGGGCTTAGGCTATAGGCCTAGCCTATCTCTCATAAATTCATAATCTCTGTAAGTCTGTGGCAGTGGTCAGTTACTCTGAGTCTGTCTCTGTTACAGACCTTAGTGGTTACTAAAATTACTATACTAACCTTGAAATGTGAGTTTATGATCTCTCAGGAATAGGCGGCATTGGGGTAAGGACTAAGGGAAGACTTGCTGTTGCTTGTGTTGTGTTTACAATATCAATTCATGGTTAGTAGTAGTTGTAGGTCGGAAAGATTTTGCCTTTACAACGGCACTTTCCTAGGTTACTACTTACTAGTTTCGCTACCAGATGTCGGGCAGTCTAAACTGTCAACAGCGGGACATTTGAACATTAGGTCCTGCCTACATTGTGCAGTTGTGATAACTTTAATTATAGTTCTTTTAAGCATCTAATTGTTTATGTAGACCTATTTATATAACATAATTCAATTTCCTTAAACCAGTATAGAATTTCCACAGATTGTCCACCTATTTTGCTCTCAATTTCCTCAGATTTTCCTTAGAAAAGTTATTTCCTTAAACTTTTCCTCAGATGGCTCCAAATTTCCATATCTGAGGAAATTTCCTTAAAAAGTGAAAGCCCTGTTCAGGTGGCCACTGGGAAGAGGCAATCCATGTCGAATTAATATAGGTTACAAGGTCCTTCAGTGCCGGTGTTGAAGCCTTCTCTTCTAACACCTCGAACATAGTTGGAATGTGTTCTGCAGGCAAGAAAGGGAGGGCCATGAGACGCTTTATGTAGGAAAAGGTTATCTGGTCGTGGGTATATGCAGTTACCAACCCCCCTTGTTGAACTTTCCTCCATATTGCTTGGGTCCAATGGAAGAGACATCCACGCACTTTGATCTCTGGTAGTTCTTTGTTTATAGCAGCCCACAAGCTGCTCTCAAAATCAATTACAAGTTCTTGAACTGTTGGTCAGCTTGGCATAATGTTGATGATTGCTCATAGTACGTGGCTGTAATCACGTTTGCCCTTCCCAGCCATCAAGACAAAAGCTAAAGGAAATTGTTTTGTCTCTGTGTCACTTTGGATGAAGGCATGTAGTGAAAATAGGTGAGAGAAAGGAGCACGAACAACTTTGAAGGTTGCGTCGGCATACCATCTCTTTGCCTTGCTGAGAAGTGTTAACATTTTAAGTGTGGAAAATACTAGATGGCGTCTGCGTCTTCCTTCATTACCCGTCCAAACATCACACTTGAGAAAGTCCTCTGGGATATGCGTTTCCTCAATCTCAAAGTCCAGGGTCGTTGGGTTTTGGGGGCAGGTTTTCTGCCTTCTGTAATTTGCTTGGCGAGCAAGGTTGGTAGGTTTTGGGAGGGCAGGACATGGGGCTTCATTTACTTGATCTAAGAGGACCTCATCAACTATTCAAGCAGCAGACCTGTAGTGATTATTGGTAGCCTTCTCTCGAACATTCTTTACTACTTTGGCTACTGTAGCTGCTCCAATGCTGGGTTGATGGCAGTGAGGATGAGGGCCTTCCACATATTGTTGTCCATGCTGTTTCACCATTGCAAGACATTTTACAGATTTATTCCTTACTGTGCAACGCCAGTCCACTCGGTTTTCTTTATTCCTCATCACCGTGTATGAATAGCCCCGGCTGTCACACAACTTTGAATGGCCACGCTGTGACGAGTTGGCAACTACCTCTTAAGTGAGTGGAACGGGGTCGGCATCACACTCAATGGGGGGTTGGGTAAGGTCAGCAATATCGTCACTGTCCTCTTCAACTGGAGTAGGTATATTGTAGGGTCCAAAGTCGATTTCTGAAGATGTAGTATCATTCACGCTATGGGCTGAGGTGGTGTGATCAACTTCACTTGCATGGGTGTTGTCTGCAAGTGGTTCCGCCAATGAACAGGGATTACATATGAAGTGAATCACAGTCTTGCGACGTACAGCCTTCCTGTAAAAATTCCGAGGAATTCCTGTGCCACATAGTCGATGTTGCCACTTATTACAAGTCTCACACTCCAAGGCCTCCTGCCGTGTGGTGACATTGGTTTGACATATAATGCAAAGTGCAGCCACAATGATGTACCGGTAGTGAATGTCAGATAAGCAATGACAATGAGAGTTGTAACAATAGCCTATGCTCAGAATTTGGTAGCCTACTGTCTACAAAAAATCACAAAGTATCGTTTAGTTTTCACAAAAAAAAAAAAAATTCTAAAGATCAACTGACGGCCAGGTGTTTCAGACGGTTTCATTATTTACTGACTTACAGCAGTGTTCTATCTATCTATCTATTGCCTGACGCCGTGATCCCCGAAGGGGTGCCCACGAACGAACCGCCCCCATGCACTTCTGTCCCCGGTCAGTCGACGCCCTCCCCCCAATCAGCCACCACCTTCGTTCATGTACTCCCTCACTCCATCCTTCCACCTCATATTCGGTCTACCTCTCCCCCTCTGTCCCTCCACCTCGCTCTCATACACCCTCTTAGTCATTCTCTCGCTTTCCATACGTTCCATATGGCCGAACCATCTCAAGTTGTTCCTTTTCACACTTTCCAGCACATCTACCTCCACACCACACCTCCTTCTTACTTCCTCATTAGTCTGTCTATCCATCCATGTAACTCCGCACGCACTCCTTAAGTAATTCATTTCCACTGCTCTCACTCTTGGTCTGAGTCTCTCAACCAACGTCCATGCTTCGCTTCCGTAAGTCAGTGTCGGGATTACCACACTGTCATGCAAGGACTTCTTCACTTCCATACTGACCACCCTATTTCTTGTTACTGCTTTTAGCGTTCCTACAACCCTCTTCCCCTGTTGTACCCTCTCCCGCACCGCTTCATCCATAGTCCCATCTTTACTCAACACACTGCCCAGATACTTAACACTTAACGAGCGGCCTATGCGGGTTCTTTATTTATATGTACCGCACAGCGGGGTGTTTTTAGCCAAAATAGGGCTGTTTACGTGATCATTTTCATGCCTAAATAAGACCCAGAACGTAAAACAAGTACCTATCCCTGAAGGCATAAACAGAGCTTTCGAATGACACCATAACGATCCTTGTATGATGGATAGTTTTCTTGCAATAACCGTGCCAACGCGAGTGCAAAAAAAAGCAGGTAATTCGGTACTTTCGGTACTAATTGAGTATGTAGCGAGTGAGAGAGGGAGGAGGGAGCTGAGATTTGTGTCAGTAGGTTCGCCGCGGTGGTCTGGAGCAGTCATACGCTCGCTAGTCTCCTGCCACCACTTGTCTCTCTCTCTCAGCCACATTACGTGCTGAAATTGCCACTCGACCTATGTCGAGCGCCGCCACATAGTCCAGCTTTATTTAACTCGACTTATGTTGCTCGCCGCTAATTAAGGGTTAAAAGAGTTGACGATCTCCATAGTTCAGCTTCACCTCACACTCTGTGACTTCACCCCTTTCGAAGACCATAACCTTGCTCTTCCCCGTATTTACCTTCAAATTCCGTTTTTCGCACACTGTTTCAAACTCATTTACTAGACCCTGCAACTCCCATTCATTATCACTCATCAGAACTGTATCATCCGCAAACAGCAGTATAGGTAGCTTCCACTCAATTCCCTCCCTTTTCAGCGATACACCAACATCCACTGCTCTTGATAGTATTTCTTTCATAACTCCATCCATATATACAGTAAACAACCACGGGACATCAAACACACCCCTGTTTCAAACCAACATTCAGGTCAAAGAACTCGCTCTGCTCACTCTCCACACGTACTGCCGCCTTTGCACCCTCATACATGCTCTTCACTGCTTTCAGCAACTTGCCCTCTACTGCGTATATTCTAAGTACTTTCCACAAACCTTCTCTATCCACTCTGTCATAGGCCTTCTCCAAGTCCATAAAGGCAACATACACCTTTTGTTTCTTCTCCAGATACTTCTCCACAACACAATTTCAGGGTAAAAATCTGATCTACACATCCTCTTCCCTTCCTAAAACCCTCCCTGCTCGTCGCCTATCCATTTCTCCGTTCTCACTCTCACTCTCTCAATCACTACCCTACTGTATACCTTCCCTACTACGCTTAGAAGACATTTTCCTCGGTGGTTACCACACACTCCTCTTTCCCCTTTGCCCTTATATAGGGGGACTATTATGCCAGTCTTCCAGTCATCGGGTGCACTCCCCTTTCCCATGCTAGTTTGCACATTTTCCATACCCATTCTAATCACCTATCTCACCACCATACCTCAACATTTCCCCACACACTCCATCTGTTCCTGGTGCTTTCCCCAACTTCACTCTTTTCATGGCTTCCCACACTTCTGACCTCCTGATCCCCACCTCCTCCTCCCTACTTCTCTTCTTCTTCTCCCTCCCATACCATATCCAGCTATGTTTGCTGGCTCTTCATTCCTTTCATTTAGCAACTCACTGAAGTACTCCCTCCATCTTTCGACTCTCTCTTGCTTCTCGGCTAGCATTCTCCCATTCTTATCTTTCACACCCTTACTGTTTCCCTTGCTACCTTCCCTAACTTTCTTGACTTCTTTCCAGAACAGTTTCTTACTCTCCCTCCATTTTACACTCAGATTCCTTCCAAATTCCTCATCTACTTCCTTCACTACTCTCTTCACCACCCTCTTACTCTCCACGTACCTCGCTCGTTTCTGTCTCTCGGAATCTCATTCCCTCTGCTACCCAACCACTCTCTATATGCTTTCTTCTTTTCTTCCCACAGCTATTCGTACCTCTTCTGTCCACCATGCTGTACCTTTCACTCCCCTCCCTCTTCTCCTCACTCCACACACCACCTCACATGCTGCACAGATCTCATCCTTAAACACCTTGCTCATCTCCTCCACTTCCTCCATAACTTCCAGGTCGGACCCACCTAGTCGTCTTTCCACTGCTCTCCTGTACTCCTCCCTGATTTCCTCCTCCTGCAACCTCTCCACCCTCCTCACCATTCCACCCTCCTCTCGCCTCCCTCCCGCTCTCCTCACCCACTTCTTTTGTATCCTAACCTTAGCTACCACTACATAATGATCAGACAGACCCCCTCCAATACCCCTATACACCCTACCTCCATCACAGATTTCTTCATTCGTTCATCCACACATACATAATCAATCAAGGACTTCGTTCCACCACTGTCTTATCCTTCATCGTCAACATCCGTTTCCACGTGTACCTGTGGATCATTCTGTGTCGGAAGAAGGTGTTGGCTATCCACAGCCTCCTCCCCACACATACGTCCACAAGTGCACTACCATTCCCATTCACCTCTGATGGTACCCCCCACCCTCCCACCACTCCCTCAACTTTCCTATCACCCACCTTACCATTCATATCCCCAATCAGAAATATCTTTCGTCCTTGTCAAACTTCTCCAGGCACACCTCCACATTCACCAGAACTCCTCTTTCTTTTTTTCAAGTATATCCTCTGTCGGGCATACACGCATACAATCACCCACGTTTGTATTCCTACTTTCATTCTCACCCACACAATCCTTGAACCCACAGACCCATACTCTCTTACACATTCCTTCCATTTGCTACTTACAAACAAACATGCACCTTCTCTCGCTGTTCCTTCACTCACTCCAGCACACACACCCATTCCACACTCCCACTCTCTCACATCTGAACCTTTCTATTTGGTCTCTGTCATTCCACATACATCCAGCCTGGCATTCACTATAACTTCCAGAACCTCTCTCTCATTTGTGCCATCATTCATGCCACTAACATTCCACGTAGCCATTCTCAGAATGTCCGAAGGCATGTCCTTAGTCGGTCGTGGTTCGTCAACGTTGGTTCCGTCCGCATCCGAGGCTGTTCGTTCGTTTTTCCTTGCTTCGATATTTTTTCCGGGTGGGGGTCGCAAGCCCACCGACCCAACCTCTTTAGTCGCCTCTTACGACACGCAGAAGGCACGTGGGGCATATTCTATTCCCTAACCCCCAGGGGGTTACAGCAGTGTTGCGTTTTATATATTTGAAGATATATGACACCCAATTGAATTATATTGGTCAACAATGAATTACGCAAATCCGTAATGAACAGTTCCAAATCACGTTAAGACTAGATTTGTATATGATTTATCTATATATAGCCTACTGTAGTCTCACTATATAATATCGTATTCAAAACACCTTTCATCATCCATGAAGCAATTATTTGAAGATTTATATTATTTGAATGATGTGGGTCGTACAATAAAATATGAAAATTCGTAATGAACATTTTCAAAATGCGCCAAGCATATATGGTGCCGAGTTCGTGCGTCGAGTTGGGGCGACGAGCGAGACAAGTTCGTATCTGCGCCGACTTCGAGGCATTCGGAGTCATCTGGTGGTGTCAGTGAATACCCGCTGAACACCAGTCAGTCCGCATTTAACATTCGAGGGAACAAGACTTCCCTCTCGCAATTCTCTCACATATTTGTTTATACTTATTTATTTATTGGCATTTACATCTTCGTTTATTCATTTTGTATATTAACGTAACTCAGACGGATTCAAAGGACGTGTGTGTGGCTTGTGTTTGTCCCTCCTATTGTACCTGCAGAGTTATATGCGTTTTCCTATATAGTTGTTCTTCCTTTCTATGTTTCTTGAGCCGCAACCATGGCTTTGTTATGGTAGCCAGTATACTTTGGTATTGGTGGAGGGATACGAATATATTCCTCGCTGGCATAACTGTGATTATTTATTTCCTGCAGTGGCGTGTGTTGATTACCAGCCAATAGTTATTTACTTCTTTTATGTGCATACATTCAGTTGGGGGTCCAGACTATTGGGGCGCCTGGTTCGAAGTAGAGGGTGGAGGACTTCATTAGTCTTTTCGTTACAGGGAGGATTACTTCGGCCCAGGCCAACCAATGGTCTGGACAACTTAAGTGGGTGGTGGTTGATTGGAGTTTTATTTTGACCAGTGTTTGATTCATTAAGTTTGCATTCAATATTGGCATGTATTTAACGTAATTGCATTAACGTAACTTAAATCAGAGTTTCTCTTCTTTGTGCAGCTTAGGAAGGATCCTCCTCAGTATTGTCATTCGGTACTGAGTTTTGTTGATAGTTGTGGCTCAAGATATCTTTTCACCACAACTAGGGGTTTCAGTTTCTGCATTGTGTGTATAACGGAACCAGTTGGGGGACTGTCTGCACCTTTGGTCCCCAGAGAGCCTGTACGTTGCGAATGAGCTCTGTTCTGTTGCGATAGGCTGTGTTACGAGTTGAGGCTACGGAGGTGCTGAGTATTTACTTGTCTGTGTTAGTCCATGGAATAGAAGCCTCTATTGTCAGTCGTAGCAGTAGTAAGATGAAGAAATTGGGTTTTGGAAGCATTACAGGCAACAAGAGTTTCTCTGCCTATTAAAAACTGTAGTTAAATCAGAAAGTAAGTATTGCATGGCTTCATTACGTATGTTTTTGAGAAATTGCTGGCTTGGGCGTTCAGGAAAACTAATTAAATAGTGTAAGGTAGAGTCATCTGCTGTGTATAAATGGATGGGACTGGAGGTACAGTTGAGAAGATCATTTGTGAAAATTAGAAAGAGAATGGGAGTTAGGACAGAGCCCTGAGGCACACCAGAGTTGATAGGATGAGGAAGTGAGCAATGACCGTCCACAACTGTAGCTATGGAACGGCCAGAAAGGAAATTATAGACAAAGGCACAGATGGAGGGATAGAATCCGAAGGAGGGTAGTTTAGAAATTAAAGATTTGTGCCATACTCTATCAAAGGCCTTTGATATGTCTAGTGCAATAGAAAAGGGCTCGCCGAAGTCCCGAAAGGAAGATGACCAAGAGTTAGTAAGATATGAAATAGGATCACCAGTAGAGCGACCCTTAAGGAAACCATACTGGCTATTTGAGAGTTGATTATGAGAGAGAATTGCTTCAGAAAATTGGAAGCAAGAATAGTTTAAAACACTTTTAGAGATACAAGAGATGAGAGAAATGTTACCATAGTTGGAGAGTTGAAAGCGGTCACCCTTCTTTGGGACAGGTTGAATGAGAGCAAACTTCCAGCAAGAAGGGAACACGGAGGAGAGACAGAGACGAAAGAGTCAGCACGGAAGCACTGTGTTTTAGTACAACAGGGGGAACACCGTCCGGACTGTACACCTTCTTAGTATTAAGCCCAGAGAGGGTAGAAAATACATCTTTAGAAGAGATTAGGATATTAGGCATAAGTAGGAGAGGGGGGTGGAGAGGGATGGATAGAAGCGGAATCATCCAAGGTGGAATTTCTAGCAAAAGTTTGAGCGAAGAGTTCAGCTTTGTCAGAGGAAAAGGGGAGGGAAAGACGAGGAAGGAAAATTGTCATAATATACTCGTAGAGAGCTTACATAACATACACATAAGTAGTTACGTAACATATATTGTATGTGTGTGCAAAACTGTATATACATGGGCCAAAGTGCCTTTCTACTCAAGAATACCCAGATCAAAGCCTGCAGGCCTTGGAACACTCTCCCTGAATCCATCCTTCCCTCATCTTATGACTTAAATTGCTTCAAACCCTGTGTTTCCAGATATGTTGGCTCGAACATTCCTTGATTTTAGCCCTGTCACTCTTTCAACGCTTGAGGAGGCACTCGTCACAGGCAGTTTTGCCATTTGTCTCCCTCATCCACATATAAAATAACACCATATGTGCTTCTTATCTTTCAATGGGTAGGTGATAATGTCAGGGGCAGGGGGCGAGGTTTATGATGGTTAGGAAGGTGGCAGGGAAATGTAAATAGGTTAACATTGAGTACCTTGGGGTTGATTGCAGTGTTTGTCCCTGCATATAAGTAAAGATAAATATATATCATATATAGGTAGATGGACTGATAAATAAATAACATAGAAAATCAATGCAACAAGATATATTGATTAATATTATGTATATATGTATATTTATCTATAGTCAAATTAGGAAGATAGATAAATTGATAGACAAACAATATTAGAAACAGTATTTATTGAAAAAAGGGAAAACAAATTTTTATATATATATAAAGTGGTACTCTATCGATAACTATATTTATGATATGCATTTACTATGCATATCAGAGGCCGTCTTACACTGTTATTCTCAATTATATCTTAAACCATTTGTTGGATTCAGCTGATATCTTAGCACAGCGTGTTGCACACCCCTACCTAATGCACGCGTTGTATAGTAGATCACTATCTGTGATTAATTATGAGTTTACTCTTGATTAATGATGATTCTGAAGCCAAATCCTTGCATTTAGCGTCCACACTTTCGAATGAGGGAGGTGGTCCCCCCTCCAGCTCCAACAACCCCCCCTAATACAGACTTCCTGTTACCCCCTTCTCGCCTCCCTCATCCCTCTCCCCCCGCCTCCCTCATTACTCACTCTCGCCCACCCACTCCCATCGTTATAGTAAACGTGTTGTTTATATTGTATTGATGTATATTGTATATTATGTGTTTATGTATTTAATTAACTAACTTTATTTATTACCATTCCTGCGTATTCTAATATGTCTGTGTATGCAATATAGGAGTAGTGAAAAGACCATGGAGGTAAGACGTCTCTCTCGTTGTTAAAGTCTGAATAACCATATTTGTCCTATTGAGGTAATGTAATTACGTACCTGTAAATGTAGATTTATATAGCTATGCTATCGTGGTCATTTACATGAGATTTGGTAGCGGTTTGAATGGGGGAAGCACGGGCGGGAAGTCTATAATAATGTACGGAACGCAACTGACATAATTGTATATAATTATATATATATTCATTAAAAGATTACGTTGTGAGAGTCGATAAGAATAGGACGGTAATGTACTTATTATGTTAAAAGACCAAGGTATTCAGAAAGTTTGGTCAAGCAAATGAACATGTTCTATAGTGATTGCATATGATGTATTATTATCGACGACGTGGGGGCAATATGATTATTACAGTACATCAGTGATATGTACATGAAGAATTTCCTCTTTATTAACTACTGGGGCAATTGCGATGAAAGTCCCATGAGATAATGCTTATGTGTAGTTCATAACGTAACATAATTTATATTGATATTCATGAAAACTAGAAAGTATAGGGGATATAATAATTTATTAAATTAATAATAATTTACAGTATTGTTTCTCGATAAGTAGCTTGTAGGAATACAAATAAGGCAAACAACACAGCACAGCATTTATTCATAGTCACTATCCATGAATACGTCGTCATCCCCGTCTTCGTCATCGCTGCCGATGTTGATGATGACGGGTTCCACACCCTCGTGGATATTGTCCGACTTCCAGTACCCGTCCTCAAACTTCCGGGATTGTCGAACAGCTGCCGCCCACACGTTCTGGTTGGCACAATGCCTGGCTTCTTCCAACATGGCCTGCAGGTCCGCCCGGGTAAACCGCTGGAGGGTGGAGCGCACGTGGTGCTTCATACATCCCCACACCTGCTCAATGGCGTTGAGCTCGGGGTGGCCAGGTGGCAGCCGTACAACCTCATGGCCCCACTCACGGATGGTATTGTCCACCTTGTACTGGGGCTCTGGGCGGTTCTGCTGGCAGAGGAGCAGCAGTTTGCGGCAGGTGGGAGGGATATCCCACGGTGCTCCAGCCACCTGACGAGGTCCGCTTTCTTGGTCGCCGTGGTAGGGCATCGACTCTCCTCCATCAGTTGGCTGTGATATGGTGCATTATCCAGCACCAGTACTGATGGCTCGGGCAGTAACGGCAGGAGGTGCCTCGTTAGCCAGCGGAGGAACAGCTCACCGTTTATCTCACCATGGTAATCGCCATGGGTGCTCTTGGCCGTGTACCACAGGTACGAGCCCTCAACGAAGCCATTGGTCGTGCCAGCTGGGACCACCACGAATCGCTCCCCTTCTCCGGGCGGCACCTGACGACTGTAGGTGGAGCTGGTGGCAGCCTGTGTAGTGTCCACCCACTCCCTGTTGTGGCCCATTCTGGTGGTGAACCAGGTTTCGTCAACATACACCACCTGCCTTCCCTCCTTCCGGTGGCGCTGTAGAGCCCGGAGAGCGGCAATCCGGCGGCACACGACATCCAGTGATTCCCTCCTTACATACATTTTCCGCTGCGATATCTTGTATCGGAATCCCATGGTATGCAAGAGCCGCCAAACTGTCATCTCTGACGTACCCTCCGGGATAATTTCAGCCGTTTTTAAGTCCTTCACCAGGGACCGACCGTGAAATGTAGCTTGTCGGCAAACTTGCGGTGAACATAGCGGCGAATGGCGCTGACAGTGAAGTCATCATAAATGGCCGATGCTGGTGGTGGTGGCTGTGTCGAAGGGGGGGACGTGGTGGCATGGTGGGCAATGTTCCTCACTCCCACCGCTGTCATACCCATGGTGTGAGCAATGCGGTCGTAAGGCCTGTGTGCAAAATACTGCATGTTATTAAACATAATTATTTGTATTTGTTCCCTCCTGTTTAAGTCATGAGGTAGCTATGTAATGCAATATATGTTACATTGAATTATTAACTATTATGTATGAATGATTTACATATATTTATTAAATGTGTACATATTGTGCACAATAGAAAACGAGGTAAATTATATAGAGCATGTTTTGTTGCACAGGAAGACCTATTACCATCAACATCATCCCAATAAATGATCTGTGAGTCTATTATAGACATTATCAAATGGTGGGTGATGTGGTGGAAAGGGGTATTGGGGTGTAACACTGACCCACAACCTTATCATCAGTGTTCCCACATGCGGAGACAATGAGGCAATTGATACAGTGATGTATAAGTATGTAGTCTTTGTATTGCAGGAGTGCCTCATATGGCTACCAGCTGGTGGGCTGGGTCTCCTTCATTTTATGACTCTCAGACAGATGGGAGGATGGATTTTCAATGGAGCGTAGTAACTATACATAATAGGCCAAAGTATGTGCTTACCTATTCACACTTATGTATGTCCTTCCGCGGGTCTTCTCAATTCTATACAGAGTCACAAGCCGCAGCACAAACGCAGTCCTGCAGCCACGTGGGACCACCATCCTCATTCGAATGTGTGGACGCTATATGCCAGGATTTGGCTTCAGAATCATCATTAATCGAGAGTAAACTCATAATTAACCACAGATAACGATCTACTATACAACGCGTGCATTAGGTAGGGGTGTGCAACACTCTGTGCTAAGATATCAGATAAATCCAACAAATGGTTTAGGAGATAATTGAGAATAACAGTGTATGACGGCCTCCGATATGCATTAGTAGTTAATTAAATACATAAACACTTAATATACAATATACATCAATACAATATAAACAACACGTTTACTATAACGATGGGAGCGGGTGGGCGAGAGTGAGTAATGAGGGAGGCGGGGGGAGAGGGATGAGGGAGGCGAGGAGGGGGTAACAGGAAGACTGTATTGGGGGGGGGGGGGGGGGGGGTGGGGGGGGGACCACCTCCCTCATTCGAATGTGTGGACGCTAAATGCCAGGATTTGGCTTCAGAATCAACATTAATCAAGAGTAAACAAATAATTAAACACAGATAGCGATCTACTATACAACTCGTGCATTAGGTAGGGGTGTGCAACACGCTGTGCTAAGATATCAGATGAATCCAACAAATGGTTTAAGAGATAATTGAGAATAACAGTGTAAGACGGCCTCTGATATGCATTTTTTGTTAGTAGGTTGCACATAAGCTTACATAGGAGATTATATAGTTTGTTTATACATACAAAGAAAACATATACCGTTATATAATTTTGTGATGTCAGTTTTTCGTAGCTTACAATTTATTTTCCATTTATAATCATCTTAGTGTTCTCTTCACAATCTAGACAAAAAAATAGTATATTTTTTGTCCTGGCAACATTTATAAAAGTTACAGTAGGCTACCCCCTTTTTAGGACACTCCACGTCGACAGGCTTTGAACACGAAGTTTTTATATTGTTTGTTACCGCTATATATTTGTGTTCCTTCCTCCCCCAACCCCCCTCTCTCTTTCTATCTCGCACACACACACACACACACACACGCATTCTCTCTCCTATCTCTCTCTCTCTGTCCACGGAATTCTTTAATATGTTAATATTCATGCCACAATTGAAGGAAAGTCCTAAAAAAAAAAAAAAAATGTTTAGCCAATGTATGTATATTAATCTTTTGACCTATCTATCTCTGTAGTAAAACAAAATAGACCATCTACTTAAACATAATTCTGAATCATTTAAGGTTTTACACATTTCTCGCCCCTTCATTTTATGGTAATGTCATTCCATTATGATTCTGACAGCATTTTATCTATCTATTGCCTGACGCCGCAATCCCCGAAGGTGTGGCCACGAACTAACCGCCCCCATGCACCACTGTCCCCAGTCAGTCGACGCCCCTCCTCCCAACCAGCACCGCCTTCATTCATATACTTCCTCACTCCATCCTTCCACCTCTCCCTCTCTGTCCTTCCACCTCTCCCTCTCTGTCCTTCCACCTCGCTCTCGTACACCCTCTTAGTCAATCTCTCGCTTTCCATACGTTCCATATGGCCGGACCATCTCAGGTTGTTCCTTTTCACACTCTCCAGCACCTCTACCTCCACACCACACCTCCTTCTTACTTCTTCATTCGTCTGTCTATCCCTCCATGTAACTCCGCACACACTTCTCAAGAAACTCATTTCCACCGCTCTCACTCTTGGTCGAAGTCTCTTCCCGAACGTCCATGCTTCGCTTCCGTAAGTTAGTGCCAGGATTACCACACTGTCATGCAAGGACTTCTTCACTTCCATACTGACCACCCTATTTCTTGTTACTGCTTTCAACATTCCTACAACCCTCTTCCCCTGTTGCTCCCTCTCCCACACCTCCTCATTCACAGTCCCATCTTTACTCAACACACTGCCCAGATACTTAACGCCTTAAGAGCGGGCCCGTCAGTAACGTCTACTACCCGCCAAGCGGGTAGTTTTACCCTAAACGACCTTGTTTCCGTGCTCTTTTTCATGCATAAACAAGAGCCAAAGCGTAATACAATTATGTATCCCTGAAAGGGCGTTAATTGAGCTTTCCAATGACACCATAACCATCCTTCTACGACCACTGGTTCTCTTGCAAACGATCGTGCAACACGAAGGAAAAATCGCTAATATAAGGTAATTTCCTTACGTAATTCCCTGTGTAGCGAGGTAATGGGTGTGGATGAGTGAGGAGGGGAGGTTAGTTGCGGCGCTGGGACCGTGCCGAGCGGTCAGAGTGAACCTACGCTCCTCCCACCGCTCGTCTCTCTCTCGGAGCCAATTATGTGCTCAAAATTGCTACCGACTTAAGGCGGGCCCCGCCACATAGTCCTTTCTTCTCTAGACCGACTTAAGTCCGGCCCCGCTAGACAAGGGTTAAAAGAGCTGACGATCTCCATAGCCTGACTGTTCAACTTCACCTCACACTCTGTGGCACAGCATTCTATAACTTTGGGATATTCTTGAATGACTTCTGAGAACGAAAGAGGCCAAAAGAATCTCTCATTAACCCTTTAATTTTCTTTGGCCCATCCAAACCATAATAAAACGATAATTGTAGATACCATACAGCTCCTCCTTGGGTTATGATATTGTGTATACCATCATTTCTCAAACTACTTCCCACACCCTATTATCCGGGTCCTACTTGTCCCTGTGTCCTTTTATTACTTATCCTTGTAATTTCTTTACTTTTCTGGGCTTATTTATTGTTTTCCTTTCCATACACTTCCTATCTTCATAACTGAACAGTATGTGTAATGATGCTTGATTCTTGTTTTAAGGGCTGTGAGGGCCCTGACACGGTGTTGGTCATAGCCGCAGCTGCCTCCGAGGAAAGAGGCTTAAACGTCAGGGACCCAGGAGGGGCAGCCGAAGTGCAACAACACACAAGGATGGAAGGAAAGGTGAAGTGATGAACGATGGTACCCGGCAGGAAGAAGCGAAGAGGCGAGGACGGTGGGACTAACACAAACTCCAGAAGCTTAAGGCGTCCGTGGCACCAACTGGAAAGTGGGGCCCACAAAGGAGCCCCGAAGAAAGCCGAAGATTTGCCGGTACCAGAGCCGACCACCGTGGGTGCCGCGTCCCTCCAGCGGGCAAGCCACGTGTCACAGGTCCAGGGAAGAGCCGGCCCCCACCAACCGGGAACAGGAAGAAAGATGGCGCAGAGTGGAGAAATTGGCACACTGGAACGAACAAAGGATGACAAAGGCAGAGCAGGGCAGCATGGAGGAAGAGGATGAAGCGAGCGGGTGCTCGCTCCTGTATTGGCAAAATTTTTCCGTCTGTGTACTCATACCTCATGCTTCCCAGTACCCTGGAAAGAAGCAAACATCCATCCAGTTCCTAAAAAAGGTGCCTCTTCAGATCCATCAAACTACAGACCAATAGCTATAACTTCCACTCTTGGCAAAGTTTTTGAAATTATATTAAATAATCACATAATTAAGCATCTGGAGAATAATAAATTAATCAGTGATAGGCAATATGGTTTTAGACGATGTCGATCAACTGCAGACATTCTTTGCCTTCTTACGCATAAAATCAACCAAGCTACAGACCAACATGGTGAAACACATACAATAGCACTGGATATATCAAAGGCATTTGATAGAGTCTGGCATCAATCCTTATTGTCGAAGATGTCACACTACGGCCTTGCATCATTAGTTTCCACTAATTTCTTCTTATCTTCATAACAGAAAAATACGTGTAATGGTAGATGGCCTTTATTCTCAATTTCACTCAATAAATGCTGGTGTTCCCCAGGGATCAGTTTTGGCCCCAACTCTGTTCCTCATTCATATCAATGATCTCATATCTACCACTCATAATCCAATACATTCCTACGCAGATGACTCAACACTCCACAGTTCCTTCACATTTACCAATTCTTTCACCCAACCCGATCTTATAAATTCAAAAATAAACACTGCAATTTCTCTGAACCGGGACCCTTTCTAGAATTAATGAATGGGGACAAGAGAATCTAGTTTCCTTTAATGCACAGAAAACCAAGTACATTCAATTTTCTAACCGACAGAATCTCACTGACTCCCATATATTTTTTAATGATGTAAATATTCCCACTTCCCCTAGTATTGACATTCTCGGTGTAACATTAACTACTAACTTGAGCTGGACACATTATGTTAGAAGCATTGCTAAGAATGCCTCTAAAAAACTGGGACTCCTGTACAGAGTTCGAGAATTCTTCACTGACGAGCAGTTGGCCGTAATATATAAAAGTCATGTGCGCTCTCAGATGGATTACTGTTCACCTCTGTGGGGTGGAAGTGGAGTGGTTGCATTGAGGCAGTTGGACAAAATTCAAAATAAAGCTATTAGATTAATCAATAACCCTGCAATCACACAGGACCTTCCTACATTAGCCATACGAGAAACGTTGCATCCCTTGCATTATTCTACAGATATTTTCACAGCAATTGTTCCGAGGAACTTGCTTCAATTGTGCCACCTCTCCACATCTTTCCCCGTAGAACTAGGGCAGCTGAGAGCGCCCATGAATTACACTTTCTCCTCCACAATGCAGAACTTCTGCTTATCAGAATTCATTTATCCCCAGAGCTACTACTCTTTGGAATTCACTTCCCTCGAATTGCTTTCCACAAACTTACAATCAACAAATGTTTAAATCCAGTTGTTACAAACATTTTATGAATGGAGGATGCCTTTAGGCACATGGACCTTTTTGTTTTATCTGTGTTTTTCCTTCCTCCGTTCATTGTCTCTTAAAAAAAAAAAAAAAAAAAAAAAAAAACACCGACGCGGCTGACTATCACCGGGACCAACTGAAGTTACCCCAAATAAAGCCATAGATTGCCCTGGGCACGCGACCGTGGTCCAGCAGAAACCTAGTATATGTAATGGTAGTTGGCCTTTATTATCAATTTCACTCCAGGGATCTGTTTTGGCCCCAACACTCTTCTTTATCCATATCAATGATCTCCTATCTAGCACTCATAATCTAATACATTCCTACTCAGATGACTCAACACTCCACAGTTCCTTTACAGTTATCAGTTCTTTCAAGCAGCCTATTATATATGCTACCAAATTAAACCCTGCAATTTCTCTGAACCACGACCTATCTAGAATTAATTAATGGGAACACACAAAATCTAGCTTCCTTTAATGTACAGAAAACCAAGTACATACAATTTTCTTACAGACATAATATTTCAGACTCCCACATAATATTGAATGATGTAATTATTCCCGCCTCCTCTAGTATTGATATCCTTGGTGTAACATTGAATGACAACTTGAACTGGATACTTCATGTTAGATCCATTGCTACAAATGTATATAAGAAAATGGGACTTCTAAATAGAGTTCGAAACTTCTTCACTGACGAGTAGTTGGCCAATATATATTAAAGTCATGTTCGTTCTCAGATGGAATACAGTTCACCTTTGTGTAATGGATGTGGAGTGGTTGCATTGAGGCAGTTGGACAACATTAAAAATAAAACTAATAAGATTAATAAATAGCCGTGTAATCACGCAGGATCTTCCTCCAGTATTCATACAAAGAAATGTTGCATCCCTTGCATTGCTCTACATATATTGTCACTGTAAATGTTCTGAGGAATTTGCGTCTATGGTACAGTCGTCCGGATTAATTCGTGTCATTTCCCCTGGACTAGGCGTTAGTAGCACTGCACGGTGGAGGGGTATCACCTCTACCTCCTTTCCTTGTTGGTTCCAAAACCCTCCCATCTTCTCTCCGACCCCAGGACTACACCCACCCTCCCTTCTCTCGCTCTCACCCAGCTACTTCTTGACCTTACCAATTGCATGTATTCTGAACAACTAATGAAGGCATGCATTGTATCATAGGTAGAGTTAAGTATGAGCTTTACTAAATTTGAAAGCAAGAGAGAGAGAGAGAGAGAGGGGGGGGGGGGAGGTAATGTTCGACGGAAACTTTACATATGATTCGAGTGATTCCTACCGATACATTTAGGCCTACCATTGAAACCTGAAAGTTTCATACCGATTAACTGATGGTTTAATACTGATGAACTATCATACTCTAATAAAACTGCCAAACTAACCCACGCGAAGTTGTATTTCCTTTGCATTGTTGTAATGGCTCAGGCTCGGCTACGTAACAAGCTTGAGACAACGAGGACCATCTGTGCCAATTCCTCCAAGAGTCTCTCTCATCAATAAACACACAAAATAAACCATTCAATTATTTTGAATTATTTATCTGTATAACATTATTTAATACTAATATAACTACTTATTAGCACCGTATACAAGAACTAAACATTTGCTTAATAATTTTCTCCACAAATTTCACTGCTTCCAGACAATTCAGGACTCATTAAGTGTAAACAGCCAATTTGCCAATACATGCTATGATTTATTGCCGAGAATGTGCCCCCGTGAGTCGGCCATGTGACTGCATTACGTGAATTCAACACTCTTAACTTAGCTATCTACCCAATCAATTGCTTTCCTAATTGGCCATAATGTAATCCTACTCTATATAAACGGGACACGAACTACCCTCGGGCAAGGTACTGTAGTTTTTGAAAAGAAGCTCCAGCTTTGAAAATATTACTTGATTTAAACAGGCTAAATAATCCTGAAGGGTTGATAACCAATATATATGCCCTATTTTTACTAACTACCCCTAGGGCACTCTTACGCTCATCTATCCATTAGGGTGGGTCTTATTTTACAGTTCCCTTTCCCTCAACATTTACGTTCACCCATACATTAGGGAAGGACTTATTCATATTGTCACCTTACCCTTAACACCTTGCAATAAGGTTACTCTATTTTATCAGGTATCTTGTGTTGTAACCAAGTTAAGGGGGGCGTCCGCTATGGCTATGTAGCAATATGGGTTGAAACATAGCAAATTGTGTTAAATACTCCCTGAGTAATGGCAAGACTTAGAGTATCTACTCCACATAATACTATTGAAAGCTTCACACCTATTCAAGCTTATTCTCTTGAGATAACTTTCAAGATAATTGGAATTCACATTTGTCAAGAATAATTACTAAGAGTTATAATATTGAACTGATCTATAATTCTTCTACTACAATACCACTCTGTATAACAGTTTTGTGTATAACCAAATAATCTCATTATACCTTATATATAATTATATAAGTGTGTATATCTACCCCTCATACCTGGTATATCCATAAACACTATACAGTAACGTTAACCCTACTAGTAACGGTAATAATTAGCAGCTTCAGGTTAGGTTTTGTTTATTTCATATTTTTAATGTGCAGGAGATGGTGGTCGAGAGATGTGTGTGAAATACTTAATTCCTTCATCAGGTGTTCAGAATAAATGTAATCGGTGTGGTGCCAGAAGTCGCTCCTAGCTGGGTAAGAGCGAGAGCAGGGAGGGGAGGATGGGTGTAGTTCTGGAGGTCGGAGAGAACATGGAGGGGTTAGGTGGGGGTATGGAACCAACAAGGAAAGGGGGTAGAGGGGATACCTCTCTACCGTGCAGTGCTACTAACAGGGAAAATGAAACGAATTAATCCTGACGACTGTACCACCTCTCCGCAGAAGTATGGCATCTGGAAAGGCTCATGTATTTACACTGTCTTTCCACAATGTAGAACTTATGCTTATCAAAATTCAGTTATCCCCAGAACTTCTACTCTCTATAATTCACTTCCATGGAGTTTCTTTCCATAAATTTACAATCCACAACAGTTTAAGTCCAATTGTTAAAATTTTATGAATGGATGATGGCTTTAGGCACTTGCACCTTTTTGTTTTGTCTTTGTGTTTCTTTCCTCTAGTTGTGGTAATTTAAATAAAATACTCCTATCTCTTCTACTTTACCACTCACCTTATATCTTATTTTCATGTTATTCCTCTCTTCTCAATTCCCACTTATCCCTCTCATTATGCGGTCCACTCATCCCTCTGGAGTTAAGCTGAGCTAACGAATGACGATGACCTGACAGTTGTTTTCATTTGAAGGTTCGAGGTGGGTATTATCCGTGGCCTCCATACACTACACAATAAACTTTGTGATAATTGTGTTTTTTATTTATGTGACGAATAGTTGATGCATCTTTCATTCATGATTAGGTTGAAGAAAGATAACAGTGCATGGACTGCTACAGAGGTTGTAAACCTTGACATTTAAATTAAACCTGTATATGTAAACATTGTATATACAGTATATATATATATATATATATATATATATATATATATATATATATAGTAGGCAGTGTCCACCAACCTTGAACTGTCTTCGTGGTGCGATGTATAAGGTGTTGATTTTCGGTGTGAGCATCCTGGGTTCGAGTCCACGGACTGCCACATGTGTTTGTAAATTTCATTAATCGATTTTAGGAGTATTGTTGGTTGTTGGAAGGAACATAATAATATATATATATATATATATATATATACAGTATATATATATGAGATTTTTTTTTTTTTTTTTTTTTTTGCATTTAGCTCTTGACCCCGGGCTAGGGATGTTATTGGTTTTCCCTCCCCCGGGCATTTTTACGCGTTCATGTTTTTTTACTCGTTCATGTTTGTTTACTCGTTCTAGCTCTGAAAAGGATAGTGAAGAAAAACAAATGTGCGTGAAAATGTACTTGGTTTGGCCTGCACGTAGACACCAAAATTCGTCCCCAGATGGTCTCTGCCCTTGACAGTGAAGAGAAGTAGCGAGTAGTTTTGGCGTAAGTCTTGTCGAGCCGAGACCAGCAGCGTTCGGATGCCTGACGTGCGTGGTCGACATGCCTTTGTTCGAACCTCATTGCATGTTTCTATGGATTAAGTTCATATTAGAACCTTTTGGTTTACATTTATTTTCCCAGTGTCACAAGAGGGCCGTGGTCTAGGCTTAGCTTGGGTCGATGAAGCCATTGACCGCTGCATTACGCAGGACGATTGATTGGACGAGGTCAAATGGTATGCGACAACTTTGTGTCCATACCGAGGGTTTAAGTGAGACTGATTGTGTGCGGTATGAGTGCTAGTATCCTATGCAGTTGCTAGGTACTACCAGATGTCTCACCATTCAGTGCTTTCAGCGGGAAAAGTAAAACGTCTGAGGTTATTCCCTGGGGCTCCCCACAAGAACATCTGAGGACATTCCCTGGGGTGCAGGGGTTAAATCATTCTTTCAGATTTAGAAATGTTGGACACTTACTTGTGGCTTAACAAATATTTATATATCTACCTACACTACTGTAGAAGCATAAAGAGCTTATTAAAATTCAAGGGATCTGTGGTATAAAGGAATAAATAAATATACCTTTGACCTTATCCGGTGACCTTGAGTCTTTTATACAGTGTTCTCTAGGATGAGTGTTCCATTAACAATCAAAGTATGTTTGCCTAAACTGGTAAACAACTAGCCAGTCCGATTAGGAAAACACACGAAACAATAGGTTAACGAACTTCATCTTGACTTTTAAAATATTTGTTTGAAAAAAGGCTACTTTAGACAGTCTTAGAAAACTGTCTGAAAGTAACTAGACATTTGACAAGAGTTAACTTAGCTTAGTGAGAATATATTCAGGAGTTCAGGGGATGATTTCCAACACTCTTGTTTTGACATTTAACCTTGACCTTTAAACTTGTGTTTTGGCATATTATATTAAATTTCGGTCATTATAATATTGATGTTAATTCCACGTAACACTGACTTTACTAAAGTTTGATTAAAAAAGTATATTTATACATATTTTCCTTAACTTTACCCTGTATGTAGGATTGCATTTCTTGTTTGTATGATTTTTTTTTGTTTTTTGGGGGGGGGGGCTATGTGGATGAGGGAGACAAAAGGCAATCCTGCCTGTGACAAGTGCCTCCCCCAAAGTTGAAAGAGTGACAAGGCCAAAATCAAGGAATGATTGAGCCAACATGTCTTGACACACAGAGTTTAAAGCAACATAAATCATAGGATGAGGAAAAGATGGATTCAGGGAGAGAGTTCCAGAGATCAGCTGTTGAATAGAAAGAAGATTGGGAGTATCGTTTCTCTCTTTGGTTGGACAGCTGAACAGGGTTAGGGTGGGATTGTATTGCAAGACGGGTGCAACGTCCCCTATGTAGAAGAGGTGTTATACACTGAGAGAGCTCTGTGGAACACTTTATTGTAATAGCGATAGAATAGCGAGAGAATAGCGAGATAAATGCAACATTGCATCGAAGAGAGCGAGATTGCAGAGAATCTGTGATTGGACATGAGCTAATGAGACCAAAGGCGTTCTGTTCTACTTTGTCTAGACGTGGTGTGAGAGGATCCTCCCCACACAAGCGAACAATACTCATTACATGGACGCACAGAGCAAGAAGCTGTGAGGGGGTAAAGAACCCCCTGATAAGGTTGAGTACACCCAGCTTCTAGTAAGCCATTTTAGCAAGAGTGGTAATATGTCTCAATTAGTATCCATAAGAGATACGAAAATATAAGTTGACCTTGACCCTTGACTTTTATATTTATCTGATAATTACTATAAGTGTTATGTAAGTTGATACAATTTCACCGAATTTTGTGAAGCTTGAATAAATAGTAAAGAGCAAAGTAAGTAAACCTTTTATTTAACATTACCTGCGACAACGACCATTTTATAAAGCGTTATATTTGTTCTCGCATGCTCTTCGCCTAGGCATTCTGGATATAATGTGTTTATAATGATTTCATTGTAATGTACTGTACAATTGCCCAGGTAAATTCTGCTCTCGTCGTGATTCATAATTATGTATTAAAGTAAAATTATTATGAATGAATTGCGAGTGTGTTTATTTAATTATCTATTAACTAATCATATGAGATAACCACTGCATTAGAATCTACATTCGTAATTCAATAATGCTCATTCTATTTCCTGGTATACGATCACGGAGAGAAGAACTTATATACGCAACTGTACAATGTCTTCCAGGTCATCACTGTTCCTTGGATTTGAATCCTCCGTGATTTTATACATGGACAGAATCACAGCATAACATTGATTCAAAGGGATAATTTTCTATAATACAGTTAGCTGGTCCTATTATGAGACTACTACATAGGATAACACGTTTCAAATTAATTCGCACTAATTTTCCATTCATGCAAACAACTATGTGCGTAAGTCCTTGCGCATATTGTTATCTCTCTCTTACAACCACTCTATTTCCCACTCTCACTCTCTCTCTCTCCTGTACAAACATCGCCTTTAATCTTGAAAGAGTGCTTGTAAACGAGTTTTATTTCTTCCAAGGAATGTACATAGTGTAATTGTGTAGCAAGTTGCTAGTTAATGGTGTAGGTTTAGTGTGTGTGTGTGTGTTACTCCAACGTATCTTAATTTTGGGCTCTAGAATAGTGTTCAATATAAAGGGACACTAGCTGCAGGCTGTCTTGTCCTTTGTCTCCTTCTTACGCATAGATTTTTTTTTTTTTTTTTTTTTTTTATATGATCCATCGTTAGCTAAAAAAAAGTAATGTTCATGGGAAGTGAACAAAAGAGTAATCTAATTAGAAGTTTAGGTGGCTTGGTATTTCCCTTACAATATCCCGGAATTATTAGCTGCCTTTTTCTAATAACATTTGGTTATAGTTCAGCGAGTGTATACGTTTCAGGATATAAGGATTTTTTTTTTTTTTTTTTTTTTTTTTTTTTGCGAGTATTAGACGATATTACTCCTTAAATTATCTAACTACCAAAATTCCTATATAACTTAAATACAATTATCTAACCATAGAAATAATGCGTCCTCGTATACTAAGAGGGTAACTCCAGGCATAACCACTATAGCCATATTTCAACAATACACAAATCAACCCTTCATCTTCTCTCACTACTTTCGGTGTCTCATTTTCCTCTGATCTCTCTTAGAAAAATCATATTACCACTCTTGCTAAAACAGCTTCCCAGAAACTGGGTGTGTTCAACTGCCTCAGGGGGTTCTTTTCCCCTGTACAGCTTCTTGCTCTGTATTGGGGCACAGTGCGTCCATGTATTGAGTATTGTTCGCATGTGGGGAAGGATCCTCTCACACCACACTTCTAGACAAAGCATACAAGAAAGCCTTTCGTTTCATTAACTCACATCCACTCACCGATTCTCTGCAACCTCTCTCTTTCCCGCAATGTTGCATCTCTCTCACTATTCGACCCCTATTTCAATTATCAGTGTTCCTCAGAGCTCTCTCAGTGTATACCACATCCTCTACGTAGAGCACGTAGTACCCATCTTGCAACACAATCCCACCCCTACTCTATGGAACTCTCCAACCCAAGAGTTAAACGATATTCCAAATCCTACTTCTATTCAACAGCTGAGTTCTGGAACTCTTTCCCTATGTCCAGGCATTTGGCTCCTTGATCTTGGCCCTGTGGGGATGGCCCTCATCACAGGCAGGTTTGCATTTTGTCTCCCTCATCACATAGACAAAAACAACTTCATAGTGAAAACTCTATTTGTACGTGCATATCTTATATACATTATATAGACATATTAATCACATTTCCAATTAGAATCCAACTATTTTATTGCTATATTTATACATTAATATGAGGAACATACGCACTCATAATTATAACGATACATACTAATATATAAGTAATTAGTTGATACCTTGTGGTATATGTCCTTCTGAAGCTGAATAATTTTGACTTCTATCATGACATTAGGCACATGGACAATACATTACTAAATATTATCCACTATATATAAATATGGAAAACCAAGAAGATTTGAGACATACATATAACAAGTTTAATAACACAAGGTTGGTGGGATTATTCTTTTGCACTATAACCTTTTATTTTTCCAGATATCACAGAAAAAAAGGAAGGAACCTTTATTGCTGTTGTGCCGTATAGGAAGGTAACAGAGGCACACACATACACACACAAACGCACATACAAAAAGATCACACTCCGGCACATACACACAATTTGTTTATCTCTTGTCACCATTAATGATATTTGTTCAGTCCAGTTCACATTTATCTCCCTTCCATGATTCACAATTTATTTCTTTATATATATCATTGCTTTAAGGGGCAGATATTTGTTTTTTTGAACTCCTTCTCCCTCATGCTTAGCCCCATTAGTTTTGCGATTTTAAGACGTTCAGCCCATTAGTTTGGTGATTTTAACACCTTCCGCCCCATTCCGTTGTCAATTTTAAGACCATTCGTGCAAGTTATGTGTGGATTTTTCCCTGGCGAGCGATAGAAAGCCTGTAATTTTAAGAGGAATCAGTCTTCGGCCGGGACACTTTTCTACCGAAAAATTTGTATTATTATCTTGAAGGGGGGTCCAGGGGTTGTTTTTCTAAGCTTGATGGAGGTCTAGCGAGGAAACTAAGAAATAAATTAATAAATGAATGAATAGACCAAAAAAAAACACCAGCCACAAGCCCCTTAAATGTAATGCTTCCTCTGTGGCCCGGATTGGATAGCTGCCGCCTGGTGAGTAGTGGTGGGTGTATGATTATCTTGTGGCATGGTTTAGTAGGATAGCCTATGGATAGGTCAGTTGTGAAACAAAAGGTATTGTGGTTGGGTGGGATTTAAAATTAGTGCAGCTACATAAATGATATATGCTCCATTAATTTTAGATAAATTAAAAGAAGCTCGTGATTGGCGGACCGTGTGGAGGGTTGTTTGGATGTTGAAAGTTAAAGGCCCTTCACACATAGGCATTTTTGGCCTCCATGGCCACGACAAAGAAATTCGGCACTAATCGGAGAATTAATGGGCATAATCTCAGCGTGGGACGACCATGTTAAACCTTGGGAAGACAGAACCACAGTGACAGACGACGGCACCAGAACTGTGTTGTGACTGTGGTACAACTGTGGTACAATGGCGGCACAAGGAGCTTGGCCACATAATCACCACCATCACTGTACCTACAACACCTACCTGTTCAACCTTTCTGATGTGAGGTGATGTCAGTGAAGGGTTATTTCCAAAATAATAATACAAACAGAAACAGTGAGGGAAGCCAGACAGATAAAACAGGAGTTCCAGCAACTCCTTATCGCATTCCTCGCCTGGGTATTGCCCTGCTCGACTGGTGTTTACAATCAACTCACTTGACAAGGCTTGGACATTCACGAGTAATATGACAAGGTGAGATGTATATATAAGCTTCTTCTGTACCAAGAGACTACGGAGGACCATGTGCTACCATTTGTATGATCATATAATAATCCAGCGTCTACTGTGATACTTCCTTCCAGACATATTGGGTTTATAGATATTGAGAATCTGCTTTGGCTATATGGGCACTTGGCTAGCTTCCCTAAAGCTGACTGAGGCGATAATGTCACAAGGAAAACCAAGTGACTAATGCTTGAAGATAGTTGCTTATATCGATAAATACTTAGAATGTACTGAACTAAGGCCTGGAGCCACGCGGGGAGAGCCCCTCCTAGACTAGACTGCTATGTGCCATCACGGCTTAGGACCCTCATTGACTGATGATTGAGCCCTGAACCGAGATATATTTGCAGAGAAAGAGAGAGAGAGACAGATAAAGAATATATTTGTACCCCTTAATGATCATGAACACTCTTATATTTTGTTCAATATCCACTAAATAAAATTGGTTTAGCTTCGAATGACGATAAAAAAACGCTCTCAAAATCGATTTCATTAAATGGTGTTTGGCGGTAGTGTGTCCTGATTGAATGAGTAATTTTAAGTGGAAATGGTGTTCGTGTGTATGAGTATCGCTATAAGCGGGTGAGTGTACACATTTGTAGTGTTAGTGTGTCTGTGTGTGCATGTGTCTGTGTGAATGTGTCTGGGTGAATCTGTACAGGTGTACAAATATTATATATAAAAATTATCATTAAATCTTGGTCATTCTAATTGTAGGAATGCTGGTCAGATAATAAATATGGTGCACATATTAATTATCATAAGTGGTATGAGCCCTTTTAATTAACCACAATGAAAATGTTTACACTAAAATAATATCACAATTAAAAGCCTTACTTCACCTTGGTGAGCATTTTTAGGAATGGAATGCTTTGAGAATATACAAAATTATCCTTTACCCCGGGAATGGAGAGGAGACTCTTAAGAGGTTTTGGTGGTGAAAGGTGACGGGACTCCTAAGATCCAAGGCCTAAAACAAAAATTTAAAAGACCCCAGTAGCACTCAAAACAGAGGAATATGTGATTAAGTGAGATAGTTCCCCTCCATACCTCCTATCACTCCTCCACATGTGTAAAGAAAGCCTCCTTCCCCCCCCCCCCTTTTAATTATCACCTAGTTTTCCTCTTATTCACTTGTTTATTGGTTTATTTATCGCGCCAATATCTTCAACCTGGTTCC
The DNA here is from genome assembly GCA_032716605.1 of Paralithodes platypus. NCBI lineage: Eukaryota > Metazoa > Arthropoda > Malacostraca > Decapoda > Lithodidae > Paralithodes > Paralithodes platypus. The sequence continues at coordinate 57,538,674 of CM064504.1, forward strand.
AAGGTTATCTATTGCACATATAGAAAGCGTGGGAAGAGAAAGAAAGCGAGAGAGAGACTTCAGTCTGCCTTCAGGCCTTGAAGAGAGAGGATATAAGTCTCGTTTGTCTCTCACCTCATGATTGGAGGGTCGTCAATAATTAGTCTTTTTCACCCCCCAAATACCATTCCCACTTGTTTTATTGCTGTTAAATGTTAATATCTTCATATTAAATGTAAAATAGGTGCATATGATTAAGTAATAACGATATTTATGGTAAAATTACTATTTTAGGCCGGAATGAACCAAAATATCCTCGCTTGGCAGGAGGGTTTGAAATACCAAGCGCGCTGCTCTCGGGTTAACTCGCACATGTCCCTCCGAAGTTAATAAAAATAGTTTGAGAGTAGTAAAGATAAATAGAAACAAATATTGAAGTCTTTTGATAGAAATGTTAGCCACTGTGTGCGTAGATATACATATTTCACTGCATTAAACTGGGTACAGTATTTGCATGAACTTATATAGCCTATATATATATATACTGTATATATATATATATATATGCCTGGACCCATCTTTAATTTGTATTACTTGCATAATCAGGAATACAACTAACCCTATAAAAAAGTACATACGCATAAAACCATACAAAACTAAATTCAACATTCAGATCTACTATTGGTATGCATTTACGATGCAGTTTATATATAATTTAAATTATATTTATCTTTTTTTCTTTTCTTACAGCGGCCGCATTCTCTAGTCACAGGAACAAAGTAACTTCCTACATAACACCATCACAACCATTATATACACAGTTAAAACTGTTTTATCGACCACTATAATTACGATATATTTGTTGCTGGAACTCCTGTTTCATTTGCCTGGCCTCTCTCACTGTTTCTGTATATGTCTCACCTACACAGACGATAATCCAGCCAGCTCTCACAAACACCTCTTCCTCCTAATCATTTCACTTCACGAAACAAGCACACCATACTTCTTACCAATACACCAACAGCAAATGTTTTTACTTGTTTAACTTTTGGGGGAGGCACTTGTTACAGGCAGCTTTGTCTTTTATATTCTTCATTCACATAAAACAAAAATATGTATATATGCGACGTAGTTGTTGTGATAAAGAAGTGTGCGTAATTCTAGGCCCGCATACTCCAAGACGGTCATAAGTTGCGACATGGATAAATTATAAATATAAAATTTATACCCCAGCAACTTAATACTTGCTAGATAATAATTTGTCCATACGTATAAAAACTAGGCTGTCCTTCATCATTTAATTGTCTTAGTTGAAACTTACTTTGAACATTCATGTCGGCTGTAAGAATTTTACGGTAAAAACAAAAGAGACTTCTGAAGAACTGTGAGTATCGTAAATCTTGCAAAATATGTATCTTCATTTTCTTTTACCTACTTACTGTGCATATTGTTTGTTCTACTTTGTACTCTCGTGGGTTATATTTGTGGTATTATTTATGTATTATAATTTGTATTAATACACATCCAAAGAGTCTCTCTCTCTCTCTCACTAAACTTATTGTCCTTGCCTTTTCCCTGCACCCTCCCAGTGTTCTTAATTTCTGCCTCCCCCCCCTGTTTTACGAAAATTATGAAGGTTTTTGCCTTCTATTCAGCCCATCCCTTTTGCTCTCCCCTCTGTTAACTGCATTCTCGAATTCATTGGAAAACATTGTTTTACCTGATTTTTATCCTATTTTTCCTATATTTAAGTCGCTTCCCTCTTCGCTTTTCCCAACAATATTTTAAATGCACCTTTTTATATAATTATCCCTCTTACTGAGAGTATATGCCACTCTTCTTTCAGTTAAAACACTACACGCAAACAACTTTTTGGAAACGTTCAAATTATTATTATTGTTATTATTATTATTTTTAGTATTATTATTATTATTATAATTATTTACCCCTACTATACCGGCAACGTCTTTTAAATAATTATTATACTAGCTATTTTTAGACGATTTTATGGAATTTATGAAGGATCTGTGGTAGCACAAAGGGTAAAATGAGATAGTTCAAAGCCTGTAAATTGCTGGAAGCTCTTTATAACAGTCACGTCGTTTAATAGAAGCCCGAATACAGTTAAAAGAATTGCACCGGTACTGTAAGAGTTAATTTTATTATTTGTTATGTAGGACAGAACTCAAAGAAACTCCGGAAGGCGCAAAACCAGAAAAAGACAACCCACAGTCCCCCACATTCAACAGCAAGGAAGATACTCTCTATGCCTCGTGAACTTGAATATTCTTCAAGATTACAGAACAGTTTTTGGTTGGAGCCACCTACTCTGATTGGTCCAGAGAAAACCCTCCTCTACCCCTCGACTCAACCTGAGACTCTCCCAGAGCTCGGCTTCTCCCCTCCAACCTCGAAGGACAGAAGGTCCTCAGCTACGGAGATCATACTGGTGGATGGCATTGGCATTAATAGAGGCAAATAATAGAAATGCAAAGACAATAGGGTTGACAATCTTACTTTTAAAGAAGAGCCATTGACTAGACCCTCTAGAGTCTAGCCTGTCACAGCCACCACTGAGTCCTGGCTTCAGAGTGTCATAAGTAATGGCTTATAGCTGGTCATATCCTGGAGGAAACGAACGACTACTACCAGGAGGAGCTGGACCAACATTGGAAGAAGCTGCCCCCGCGTTCTTTTAGCATAGACTAAAATTTAACAACAGATTTCTGAAGTCCCCACCAGGCTCAGATGGCTATGCTACCAGCCCCACCAGTGGTGCCAAGGTCCCCTGCCCCGCCTAAATAATGTTGTATAATTATGCTTGCCCATTATTATTGTCTTGTTGTTTTATCTTGGTTCCTGTCAGCGTAAATAAACTGCATTTCAAGTAAAGTCTTGAACATATGTTCTTAACCCATACAGTACCAGTGACATCCTTTTCATTATATTCAGGTAACGATTAGACGATTATATTCAGTTTATAAAGGGCCTCCAGTAATTATGAGGCTTCAAACTATCTCAATCAACCCTTTTAGCTACCACAGATCCTTCCTAAGCTGCATAAACACATCTAATGTAGCAAGAATACAATTTATCAGACGTCGCTGGTACAAGAGGCTTTAACCACCCTGTGATTTTCATTATACAAGGATTACATACTGACGCGACCAGTTTATATATAATAGTTAATACTTAGTGCAATTATCAATTTGTAAATTGATACAAAATAAAGTTTGATCGTTAATTGATTATTGAAGTTTTAATTACATAATGAAAATAATAGGGTAGGGAACAAATTTCCATGACCGTATATCTATTGTTTCCTACCCTTCAGTCAACCACCCCTGATTTACTGTATAATTGTAATAGTGGCACTTCCATTATTTTAATGTTATTATTTGAAGTATTATTATTATTAATATTATATTTCCGGGGGGGAAAAGAGCAGCAAGCTAGCTAATTCGCCAGCCGTAGAACACTGAAATTGCACAGTATTTTCAGAGATTTAGCAGCTAAGAAACCCGAAAACATTAATCTAAGCACAGAAGATAGTGCTAACATTAATTGATCATGTGTATATTATAAATTTCAAAACGGTTGTTGTTCCCCAAGCTGCCTGGCCGAACAGCCCCAAGGCCCCGAGCAAGGCCAAGGCCACAACCGAGCGCCCCCACAGTACCCTCCCTGCCGACCACAATAAAGCCTGGGTGACAGAAGCCACTCCATGGCGGGGAGCTGAGGAGGGTGCGGAAACGCCCGGGAAACCAAAGCCCCACCCAGGGCCCCGTGCCCCTCAGCAATCATGAAGAGAAAGTTGAGAGGCAAAGGAAAAATGTGACGCTTTGGCTTCCAATCTTGGTAGATTGGGAGGTCAATCCACGGAAGAGATGCCGTCACTTGAGATTTAGAAAATGTATAAGTAAAAGGAACAGTCAGAGTAAGCTATGAGTAATACCAATGGGTCAGTAAGATTAAAGTGAAGAAAGTGAAAAACAATCATATTTCAGCGTCTGGCGTAAGAGCTTGGTCGGCTGGTTAATCAGTGAGTGGCGTGGCAATCACAGATGTGCAACATATTACATTGACAATTTCCCCACTAATTCTATCTCCTTTGCAAAGACTACATGATGCCAGACACTCTAAGAAGCTCTTGAATAATCAGTTCCCCGCAGGAGAGGAAGCAATCACGTCAATAGCAGAGAAGAGAAAAAAACAAAAAGAGGGAATTGTAAAACGAGATTCTGTCCAGGTGTACAGTGGGCGGCAAAAATCCTGTCGCCTCTCCTACCTCACCTTGACCCGTGATATTGATAGACTCGAAAATGTTTGGTGTACACAACATGCATAGTTCTACCACTAGATTAGCCCACGTATGAGGTGTGTGGTTGTGAGGGCGTAGGGTGATGAGGGAGAGAAGGGGTTAGAGCTATTAGGCAAGAGAGGTGACAGGACTTTTGCCGCCGATAGTATAACAGGATTTGACTTCTCCCCAAGTAGAAACAGCAGAACAGATACTGGCATACAGTGGTGGTGATGTACTACAGTGAATTATCTCCTAGTTAACCCCTTCTGTACCGACGACGTCTTTTCAATATTATTTTAGCCTTATATAGACGATTTCTAAACAAACCGAAGATATTTCAACAGATGAAGCGCGGTTGTTTTATCAATATTATGTTCATGCCATATAAATATGTATTATATCTTAAGCTCAAGATCAAAGTAAATAATTTTCTAGATGGTAATACCATTATTTGAATGTAACCATTTAGTTTTCTTAGTATCCTTCACTCATTCCACATATTAGCATTGTATGAGAAGCTCATTAGGTGGCATTTGTTAGCGAGTTGTCCGAGAATGTGAGATATGGCCGCAAGACAGTGGCGATCATTTTCGAGATATCAGAGCTACAATAGGCCAAGGGGAGAGAACCAGACGCCGTAGGTAATAATACACATGAGCCGTTTGCAACTCTCGCTTGTCTCATTGTTTTACTCTCCATCTGTAGTAAAGACTATCTGGTGTTATCGCGTTGAATTATCCAAACCACAAGCGATAAGCTTATGTGTGAAATTTAAGTAGGGACATATATATATATATATATATGTATATATACAGTATATATATATATATATATATATATATATATATATATATATATATATCACTACCATCATCATTACAGCCAAAACAGCAACAACAACAATGTTTAATAACACCACCAACATTAGCAATTCAACAACTACCACTACAACAACCACAACCACTATTGCAACAACCATTTCAGGGCAACATCTTAACCCCTCTTTGGCGGCGCCCGGCTATAGTCGGACAAGAGAACCCCAACCTAAAGAGCGGGTCCTGGCTATAGTCGCATGCAATATGAGCACGTAATGTGCTCTGAGAGAGAGCCGAGTGGTGGGTGGAGCATAGGTTCCCTCTGACCGGTCGGCACTGCTCTCGCGCGACAACTGAGGCCCCCTCCACACTCATCCTTACTCACTACCTTGCTACACAGGGAATTATGTCAGGAAATTACCTTATTTTAGGGTTTTTGCACTCGTGTTGCACGATCGTTGCAAGAGAACGCGAGGTCGTAGAAGGATGTTTCTGGTGTCATTGGAAAGCTCAATTAATGCCCTTTCAGGGATACATAATTGTATTACGCTCTGGCTCTTGTTTATGCATGAAAAAGAGCACGGAAACAAGGTCATTTTAGGGTAAAACCCCCCGCTTGGCAGGTAGTAGAAGTAACCGCCTAGGCCGCTCGGAATGTGTTAATAGACTTCTCTTCATTCCAACTTTTCCTTGGATATAAGCGGATACCACTGAATATCTCGTAAAATGTATCTTTACGTTTTTCTTCCACATGAATTCCATGAAAGCAATTTGCAGAGCACCACATTCATTCATTGCAAGTTTTTGTTTTCTTCTTTATTTTTTTAGTGAAGTGCGGTAGCAATCAGCCCCTTCCCTCCCGCAGAGCCTTGATAGTAAAATAATGGTTGAATAGTTTCGCAAGGAAATAACTACTGTATAGTCTATTCATTATAGTTAGGACAGATATCTTGACCAATAACCTTTAACCCACTGAACCCCAGCGACGACGTGTTGTCGGCAATGTATGTAACGCTAAACCCCAGCGACAAAAAAGTGTCGTCACTGGTACTCCGGTCCCAATTACTCCGGTCCTATGGCACCTAGAGGGCTCAGATTTGTATGGGAACTGTGTAAGTATCCCACGCATCCATGCCGGTGGTTGAAAACTCTCAATGTCCACCCGCGTGTGCGTGAGCGCGCAAAAACCTGTTTTTTGGGTGTTTTTGCCTTCAATTTTTTACTCTTCTAAAATCGACTTTCGGGGCTCCATAGGACCCATTTTTGACCTTTTTGATCGTTTTTTTTTTGTGGTTTTTCCTTCATTCCCAACCCATTCGCTATTGTTTCTGGAAATTTTTGTTTTTCAAATCCTGCCGGTCCCTGGTGGTACATTTATTTATAACTAGCTGGGGCTCAGTGGGTTAAGATTCAAACAGGAGCTAATAATTCTACCATATTAAAGTAGTCCGCTGGAAATAGGTGTGGCAATTTACAGCCCATTTGCTTAAGCTCAGGTTTTAATTAGAAAGATCAGTGGTCAAAATATCTGGTCTAAATATAGTGAATAATCTGTAGTGTGGAAGAACCTTTATTTAGGCTATTGTAACTATAGACTTTTAGAGGAAGAGAACTAAAACATTGACCTTTCTAACTGCAGACAAGATATGTTATTTATATTACTTACCATGCTCATGTTTCTGAAGCAACTGGCGACAGTCGCTTCTCTGTACCCTCCCACTTTCTCTATCTTATTTTCCAAGCCAAAGGTAAATGTTGTGTGTATATGCACAACAAACTCGCTTGCTCTCGTGTTCCCAACTTAAACTCTTTTGAATTCTCAACTCTCTGGCTCAAATGTTCCTGTCACTCACAAAGTAAATATGTATGTGACATCTTTCTTTCCCCTAACTCTACTGTTTTTCCTTAGTTTTAAAGTGGAATACATCCTATCAACCTCTCTCTCTCTCTCTCTCTCTCCAGCATCTGTCTATCTACAGTAACTATGTAAGTGATCTGACAGGTTGACATCTGAACAAGTTGTGATTGACATGCATCACGAATATCAAACTCGCACCGGGACATGTTTTTTTTTTTTTTTTTTTTTTTTAATTAGAAACTTCGATTGTAAATTTCGAACTTTATATATTGCTGTTATTGAAATATGAGAGTTGGTATTATATATATATATATATATATATATATATATATACACACTTTATATAATATTTAAATACCCCCAGCCGGGATCGAACCTCCGACATTCAGAACGAGTGTCCAAGTTTTTAACCCAATACTCCATGGCGTGATAAAATAATCTTAACCTTTTCCTACATATATTAACCAATTCGTAGCGGGGCCCCGACTTAAGTCCGTATCTAAAAACCTGGACTATATGGCGGGGCCCGACTTTAGTCCGTGTGCAATTTTGGCGCAATATTGGCTCCGAGAGAGAGACGAGCGACGGGAGGAGCGTAGGTTGCCTCATGACCGCTCGCCACGGCTGCCGTGGACCTACTGACATCTACTCCACACACATCCACCCTCCCTCCCTCGCTACACACATAATTATGTAAAGAAATGACCGTATTTTAGCGATTTTGCCCTTCGGTTGCACGATCGTTGCAAGACAACCAGTGATCGTAGAAGGATGGTTCAGGTGTCATTGGAAAGCTCAATTAACGTCCTTTCAGGGATACATAATTGTATTACGCTCTGGCTCTTGCTTATGCATGAAAAAGAGCACGGAAACAAGGCCATTTATGGTTAAACTACCCGCTGGGCGGTACGTAGAAATTACCGCCTAGGCCGCTCGTAAGGTGTTAAGGACTCAAGAATCTCATACAGCCTATGTTTCTGTCCGGAATCAAGCCAAATCTGTTCTTCGACTTGCCAAACACTCTTTCATCAATAATAAATGCACTGAACTATCCAACTCTAGCTCTTCCAAAGCTTTCTGGCATCTAGCCAAAAACCTCCCTCTCCACCCCCTCTCTCCTATTTATGCCTAATATCCTAACATCTTCTATAGATGTACTTTCTACTCTCTCTGGGCTTAATATTATGAAGGCTTAGAGGTCGGACGGTGTGTCTCTTCTACTCAAAAACTGTGCTTCCGTGCTGACTCCCTGCCTAGGCAAACTCTTCCGTCTTTGTCTCTACTCTAACGTCTTCCCTTCTTGCTAAAAGTTTGCTCTCAATCAACCTGTCCCAAAGAAGGGTGACTGCTCTCAACCCTCCAACTATTGTCAAATTACTCTCATCTCTTGTATCTATGTTTTTGAAACTATTCTTGCTTCCAAATTTCTTAAGCATTTTCTTCTCATAATCTACACTCAGGTCGCCAGTATGGGTTCCTTATGGGTCGCTCTACAGGTGATAGCGTTTCATATCTTACTAACTCTTGGTCATCCTTCTTTCGGAACTTCTGTGACACCTTTTCTATTCCGCTAGACATATTGAAGACTTTCGATAAAGTCTGGCACATATCTCTAATTTCTAAGCTACCCTCCTTCGGTTTCTATCCCTCCATCTGTGCCTTTGTTTCTAATTTCCTTTCCGGCCGTGCCATAGCTGGTGTTATGGAGGGCCATCGCTCACTTCCTCATTCTATCAACTCTGGTGTTCCTCAGGGTTCTGTCCTATCTCCATTTCTCTTTCTAATTTTCATAAATTATCTTCTCAACTGTACCTCCAGCCCTATCCATTCATATGCAGATGACTCTACCTTACACTGCTAAACTAATTTTCTAGAACGCCCCAGCAAGCAAACCCTCAAACACAAATGTAATAAAGCCATACAATACTAATCTTCTGATCTAACTACCATATCCAAGTGGGACAGAGACAACCTTGTTACCTTTAATACTTCCAAAACCAAATTTCTCCATCTATCTACTCGCCGTGAACTCCCAGAGGACTATCCTGTATACTTCAACAATACAAAAATCAACCCTTCATCTTCTCTCAATATTCTTGGTGTCTTTTTTTTCTTCTGGTCTCTCGTGAAAGGATCATACCACTACTCTTGTTAACCCTTTCACGTATATGATGCGATTTTGAGCCTATTGGGGATACTTTAACCCCTCTTTGGCAACGACGTCGGCTCTATCCTTTATGGGACAAAACTGATTGAGGACAAATATGCATTTATTCACGTATGTCGGGTTGACAATGTTCCCAGCTCGAAGCCGAGGTCTTTCTCATGCAAATGGCCATATTCTGGTTTTCCTGGCCCTGCGGAGGTCTCAACCTTTCATTGCTAGGCGGCACCTAGCAACCGCAGTATCTTCTTCCCATGCCATTCTTGTTTTATGTCTTATGGTTATCTCTTTCTGTAATTTCGAATGCGCTCATGGCTGACGATACTGACCATACTGACACGGCAATCGTTTTGGACTTACCGGTAACCGACTCTGGTGATCCACCGGCTTCTTCTAATGACCTTCCCTCTCAAAGTTCTACAATAGTTACGATGGCACCTTCTGCAGTGCCTATTCAGCAAAATTCGGTAACCGACTCTGGCAATCCCACGGCTTCTTCTAATGACCTTCCCTCTCAAGGTTCTCCAGTAGTTACACTGGCACCTTATGAAGTGCCTATTGAGCAAAATTATTCTAAAAGAGGCAAAGGGGACACTATCTTCCTGCAAAATGTTCCCCCCGAATTATCCTATGACTCCCTGCATAAAACGTTTAAGTCCTTTGGTGTAGTAACCCGTATCAGAATTCGTTTTGTAGATGAATGTGGGTCTATCAACAGATGCTACATATCCTTTTTTGGAGGAGGAGTCTGCTGCTGCTTACGATGCTACCCCGAATCTACTACCCGCTGGCTGCTGCGGTTCAAAATCATTGCAGCGTTCTGTTAATATTGAGGATAGTGACTCCGATTATGTGCCAAATGTATTTGACGGGTTTGATAAAATTCCAGACCTACAGCGACCTACTCCTCTATCTAAATGGTATGTAGCGTATTACAACGATGGAGAAAGTAATTATATTAAAGCACATCAGTATTTGCAGAGGCAAGTCGGTGTCATCCCAAAGGAACATCTTAAAAAGTATGGTAAGGGTGTATTAATCTACGCTAACAACCTAGTTCAGGCTAGGATGCTATCTCATCTGCCTTGTTCTTCTAATGGTATGTTTAAGTCAATCGAGGCCCACAAGTCCTTTAACTTTACAAAAGGGATTGTGTTTAGTGAGGACCTGCATGCCTTCACTGAAGAAACCATCTTATCTATGTGTCCCGAGTCAGTGTCCTCTGCCAGGAAGTTGAAGGGCAAGACTGTATTACTTGTCTATTTTGGGTCTTACTTACCCGATTTTGTTGATATTGGGCCACTCACCCTGCGAGTTAAGAAACTTCATGATCAACCTATGCAGTGCTACAAATGTTTTGAGTATGGGCACCTTAAGAAATACTGCACGAACTAAGTCCGTTGCGGCTGTTGTTCAGCATTAAGCAATCATGAGGCTTCTGAATGGGAATCAAATGCGTACTGCTACCACTGTCAGGGTGGCCACTCTCCCTCTTCCTGGCATTGTGATGTATATAAACTAGAGGTAGACATAGTCGTTCTAGCAAATACACAGCATATTAGTTTTGGTGCTGCTAGACGGGAGTTGCTGTTCCGGAGTAAGCCTGGCACGTGTTCATACGCTTCAACAGTTGCATCATCTGCGCCAGTTACCCTCTCTAAAGTGACAGGCCAAGACAAAGTCAGTAGTGTCCCTATCATCTCGCAGCAGTAGCGACAGGTGCAGAGTTCGGGGAGTGAGGCTATTCCTCCTCAAGCCTCTGTTCGTCGCAAACAAAATGCCCATTCAAGTCCTGAAAAGCATCCTTCCCTCCCAAAGAAAGACAGAACACATCATCATGGTGGTCGTACGCTTCCCGGATCTTCGCCAAAGGGGAGGAAGGGCCCTTAAGCTTCGGATATGAGGGGTGCCACAGGTTCATCTGGAGGTAGCGTTCATTCCTCCCCCAGGTCATCCTCCTTCTCTGGGAAGAGTAATTCGTCGAAAACTAAAGTAGAAGCGCCAACAACAAAGATTGATAAGAACACGGTCGTACAGGTAAAAAATAAATACTAGCTGCTCCAATCTCCACCAAGGCATTCTTCACAGGAATGCTCTAAGAGGCTCTGAGGATAGCTCTTTGCTAGTTACGAGGGTTCCCCCTCGCAAGGGTGGAACCTCTCCAGCTCTGGTTAAGACTTATCTGAAGAGGCTGCGTGCCGACTCACTTGGCAGGCTTTCTCGAAAACATTTTGAAAAGGAGTCTCTACCACAAACCTCTGATGTTAATGCACCCCCTCCTAAAGGGGATGATAGTTTAGCCGACGACAATAATGCCAAAAAATTTACAATGGAATTGTAGGGGTATCCGTGCAAATAGTGAGGAAGTTTTGGTTTTAAAGAATCTTTATGACTGGGATGTCCTCTGTTTGCAGGAAACCAAATTGGGTCCTTCTCATTTCAACCCTGGTCTAAATTATGTATTTTACGGTTCTCCTCCCCCTCTGGGCCTTCGCGCCAAAGGCGGGACTTCGATTATTGTGAAAAGGAATGTTCATCATTTCCCAGTCCCCCTGCAAACTGATTAGCAGGCATGTGCAGTAAGAGTCTTATTCGACAAAATGTATACCATTTGTTCTGGGGAGGCCATTAACTTATGAGACCTACAGTCCCTGGTGGACCTGCTTGATCCACCTTTTTTGCTGTTGGGCGACTTTAACGCCCATAACCAGTTATGGGTTGGTTACGTATGCAATGAGCGTGGGTCTCAAATTGAAGCTATACTTCCGCAAAACAACTTATCATTGCTCAATGATGGGTCACCTACTCACCACACTTTATATCTTCACAGTTATTCTGCCATTGATCTTAGTATATGCAGCTCTGATATTTTACTCTCCTTCCAGTGGTCGGTTTCTCAGTCATTGCATGGAAGTGATCACTTTCCTATCATCATAGAAACTCTTAATGGTCTTTCTCCAACTGCTCCTCCTAGGTGGCGCATTGAGCGTGCGGACTGGAATGTATTCTCTGAATTATTCTTGGGGACTCCAGATCTTAGTTCCTTTGACACACACATAGTAGCATATGAGTACCTTGTAGATTTAATTCAGAACAGTGCGCTGATTTCTATCCCGCGGTCGACTGGAACTCCTTCGAGGCCTGTGGTTTCGTGGTGGGATAATACATGTACTGCTTTGAGATGTGTCACACGCTCTTGCTACAGGAGATACAAGAACAATGCGACTCAGGTAAACTATGTTATATACCGGAGAGCTCAGGCTAAGAAACGATGGTATTTTAGGAGAGCTAGACTGACTTCATGGCAGAAGCATACCGGATCTGTGACATGTAGGACTCCTATCAATAAAGTATGGGCTAAGATCAGGAAGCTTTCTGGGAAATTTGTTCCTAGTCCCCCTCCTTGCCTTCAAGTGGGTGATACTGTATCATCGGGTCCTGTCATTGTCTCTAATATTCTTGTTCGTTACTTTGCTGAAGTCTCAGGTTCTTTTGGGCGTGCTCAGGTCCCTCCCATCAATGCGACTGGCAGAGAATCGGAGGTTTATATTGCGCCTTTCACCATGCAGGAGCTCATTCATACTCTGAGTAATGCCGGCTCCTCTGCCCCGGGAGAGGATGGCGTGCATTATGACATGATCAGACATCTCCCAGAAGCTTTTCTATTTTTGTTGTGTATTTTCAATGAAATCTGGAGTACGTCACTATTGCCGGAGAGTTGGAGAGTGTCTTTAATCCTTCCCATCCTAAAGCCTGGGAAAGATGCGAAATTGGCTTCCAGCTATAGACCCATTGCTCTAACCAGTTGTTTATGTATTTTGTTTGAGAAAATGCTAAACCACAGGTTGGTATGGTGGTTGGAGACTGGTAATCACAACCGATATCCAGAATGCATTTATTACAAATTAACATACACTTGGTGTTTTCTTTGACTTGCAAAAGGCATATGACACAACGTGGAGATTTGGTATAGTGCAAGAATTACGTAAGCTAGGCCTGACCGGGAAAATGCTGTTGTTTATCCAGAGTTTCCTACGCACTCGCTATATCAGTGTTAGGGCTGGGAATTGTCTTTCTGATAAACTTATGCAGTGTGAGGGGGTTCCTCAGGGGAGTGCGCTAAGTGTTTTTTGTTTCATAATGGCTGTAAACAGTGTTGTGGCGAGGGTTTCTAGGGAACCATTGGTGCAAAGTTCGTTGTTTGTAGATGACAATGCGATATATCGTTCAGCGGCTGATCCCGATATGGCTAGAAGACACTTGCAGAAAGCCATCGATTTGGCAGTCCAGTGGGCGAATGGGTGGGGTTTCACTTTTTCCCCTCAGAAGACTGTGGCAATAAAGTTTTCTAGGAAAAAAACTTCAGTTGTACCGCACCTTCTTCTTAACCCCTTCAGACTCATATGATGCAGAGCTTGTCAGATTAGCAATAAGAAATAGTTCTCTCACTCTTATTAGTACAGCGGGTAAGCTAACCTATTGTGCATTTATTGATAAAAGCACCAATTTTGGCACAGAGGTAGACCAATATATTATGAACAAATTTGGATGTGGAGCCATCGCCCAACTGCCCCCTGACGGCCATTTTCCAAAATGGCCACCAGCAGACACCCAAAAGACACACCGAAGTTAGATATAGTTTGCTGCTGAAGGTTTTAGTGAATGTTTATTGAATGTTTTGAATCAAGACATGCCAGATAGCTCTTAGTCACATTTTGGGAGATGCTGTTGATATTAATTAACATATTTAGGCTAATTGCAGATGAAATGGTGACAAGGAAACCCATGATCAGGCATCAAATGCTGACATTCCTTGTGAATAGGCTAGATTAATTTAAGTTGTTGAAATGTGATCTGACCTTCTTCCTCTGTCCGTCAATAGCTATTCATGGACACTGCCCACGCCAATTAAGATGCCAATTAGCAAAATTATTAACACAATTATGCTAATTACATCGATAAAACAACAACAATAACAGAACCAGGTAGTGATAATTATGGTGGCTTGCTCTCATCAGATCAATCCTGGGCAAGTCAAATGTTATACTTCTGTGGTCAATGGACAATACTACATTTAATTATCATGTTAATTAACACATAATCTTCTAAATGCAATATGCAGATAAGTTCACTGTTTTACAGTACCTGTGTACTGTCTGGAACAGTTCAGAATCTTCATCTTAAGTTTGCGAGTTCAGTTCTGAGATCACTCCCCGTCGCAAGCACACAGTGGTGTGCATTCCCGACTGGCCTTCTTGCACTTGCACTTCTTGATGCAGCCCTTCTGGCATTTGCAGGAGACAAGCTCCCGGCAGACCTTGGATGCCTCGGGGAGCGTTGTCCAGAGAGGTTCGTAAATGTCTCTGGTCTTGATCCAACCCCAGTCGGTTGGTGATGGCAATGTTGGTGCAGGAACCAGGGCCTGACCCCAGACATGTCCGCCCTGGTATATTGCTCGTCGTACGTGCTGCTTCAGGGCTGCACTTGTCGGTGGGATCAGCTGGACATTGCTCTTCTTTGCAAACAGTTTGCGGCGTGCCTTGCCGATATCGGTTGCGGTGCTTGTTCTGTCGTAAAGCAGGATGAAGAACCTCTCGATGGTGTGCATGGCATCTTCATCAATATGATCCGGTGCAGTGGAGAGGTCAGTGAGTGTCTGGGTCAGCTGAGGTAGAGCTGTCCACACTGCCCATGCTGTCCTCTAGCCATGTCCGGCGAAGCAGGAGACCGTGTCGCAGCCCGTCAAAGCATGAAACATCGGTAGTGCCTGTGCTTTCTCAGGGCCCAGAGCCCGCGCCATCTCATGGGCTGCCAGGAACCGGAAAGCCTTGCCCGTGCCGAAGGACACCCACACTTCGGCTTCCTCTTCCAGGGTGCGTGCCAGAGCCACTGCCAGGACAACAACATCAGTGTCAACTGTGCGGATGAGGATCTTCTTGTGGCCATTGCGAGCAGCATGGGCGGCATGCAACATCATGCGGTTGTCGGCTTCTTCGTGGTTGCAAGGAGCCAGGGCTGCAGTATCTAGGAGCGGTGGCTTGCTCCAGACATCATCTCCTTCAGTGATGATGTCTGCAAGCTGGAATGAGTCGTGGAGGACGCCAGAGAGGAAGCTGAACAGCTCTGTCTTGTTCTCGTCGACTCTGAGGAAGCTGGCCCAGTTCCCGGGGATCGTTGCACCACCCACCACCCGTCTTCTCGCCCCTTTTCCGCGCTTGGCTCTTGCTGTACCCTTCAACGAGTCTGTATTGTAGCGGTCCCACACCAGGTCCAGTCGCGTGGCTTGATGGAGTTTTGAGAGTATGTAGGGCACAAAGACCTGCTGTGCATACTCGTTGAAGCTTTTTGCTGTAGCTGGCTTCAGCATCTGGATGATGACCGCTCCATCTAGCACAATGCAGCTGGTTGGAGGAACCTCAGACTTGGGCTGACTGAGGTCTTCTAGACAAGCGAGAAGATCACTCTTGACACCGCCATCTGATAGTGCAGGGGGGCAGGCTTGGTTTTCATGTTGGAAGAATTCCTCTAGATTCCCATCCCGGTTCTGGCACCCGATATACAGACGAGAGAACAGGTCCACGTCATTCTTCAGGGATTTCATCTGCTGCTTGCCCTTTCCCGGAGGTTTTGAAGCAGGCTGACCAAAGATTTTCAGCTTCTTTCTGTGGATGGCATCTCCTATGGGTTTCGTTCTCTCCACCAGGCGTTCTCTGACGAAGTTGTCAAACTGCAGCTGACCCACTTCGTGTGCATGACGGAGGGCGTTTACAGCTCCAGGTGGCGCGATCTCCTTGGTGTCGAGTACCAGCAGATCTTGACTCTCCTCTTCAAATGGATTCCCGAAGTCTTCCATCACGTTGACCATCGACTGTACATCTTTCAGGAAAGCAGTCTGCACACTTGCTGACTGGTCATGGTGCCTTGTGTCTTGTGGTCTGTTCCCCGGGTCAGTTTCATAGTGGAACTGTTCGATGTAGGTTGGAACTGGCATCTCCTGCGTGGTGGTGTGCCTGGCTGGGCGGGCGCCTGCCTTTGGCGGCCCGTCGGTGCATAACGCTGTTGAACTTGAGGAGCTGGGCGATGCTCAGTGCCGCTGGCATTGTGCTTTCACTCTGGTGCTTGATACTTGGACCTTCCAAGATCATAGTGACAAAGGCAAGCAGCATGGGTGGCACAGAGTCCTGTTGGCATCCTGCAGGAAACCCGTTGAACACCTTGGCATCTCCGATGATGTGGCGTCTCACAATTTGGACAGCACGCGCCAGGTGGACAGCATCAAGGTCTCTGTCCAGTTCACAAGCCTTTGCCAGGGCATTGCCGAGGTCTTCATTGAATGCAAGCAGGACATCACGCCCCTGGTGCTGTGCACACATGTTAGGAAAGTGAGCAAGCAGTCTCTGCTTAAGACGGGTCGTGTGCACCCTGCCCTCATGCTTGACTCCCAGCTGTTCCATCCTTGACGTGTATAACTGCGCCAGGCCAGCAAGTTTGAAGACCGGAGACGTCTCGTCATCCATGTGAGCTTCTTCAATAAACACCACCAGCTCTGCGAAAGCAAGTCCTGCTATTGCGTGTTCATCGTCTGTACCTTTGCCCGCCATTTCTTTAATCTTCCGTGCGCGATTGTACAAGCTCAGGAGACAATTTCGGTGGTACTTGGCCTCCTGTGCAACCATGTCCCCAGCGTTCAGTTGCGTCAGGAGGTCCATGTCATCCAGAATCAGTGCGCACGACCTGACACGCGAGTCCAGTTGGAATGTCACAGCTTCATGAAGACCAGCACAACCAGGAGCTTCTCCGCAGAAGAAGCATTTCACTTCTTGGTGTTTCGTCTCAGTACTTGATGGTCATGACAGATATCGCTTGTGGGCAACAACTTCCTCTTCTTCGTCGGCGCCTATTTTCAGGTGCCTCTTCTCAGCTCTGTCTAACTTGGTCTTGTTATACCTCAGCCTGCAGGTCTTGTGGTATCGTGCATTGTTGGCGCTCAATGCTGCTTCAACGCCACTGCCTTCATCTAATCGGCTCAGCAGAAAAGAGTTGGGGAGCAATCCAAGCTCATTGAACCTTCTCAGATGTCCAGTAAGAATGCTGTAGCTGCTCCCCTTGTCTTGGCGTGTATTCTGGGATGGACTTGTCAGCGACTCTGGCGTCGTTTCTTGGCATATGAAGCATAATGACCAGTCTGTTGCTGGCTGGGCGGAGGTAGACGGAGCTGCTTCTGCACCACGAAGCTCAACGAGTTTGAAGCTCTTCGACATTGTTCTGGAAATGGAAAATGACAAAGTTGTATGAAAGGAGCACTCAGAATCCAAGTGAATTAGGACATGTTCAATTGAGAGAAGTTTGTCAGTGCTGTTATGCTAATCTATGAATAATTCAATAAATCGATAATAAGATAAGATTCTAAAAACACATGGGCACCTTTCTTTGTTGTTAAGTGCTACCCTACATTAGCAACAACACGCAACATAAGGTTTGCACAACATTGCAGATTCAATCATTTTTTCCTGCACATTTACTCGGTACATCTCATTCACCTAGGGATAAGCCTTCCTCGGCAGCCACATGGCGGCCATTTTGGAAAATGGCCACCACGGCCGCCAGGGGGCAATTGGGCGATGGCTCCACATCCAAATTTGTTCATAATATATTGGTCTACCTCTGTGCCAAAATTGGTGCTTTTATCAAAAAGTGCACAATAGGTTTGAATATCCTAGGTAAACCGCCCCACTATATAATTACCTCTCCAAAATTAGTTTTCTGCCCACAGCTAACTCAAAGACAACTGCAGAGGTTGAAGTAACTAAACTAAAGATTTCTAAATACCCCTGATGGTAACAAAGGCTTTAAAGTATCCCTAATCGACTCAAAATCGCGTCATGTATCGGAGAGGGTTAATGGTAATATTTTACCGTATGAAAGTTCAGTCAAATTCCTAGGGCTCACTTTGGATAGCGGTCTTTCTTGGAAGGAACATATTCTTGATCTTAAGACGCATGTTATGCGGTCCTTGGACATCCTGAAAGTGCTTGGTAATAAGTCCTGGGGTGCAGACTGTTCATCCCTCCTCAGGATTAATGATGCTGTGTGCCGATCTAAATTGGAGTATGGCTGCATGATATATTCTTCGGCAAGCAAGTCTATCTTAAAGTTGTTGGACCCGGTACACAATTCAGCCATGAGAATACGTACAGGTGCTTTCCGCATCGCCTGCAGAAAGCATGTATGTTGTGGCAGGGAAATTGCCTCTGGATCTCCGTAGGGAAGAGCTTGGATTACGTTTAACCCTTATTTAGCGGCGAGCAACATAAGTCGAGTTAAATAAAGCTGGACTATGTGGCGGCGCTCGACATAACTCGAGTGGCAATTTCAGCACGTAATGTGGCTGAGAGAGAGAGACAAGTGGTGGCAGGAGACTAGCGAGCGTATGACTGCTCCAGACCACCGCGGCGAACCTACTGACACAAATCTCAGCTCCCTCCTCCCTCTCTCACTCGCTACATACTCAATTATGTACTGAAAGTACCGAATTACCTGCTTTTTGCACTCGCGTTGCACGGTTATTGCAAGAAAACTATCCATCATACAAGGATCGTTATGGTGTCATTCGAAAGCTCTGTTTATGCCCTTTCAGGGATAGGTACTTGTTTTACGTTCTGGGTCTTATTTAGGCATGAAAATGATCACGTAAACAGCCCTATTTTGGCTAAAAACACCCCGCTGTGCGGTACACATAAATAAACCGCATAGGCCGCTCGTAAGGTGTTAATGTTTAGAATTCGCAGTTCCCCTGATAACCCTGCTTATCGCTCTGTCACCGATAGCCGGTTCCTTCAACGGTATGCGGTACATAAAAGCTTCCCCAAGCCTCTCCAGATACGCATTAGAGAAGTGTTGAACGACTCTCATTTGAACTCCGTTTTAATAAGAGAGGTAAAATTCCGCTCGTTTGCCCCGTGGGTTCTCCCCTCTCAGTCAGTATGCATTCTTCCCATTTACAAGGCGAAATTATCTCCAGCTGCAGCAAAGGCCATGTTTCTCGATCACTCCCAAGTCCATAAATCTACTTCAGCATTGTACACTGATGGGTCGAAAATGGCATCAGGTGTGGGTTGTGCGGTGGTTTTTAAGGACACCACCAGCCTTGCTCGATTGCCTGGGGTTGCCTCTGTCTTTACTGCGGAGGCGTATGCTATTATCCAAGCTTTGAAAGTGGCACGTGACTCCACTGGAACGGATTTCACTATTTACACTGATTCACAGAGTGTTCTTTCTGCCATTCAAGTTTATTCTCCTGTTCACCCATTGGTTCAGGACATCCAGGCATGGCTTTATCGCTTAGCATCTCAGCACAAAATAATTAATTTCTGTTAGGTTCCAGCTCATGTGGGGATCCAGGGCAATGAGGAGGCTGACACAGCAGCAAAAGAGGCCGTACTAGAGTGTGAGGGCCGGTTCTCGATCCCCTCTGAGGATTTGAAATGCAGTAGCCGGTCGCTAATTCGGGAGAGGTGGCAGTTGAGGTGGTCTTCCCTCACTAGCACAAACCAAAAACTTATAGCCATTCATCCTTCTGTGAAGGTTTGGGACTTATCACCCGTTCACTTAGTAGACGTACGCAAGTCGTTCTCACAAGGTTGCGTATTGGTCACACATATATGACGCACAAATACATATTACATAATGATCGCCCAACGCTGTGTGCTGTGTGTGACGAGGTGCTGTCTGTAAGCCACATTCTAACCTCTTGTTGTAATTACTCATTTCCCAGATGCTCTGTAGGTTTTACTTTTCTTTCCCTGTCTGACATTCTTGACCAAGATGCAGTTGTTTTTAAGCTCCGATCGTATTTATTCGATTGCGGTATTTTTTATGATATTTAATTATCCAGTTATTTTTACTTTTTATATTCCTTTATTGATATTTTATCCGTTTAATGTACCGCTACTTGATATCTTAATGCGTTTTAAATTTTGAAACTCCTGTGATCTTTTAATTTTTAGATGTAGCGCTGAATGATCTGTACAGGTCCCAGTGCTTGGCCTTTGTGCCTAAATCTTATCAATTCAATTCAATTCTTTGGCGGAAACCGACTTAAGGCGGTCAAGAGAACCCAGACCTAAAGAGCGGGGACTGCCTTAAGTCGTATGCGATGTTGAGCACATAATTGGCTCTGAGAGAGAGTCCGAGCGGTGGGAGGAGCGTAGGTTGGCTCTGACTGTTTGGCACGGCTCCCGTACCGCGACTGGCCAACCTCCACACTCATCCACATCCACTGCTTCCCTAGACAGGGAAATATGTCAGGAAATGTCCGTATTTTAGGGATTTTTCCTTCGTGTTGCACGATCGTTGCAAGACAACCCGTGGTCGTAGAAGGATGGTTCAGGTGTCATTGGAAAGCTCAATTAACGCCCTTTCACGGATACATAATTGTATTACGCTCTGGCTCTTCTTTATGCATGAAAAAGAGCTTGGAATGAAGCTCGTTTAGGGTAAATATGCCCGCTTGGCAGGTAGTAGAAGTTATTAACCTAGCCGCTCGTTGAGTGTTAAAGCCTTTGTTACCATCAGGGGTATTTAGAAACCTTTAGTTTAGTTATTTCAACTTCTGCAGTTGTCTTTGAGTTAGCTGTGGGCAGAAAACTAATTTTGGAGAGGTAATTATAAGAGTGAGAGAACTCTATTTCTTATTGCTAATCTGGCAGCCTCTGAGTCATAAATGCGTGAAAGGGTTAAGGCCGCTTCCCAGAAGCTGGGTGTGCTCAACTGCCTCAAGGGGTTCTTTACCCCTGCACATCTTCTTGCTCTTTACAGGGGCACAGTGCGTCCTTGTATTGAGTAGTTCACATGTGTGGGAAGGATCCTCTTCTAGACAAAGTAGAAAGGAAAGGCTTTCATATTATTAACTCCCGTCCACTCACCGACTCTGCAATCTCTCTCTCTTCGCCGCAATGTTGCATCTCTCTCGCCATTCTAGTGCTACTACAATAATCAATGTTCCTCAGAGCTCTCTCAGTGTATACCACCTCCTCTACATTGTACCCGTCTTGCAACACAATCCCACCCGTACTCTGTACAATTATCCAATTCAAGAGTGAAACAATACTCCCAATTTTTCTTCTATTAAACAGCTGAGCTCTGGAAATCTCTCCCTGAATCCATCTTTCCCTCATCCTATGACTTAAATTGTTTCAAACTCTGTTTCTAGACATTTTGCCTCGAACATTCTTTGATTTTGGCCCTGTCACTTTTTCAACTCTGGGGATGGCACTCGTCTTAGGCAGTTTTGCCTTTTGTCTCTTTCAACCACATATAAAAAAACGGAAAAGAAAAAATAAGACTCTCAAGACTTTTATCAATATCCACGTGTCGATTATTTCCTGGTCAGCATTATTTTTTTTTAAACGTTTCTGACAGTAGGCTAAATTTGTGCATTTTTCAACATAAAATCTCTCTGGCGAAGCCGGATTTCTCAAAGCAATGCTGGCTCGCTCTCGCTCGCCAGGAAGAAATCGACACCTGGATGGGGATAAACGTCATAAAACAGTAGGCTGAACAAGGCCAAATGGATACAAACCAGAGAAAGATAGAGAACAAAAATGCCAGTGACCCCCCTTAATGCCCCTTTCCCACTGGTGCGACAACTCACGATTTTCGTCGCCGATGACTTAGTTTTGTCAAATTCGCAAGAATACGTGCGACGTTCACGATTTTGACCGTTTCAAACAGATGACAAATGATATCGGCGACGCAATCGCCGACCTTCTGCGACGTTATCGGCGAAGTAAGCGATGATTCGCCGATGACCTCTGCGAGGCATGTCACATTTTCAAAAATATCTTGCGAAATCATGCGAGGATGAAAGAAAACTCGCCGTACGTTCTGCGACGTCTTCGGCGATTCAAGCGATGGTTCAGCGTTTACTTCGGCGAGGTGATAAGATTATTTTTTAAAGGCACAAATTCTTGCGATGAATGAACGATTCATCGTTGATCACCGGCGTTGCCATCGCAGATACGTAGCCGAGGTGTCCGAACAAGATCGGCGAGGTGTGCGCACCTGAGCGAATGTAACGTGAATGTGGTAATTGCAGAGTGGAATTAGCATATCACGTTACAATCGGTCAAGGAAATAGCCCCCACACCCACCCCATATCTCGTTACAATGGGTCAAGTAAACATGCCCCCACCCACCCACAACCCCCCAAACTTTTTTGGTTGTATATAAAGACATTGACACGGCCCCAGAGCATTCTATATTAACCTCGACCACAACGCGCCTGTAAAATTTAGAGATGGTGAGACATACGCCGCATCTACGCAAAAACGATGTACGTGTTCGTATGAAGCTTATTATCCTTCTAGCACACAAATAATAACATGAAAAAGAAAGTCAATAAAAATGTGTCCTTTGTCTTTTCAGAACCAATTAAGTCCGTCTCATAATAGTTAGTGTTTAGTGTTTATCGCTCACTTCCCCTCTGCAACTCTCGATTTCTATTTATCTATCTCTCTCTCTAATGCACCTACCTAACTCCCTTATACATTAACATAACTATGTCTTATTTGGACTTTTTGTAATCTTTGAATCATTTCTAATGCGATGGAATTGAAAAATATAATATCCTTCCAGCACATAGATAAACAATAAATAAGAGTCAACACAATATTTCAACCCTCCCCTCCCCTCCCCTCCCCTCCGTCTTGCTGTGCAGGCGGCGCTGAGCTTAGGAGACCGGAAGATTTAAGTTTGATAGATTTTATTTTTTCCCCACGGTATACGGAAAATGATAGGGAAATATTGTAACCTGTTTTTAATTGACATTTGTGTCGTTTTTGCTGATTATGAGTTGGTGGAAAAAATATCTTTAATTCCATCATATCGGAAATGATTCACAGATTATATAGAGACCAAATAACATACACTTTTAAGTGTGTTCAATAGTTTGCATTATCAATAGGGTGTAGCACAAGGCTTATCAACATCATCACAGCAACGGGGTCGGGGTTGAGGCCGGGACTGGGAGGGGAGGGGAGGGAGTAGGCCTACAGCGGCGGGGATATAATTATTTTTTGTTTTTTTGTGGGGTTTTTTTTTTCCATGTGAAATTTATCATATTAATGACAAATACGACCATTATTTTGTTTTCAGGGACAGTACAGCACATAGTAATTAAGATTAACACAATAATTAAATGGCACAGGCTTCAATTCATCCATATAATGCTGGTTCGCTATCGCTCGCCAGGAAGAAATCGACATCTGGATGGGGATAAATGTCTTAAAACAGTTGGCTGAATTGGGCCGAACGGATACAAGGCAAAGAGAGAGGGAGAGAAATAAAAAAAACAAAAAACGAGGAGAGAGGGAGAGAAAGAGAAAACAAAAAACAGCGAGGTGGGCTCAATGTTTGCGTTACGGCTTAAAAATTGAGCCCACCTTGCCTTTTTTTGTTTTCTCCGGCCGGATTTCTCCATATAATGCTGGTTCGCTATCGCTTGCCAGGAAGATATCGATACTTGGATGGGGATGAACGTCTTAAAACAGTTGGCTGAATGGGGCTGAATGGTTACAAACCAGAGAAAGAGAGAAAAGGAGAGAAAGAGAAAAAAAAACAGGTGAACCCCCCACGAGAGGTGTATAGAAAAAAGGGTTGACAGGTTCACTATAGGCCTAATCATTTTTTTTTACCCACCTTGCCGAAGGTGCTCTTTGGCCTCGGCAGGTGTGTCTTGAGCATTCCGCGACGGACGTCGCAAGGCCCTTCGCATGCCTCTTGCCTCGTGCGGAGCATACCCCTGGCGGGTATACTCTCGGCGATAATTCGTGCGCTCGTTGACGACTAATCGACGAGGAAATCGCCGATGATCGTCGATGTTCTCTGAACATCCGCGATCCGTCGTGCGACGTTTTGGAAAATTTCAACGATTTTTTTCGTGCGACAAACTCCGCATGTCTCGCAGATGATCGCAGAAATCCTCGCAGATCCCTCGGCGATGCTCGACGATGCTTGCGAGGGTAACCAATCCTCGTGAGTTCTCGTCCAAAATTTTGAACTGTCCGAACATTTGCGACGACCCGCGAGGGCCCTTGCGAGGCCTTAAGAGCCAAACGATTTTTCATGAGTGGTGTTGAGGCATGTCACGAATGTGCCAATTTATTGGTGTCGGCGACGAAAATCGTGACTTGTCTCACCAGTGGGAAAGGGCCATAAGTGTACAAAGGAGCACAATGGAAATCAGGCAACACCAGGTCTAGTGACCCTTCTAGGCTGCTTGTCCTCCAAAACGCTGAGGATCAAGTATCCAAACAGTGGTTTAGAGGGGATAAGGGAACATTGGAAAGGGAACTACTGCCCTGGAACTAATGTCCGTGGCATGGCCATGTGATGAGAAGATTATCTGGGGAGAAGATTGTTGCGGATTGAGGTATGTGGAAGGAGAAGCAGAGGACGGCCAAGACGGAGGTGGATGAATAGTGTAAATGACGACCTGAGAGAGAAGGGGGGCCTAACCCCTTCTTTACCGGCGACGTCCTTTTCACTTTAATTTAGTTGTTATTAGACTATTTTTGCAGCTTAGGAAGGACATCCACCAATTAAAAGGCTACAGACTATATCAATTAATCCTTTTAGCTACCATATATCCTTCCTAAGCTACATCACATTGTCTAAATATAGCTGAAATCAAATACAAAAGACATCACCAGTACAGAAGGTGTTAATGGGGGAGGAGGCGCAGGTGACCCAATGTTGCCAATTTAGCTACTTTGTTAATTTCATTAATCGAGTTTAGGAGTAAAGTTGGTTGGTGGAGAGAACATAGTAAAGTTGGTTGGTGGAGAGAACATAATAAATAATATGTAAAGGTATTTACTTCGATGTAGAGGAAAATGTTTACATCTAGTGCCATGAATTGTAGCGATATTCTGGAGATTGAGCCATTTTCAAAGCGATATTCAAAAGATTGTGGCATTATACTAGCGATTGTTTGCCTTTAGTTACTGTCTAGCGGATTTGGTAACTCTTGTGTGGAGAAATTTACACAAGAAACATCGATTCCATGTAAAACTGGGAAAAGATGCAAACAAAAAGAAGATATAGGCCATGCATACTTCGATATATATATAAAGAAGATATAGGCCATGCATACTTCGATATATATATAAAGAAGATATAGGCCATGCATACTTCGATATATATATAAAATATTAAGAACATGAACATTAAAACAATTATAGTTTCTGATTTACGCTAATAAATTGCTGCTAGAAGGGACATTAGTATCCTAACTAAGAAACTACACATCTAACATATGTCTTTCTTTCGAATTCCTAAACAAATATTTACCAGGAATTGACACAAATCTTAGAACTATTAAAGATAATAATATTATCAACAAGTAAGGCAGGGGGCTAGGAATCTTCCTCCCCTTGTATAATTTTCCTAATCAATGAGACCGAGAAACGGGCGAGCGAACGCGTACGTGGTCCCGGACCCTGAGAATTGGAACTTTAAATGTTGTTTCTGTTCGGGCTCTGTTTCGTGTCGGCCACCCCCAGCTATGGGGTATGTGCCTGAGTATATACATACATACAGTACATACATACATACATACATACAAATACAGTGTATACAATTATTTATTATGATAGATCAACTTTAATCAATACTGGTAGTAAAATGTGAATTTTATTTTATCTAGTCAGTGATTCAATATCTTAAACATAAATTATGTTTAGTAATTGTATACGATATGTGTAAATAATAGAGTAAATGAGTTTTAAGAGGCTAGAGGCTGTTTGTTTTTTTGGTCTATTAATTAATATATTCATTAATTTTATACTGTCCACACTAGACCTCCATCAAGCTTAGAAAAATACCTCCTAGACTCCCTTTCAAGATAAATTTGTACATTTTTAGGTAGAACAATTTCCCGGCCGAATGCTGGTTCCTCTAAAAATTACAGGCTCGCTATCGCTCGCCAGGAAAAACCTAAATGGCATGAAAGGTCTTAAAACTGACAACGAAATGGGACAAAAGGTGTTAAATTCGCCAAACTAATGGGCCGAACGTCTTAAAATCTGAAAACTAATGGGGTTGAACACAAAGGAGAAAACATCCCGAAAAAGCGACTACCTCCGCCTTAATACATTTTACCAGAACTATATATGCAAGCTCAAGCCCATGGTTAACCCCTTCTGTACCGGCCACGTATAAATGTTTTTTATTTTAGCTACATTTAGACAATTGTATGAAGCTTAGGAGGGATACATGGTAGCTAAAAGGATGAAATGAGATAGTCTGTAGCCTTTAAATTAGTCGACGTCTTTCCTAAACTGAATAAAATCGTCTAATAGTAGCCTGATTAAATTAAAAAGACGTCGCCGGTACAGGAGTTAACTGACTGAAAAGCTATCTCAATATATATTAATCCTCGTGCTTGTTGCCCGCAAACTTCGATTCCAATTCGCGCTGCCTCGACTCTGCGAAAAGTTGGAAAATAATCCTGAAAGAGACTGGTTCCTTCTAAAATTGCAGGCTCACTATCTCTCGCCAGGAAAATATCGACATATAAATGGCACGAAAGGTCTTCATTTTGACAAAGAAATGGGGCGAAAGGTTTCAAAATCGGCAAAATAATGGAACTAACGTCTAAAAATACCAAAACTAATATGCTAAACACGAGGGAGAAAGGGATCCAGAAAAAAGTGACTATAGATCTCCCCCTTAACTGCCCGTAAAGCTATTTCAATATATATTAATCCTCGTGCTTGTTGCCTCCAAACTTGGATTCCAATTCGCGCTGCCTTGACTCGGCGAAAATTGATAAAGTTGAGTTCCCAGAAAAACAAAGTCAGCACCTGGAAGTTGCTAAGGGGAGATGGGTCGTTTTTCTGGTTCCCCTTCTCCCTCTTGCTTAGCCCCTTTAGTTTTCACATTGTATAACGTTCGGCCCATTAGTTTGGCTATGTTAACACGTTTAGCTCCATTTCGTTGTCAATTTTAAAACCTATCGTGTCATTTAGGTGTCGATGTTTTTCCTGGTGAACGATAGCGACCCTGTAATTTTGAGAGGAACTGGCCTTCGGCCGGGACATTGTTCTTCCAAAAAATTTACACATTTATCTTTAAGGAAATCTAGGGGATGTTTTTCTAAGTTTGAGGGAGGTATAGTGAGGGAAATTTATAATAAATTAATTAATATACCAACAAAACAGTCAGTGTCCCCTTACCGTGGGAAGAGTTATCTGTTGGTGGGAGATTATAATACATTGTGGACTGTGAAAGTATTTGTTATAGTATATAACAACTATATTATTAAATCTAGAAATATACGCGTGGAATATTTAACTATGCCATTACACCATAATTTATACCATGATTGGTGCTTCTGAATGCTTGTGTGCTTGCTGTTTGTGGGCGAACTGTTATATGTGTTTTTCTCCTGTCACCTCTGTTTTCTTTCTCGTGTCTTTTGCTGATCCTCCCTACCACTTGCGGGAGTAAGGGCTGGCTACTGACTGACTGACTGACCTTTATAAGGTAGCCTAGAATAAGGAATGGTTTCTCTTTTTCTCTATGGTATAAACATAAAGTTGGCTAGTGCTACAGAACAATTGATTTTAAGTGGGTAGTGCTTGTTGTTTGGTCTATATACAGTATATGTGTATTTATTTATTGATGAGTTTCCTCTCTAGACCCCAATCAAGCTTAAACAAACACCCTCTAGAATCCCTTTCAAGATAAAGCTGTACATTTTTCGGTAGAAAATTGCAGACTCGCTCTCGCTCGTCAAGAAAAAATCGACGCATAAATGGCACGAAAGTTCTTAATATTTACAACGACATGAGGTGAAAGGTCTCAAAATAATCAAACCAACGGAACGAACGTCTTAAAACCTCCAAACTAATATGCTAAACATGAGGGAGAAGGGGATCCAGAAAAAGCGAGTACTAACCCCTTAAAAGTATGGAGGATAAGATATATGGTACGGTTGTAACGGAGAACGAGAAAGGTAATTCAGAGAGAACAGAAAATGGCCAACAGGTTAGTTTTTTTTAAGGGAGTACTACTCGCATTTTCTGGACCTCCTTCTCCCTTGTGTTCAGCATATTAGTTTTGATTTTAATATCTTTCGCCCCATTTTGTTGTCAATTTCAAGACCTATCATGCCATTTAGGTGTCGATTTTTTGCTGGCGAGCGATAGCGAGCCTATAATTTTAAGAGGAACCGGCCTTCGGCCGGGATATTTTTCTATCGAAAATTGTACAAATTTATCTTGAAGAGGGGTCTAGGGGGGAGGCCATGTACGCAGCCGGATCCCTTACTCCGCCGGATCGCTTATCCCTCTGCGGATGCGCGAAAATGTACAAATATTATATTAGATTAACCTAACCTAACCTAACGTAATATAATATAAAAAAAATAACAAAATAAAAATATAAAATACATTAGATCCGAGTGGGATCGAGCAATGGTTTTACTGTGTTAGAGGCCAGTCCTCTACCGACTGAGCTACGGAGCGACATGGCATAAACGATTTGAAGGCTATATTTAAACGCGGTTGAGCCTTCTTCCTGTAGCCTAAAGTAGGGGGTAAGAGATCCGGCTGCGTACATGGCCTCCCGTCTAGGGAGTGTTTTTTTAAGCTTGATGGAGGTCTAGCGATGAAACTAAAAAATAAATGAATACACGAATTAATAGCCCATAAAACCGGGTAGTACCCCCTTAAGTGTTAGGGGGAGTGTGGATCAGATATGTACGGCGATACATATGGTTGATTTATCATGTGAGCTGTACAGTTGCCCACACATGTTCTGTTCCTCGTCGTGATCTTATGTATAAAAGTGAATTAGCATGAATGGATTGCGAGTGTGGTTTAGTTTAACTATCAGTTGACTAGGCACATGAGTTTACCACTGCATAGAAACTATACATTCGTAATTCAATCATGTGCACTCAGGTCAGGTGAAGGTATTGAGGGATAATCCTTTCCAACGGCACCTCGTATCTACATTATACTTTTCCTATTTTTCTGAGGGGAGAGAGGAAGCTGTTGGAGTGTTTTTTTTGTATGTGTGTTATTAGTCTGTATACGTCGTCGAGGTGTTCTATTTCCATCTATAGGATCACGGGAGAGGAACAGAACTTATGTGGCCAATTGTACTTCCGCCAACAAAGCAAACTGGTACCGAACTAGAGAAAGTATACCCAAATGACGTTGAGGGGCTAGTGGCCGTGTTTTAGGGATATTAATTAATGTATTCTTTTATTTTTTAGTGTCCTCACTAGACCTCCATCAAGCTTAGAAATACACCTTTTAGACCCCCCTTCAAAATAAATTTGTACATTTTTCGATAGAAAATTTCCCGGCCAAAGGCCGGTTCCTCTTGAAATTACAGGCTCGCTTCACTCTCCAGAAAAAATTGACACCTAAATGGCACGAAAGGTCTTAATATTGACAACAAAATGGGGCGAAAGTTCTTAAAATCGACAAACTAATGGAAGGAACGTCTTACCCTTGTCTATCGGGGCCCGACTAAAGTCAGTATCGAAAAATTTGGACTATGTGGCGGGGCCCGACTTAAGTCTGTGTGCAATTTTGGCGCAATATTGGCTCTGAGAGAGAGACGAGACACGGGAGGAGCCTGGGTTACCTCATTACCTCTCGCCACGGCCGCCGTGGACCGACTGAGATGTACTCCACTTACATCCACCCTCACTCCCTCGCTACATACGTAATTATATAAAGAAATTACCGTATTTTAGCGATTTTGCCCTTCGGTTGCACGATCGTTGCTAGACAACCAGTGATCGTAGAAGGATGGTTCGGGTGTCATTGGAAAGGTCAATTTACGCCCTTTCAGGGATACATACTTTTATTACGCTCTGGGTCTTGTTTATGCATGAAAAAGAGCACGGAAACTACCCCATTTATGGTAAAAAAAAAAACGCTGGGCGGCACAGTGAAATATACTCCACCACCCGCTCTTAAGGTGTTAAAATCTCAAAACTAATATGCTAAACATGAAGGAAAAGGAGGTCCAGAAAAAGCTTGTAGTACCCCCTTAAATGGTTTTATTGTAGCGACACGGCAGTTTACACTCTCTGAAGTTCTTGTCACCTGTAGAAAACTCAAAGGAGAGTCAAAACTGCCGTGTTTTTATAAAAAGATCTGCTTCCTTTGTGTGGGTATATTTTGTCCATTCTAATAACTGTGTTGGTGGTGTACTGGTTTAGATGCTTATGTTCTGGGTGTGGTGTCGCGAGTTCGAATCCCGGGAGGACCATATGCTTTAATTTTTTCTTAAAAAGACCTCCGCCTACTTATTGTGAAAAACCTGTTATCCTCCGGTATATGATGTGTTAGGTGAGAGAAAGTGAAATAATTGACGGATACATGTTTTTCATAATACGTGTTGCTTGCCCCAAACGCGCGAGCAACTGTGGCTTTCAACCATCCGACATGTCTCCTTTTATTTATGTACATCAAACATGTAAATTATAAATAATGTTTATTCCTACACCCTACCGTGGAAAGACTACGGATACGCCACTCTTGCCCGGGCCTCACACAGTGGCATGGCCCAGTCGTACTGAGCTCATGACGCTGGTGGCATTGCCCAAGAGGATAGCCATCCCTAGTCTTTGCTTGAGCCAGAGGGTTTCCCGGGGTTCACCTAAAACTTCTCTGATTTTGCGGCCTGTTTCCTTCACCATATTCGTAATTCCGATTCTGCAAGTGCTGGCATGGAGATTGCCAACCTCAAGCGGGCAAGGAGTGTAGAATCTTTGGAGGAGTCCCCTCCTTCTAAGGTTCAAACAAGCGTGCCTCTCGGGGACTCTGAGAGTGCCTCTCCCTCAGGGTCTAAAGATGATTTGACATCAACGTTGGTGGATGATAAAGACAGCCTATCTGGAGTTCCAGTTCCTGCACCTAGCTCCATTGTGACAGTGGATGCGTCTTCGGACGCACACGCGGCTTGCTCACCAGCTCCCTCTGACCCAGCCTCTTGCAAACCGCCTTCGGTTGATTTGATTGAGGACGGTTATGGTCTGGCTGACCCTGTCGTGGCACCTGATCACTCTTTGAGGGCTGCGGACAAGGCAGGTGTGTCTCAGCGGAGGGTCTATGTGCCTCGGTCGCGTACTGCTGCTAGGGCGGATGTGACTGTGGATAGAGATTCCTCCAAATGTCATGACGTTAGATTATCATCATCACCCTCTCGTTTGGTTAGACCGGGACCCACCCCTGGGAAGAAGGGCTTTAAAACCCTTCCCAGCGAAAGTCCTACATAGGTATTTTGTACTTTTAATTATTTATATTTTTAATTTTTAATTAGTAACACCTTATGGCTACAACAATTTGTCTTCAATGGAAGTGTCGTGGTGTATTGGCAAACTGGGAGGAATTACAATTACTTGTTTCAGATCTGAATCCATTGTGTGTCTGTCTTCAGGAGACAATGGTGGGGCTTCGACCATTTCCTTTACCTAATGGTTATTCAGTCTTCCTTTCCACTCCTCCCCTTGCTGGTGGTCATAGCGGTGGATGTGCCATTTTATGTCGTTCCGATGTCCCATTCACCTCCTTTGCTGTACATTCTCCTCTTCAGGTTGTAGCTGTACAGATGCACCTTGAAAGGTGTTTTCACATCTGTTGCCTGTACCTCCCCCCTTCAGTCCCAATATTGCGATCTGATTTAGAGACCATTATCCGACAACTTCAGACTCCTTTTATTTTACTTGGCGATCTTAATGGTCGCCATCCAATATGGGGTGATTCAGTTTACAATCCTCGGGGTGAGCTTCTGACCTCCTTGGTTGGTGATCTGGATTTGGTTGTCTTGAACGATGGGAGACCAACCCATTTCCATGTTCAGACTGGCACTTTTTCTGTTCTTGACCTCACCATTACTTCTCCTGACAGTGTGCTTGATTTTTCCTGGGACGTTTTGGATGATCTGTATGGTAGTGACCATTATCCAGTGTTGGTCCAGTCCTCTCACTTTACTCCAACTACCTGTTTGCCTCGCTGGTGTCTGGGAAGGGCTGACTGGCCTCTTTTTTAACAACTCTGTGAGTTTGATTTGACTGTACATGATTTCCCAGCTATTGATGATGCACAACATTATTTTACTATGACTATGATTAAAGCGGGGCTTCGTTCCATTCCACGGTCTTCGGGTGTATATTCCCGGAGACCTGTGCCGTGGTGGACTGCAGCCTGCTCTTTTGCTCGGGGGGTTTATAAAGCTGCATCTCGTCGATACCATGCAAACCGAGAGGTTCTCTTTCTTAAAGTTCAATTTCGAAAAACCCGTGCTCGCTATCGATGGGTTCTGAAAGATGCTTGTCGAAGCTCGTGGAGGTTCTATGATTCTACGATTACTTCTTCCACTCCTTTGCCTATGGTGTAGAAGAGAATACGCAAGATATCTGGAAAGTTTTCTCCCTCCTCTCTACCAGTGTTAAGGATCCAAGGTAATCTGGTGTCTGCACCTGGTGAAGTAGCCTCTGCCCTAGCTACTCATTTATGCAAGGTCTCCCAGAGGGATGATGCCAAATCTTGTGCAAGAGCCCGACGTAGCCAAGAGAGACAGGGTCTTAATTTCTGGCCTAATGGTGGAGAAACTTATAATGTTGACTTCAGTATTCGTGAGCTGCGTGCGGCCCTCTCGGAGTGTGGTGACACTGCTCCTGGTCCTGACGACATCCCTTATGCCATGCTTAGTCATCTCCCGAATGCCTCCTTGGTGGTTTTATTAGACTTGTTTAACCCTCGTGGCCCGGGCTGCCTTTCTAAATGACGGAGGTCTTATCCGGGCGATCTGGCTGAAAATCAACAAAAGTAAACTAAGGCTAATCTCGTTAAGGTGGCAAAAATATGTGTGTGATAACCCGGGTTCGAATCCCGGTGGATCATATATACTTTAATTAATTTCATTGGGGGTGTGGTGGTGAGATTAATAAAAATAATATTAATATATTACCTACATTAATGAAAAATATATATAAATGTGGGCCTTACCTTGCCGTGTAGAATGGCGTTGAGTACAGCTCTCTACTCAACTGGTTCCGGAGTGATGGTGATGGAAGTGGAGGTAACGTTTTCCGCGTATTTACCTCGGCACGTCCGAACACTCAACCGCGGCCCCGGCTACGACGTCCAGTTGCACTCGTCGCTCCACCCGCAATTATGCCGGGAAGCGATGTGATAGTGTGTTATTGTTTATTATGCCATTTATTATAGTTATTATGTTATTTTCACTCAATAAAGTTATTTTCATGAAGTTATTTGTGTCTCTGTCACTTATTACTTCGTTTTATTATTATTATTATGATTATAGTGTCACTTTCACTGGACTTTGATAGTTGATGGTGTCATTTTCACTTTTATGTATTGTTAGGTAAGCTAATAATATATTTAGTGTCCCTTTCACTTGTTCATATTGTTACGAAGGCACTTATTATTACTTATGTGTGTCTCTTTCACTTATACTTAGTTTTATTATTATTATAGTGTCACTTTCACTAGACTATGATAATTTATAGTGTCATTTTCACTCTTATGTATTGTTAGGTAAGCTAATAATATATATAGTGTCACTTTCACTTGTTCATATTGTTACGAAGGCTCTTATTATTACTTATGTGTGTCACTTTCACTGGACTATGATAATTGATAGTGTCACTGTTATTGTCACGGGCACTTCAAAATTGTTGGAGAGTGTGAAAGTCATTGAAGCACCGTCCAGCACACCGTGCCACTTCACACTCGAGGCATTCCCATGTGGTTTTACTCACTGCGCGGGGTCTGCGAGTTGTGTGGCTGCACACATGGCACCTCTTCTGACTCCTAACTGTACTACCTGGTGCTTTGAAAGGAAGGGGGTGGAGCTGGTGCCTCCTGAAGAAGTCGGCACACCCCGTTCTGTCCAGCTGGCCTGGTCTCTGTAGTGGTCTCCCAGGCTCCGCATGCTTAGCCAGGAGCTCAAGTATCACCTGCTTGTGGAACTTCCACAGGGACTTGCACTTCTTGGCTCCTGGAGTCCTCAGACGGTAGATGTTGTAGGCATTGAGGACCGACATATCTACCGTATGCAGGATAAACTTCTTGTACCACCTGCAAGATGTTCGCAGGCAGTCGATGAAGCCCATCTGCATGTCGGACTTGGCAACGAGGCGCATGTTGAGGTTGTAATCAAGGACAGCAGCTGGTTTCTGGATGGGGTTCTTGGTTTTTCGGTCCACCTTCCCTGTGGCGACCATCTCGGCCTTGTGGCATGTGCTGAGGAGGTTGACCTTCCGCTGGTCATGCCAGTGGATGGAGAGGATGGGGCCACTCTTCTTGTGGAAGATGTCCGTCTTCTTCGTCTTGGTTGGGTAGCCTGGGATGCCCTTCCTCTTGGCCTTGACTGTGCCGACAGTTCCGGTCTTGCGGTCATGGAGGTACTTGGTCAAGATAGGCGACCTGTAGTAGTTATCGGTGTAGAGGATATGGTTCTTATGGAAGTGCCTCTCCATCATCTTCTTTACTACAGCGTCGCCAAAACCAATGTGGGGGTCAGTCTCAATTTCTCCACCCCTGCCGCTGTAGACCACAAAGTCCAGCACATACCCCGTCAAACAGTCGCAGAGGACGAAGAGCTTGATGCCGAAGCGGTGTCTCTTGGACGGGATATACTGTCGGAAGTGCAGCCTACCATGGAACAGGACCAGAGACTCGTCGAGGCACATCTTCTGGAAAGGAATCAGGTAGGTAGTGAACCGATGATGTATCATGTCATACAGCTTCCTGATCTTCCATAGTGTGTCGGTAAGGTGGACATGCATGATATTGGGCAGGTGGAGATAGGAGAGAATGTTAAAGTACCTGTCCCTGGACATGTACTTGCCAAATGCTAGAGTCGTTATGAGGTCACCAGTGATCCAGTAGTCTGCCAGAGCGTGCTTCCTGATAGGTGTCATCAGCATTGTGAGTGCCAAGAACACATATAG
The DNA here is from genome assembly GCA_032716605.1 of Paralithodes platypus. Taxonomy (NCBI): domain Eukaryota; kingdom Metazoa; phylum Arthropoda; class Malacostraca; order Decapoda; family Lithodidae; genus Paralithodes; species Paralithodes platypus. The sequence goes on from CM064504.1 coordinate 57,573,798, forward strand.
TTCTGCCAAAGTGACAGCCCTCCATGCCACCATCTTGGCACTGGTCTTCCTCCCAAGAAAGTTGGCCCAGATGTCATGATGGTTGTTGGTTTCCTCGACGAGGTATTCCATGACTTCATTGTCATAGAAGCCACAGAAAAATTCACTGGGGGTAGCATCTGGGCCATAGGGATATGTTGGTGACACCCCGGAACCCATCTGTACCTCGTCAAAGGCAGGACAATCTTGATCAAAATCAGCCCCATCTGTCCACACAAACAGGTCGGATGCTGATGCTCGTGCAGGTGCAGCAGGCACATGCCCTGGATGCCCTGGCACACGCCCTTGGCCACGCGGACGCCCTGCACACCCACGCCCATGCCCAGGGGCTGCAGAGTAGGCAGACTGACCACGTCCACGACCTCGCCCTCTAACTAGTCTTGTCGGGACTTCCTCTTCCTGTTCCTGTTCCTCTTCCTCCTTAGGCGATGTCAGGTCATCTGGGGCAATGTTGGGGTCATCAGCATCCTCTTCAGGAGACACTTCTGGTGAAGAAGTGAACGGGCGTCGGCGCGGGAGGCTGCGGGAGGTTCAACAATGGGAGCCTCGGCCTCGGGAGTTGGGCTCCTTTTGCGGCGAGCCGAGGGCTTCCCCGCATCAAATAATGCTCTGCGGTGTGTTGAGGGCTGTGGCACACTACTAATACCACTTGAAGAGGCCCTTTGCTCATCCTGAAGGAGAGATGAAGCCGAGGACTGTGGGTGACCCACGCGGCGTCCTGGGTCAAGGCGTCGGGACAAAGGAATGTGGGTGGTTGCTAGACCAGGGTCGGCGTCACTATCACTGTCTTCCGCTTCCCGAGCCTTTTCTGCTGCTGCCCTGCATGCTTTTTTAGCTGCACTTTTCACCAAAGATTGTTTATAAAAATATTTGCCCACTTTCAAGGGCATACGGGCAGGCAAAGGGCAAGGTCCTGGGCTAGGGCTAGGCCTAGGCTGACCTAGCAAAGATGGCGAGGGGGTAGGCCTAGGTTCTAGCACACTTGGAAGTTCAATAGCACCTTCCTGAAACACTTCCACATCAGGATCATCACTACTGTCTCCCCCCTCAAATAAATCTACATTATCGTCGTCTCCAAAGCCAACGAAATCTTCATCTTCGCTTGCACTTATAAATTGTTCTTTGTCCACCAAGCTTTCACCACTGCTCTCTTCAAGATCAAAAAGTTCTCGCTGTATAGCACTATCACTCAACAAACGCTTCACTTTCTTTCGTTGAGCTTTCTTCTCGGTTGCAACAGGTGTCGAAGTTGCGAGCGGGGTAGCAGTGGGGCGCGCGGGAGGTTGCACCGAATCGGACGCGGCGGAATTCATTTTGTCACTATAAATCGCTATGGCGGCCACGTAGGAACTGATAACGGTAGTAGTTGAGGCTTGGTGGCGCTGCGATCGCCCCTGCAAAGTAAAATTTGGCCGCGCGAATTTTGAAGCACGCTTTCAAGCACAGGGATTTTATAAGGACACCCGGGCTCCAGCCCATCTGCCGCACTGTCATTTTAAAATGCTGCCCGGGCTGGAAGGGTTAATAAGATTTGGGGTGAGGGTCCTCTACCTGCAAGCTGGAAGTTGGGCATTGTCCTTCCTAAGCCTGGAAAGGATCATAGCAATGTTTCTAATTACCGCCCAATTTATTTAACGTTGTGTGTATGCAAATTGTTTGAAAAAATTATCAAAGTCAGACTTGAGTGGTGTCTGGAGAGGGGCGGCCATCTCTCCCCTTCTCAGAGTGGCTTCCGCAAACTACGGTGTACTTCTGACAACCTTATCCGACTTGAATCCTCAATCTGTGAAGCTTTTGCCTCTAAGCAACATCTTGTGGCTGTGTATTTTGACCTCGAGAAGGCTTATGACACAGCCTGGTGACATGGAATTCTACTGCAACTTCATGCTTTTGGATTACGTGGTCGCCTGCCGGTGTTGCTTAGAGACTTCTTGACTGATCGTGTGTTTCCGGTCCGTGTGGGTTCTTCCCTCTCTGTTCCTCTGTGCCAGGAGGAAGGTGTCGCTCAGGGTTGTGCATTTCTGTTTAAGGCGGCTGTCAATAGCATTCTAGACGCTGTGCCTGCTGGGGTATCCTCGTCCCTATATGTGGATGCCTTGGCTATCTGGTTTTCTGGTTCCTGCATGTCTGCTATTGATCAACGTATGCAAATTGCGTTGGACAGGATTTCTGCATGGTCTGATAAAACGGGCTTTCGGTTTTCCCCATCAAAGACTGTGGCTATGCACTTTTGCAGAATACGAGGGGTTCACCCAGACCCTGATCTAATGCTCTGTGGCAGGAGACTCGGTTGTTTGGAAAAGACAAAGTACTTGGGTCTCACGTTTGATTGCCGTTTGACTTGTGTTCCGCACTTGACAAATCTGAAGGCATCGTGTATAACGGCTTTGAAGCCGTTAAGGGTTCTGTCACACACCTCTTTGGGTGCTGATTGCAGAACACTACTGCATTTGTTTCAGGCATATGTCACATGCAAACTCGTATGGCTGTGAGGTCTACTCCTCTGCCACGGACTCCAGACTTAAGACTCTAGATGCTGTTCATCATGCTGGTCTCCGTCTTGCAACTGGAGCTTTTCGGTCGTCACCGATTCCCAGCTTGCTGGTGGAGGCTGGTGTACAGTCACACATCAAAATTCGTGGACCCCCATGTTAGAGCAGGTCTAAAATTGTATTCTGTTTTACTAAGTACCCTGGAGACAGCCGGGGCTCAGCACAGGGTGGGTCGGGTGGGAGGGAAGGGAGGGTGCGTATGAGATGGGGTAGTCGAGGAAACTATCAAACTGCCAATTTCTTATTACATATAGCAATATTTCACACCATTTTAATCTCCTACAGCTATTACTTTCACTATTTATCCATCTCTATAATATAATTAATAGTTGGTTCACTATATACTACTGTATCATACTGTGCCGTATACGAGCCAACCTATATCTATATTGTCTTTCTCTCTGTTCACTCATCCAACTCACTCTCTGACTCTCTCTCTCTCTTCCAGAAAATTATAAGCTGATTATCTATTTTACTTAGTTTTGTCTTCTTTGTTATCTGGTTAATTCATGTTTGCCGATATTGCAGTTTGTTGCTACATGTTCTTGTTATTACTTTCATGCAACATTCTGTATATTTTCCAGATGTATTATAGCATTAACTAAAGAAGCAATATACCACAGTAAAGTTACAACTATTTGATTGATGTTTACTACATTTTCCCAAAATCAATCAACAATGTATGCCATTTATTAATTTATATAGAATACACTATGCTCAATTTTACAAATATTTACGAGTTTAGTATCTATCGACCTATCCAGCTGTCTAGCTATCCATTTATCTAACTATAAACTCACCAATCCATTTGTTTAATTAGTTTTCTGATTTATTATCTATCCAGCTATCCAGCTGTCTTAACTATCCATTTGTCTAACTATAAACTCACCAATCCATGTGTTTAACTATTTTTCTATCCTATCCATTTGTCTAGTTATATATCCATCTGTGTAACTATTGATTTGTCTAACTATTCACCCACGTATCAACCTGTCTATATATTTAGCCATTCACCTTCATAATCATTAATTTGTAGACTATCCACCCTTATGTATATACAGTATATATAGATTACATTTCACTCAGCCACAATATATTTAACCACTGATTTTGAATATGTATACTTCTTGCCAGTCCGAAATGACATTTGTGTTTTAAGTTTCAACAATCCAGCTATTTGAGTGACGTTTTACTTGAGTCATATATTGATTCTATTCATTGTAATATGGTAATAAAGCATGGACATTTGCTAATCACAATTGTTATATTCAAATAAGGAGAATCATCTTGAAAATTATAGAAACATTCCTTATAAACTCGTTGGAATGTCGAAAATTAATGCGAAAATATTATTTCGGACTGACAACAGGTATAAAGTTTGTTTCTATGCCACATTATCTATCCACCTGGCGATCTTCTCTTTTTCAGCCACACACTTGAGCAGTAAGGTCACAGGTTTAACTAGAATTTGCCAGACAAGGGATCATCGTTTACATTACTAACAAAGATTTGTGGATATTTTTGGCATTTAACTTGCGAAGACTGGTCCCCCCCAAACCAAATACATGATAGCTGGGACTGTCAGTCAGACTCAAGCAGGCCCAGGAAGCACACTTATGTCGCTCTCTCTCTCTCTCTCTCTCTCTCATCTCCAGCTACCTCCTCCCGCCACAAATATACTTTTTTCACTAGATATTTGTTGTTTACACCTATTTTCTGGTCTTCACTACTCACATGTTTTTCATACAAGAAAATATACGCACATGGAATATAAATAATGCTTTATTTGGTAAATATTATGAATACTGTCAGAATCGAAGGTAATTAATTACCATATAATTATGTCCTATTTAGAAATATAAAATGTGCATTCCTCGGGTTAAGAGGCTTGTGATCAATAAACCTGCATAAAGATAAATCTTATGCACTGGTAAATTACATCATCCCATTGTGATAGAACCTTGTTGGGTGTATCCCTTTCAGGTATTTGTGCTCAACAGTATAAATATTTTTATAATTTTATGTTGTGCCAACAGTGATGTATGAGGCTGAGACATGGGCTCTGAAGAAAAAGGAGAAAAGAGGGCTGGATGTGATGGAGATGAGCTGCTTGAGGAGTATGTGTGGAGTTACTCGTAGAGACAGATTGAGGAATGAAGAGATACGTAGGAGAGTGGGGCAGCAGGAACATTTGTCAGCCAGAGTGGACAGAATGGTGCTGAGCGGGTATGGTCATGTTGAACGAATGGGAGATGAAAGGCTTACAAAGAGAATATGTGAGTCGGGTACAAGGGGAGATAGAAGGGCAGGAAGGCCCCCATTGAGATGGAGAGACTGTGTAAGAAAGGCTTTGGATGATAGAGGAATGACTATAGATCAGGCAGGGGAAGTGGTGGTGGACAGGAGTGAATGGAGAATGCTTGTGAATAGTTGAGTGAACACGTGGTCATTTGGAATAAGGGGTCGGGCGCAAGTTGGACTAGATAATAGTCCATCAGGCGCCTGGCCCGGGGAGACGATTAATATGAAGGGTGTGTCTGGAAGTGTGGTGGGAGGGCTTGTGGCTTTGGCTCCGCTGCATGTCTGCCTGCCGAGATCGGAACCTCTCCGGGTGGTTAGGGGCCGGGGGAGTGCTGGAGCGACCTTGGTAAACCTGGTCTCTGGGTCTTCTCCTGGGTGACCTGGATGTGTGTGAGTTTGTGTTTTTTATCTGTGTTTATTTTTTGCTTTATGTTGTTTTTGTGTTTTCCCTGTTCTTGCTCTGTCTTGAGTCGGCTACCCCCAAAATGGGGATTGTGCCTGAGCATATAGATAGATAGATAGATAGTAACATAATTAGTCAGCCATTATATGGCTCAGCCTTTGACAAAGAGAAATTGAGCATTTAAATGTATTTATATATTTTACCCAAGAACGGCGAAGCCATGGTCCTGCCAGGCGAAAGTATTAGCGTCATTTCCGACGAAAATTGTCATATTTACTCTATATAACATAATTACTTCTACATATGCACCAATTTATATTTTAATATTAACATATGAACATTGAAAAGCAATAAAATAATTGGTAACTGTAAGTGGCTGGTGAAAAACTTATATTTTAGCCCCGCGGCCATAATCTGACCCGGACTGGAGAGAGACATACATCCTCCCTCTCTCATGTCTTGCAAGCTACTGAGAGATTAGGGAATGTCTCATACTGGCTAAAGGGTAATGAAAGACTCCCCCATCCTCCCCCCTCTCTCCCAGCCGTCCTCGCGCGACAATACTCGTTAAATATCGGGAATAATAGGGAAAATGAAAGATAATTGAGGAGGGGGGAAGAAAGGGAAAAAGTGGGTGAAGGGACGGGGGTTGACACACATGTGGCGGAGTGATAGGATATATGGAGGGGAATTATCTCACCTAATCACATATTGCATTGTTTTGAGTGCCAGTGGGGTGTTTTGAAAGTGTTTTTGTTATGCCTTGGCTCTTAAGAGGACCCTCGCCTTCACCCAACTAACCTCTTATAGGGATCCTCGTCTTTCCCAGGTTAACCTAGCATAAGGCTACTTATTATATTTTGGTTATAATGAGCTTTTAATTGTTTTCAATATACAGTAGTTCTTACATTCCTTATTATATTAAATATGTTTGATTACAAGACTATTGGAAGGGAATACAAAATCAATTAAAACAATATATATGCGGCAAATGGCATCCTCCATGTTTGGTCCCTGAGGAGTCCTCTCCTCCACTCTTCCCCTATGGTGTGATGGTGCTCCCCCTAAGATAGGGTTGTCTCTGGTGTTCTTGGGTTTGTTCGTCCCTACCTGACTCTGGCTCGGTAGTTTGTTTGTCCCTACCAGACTCTAGCTCGGTAGTTTTCCCCCTGGCATCTGAAAGGGGTCTTTCCGGGTGGATAAGACTCGATAGACTTGGCGGGCAACCCCTCTAGGGGAATAAACCCTAAACAAATTACCGATGGGCGACATGCTAATCGGTGCCACTTACAGGTGGCGATCTTTATAACAGGTAACAGGTAAAAAAATATGGTAACTCTCTGTGACAGTAGAAAAGAGAGTTTAATTTATAATATGCATATCCTTGCATAACAGTTTGGTAATCCCGACATTGACTTACGGAAGCGAAGCATGAACGTTGGTGGAGAGACTCAGACCAACAGTGAAAAGGGTGGAAATGAGTTACTTGAGAAGTGCGTGAGGAGTTACATAGAGGGATAGACAGACGAATGATGAAGTAAGAGAGAGGTGTGGTGTAGAGGTAGATGTGCTGGAAAGTGTGAAAAGGACCACCTTGAGATGGTTCGGCCATATGGAACGTATGGGAAGCGAAAGGATGACTACGAGGGTGTACGAGAGCGAGGTGGAAGGACAGAGGGAGAGGTGGAAGGATGGAGTAAATAAGTATATGAATGAAGGCGGTGCTGGTTGGGAGGAGGGGCGTCGACTGACTGGGGACAGTGGTGCATGGGGACGTTTCGTTCGTGGCCACCCTTTCAGGGATCAAGTCTTCAGGCAATAGATAGATAGATGTAAATTTTTCCATCAACCAAACTACTTCCGTAAGGGCAGTATTACATAAAGCTAGATAAGCGACATAGGCCTGCAGATAGAAGGAGGGGTAAGTGGGAACTAGGATAATGGATATATCATAAGGATTATGTTTTCTCTGATCTTCTTTCTTCGGGTTATAATAGCTTGTATGGATAAATAGATTGATAGAGAAACTGACGGATATACGCGTGAATGTGGGTGGTGATTTGGATAGATGAATGGAGACATGCGTAATTCGACACATAGTGGGTGTCCCGCGAGATTTTTTTCAAATATTTTCCAAAATATTAAGATTCTGTCTTGCTGAATACAAACCCTACTTATGCTATCCGCACATCTCTGTAGGTATAGCCCCGAAAAGTCTACATGTTTTCGTTTGTTTGCTATTTAACCCACTATAGGAAAGGAATAATTAAAAATATAAGTCGAGTATGTTGAAGATTGGTATTATTACTTCAAATTGACCAAAACAAAAGTGTTTTTTTATCTCGGCGATTAGTCAACTATTACAAAAAACACATACGAGTTTTTTAATAAGTCTGAATGAACGAGTGATACAATACTTCATCATACACTACTTAGATGTTTTCATTTATATTTCCTTTAGATATGGATTTACCCCTTCTGTACCAGCGAAGTCTTTGTAATTATATTCTAGCTATATTTAGACGATGTTGTGCAATTTAAGAAGGGTCTGTGGTAGTAAAAAGGGTTAAGCGAGATAGTTCAAAGCCTATTACTTGCTGGAGGCCCTTTTTAAACCGAATAAAATCGTTTAATAGTTGCCAGAATAAAGTTAAAAGGACGTCACCGGTACTGAATAGGTTAAATACGGACCACATTTAACGAAACGCAAAAATGTCCCACTTTACACAGAATATGTGTGTGTTTTATAATTTCAGCCCACATTTCTTACAAGTAAAAGTAATAGAAACATCCATAATTAATTGATGATGAAGCATTATAGCCATAATTTTCAGGGCCACCACTAATTCCTCTGTATCTTATTTCATCACCCTATGGTGATGCGTTGAATAGATGGTTTCGTGTCTGTTTATTTAGCTCTCTCTCTTATATTCAACTTATCGCAACGGGCGGAAAACGAAAACTACAGACAATGTGTTGGAGTCTATTTGAAGTATTGATACCTTTGTTCATAATACAGTATTGACCTGTTTCCCTATCCCCTTCTTTTAGACTGAAAACTGGTTTAGAAATTACAGGCAACTTAATAATGCAACTATACAATACATCGTGTTTTATTTAAAAAGACAATCTTAAATATATGTAGGCTAATTATCTAAAACAAATTTGTGGGACCTGTTGTATAGAACAAAGTTAAACAATACAGTCAATAACAAACCTAGCGAAAATATAGGGATAAGAAATATTCGAAACTCGAACAGAATAATTACCAAAGAAAAGATTACTGGAAAAAGTATAAGAGTATAAGAGAATGAAGTGCACTTAATAATATAATACGAAAGTTTAATAAGGGGAAGAGTTAAAAAAGTTAAGAAACTAAATTAAAAGAAGGATAGAAAGACACCTTGAAGGGGAAAGGATGAAATTTGAAAGAGAGAGCTACATGCATAGAGCTACATAGATACACAGACCTCAAGGTCCTTACTAGGGTAGTCTGGCCTTACAAACTATATATATATATATATATGCATATATATATATATATATATATATATATATATATATATATATATATAAGAACATAAGAACATAAGAACATAAGAAAATGGGAGTCTGCAGAAAGCCGATTGGCCTAAGCAAGGCAGATCCCTGTCCCACACAACCCCAATTCAATTACAAAGCCCAATTATAGGCTTCACACTCTAATACCCTGAGGATCATCTTACCAAAACGGTTAGAGATTAACGCAGGATTATGGGGGTCTGCAGAGCGCTGATTGGCCCAACCCGGCTGATCCCCCTTCACACCCAACCCTTCTCGTCCATATGCTTATCCAATTTTATCTTAAAGCTCCCTACAGTTTTAGATCCCACTATAGCACTTGGTAGTCCATTCCACCCATCTACAACTCTGTTACCAAACCAATATTTGCCTATATCTTTTCTGAAACGAAATTTATCTAATTTGAAACCATTGGTACGAGTTCTTTCGCTATCACTGAGCTTTAGTACATTTGTCATGTCCCCTTTGTTAATCCCACTAACCCACTTGAACACCTCTATCATATCCCCTCTAACTCTGCGTCTCTCTAACGAATGTAAACCTAATTTCTTCAACCTTTCTTCATACGAAAGATTTCTAATATTATGGATCATTTTTGTCATTCTACGCTGTACTCTCTCCAATGAATCTATGTCCATTCTGTAATAAGGACACCAAAATTGGACAGCATAATCCATATGGGGTCTCACTAATGACAAGTAAAGTTTTAAGATAACATCAGCAGTTCTGTTACTCACACTCCTAGAGATGAACCCGAGAATCCTGTTTGCCTTATTACGAACGCTTATACACTGTTTTCTAGGCTTCAAATCATTGCTAACAAACACACCTAGATCTTTCTCGCAATCTGAATTTTCTAATTCTAAATTAGCTAGTTTATATTTAACATTTGTTTGCATCTTCCCTATCTTTAATACCTTGCATTTGTCAATGTTAAACTTCATCTGCCAATTTACTGACCATTCATGTAAGGTATCTAGATCCCTTTGGAGGCACTCTATATCGCTATCTGAATCAATTGATCTCCCTATTTTAGTATCGTCTGCGAATTTACTTATCCTACTAGTTATACCTAAATCTAGGTCATTTATGTATATAAGAAACAACAGTGGACCTAATACCGATCCCTGGGGGACACCACTTTTGACTGCTCCCCACTCTGACTTGGTACTATTTATGCTGACTCTCTGTTTCCTACCAATTAGCCATGACCTAATCCATCCCAACAACGCCCCACCTATTCCATGTGCCTCAACCTTTCTCATCAATCTCTCATGAGGGACTCTGTCGAAAGCTTTACTGAAATCTAAATATATAATATCGTATGCCTTGTCATTATCTACTGCTTCATATACCTCTGAGAAAAAACTAAGCAAATTAGTAAGGCAAGAACGTCCCTGTGTGAATCCATGCTGAGAAGAATTGATTAAGTTAAATGTTTCTAAGTGGTTTCTCATTTTCCTAGCAATAATTGACTCTAGTAGCTTTCCTATGATTGAAGTGAGACTAATGGGACGGTAATTGGATGCTATTGATTTATCACCTTTTTTGAAAATCGGAACTACATTTGCAAGCTTCCAAGCTTCTGGAACTATACCTGTTTCTAATGAATTGTTAAAAAGAAATGTTAATGGGTAACTTAACTCATCTCTGCATTCTTTTAATACTCTGGCATATACCTCATCGGGACCAGGCGATTTCTGAGGTTTCAGTCTGTCAATTTCCTTAAGCACATCATTTCTACTTATAGTAACCGTACTTAACCTATTTTCTATACTATCTCTATATACCTTACGGACTTCTGGAATATGTGCCAAATTTTCATTAGTGAAAACGGATAGAAACTGACTATTTAATGTACTGCACATTTCTAAATCATTTTCTGTCATTTCTCCTATCGAAGTTTTAAGGGGGCCTATTTTATCTCTAACTTTAGATTTATATAGCTGGTAAAAAGCCTTAGGGTTATTTTTTGAGTCATTGGCTATCCTGATTTCATAATTTCTTTTGTCTGTCCTTATACATTTTTTAACCTCTCTTGATAGATTCTGATAGTAAGCAAGTAGGTGAATTTCGCCTTTCTTTATTTTTCGATATATTCCTCTCTTTTTTCCTAGAAGGTCTAATAGTCTATTATTCATCCATTTGGGTTGGTTCTGTGTTGATCTAAATTTTCTTTTGGGGATATATTTATTTTGCGCATTGTGGAGTGAAGAAATAAAATTATTATATGTAGCTGTCAAATTATCCTGAGTTAAGACAGGTATCTGAGAGAGAGTATGTTCATTAGCGCACCTGGGTCCACTTAATAGTTTAACCATAGGATCGACTCTTAAGGCTCGTCTTAATCCACCATAATTGGCTTTTCTGAAATCTGGGATAAGTGTCGTATTCTCTTTAGCCTTTCCTGTCCATTGTATGTTAAAATAAATTGATTTATGATCACTATTTCCTAGTTGGTCTCCTATCTCTACATTATTTATCATGTGTGCATTATTACTGAGAACTAAATCGAGGATATTATTACCTCTAGTAGGCGAGTCTATGAATTGAAATAAAAAACTATCCTGTACCGCCTCAATAAACTCTTCTGAATCTGAGTCGCCGATTTGATGCTGCCAATCAATATTCGGAAAATTAAAATCCCCTATAATACACACATTGCTAAACCTTGATGCTATTTTCACTTCCTGCCATAAAGCTGTACCTTCGTTTCTACTCATATTTGGTGGTCTATAAATAACTCCAATAATGGTCTCACTACCTTCGCTAACCTCAACCCAAACACTTTCGTTATCAGTATTTAGTCTAATACCTGATTTAATACAGCTTTTTAAAGAACTCCTGACAAACACTGCTATTCCGCCGCCCCTCCTACTTGTTCGGTCGCGTTTAAACAAACTATATCCTGGTATATGGAATTCTGCTAAAAAATGTCTTGATTCTGTATTAATCCATGTTTCAGTCAGTGCTATAATGTCTATATTTTCGTTGCTAACAAGTGCTCTAAGTTCATCCATTTTGTTACATAAACTCCTACAGTTTGTATAATATAATCGCAATGAATTTATTTTACTGGTATCGGATTTACCTTTATTTCTAACTGAATTCCCATCTTCTGTTACGCCTTTAATATTTCTACTAGCAGTACAATTAAAATCCTGTGACTGATATTTTCTATTCCTATCTGATGTACCAGTACGGCAATTTACCCTATCTAGACAATTATTCTTACTCATAATCTCAGGCTTTATTTTCAGCGAAACCCCGCGACAATCCTATCTATTGACCTAGCTAAATTTGCCACCCCTAGCCGAGAAAGATGAACCCCGTCCTGTGCGTACAACTGATTTTTACCATAGAAACGGGTCCAGTTATCAAGGAATGGTATTGCATTTGCATTACAGTATTTTTCCAGCCGACAATTGATACCAATTGCCCTAGATGACCATTCCTTGCTGACCCCTCTCCGTGGCAAGATACTGTGTACTACAGGTATGCCTCCCTTCCTCCTAACTTTATCTAACACCTCCCTGTACTGCCGAAGCAGTACTTCCGTCCTACCTTTACCAACATCATTGCTCCCTGTACTGAGACAGATAATGGGGCTATCTCCAATATCTTTCATGATGTAATCAATGTCCTCTAACACCTTCCCAACCCCGGCACCAGGCAGACAGACAAGCTTCCTAATATCAGTACAGGTGGACCTAGCTAAGTGTCTGACCATGGAGTCCCCAACAATTGAGAAGGACTTGCCTCTCCTTGTCGATGACTTGGTAGCAGCTGCGGCAGCGGCAGGAACTCCTGGGGCAGCAGTTGAAGGTACTCCTGGGGGGGCAGCAGTCACACCATTCCCTGTTGGAGGCAACTTACTTACCTTTCTCCTGGTTTCCTCGCCGAAGGAAGCATTCGCAGCCTCACCATCACATTCGTCATCCAAGGTGATGAACTTGTTGCTGAGGGCAACTGGCCGCCGTAGAAATTTGCAGGTTGTTGCACTTGTTGGAACAACTGTCCAGGGAGCATCACGATCCCTAACAGCAGTTGCACTATCCTCACTTTTCTTGTCAGCCAAAGTCAGCTTTAAGGCCAAATTCTCGTCTTTGAGAGACTGCACCTCTCTCTCCACATTCTCCATCCTTTCTTGCAAAGCAAGACAAAGCTGGAGAATATGAGAGGAGGTAGCAATCTCGTCAACACCAGCCATTTTAAGAAAGCGTTAATACTATCACCACACTATGGGCAAAGATATTCACTGGGAGTCACTAGGGACAGGTCCTCACTCAGCAAAGGTCAGGCAGGTACTCATATATATATGAGTTATCTGCTCAACAGGTGGCGTTGTGTGTGTGTAAGTGTGAGAGTCCGAGTGTAGGGGGTGAGACAGTGAAGCACGGGAACGAGGTGGCTTCAGAGATGGGGTCGTTTCGGGCCATGAGTGAGCACCGTGCCTCATGTGAAGGCAAGATGGCAGGTGCTCGTTGTGCTCTACGTGCTTCACATGTCTCACTCCCTAGACTGGAACAAGACCTCACGGGCTTCACTGTTCATTGTAAAGCGGTGAATGTTAAGGCTCTCAGCCTATGCCCGAGAGGAAGTAAGTTGGAATATAGAAAAAAAAAAAAAAAAAAAAAAAAAAAAAATATATATATATATATATATATATATATATATATATATATATATACACAGGTACAGACATACACACTTACATAAATATATATACAGTGCACACACATACACATACAATTTTTTTTTTTTTTTTTTTTTAACACCTTACGAGCGGCCTATGCGGTTTATTTATGTGTACCGCACAGCGGGGTGTTTTTAGCCAAAATAGGGCTGTTTACGTGATAATTTTCATGCCTAAATAAGACCCAGAACGTAAAACAAGTACCTATCCCTGAAAGGGCATAAACAGAGCTTTCGAATGACACCATAATGATCCTTGTATGATGGATAGTTTTCTTGCAATAACCGTGCAACGCGAGTGCAAAAAGCAGGTAATTCGGTACTTTCAGTACATAATTGAGTATGTAGCGAGTGAGAGAGGGAGGAGGGAGCTGAGATTTGTGTCAGTAGGTTCGCCGCGGTGGTCTGGAGCAGTCATACGCTCGCTAGTCTCCTGCCACCACTTGTCTCTCTCTCTCAGCCACATTACGTGCTGAAATTGCCACTCGACCTATGTCGAGCGCCGCCACATAGTCCAGCTTTATTTAACTCGACTTATGTTGCTCGCCGCTAAATAAGGGTTAATATCACCACAGCCCTCTGCAGATAGAGGTCAAGCCTTCCCTTGAAAGCCTTTATTGTGTCGCTCTCCACCACTCTCGCTGGTAGTTTATTCCACTCTGTCGCCACACTGTAGGTGAAGAAACTCTTTGTGACATCTAGGTTTGCCTTTTTGGTTTTTAATTCCATTCCATTCCATTTCCGTGAGTTTGATTAGTATTGTTTAATGTGAATAGTGCATTTACATCTCGAAACCTTTTAGTATCTTAAAGCACTCTATAAGCTGACCCCTCAACCTCCTCTTTTTTAATGAGAACAGGTTCAATCGTTTAAGTCTTTCTTCATATGGTTTATTTCTTAATGAGGGTATCATCTTCGTCGCTCTACGCTGTACTGACTCGTCTTACAATGTCCTTGATCAGATAAGGTGACCAGAACTGCACACCATATTCAAGGTGGGGCCTCACCATACTTTTGAACAGTGGCACTATTACGTTTTCATGTTTATATGTAAATTTTCGTTCAATAAAGCCCAATGCTATGTTTGCCTTATTTGCAGCTGCTATACATTGGTCGGAAGTTTTTAGGTTTTCAGATATTAGTACCCCTAGGACTTTTACTACCGTTGCGGTTTTTATTTGTTTGCCATTCATTTCGTATTTGTATTTCATATTTCTGCTACCAACCTGCAGCACCTGACATTTATCGAAATTTATCTGCCATTTTTTCGACCACTCTGATATCTTGTTTAAATCAGATTCCAACGCATTTCTATCATCTTCGTTCAGGACTGTATTTCCTATTTTTGTATCGTCGGCGAATTTGGAAATGGTGTTGTTTACCCCTACATCAATATCGTTAATGTAAATGAGAAACAGGACCGGTCCAAGGACTGAACCCTGTGGAACTCCACTAGTGACAGGCTCCCACTCAGATTCCACTCCATTTATCACCACTCTCTGTCTTCTGTCTTAAAGCCAATTTTTTATCCAAGAATGAATTTCACCTTTGATACCTATCCTCTCCAGTTTAGCCAATAGTTTCGGTGAGGCACCTTGTCGAAAGCTTTTTGAAAGTCCAAGAAGATTATATCTAGTGATTTCGTCATGTCGTTATATGTGAATAGTTTGTTATAAAATTCAATCAAATTTGTTAGGCATGATTTATTTGATCTAAAGCCGTGTTGACTATTTTTGATTAGGTTGTTTGATTCGAGGTAATCTACTATCTTATCTCTAAGGATTTTTTCCATGATTTTTCCTACAATTGAAGTTAGACTAATTGGTCTGTAATTACTCGCTTTGGCCTTGCTATCCTTCTTGTATATCGGCGTAATGTTTGCATCTTTCCAATCACTCGGTACAATCCCCTGTAGTAATGATAAGTTAAATAGTTGTGTCAGGGGTTTTGCTATTTCGTCCTTAACATTCTTAATTATTTTCGAGTGGAGCATGTCGGGTCCCGGGGTCTTATTTACATTTAAATTACTCAATTTGTTTTGTACTTCGCTAACACTGATGGTGAAATCTCCTATCACATGAGTTGAGGTGCTATTTTCAAGGGTATGATCGATAATTTCTTCTGTGAAAACTGAGCCAAAATATTTGTTGAGCAGATTTGCCGTGTTTGTGTCACCTGTTATTGTCTGGCCATCTTCTATTAGCGGTCCGATTCCGCTTTTGATCTGTTTATTTTTATTTACGTAACTGTAGAATTTGTTGGGGTTTGTGGCACTTTCTCTGGCAATAGTAATTTCGTAATTTTGTTTGTTCGTCCTAATTATTTTGTTCACTTCCCTTCTACTATTTTTGTACAAGTTTTTAATTACTTCAGTGTTTGTGTTATTTTTTACAAGTTTGTGGAGTTGATTCCTTTTCCTTATTGCCTTGCCAATGTCTCTACTGTACCAAGGGGGCATACTTGATTTCGTATTACGTTTTGGTTTCATGGGTACAAATTGTTTATGCGCTTCTGTAATTGTAGACTTAAAATGTCCCCATAGTTCATTTACTTCGTTTATATTTATGAGGTTTGAGTGTATGTTTGATAGCGATTCCTTAAGTCCGTCATAATTTGCGTTTTTGAAGTCCGAAACCATTCCTGTTGTTTTTACTGAGGAATATTTGCTTATAACGTTGATTCTTAAGATTTTATGATCGGACGTTGCCAGATGTTCACCTACATCCAGGTTTGATAATAGATTTTCTTGGGTAGTGATTACGAGGTCTAATATATTCCTGTCTCGCGTCAGCTGTTTTACGTGTTGAGTCAAAAAATTGTCCTGGATGAAGCTTGTCATAAGGCGTGACTCAGCATTTTTTCCGGTCAGGGTATTCTAGTCAATTAGGGGGAGGTTATAGTCACCTAGTAAAACTGTTTCGTCGGAATTAAGGGTTTTCTCTAGTATTTCATAAAAAATTGTATCATCGGCAACAGTTATTCTCGGTGGTCGGTACGCTGTAGTGATATTTAAGTTCATTTTTTTTGTATTTATTTTGACGCAAACTATTTCTGCATTACTTTCGGGGAGAGTCACCTCAACTGGGTTTGGGGTTGTAACTTGAAGCCGCGGCGGGTTGTCAAATTCATTCAGTTGGTTGGGTTGGCTTGGATGGGGTTGGGTTGGGTTGTTTAGTTTGTGTTGTGGTTCAGGTAGGTAAATTTTCGCAACTTGTGAGCCATTGGGATTGACGGTTTCGTTTAAATGGTTGTGATGGACTTGGAAGGGTTGGGCGGGGTTATTTATTTCTATTAACTGTGCGGGTGGAGTTTGATTGGGTGGGGTTGTGGGAGGGCTTTTCCGGGGGTAGCAATGTCAATACTCAGAGTCTATTAGCATAGTTATCTCTCGGTCCTGACTGGCGTTGTTTTCATGGGCAATGTAGGTTGCTTGATTTAGAGTGTCACTCATGTGCTGAACGCCTTTTTCTGATAAATGAATGCCATCTCCGCTGTACAGGGACGAGTTCCCTACAAAGGTGGTCCAATTGTCCACATACAGTACCTTCTCTTGTTCGCACATGACCTTGACTGCGTTGTTAATTTCTATGGCTCTATTTTGTCCGTATGAGCTTGTTTTAATCCGGGGTATGACGCCGCTTGCCACACATTTCGTGGTCTTCCTTTTCATGACTTTAATTAGGTTCTCGAAATCTTTTTCTATGGTCTTAATTGGGGCCTTACCTCCGTCAAAGCAGTCATTTGAGCCAACATTGACGACTACACAGGTGCCCTCTGGTATGGCAGAGTTAGTTATGTCTTTCAAGATATGTTCGACTTTACCGCCTGGAATGACCTTTACTGACCTTTTTCCTCTGTTCTTGGTGGCAAAGGCAGCTCCTTGACCTCGCATGAGACTGTCACCATAGACTAGGGTGAGTTTCTCCTTCCCGCTGACTCCGTGATTTGATGGTTTCGTTGTTTTCCTGTCAGGAATTTTCTTGCCTTTCGAGCTTGCTTTCACGTGGTCAGTTACCTCGTGTGCAAATCTGTTTTTGATAGGGTTACCTGGTGTCGCTTTTCCATTCCCATTTCCATTCACGTGGTCAGAGAGAGAGAGAGAGAGAGAGAGGGAAAAATCTAGGTAGAGCTATTGCTGGACCTGATATGTTGCTACATCATAAGAATGAGGGGTTGAAAGTTTCCTTCACTACCCCATCTCACACACACCCTCCCTTCCCTCCAACCCCACCCACCCTGTACTGAGCCCCATGCTGTCTCCAGGGTACCTAGTAAAACACAATTCCTTGTTATCAACGCTCTCACGTGGGGGTCCACGAATGTTTATGAGTGACTGTACCTCCCTTAGATTTACTGCGTCAATCTGTGGTTGTACGTTGTTGGTTTCGGATTCGGCGCCTTCCAGACTCTCTTGTTTGTACCCGTGTCTCCGGTCAATCTTTTTGTTTCATATTATGGTCAACATCCTCGAATGCCTCGTCCTTTTGGCTATAGAGTTCGTGAAGTTATGAAGGAGCTTAATCTGTCGACGGTTCCTGTGAGTCCCGTGCAAATTCCAAGGATTGCCCCCTGGGTCCTGCCTGAACCATCATTCTGCAGGTTTTTTACAGGCTCAAAGGATTCGGTCACTCCTCGGTCTCTTCTTTATTTGTTTTTGGAATATTCTTCTAGTCATAATAGTTCTGTGCCTGTGTATACTGATGGCTCTAAATCTGCCTCCGGTGTTGGTTTTGGTGTTGTGTTTCTTGACTTCAGCCGTGGAGGTAGTCTTCCTTTAGCTGCCTCGGTTTTTACTGCGGAATTGTCTGCTATCATTTTAGCTCTGAAATTGGTGTTTGCTCACCGAAACAATAATTTTTCTATTTTTTAGTGATTCTCAAGGGGCTCTCATCGCTCTTGACTCTTTGAATTCTTCCCACCCTATTGTTTTAGCGATTTTAGAGTGGCTGTTTCTCATTCATCGTCGAGGGAAAAGAGTGGATTTTTGTTGGGTCCCTGCACATGTTGGTGTCAAAGGTAATGAAAGGGCGGATGCTTTGGCAAAAGCTGGAGCTTTGCGACCTTCGAATGTAAATTACCCTCTGCCTGCTTCTGATCTGCGTACTCCTCATGTTTGCTGTTCATGCTTGTTGGCAGGCACGGTGGGATTGTGTTACTGATAATAAGCTCAGGGAAGTTACCAAATTAGTCTCGCCAAGAACTTGCCCTACCATTCCTCGCAAATTGGAAACTGCTTCGGCTCGTCTCCGCATTGGACATACCAGACTAACGCACGAGTTCCTTATGTGTGGAGGTGTACCGCCATTCTGCGATGACTGTATAGTTCCTCTTACTGTCAGGCACTTGCTGGTTGAGTGTCCCAGTTTGGTCGAATTACGCCGGAGGTTGCTTTTGCGGCACCGGAAGGCAGATGGTACTTACTGTCTCTCTTCGGTGCTTGGAGGGGAAGCTGGTTCCCCTGGAGATGATGTGTTTTTATTTTTGAAAAAGGCTGACCTCTTTCAGTTTTTATGATTGCAATGATTTTACTTTGATATCTAATTCTATACATGTTGTTTTTACGATTTTAGTTTTCAGCAAATACGTTAGCTTGTTCGGCGCCATATGACGTTGTTGCGGTGCCAAGATTTCTATCAATGAATTCAATTAATTCACCATATTGAGGGTGGTAGGGCCGAAGACTCCTGAAGTTTCGAATGCCAGAGGCTCAAACTGATGACTTCTGGCGATGACTTTAATATTTTCCTCGCATTCTAGTTTCTGCTATCCGGGCGGCTTCACCTGCTTCGTTGGCGCTTCTGGTGATGTTGGTTATTGAGAAAGTGTCCACACATGTGGCATCCCAAACGAGGCACCGGCCATTCTTGTAAGGGAAAGTGGTCATCCCATCTGGCCGTTTGCCGTCTTCTCTGAGAAGTCCATGTGGTTCGAGGATTGATGCATGGTTAGCACTCTGCAGGGCCCGTTTTATGACATCATTTAGTGCTGAGTGTCTTGGCAGGCGGCCTGCGCTGTGACTTCATGACAAGGCATGATGACCTTGAGCATCCATCAAAGCACCACACTTACAAGTGTGTGGGTGACAAACTGCCGCACCCACTCTGAGCGCGATGGCAACCCGGAGCGCTTCAGCATCCAAGTGAGTTTCAAGAGGTGGGATGGGGATGGCATGTAACCACAAGCCACTCTCCAAACTGGTGGCTGCCTGGAGGCGTGCTATATCAACCTGGTCCACATTGGTTAGGAGAGTTTCTTGTGTTTTCTATGCCGAGATGGTATCCCACGCTTTCTGCTTGCTCCCGGAGGTACCCTGAGGCTCTTCCTCTGTTCCTGTACTTTCCTTCCATGTGTTAATCGCTTCTGCTACGTCCTCATCAAGTGTCATTCCGGGTTGTGAAGAAAGGATGGACACTGCAAGGTCGTTGGTGACGATAAGGGAAGAGATAAAGGCAGGGGAGGCAATATCTATGGCTCTCCGTATCCCCAGGCCCCTGAGGCGGACAGGGAGGCTTGTGCCCAGGTCCGATCTTGAAATTCCACGTTAGTGATGCTGGTCACTGCTTCTTGGATTATGTTGTATTTATAATATTGTAGCAAATGCTGAGTATATAAAGTACAGAAAAATACATCAAACTCTTTAATGGGATAGTACTCGCTTTTTATGAACGCCCTTCTTCCTCATGTTTAGCATATTAGTGTTGAGGTCTTAACGTTCGTTCCGTTAGTTTGACGATTTTGAGACCTTTCCCCTCATTTTGTTGTCAATATTAAAACGTTTCGTGCCATTTAGCTGTCGATTTTTTTCCTGGTAAGCGATAGCGAGCTTTAAATTTTAGATGGAAAATGTACACATTTGTCTTGAAATGGGATCTAGGGGGTGTTTTTCTAAGCTGGATGGAGGTCTAGCGAGGAAACTCAAAATTAATAAATAAATTAATATATAGACCAAAAGTAAAGCACTACCCCCTTAAGTAAAGCAAAATTTTAAAGCAGCAAATACATGCATGACTAACCTTTATATAAATATGGAATTATTATTGATGGCGTTTTTGCCGGAAACTCAAATACGGTGGTGTGTTAACCCTCACAGTACCGGCGACGTATTTCTGTTTATGTTTCAGCAGCAGTTAGATGATTTTATGAAGCTTAGGAGTGATACATTGTAGCTAAAAAGGATTAATTGAGATAATCTGTAGCCTATTAACTGTGAGACGTCCTTCCTAAACTAAATAAAATAGTCTATTAGTTGCTAGAATATAATGAAGAGGACCTTGCCGGAACAGAAGGTGTTAAAATATATCGTCAATGACTATTATAGCTACCAGTATCTAAACCCAAGGAAAAATATCGTATTAGTTTAACTTTAGGGTAATTTTCCCATCTAGTGAGTCGGTAAATTTGGTTTGAGATTTTAACACCCTACGAGCGGCCTAGGCGGTAATTTATATGTACCGCCCAGCAGGGGGTTTTGGCCATAAAGGGGGTTGTTTCCGTGCTCTTTTTCATGCATAAACAAGACCCAGAGCGTAATACAAGTATGTAGCCCTGAAAGGGCGTAAATTGAGCTTTCCAATGACACACGAACCATCCTTCTACGATCACTGATTGTCTTGCAACCGAAGGGCAAAATGGCTAAAATCCGGTAATTTTCTTACATTATTACGTGTGTAGCGAGTGAGTGAGGGTGGAGGAGGGTGCAGTAAATCTCAGTTGGTCCACGGCGGCCGTGGCGAGCGGTCGGGCAGTAACCTATGTCCTCCCATAGCTCCGCTCTCTTTCTGACCACATTATGTGCTCAAAATTGCACTCGACAATAGCTGGGTGCCGCCACATAGGCCATAATTATTTCACTCGACTATAGTCGTGTGTCGCCAGTTATGGGTTAAGACTTACGGCCCATTAGTTTGGCTATTATACCACCTTTCGCCCCATTTCCTTGTCAATTTTAAGACCTTTCGAGACATTTAGGTATCTATTTTTTCCTGGCGAGCCATAGCGAGCCTGTATTTTTAAGAAAAACTGGCCTTTGGCCGGGAAATTTTTCTATTGAAAAATTTACACATTTATCTTGAAGGGGGGTGTAAAGAGTTTTGTTTTGTTAAGCTTGATGGAGGGCCAGCGAGGAAACTAAAAAAAATGTATGAATTAAATTCAAATTCAAAAAGGTTTATTGTTACAAATAGGTACATGTTGTTTACAAAGAGATGTCAACAAAACACAGGCATACTTATAGCAAAAAGAATTTGATGTGATGCAGCATATATGTATCTTTGCAATTTACAATTATATTGATAATAGAAAAAGGAGAATGTGTAGTTGTGCAAAGAAAAATACAAAAAATAGGTGAACTTTCAAGGAAGTATTTGTATAACAGGATCTAGGATATCCCAGCTAAACACACACACCGAGTCCACACGCCTATGCCCGCACACCACACATGTGCAACAGTGCTATACACATATGAAACACCATACGTACACGAACATGCAGCCATCGGCGCACCAATACACTCGGAGCAATTGCCTATGAACACTTTTAGCATGTACATTGTAGCATAAATATAATGAATACACTAGGACACAATTTTTAGAGTTTACCTTTCCAATAAATAGTATTTTAATCTTTTTTGTATGATGTAAAGCTGCAATGACTATCAACCTTATCTGAGAAATAAATCCATATTTGGACACCTCTGTGACGAAATGTTTTTGTCCTTAATGTGGTTCTACATACTGGTACATGTAACCTATGTCGTTGTCTGGTTAAGTAATAATTAAAGTTCAAAGTTACCAGGGAACATATCATTCAATATGGACGGAACAAAACCTCTTTTTATAAATATAACCCCGCCAATGGGGAGCCACCTTGCGAGCGGTGGCGGGGCTTGAAGCATGGCCGATGATCTCTCCTATTTGGGTGGCTTGCATAACTTTCTAGGGTTCGGGTTTCATCGGCCTCGTAGACCAAGTGCTCCCCCTTCATTACTGGTAAGAGTGGGGTCTTCCAGTGATGGCGTACTTCTCAGCCCTGTCTTACTGTTGATGACTTGGCATGCCTTAGACTTTTGTTTTGGCTATTCTTTGGTTTTGCTGGAGGGATTTTGTGGGTGGCTACTGCTCATTCCCGTTGAACTGGGGTTGCATCTGTGATCCCTTTACGCCAAGCCAGGGGGCTAGGTGTTGTGCCGAACTCGACGGACGGAGGCACCTTCATGACACCTTTCTTCCCTGGCGTATGTTCAGGCTGGATCCCTGGGGCAATTTTGTCTTGTCCACTAAATGTGGCTCCGTGGTGGGTATGGGACCGGCTGCAGTTAATTCTAAATTTCGTATTATGGCTTGTAACCTACCCTTGACTGTTGATGGCTCTGGCGATCTTTCGGTTTCCCCTCCTGATCCTCCCCTTTCTCTTGTGGCATCTATGCAGCCTTTGCAGGCAGGCAGGACACAAAGACCTCTGTCAAGTAGGTCCCATCATTCTCCGAGAGCTGTTGGGTCACTTCCTGAGCCAAGTATGCACGTTCCTTTTACTAAGTTTGTGGTGGTTCGTGCCCCCGAGGGATTAGATCTGCGGCGTAATGAAATTTTTCGAACTCGCAGAGATTTAGTTCGTGCCTGTGGTCCTTTTCCGAAAATGGTTCCGCAGGCTGACTAGTTGAGGTAGCTGATGAGGGACAGAGTGCTCGCCTTCTGGCCTTGACATCCCTTGCGGGCCAGCCAGTTGGGTATTCACCACATCGTACTCTCAATCACTCTCGCGGGGTTATTAATGCCAAAGAACTAGTTGTGTATGATGAATTGCGTCTCCAAGAGGAATTGGCTTCACAACATGTTATCAAAGTCGACCGTATTAAAAAGCGGGTTGATGGTGAGCTTGTCCCCACACCGACCCTAATCCTCACATTTGATCTCTTAGACCTTCCTGACCTTCTGGTGACTGCCTGGTACCGTTACAGGGTTAAGCCTTATGTTCCGCAACCACGACGTTGTTTTCATTGCCAGCGTTTTGGACATATCGGGCGTTCCTGCCGACGACTAGCCCAGGGCTTACCGTCTGTGTGCGTTTCCTGTGGGGTTCGGTACATGAGGGTGTAGACTGTCCGGGTCCGGTATCCTGCATGAATTGTGGTGGCGGACACACTGCTTTGTCCAAATCTTGTGATCGATATAGATTTGAACAGGAGGTATTGTCTCTAACGTGCGAAAGAGAAACTGAGCTTTGCTGATGCTAAAGATCGTGTGTCATCTATGTTTGTTCGCCCTGGTGTTTCGTTCGCATCTCTCCTCTCAAAATCAAAGCCTGCTACACCTATACATACTGTTCCTTCTGTGAGACGTCACGAGTCTTCTGCTCCACGAGTCTCCTCCGTTGCCAAGCATCCTCCTGGTCCTCCTCGTGGGGGTCTGAGACTCCTGTTGTCCACCTGCCTGAGGACAATCCCTCGCTACCTGTACCTGAGGCTGATGGTTCCTCTGTCTTTGTGCAACCTCCTTATGTGACAAGCTCTGTGGCAGGTCGTAAATCCGATTCGGCAAGTACAGGCGTGGAGATGGAGGTTGAGAGTGCCAACCTCAAGTGGCTGAGGAGTGAGGAATCTTTGGAGGAGACCCCTCCTGCTAAGATTCAGATAAGCGTGCCTCCAGGGAGCTCTGGGAGTGTCCCTCACTCAGGATCTCAAGATGGTTTGCCATCAACGTTGGTGGCTGATAAAGACAGCCTTTCTGGGGTTTCAGTTCCTGCACCTAGCTCGGATGTGACAGGGGATGCGTCTTCGGAAACACCCACGGCTTGCTCACCAGCTCCCTCCGACCCTGCCTCCTGCAAACTGCCTTCGGTTGATTTGGTTGGGGTTGGTCGGGGTCCAGGTGACCCTGTCGTGGCTGCGGACAAGACAAGTGTGTCTTCGGAGGGTCTATGTGCCTCGGTCGCGTACTGCTGCCCTTCCAAACGACGTGATGTTAGATTATCATCATCCTCCTCTCGATTGGTTAGACCGGGACCCCCCCCACCCCCATGGGAAGAAGGGCTTTAAAACCCTTTCCAGCGAGAGTCCTACATATATTATATGTGCTTTTAATCTTTAATATATTTTATTAGTAACACCTTATGGCTACAACAATTTGTCTTCAATGGAATTGTCGTGGTGTGTTGGCAAAGTGGAAGGAATTACAATTACTTTTCTCTAATCTGAATCCATTGTGTGTCTGTCTTCAGGAGACAATGGTGGGACTTCGACCTTTGCCTTCACCTAAGGGTTATTCGGTCTTCCATTCCGCTCCTCTCCTTGCTGGTGGTCATAGCGGTGGGTGTGCCATTTTCTGTCGTTCCGATGTCCCATTCACTCCCTTTACTGTACAGTCTCCCCTTCAAGTTGTAGCAGTACAGATGCACCTTGAAAGGTGTTTTACCATCTGTTGCTTCTATCTTCCACCTTCAGTCCTGTGACGCCTACCAACGTTGGCAGAATCGCCTCTCGTTAGCCAATAGCTCTCGCCAGGGCAGTGAAATGGGCTACAGTTATCAGAGAATGTTGTTCTTTCTTTCATAGTACTTGCATTGTTACAGACAGTCAAGTGGTGGTCTTTATTTTCGTCTGTGACAACGGGAAGTATTTAATATCATGAGTAGAATATAAGATGCATTGTAGTGTGAAGTTGAGAGAGAGAGAGAGAGCGGGCAGCGAGGGGGTAGTGAGTGTTGCATCCCTCCTCCCTCCTCCTCGCTCGGAGGAGTTTCCCACCCGCACAGGCTTTCTCTCGTCTTTGATTGGCTGGTGGTTCTTGGCACGTCCTAGGGACCTGCTGCCTTGTGACGTATCGGCCTGTGATTGGCCGACCATCGTGCCTTTGTGGGATCCTGCGGTCCCGAGGAGCTACCCTCCTCAGAGCAGGTTAGGGGTGCACACGACTAACATCCTTTTTACAACTGTCCCTCATATCTCCACCATTCTGATACTGTCTCTCTCACTCAACTTTCTTTCTTTTATTCCTCTAATCTTTTAACGTCACAGCACTCCCTTTGGGTTCTGTACACTATTTCATATCGGCCCATCGTATTGTGTGCGTCGCTCTCATATATATTTCCATGTATTAGAATAGGCTATAAGGGTTCTTAGTCTATGGAGGTTTGATGACTCTGTGTCCTTAGTTTATGGAGGTTTGATGACTCTTTGTGTGTGTCTCCCTCATTAGTAGTGCTCTGCTGGGTTATTTAATGCTAGACTGGGATAAGGCTTCTTTTGTCGTTGTCACCGATGTGTGTATGGTTTGCTTATACCTACACGACTTCGACGGTTTCTGTGGTAGCCTAGGTTGTCCTTTTGGTTGTGTCTTTTGCGAGTGCAGCATCGTGTTGTAAGAGGGCATTAGCCTACTACCTTCTAACACAGTGCTGCCTCTTTGCTTGACTTTAGAGGGATCGACAGGGTAGAACCAGATACTTGAGATCTGGATCTACCAAGAGAGCATCCCCGTCATTAACGTAACTTTATTCATACCGCCTTAAGGACAACGCTAGGCTATGAGCCTGTCTTGCTCAGCCACAGTTTCCTAACCTTGATATTCCAGCTAGACTTTATTTGCCGAGCAGACACTAGTTAGGACATGAGCTTGTTTGTTATGTATGCATTATTATTCACAGCATTTATTAGTCTAGGTTGTTGCTGAGCCGCACAACCATAGAAGACTGTTTCGTTGATGAGGAAGTACTTCTTTCAGTGTCGAGCATACTGCCTTTGCGCATTTATAGTATTCTCGTGTCAGTTAACATTATATGTCCTATCTTTTAGTGTATTCAGTATACACATTTGGTGTCCTGCCTCCTGCCTTTATATAATTTAAGATACGAGCATCTTATGAGCATCAGACTTTCTTCAAAAGTTTCCAGGTCTATGCTGTAGGACTATACTTCACTTTCTTTCAGATAGGAGTGAAGAGTTTATTGTTGTTTAGAGTAACTGTATTGAAGCATCTTTTTATTGTATTAAATCTTGCAGTGATTTAATTGATCTTACCATAGCTTCCCTTTTATGCATTTTAACGTAACTTGCATCTTGTTTGTTATCAGGCTATACCTTTGTGGGTTAGCCTGAAGTAGAGTACATTTATGCCCAGTTAAGGATACCCCGTTATCGCAGATTAACTCTGGAGGGTATAGGTGTTTTTGTTCGCCGGCATATAAGTTCGAGGGTTTGGATCTAGCGTACCGTTGTTGCATAGTGCCCTATTACTAGTCCAATCATTAAGTGCCCTTGTTTTATTCGTAGCCCCGGTCGTAACAAATGGCGACCTTGCCTAGTATCTTATTTTAGTAGGAACCAGGATCCATTTGTTGTTATTGCAGTAATAACAAATAATTACCTTGCCTGGTATCTAAGAAAGAATTGCAGGATTGTTGGTCATTTGTTTTTTGAGGAATATTTTGGACACTTGGATTTTTTTTTTTGGCAACGTAGTATAGCACTTGAGTTGTCTAAGAGCATATTTTTGAGTAAATTGTGCTACATGAGAGTTTAGGTACTCCTTTTTTTTATAAAAGTTGAGAATTTTAGGTGGACACTATGTCGAACGACGGATCTATGTACGGTGAGGCACAGTATGGGAAGCAGACTCTGAGGTGCAGCAGCGGGGTTTGTTAGAAGGCATTAGAGTAATAACTAGTGAGGAGGATGCAAGGAAGTTTCTGGAGATGCCTATTACTGTTGACCGGATGTCGGGGATTGATCGGTATGGTCTCCAGTGTTTGGCCACGGTCATGGGGCATGTGCGCACTAGCAGCATGACGAGAGGTGACCTGGTAGCCTGCGTGCTCGGCGGGATGCGTGGGGCTTCGGGTGGAGTGGGAGCAGGGGCACCTTCGGCCCAGCCCCCATTCTACTCGACTCCTACCATGGCGCCCCCTCGGGCTGCGGAACCGGGTACGTTCCCGCAGGCTGAGAGTCACTGGCAGCGTGGTTTGCACTTGGGTGGGTCTCCAATTGTTGCATCTCCTCCTCCTCAAGGTTTAACTGCAGAGATGATCTTCCAGCTTGAGAAGGCTAAGCTTGAGCAACGAAAGCATGAATCTGAGATTGTGATGGCCAGGATTCAGGCTGAGGAGAGAAAGGCCATGTACTGTGCAGACAGAGAACTTGAGAAGTCTCGGGTGGAGTCGATAGGGCAGCGTCTCGGTTCTGGGAATCGAGGTCTTGATCAGTCTTTATCGCACCTTCTTAAGTTAGTCCCTGCATTTGACGAGTCGGGTGTCACCGAATTTTTCCTGCGTTTTGAGAAGAAGTGCCGGGAGCACCAATGGCCCGAGGTTAAGTGGGCAGCCCTTGTTTCCTCTAGATTGGTTGGCAAAGGACTCAAGGCATATGATGCGTTGCCCTTGGAGTCCTGCATCGATTATGATGTACTGAAGGAAGCTGTTCTGCGGGCGTACGAGATACAACCAGAGACATATAGGTTGAAGTTCCGGGGTGTTACGAAGGGTCGTGAGTGCACTTTTCTAGAACATGCCCGGGAACTGTCCGATGCATTGAGAAATTGGCTGAGGTCAGAGAAGGTGACGACGTTCGGAGAGCTTGAGCAGTTAGTCCTTCTAGAGCAATTTTTCAAGTGCACAGGCAGCGACCTGACTTTGAAGCCCAAAGAGAAACAGCCTAAAACTCTACAAGAGGCAGCTCAGATGGCTGACTTGAGGATGTCACTGATTCGTGGGTGCGGGTCTGCACAACGGACCGATGCAGTTAACAAGGGGCGCAGCACTCCACCCCCCCGAGTCAGTGATGCACCATTTAATAACGAGAGTAAGAGCAATGATACCAATTTTGATCACAAACCTAAAACCGTCCCGTTTAAGAAAGGTCAGGGCCCTTCCCCACCTCAGGAAAAGTCCAGGGGTGAAGTAGAGTGTTTTAAGTGTCATAACAAGGGGCATTTCGCACGTTCCTGCCCTAGTAACCAACCTACTGCAGTTGTGTCTTTGGCTAGCAGCATTGGGGTGTCCCTGAGGTATTTTGCATTTACCCGGGGTGATATGTCAGATGCGGGGGCACAGCCAGTGAAGAGGTGTCCGGAAGGCTCGAAACCTGTCCGCGATGCTTTTTGCGACCATAGAGGGCGTGGCTGCGTGAGTTGGGCTGGTTGCAAGCATGGGTTGGAGTTGTTGCGTGATACAGGTGCATCCCAGACTCTGATGAAAAACTTTACAGGCAACCCTATAAACGCGGCACGGGTGGTTGTGGTGCAGGGTATTAACGCTACAATGTCATACCCGTTGGTTCGAGTAGAGCTATCATTTACCTAGCTATTATACCTATCCATTACCTAGAGTTGACGATACCATAGACCGCATCGGGGCTGCCTCGCTCGTCACGAAGGTAGAACTAGTGAAAGGTTATTGGCAGGCCCCGTTGCCGGAAAGAGCGAAGAGAAGTGCCAGTCTTGTGATGAACTGGGCAGTTTATTAGTGTCAGGTGTTGTTTTGCTGCCGGAAAAGAAGTTGGATGTGTGGCATGCTAAGGGCACTGATAATGTTTGGGCCGATTGTTTGTCACGGGAGGGTTTGTTTGCAAGAGAACCCTCGCCGTTCAGTCAGTGTGTGTTGAGAGTGGAGAAAAATCAGGCTTGCCCCTATAGAGCAGCCGTCAAAAACAACATTAAAATTAAATCAAGAAAATCACATAAAAACTCTCTCTTTTTGATAGATAATTGTAAGTTCCCAATGTTATAGCTAAAGTCCTAAGTTGAACCTGTCTTTCACTTAGTAGGCTGGGCTCTGTGAAGCTCGCTCTGGAAGCATAGCAGGCTAAAATTATACTATTATGTTAGGGAGGGGTTATAAGATTTCTTTATGCTAAAATGTTGTTTTATTTATGATTGAGCTTTGCATTTCATTTCTGGTGGAGTGGCTGGTTGTGGCGGGTCTTGTCGGCATTCTGCCTTGTCAGATATGGTGCTCGCCTAATGTTGAGCATCCCATATCTTGGGCGGGGTGTGACGCCTACCAGCGTTGGCAGAATCGCCTCTCGTTAGCCACTAGTGCTCGCCAGGGCAGTGAAATGGGCTACAGTTATCAGAGAATGTTGTTCTTTCTTTCATAGTACTTGCATTGTTACAGACAGTCCAGTGGTGGTCTTTATTTTCGTCTGTGACAACGGGAAGTATTTTATATCATGAGTAGAATATAAGATGCATTGTAGTGTGAAGTTGAGAGAGAGAGAGAGAGCGGGCAGCGAGGGGGTAGTGAGTGTTGCCTCCCTCCTCCCTCCTCCTCGCTCGGAGGAGTTTCCCGCCCGCGCAGGCTTTCTCTCGTCTTTGATTGGCTGGTGGTTCTTGGCGCGTCCTAGGGCCCTGCTGCCTTGTGACGTATCGCCCTGTGCTTGGCCGACCATCGTGCCTTTGTGGGATCCTGCGGTCCCGAGGAGCTACCCTCCTCAGAGCAGGCTAGGGGCGCACACGACAAACATCCTTTTTACAACTGTCCCCTAATATCTCCACCATTCTGATACTGTCTCTCTTACTCAACTTTCTTTCTTTCATTCCTCTAATCTTTTAACGTCACAGCACTCCCTTTAGGTTATGTACACGATTTCATATCGGCCCATCTTATTGTGTGCATCGCTCTCATATATATTTCCATGTATTAGAATAGGCTATAAGGGTTCTTAGTCTATGGAGGTTTGATGACTCTTTGTGTGTGTCTCCCTCATTATCAGTAGTGCTCTGCTGGGTTATTTAACCCCTTATTGGCGGCGCT
Organism: Paralithodes platypus; assembly: GCA_032716605.1. Taxonomy (NCBI): domain Eukaryota; kingdom Metazoa; phylum Arthropoda; class Malacostraca; order Decapoda; family Lithodidae; genus Paralithodes; species Paralithodes platypus. Next base: position 57,604,089 of record CM064504.1, read on the forward strand.
CGACTTAAGTCGTGCACCAATTTGCAGCAAGTTAGGAGCATTATTACGGCTTTTAAAGGGTTAAAATAAAGTGCAAATGGCCGGGAGCGCAGCGGGCCAGAGACCCGTCTCCCAGGGCTTACCGCCGCCCATGAACTCATGTTCCCTGTGTTCTCGAGAGGCCGGCAGTGTAGCCAGTAGTGAGCATAGCTGGGAAAAATATACCGCTATACGCTAAACTCCCATGTTCGTGGCACCACTGCAAGAGAACCACGAGTGCTACGTAGCTCGTTCTGGTCTCATTTTGAAGATTTTAGCGCCTAGTTTTTTCCTGAATAAATTTCTTTTCATGCAGATACTTGATTGATCATTCAGGAGGGCCTGAATATGCCCAAATGAGCCCAAAACACCCTGCTAGACAAGGGTTAATGCTAGACTGGGATAAGGTTTCTGTTGTCGTTGTCACCGATGTGTGTATGGTTTGCTTATACCTACACGACTTCGACGGTTTCTGTGGTAGCCTAGGTTGTCCTTTTGGTTGTGTCTTTTGCGAGTGCAGCATCGTGTTGTAAGAGGGCATTAGCCTACTACCTTATAACACAGTGCTGCCTCTTTGCTTGACTTTAGAGGGATCGACAGGGTAGAACCAGATACTTGAGATCTGGATCTACCAAGAGAGCATCCCCGTCATTAACGTAACTTTATTCATACCGCCTTAAGGACAACGCTAGGCTATGAGCCTGTCTTGCTCAGCCACAGTTTCCTAACCTTGATATCCCAACTAGACTTTTATTCGCCGAGCAGACACTAGTTAGGATATGAGCTTTTTTGTTATGTATGCATTATTATTCACAGCTTTTATTAGTCTAGGTTGTTGCTGAGCCGCACAACCATAGAAGACTGTTTCATTGATGAGGAAGTACTTCTTTTAGTGTCGAGCATTACTGCCGTTGCGCACTTATAGTATTCTCGTGTCAGTTAACATTATATGTCCTATCTTTTAGTGTATTCAGTCTACACGTGTGGTGTCCTGCCTTTATATAATTTAAGATACGAGCATCTTATGAGCATCAGACTTTCTTCAGAAGTTTCCAGGTCTATGCTGTAGGACTATACTTCACTTTCTTTCAGATAGGAGTGAAGAGTATATTGTTGTTAAGAGTAACTGTATTGAAGCATCTTTTTATTGTATTAAATCTTGCAGTGATTTAATTGATCTTACCATAGCTTCCCTTTTATGCATTTTAACATAACTTGCATCTTGTTTGTTATCAGGCTATACCAGTGTGGGTTAGCCTGAAGTAGAGTACATTTATGCCCAGTTAAGGATACCCCGTTATCGCAGATTAACTCTGGAGGGTATAGGTGTTTTTGTTCGCCGGCATATAAGTTCGAGGGTTTGGATCTAGCGTACCGTTGTTGCATAGTGCCCTATTACTAGTCCAATCATTAAGTGCCCTTGTTTTATTCGTAGCCCCGGTCGTAACAGTCCCAATATTGCGATCTGATTTAGAGACCATTATCCGACAACTTCAGACTCCTTTTATATTACTTGGCGATCTTAATGGGTGCCATCCACTATGGGGTTATTCAGTTTCCAATCCTAGGGTGGAACTTCTGGCCTCCTTGGTTGGTGATCTGGATTTGGTTGTCTTGAACGATGGGAGCCCAACCCATTTCCACGTTCACACCGGCACTTTTTCTGTTCTGGACCTCACCATTACTTCTCCTGACTGTGCTCTTGATTTTTCCTGAGACTTTTGGATGATCTGTATGGTAGTGACCATTATCAGTGTTGGTCCAGTCTCTCACTTTGTTCCAACTACCCGTTTGACTCGCTGGTGTCTTGGTAGGGCTGACTGGCCTCTTTTTGAACAAATCTGTGAGTTTGATTTGACTGTACATGATTTCCCAGCTATTGATGATGCACAACATTATTTTACTAAGACTAGAAGACTGCATTTCACACAACCACTTACGCCAACAACACAATCTACACTCAATGAGAGCTCTGTGGGAAAGCCCGATCGTGGTCATGGCCTTCCTCAGGGACTCGGGGCTGTTCGGCCAGGCAGCTTAGGGAACAACAACAACAACTAAGACTATGATTACAGCGGAGCTTCGTTTCATTCCACGGTCTTCGGGTGTATATTCCCGGAGACCTGTGCCGTGGTGGACTGCAGCCTGCTCTTTTCCTCGGAGGGTTTATAAAGCCGCATCTCGTCGATACCATGCAAACCGAGAGGTTCTATTTCTTAAAGTTAAATTTCGCAAAATGCGTGCTCACTATAGATGGGTTCTGAAAGATGCTCGCCGAAGCTCGTGGAGGTCCTATGTTTCTACGATTACTTCTTCGACTCCTTTGCCTATGGTGTGGAAGAGAATACGCAAGATATCTGGAAAGTTTTCGCCCTCCTCTCCACCAGTGTTGAGGATCCAAGGTAATCTGGTGTCTGCACCTGGTGATGTAGCCTCTGCCCTAGGTACTCATTTTTACAAGGACTCTCAGAGGGATGATGCCAAACCTTGCGCAAGTGCCCGACGTAGCCAAGAGAGACAGGGTCTTCATTTCCGATCTCATGGCGGAAAACTTATAATGTTGACTTCAGTATTCGTGAGCTGCGTGCGGCCCTCTCGGAGTGTGGTGACACTGCTCTTGGTCCTGACGACATCCCATATGCCATGCTTCGTCATCTCCCGAATGCCTCCTTGGTGTTTTTATTAGACTTGTTTAATAGGATTTGGGGTGAGGGTACTCTACCTGCAAGCTGGAAGTTGGGCATTGTCCTTCCTATTCCTAAGCCTGGAAAGGATCATAGCAATGTTTCTAATTACCGCCCAATTTGTTTAACGTCGTATGTATGCAAATTGTTTGAAAAAATTATCAATGTCAGACTTGAGTGGTGTCTGGAGAAGGGCGGCCATCTCTCCCCTTCTCAGAGTGGCTTCCGCAAACTCCGGTGTACTTCTGACAACCTTATCAGACTTGAATCCTCAATCTGTGAAGCTTTTGCCTCTAAGCAACATCTTGTGGCTGTGTTTTTTGACCTCGAGAAGGCTTATGACACAGCCTGGCGACATGGAATTTTGCGGCAACCTTATACCTATGGATTACGTCATCGCCTGCCGGTGTTGCTTAGAGATTTCTTGACTGATCGTGTGTTTCGGGTCCGAGTGGGTTCTTCCCTCTCTGCGCCACTGTGCCAGGAGGAAAGTGTCACTCAGGGTTGTGTCCTAAGTGCATTTTTGTTTGAGGCGGCTGTCAATAGTCTTCTCGACGCTGTGCCTGCTGGGGTATCCTTCTCCCTATTATGTGGATGATTTGGCTATCTGGTTTTCTGGTTCCCGCATGTCTGCCATTGAAAGACGTATGCAACTTGCGTTGGACAGGATTTCTGCATGGGCTGATTCCAAGGGTTTTCGGTTTTCCCCATCAAAGACTGTGGCTATGCACTTTTGCAGAATAAAAGGGGTTCACCCAGACCCTGATCTAATGTTCTGTGGCAGGAGACTCGGTTGTGTGGCAGAGACAAAGTACTTGGGTCTCACGTTACTGTCAGGCACTTGCTGGTTGAGTGTTTGGTTGAATTACGTCGAAGGTTGCTTCTTCGGCACCGGAAGGCAGATGGTACTTACTGTCTCTCTTTGGTGCTTGGAGGGGAGGCTGGTTCCCCTGGAGACGATGTGTTATTATTTTTGAAAAAGGCTGGCCTCTTTCAGTCATTATTATTGCATCGATTTTACTCTGATCTCTAATTTTACACATGTTTTACGATTTTAGTTTTCTGCAACTATGTTAGCTTGTTCGTCGCCATATGACCTTGTTGTTGCGGTGCCAAGATTTCTATTCATAAATTCAATTTTAATAAATATAAATATGACGATGATATCCGTGGTAGTTCTGGTGTTACATCAAGCCTGCAGGGTTACCAAATCAAGTCCGCTAGATAGTAAATATATGCCGAGAATAGCTAGAATAACGGCACAATATCTACAATCTCCCTCTAAAATTGCACAATCTCTACAGTATCCCTCTAAAATGGCTCAAATCTGTAGAATAGAGCAAACATTAATGTAGCTAGATGTAAAATGTGTCTTTAGATCGAAGTAAACACCTAGATATAGCGGGAAAGTAGCTAAATTGGCAACACTGCTTTAAGGGCTTCATGCAAGAAAAATCTAATAAGGAGAAGCGACTTTCTGCTTTTGATTGTAGGCCCCTGATACTTACCCCATCTAACGACAAGCACCCATCAATAGAGAACGATTAATTTCGAACAGTAACTATACAGTTTATACCCCTCACTAGAGAATTTACTGTTATTTAGAAAACTGTTATATTCGAGCTATAACTATAGTTTCTAATATCTATAGGCTACTGCTTGCAGTACTCAATATCCCTTAATTTTTCACATTTCATAATAGCTCTTATAGGCCTATATCTAAATAGTAGGCTGCTGTTGTCACTCATGTTTTAATTGTGATTCCCATTTTGTCATTATCATTATTGTCCTACCCTATAGTCCATATGCTACTACAACTAAATATATTGTGCTACATTCCACGTATACAATCTAGTATTTGTGAAGCAACTTTACCTTTTTCTGTCTAAAATGCTTTTTCTAATATAATACCTTTGTTATATGTGTAGGTTACAAAGTCTATATCTTGTAATGGTTTTATTCCTTAGATTTAAATTTGTATCAGTATCTGTATGAATTTCGTCCATATGTTCCCCATAGTGTTAGTAAGTTTACTGAAAAATAAATATTCAAACACACACACACTGTGAACCATACAGTTCCTCATATTACTTGCACTGCTTAATTGTGAGGAGTAAATAAAGACATACCGGTAGGCAGTTATCTCTTGCAAAGGAATATGCGAGACAACCACAGCAATTATCCCAGTGACTGTCTCTCGAATAATTTATGTTTCTGCAGCTCTACCCATACACGTCATACACTAATAAATACACATCCCTTCAGCAACATTTCCAACAGTGTGGAGCACATCTTTTGTCTCATGTTGTACGCGTTGATAAATATATTTTCTCTGGATGTTACGTGTTTACTGTTCAGGTCGACCACTGCACCACAATACTAGGGGAATTTCTCCACTACCGTTTATTGCTTTTCTGAGTATTCATCAATAATATTCTATAAGCAAGTAATTCCAACCTCACACTCCACAAAAACTAAAAACATAAAATTGAGGGTATGTCTTACTTTAAAGATAACTGATCAGGTGAATGGCATATAGTACAACGTGAGTAGATTAAGCTATTTATTTATATTATTTAAAACATCTGTGAATTGTGGAGCATCAGACGTCAGACGGCTAACCCCGCTATACTGGTCATCTTAAATGTGGCTGCTTCACACAACACGGGACCTGTTCAGCTGATCAGGTGTTTTAGTCTTCAGATTGATGTCAAGGTTCTTGAGCCATAACAAACATCTGTAATGACACAAATGCCAGCATTCATGAATCGGCTATTTACCGAGATGATGTCTCTGGAACCTTGATTCAGTCAGCCATGATTATATACTCGTATGTGAGTATACTGTATACTCGTAGATACACCCTACTTATGACTAAGAACTTCACCTTAATTTTGGGAAAGAAGTGATAGATAAAATGCTTTTGCTTTCGATTGAATTTTCCACAAACAACACAGCTGTGACCGTATTGTTTTGGTGCCATATTTGTATCTGCCGCCACGCCATCTGGCAGCTCCCAGTGCCATTTGTAAGTGTGCAGACGATGCACCACTGATGGCAGAGCCATCTTCAGGGGTGCTTGGTCAAGACTAGGGATCAATTGGGAGCTCGTTTAAGAGCTTTCTCCTTATTAGATTCTTCTTGGCTTCATGGTTGTGTGTATCATCCTTATTGAGAGGAGTAAGCACATACCTGGAGCCAACTGTACCTCTCCAATTTGTTATGAGTCAAGTTGTGTGCTTGGTCACTACTTTACCATTAATAGAGGAATATATTCAGCTCATGCATAATCTGTGGGATTATAGTACAAGTCTAAAGGATAATTAAATGAGTGTATACGCAATAGATTTAAATATGTAATTTTCAAGTTTAATAAACTCGCATAATATAAGTAAGAAGAGCCATAAGAAAGCAATAAGTTGGGTAATTGCACTAAACGTATTAAAGTAAGATTTCGGGTGATTAGGAGCAATCTCTTAAGGTCAGTTCAGCTACTAGTACTTTCACGCACATCAGAGCCTTAACTAACCTTTAGAGGATTATGACGCATTCTAAGAGTATATTCTGGCTATCATATGACGATTGTATTCAGATTAGGAAGTCAGAGGGTTTATTGTGCCAGACTTTACCCTTTTCCCCCACAGATCCTTCCTTTGCTATATAATATCGTCTAAAGATAACCAAAATAAACTGTTAAAATGCGTGATAATCAGCCAGGGGTTAATAATCGAATTTAACCAAACCTTGACATACTGTACATAGCATAAATACATATCCTTTCCTAATCTTAACCCCTTCTGTACCGGCCCCCTTAGTTTGGCAATTGTAAAACCTTTCGCCCCATTTTGTGTTATCACTATAACCTGTCATGCCATTTAGGTGTCGATTTTGTTCATGGCTAGCGAGCTAACGAGCCTGTATTTTTATAGGAACCTGCAATTGACCTGGACATTTTTTATACCGAAAAATATACACATATATCTCGAAGGGGGCATCATGAGGGTATTTTTTAAGCTTGATGGATGTCTAGGCAGCAAACTGAAAATAAGTGCTTAACCCCTTCAGCACGATGACGTAATTTTCACCTTACTCTGATTAGCATTAGAAGATTTTGTTTAGCTTCTACTCTACCTCTGGGATGCAAAGGGGTAAATACGATCGCAATAAGCCAGGTCCTTCTTAAACTTCATAAAACTATTAATCTTTAGCCATAATAAAATGTAAATGGGCGTCTTCGTGCTGAATGGGATATATATGTTATAGTAGAAATTGAATATTAAAAATATAATAACTCCCCTTGAACTATTCATTGTCTACAAAGTGGAAGCACAGCAAATAGTGTTGATGGTATGACTTGGTGGCGAGTAGACTTAAGGCGAAGGCTTGACAAAACCTGTACGAGCTGTGGCCAAATCATCCTCCATTTTTACCCCGTGCAGCGATGACCATGTTGGGTACGGACGTGAGGTGAAAGCCGGATCATATATAACACTACAGTTGGTCACATATATAATAATTCAAAACCCATCACCGTGTCAGTCAGCTCTACACTAAAGACTCAGTCAACCGATGCCATGCCTAACATCAAGTTATCGAAAATGACAAGTCGGTGTTGTTGTTTCTGTGGGTGAGGGTGTTTGTGTGTATGTGTAGGAGGATGTTGATGAGTAGCAGCAAACAGAGCCAATGTCTAGTGCTGTAAAACATATCCAACGATTGAATGAAGATATATACAGGATAGTTTTGCATACACCGTAAAAATATATTAACAAACAAATAGATAAATATATGAATAAATAGTAAGAATAATAACTTATCTACAGTATACTTATTAGCTGTACAGATGGTTTACTGTATAATTCTAAATATTACGACCACTCTCTTGCGTTCTCTCCAAAATGTAGTATAAAACACACACACTCACTTTGTTCGTGTTTACATAAATTGTAACCTTCTCATGTCTTGTTCAGTTCCCGCCTGTCTCCCCCCCCCCACCCCACCCCCCTCTCTCTCTAGCAAGCCTTTCCAGACAGCTTTTATGTTCGACCATATTTTCCCCTTGTCAGAATTGAAATAATATACGAGCATGAAGGATTGCATCATTATTGTCTTGCAAGTGTCTAGGCTCTATCATAATGGGGTTCCAGTTCATGTTATTGGTCAAGGGGAAGTTTAGTTTCCTCTCTAGACCTACATTAAGTTCCTCTTAAATTACAGGATTGCTATCGCTCGCCAGGAAGAAATCGACACATAAATGGCACAAAAGGTCCTAAAATTGACAGAAATGGGGCGAAGGGTCTTAACATCGCCAAACTAATGGGGCTAAACATGAGGGAGAAAAGAGTCCAGAAAGAAATCCTTAAGCCAAAATCTCCCCTTAAACATATATATCCCTTCACGTCCCTCATATAAGTAACACTAAGTACTGACATAAAGCCGGAGTCACACGAACGATTTTTCCGTCAATTTTACGGGCAGTTGTAGTCTGGCAGCTTCGAAATTCAAAATCCATAATATATAAACTGCCTACCGTAGTCTACTGTCGATCTAGTTTCCGATTCCCATGCAATAAAAAGCCTCAAAATAATACGAGCAAAAACCTGCTCGTCGAAAATTGCCGGAATATGCGCTCGTGTGACACCGCCTTAAAGGGTTATTACTTTTTTCTGGACCCCTTTCTCCCTCATGTTTAGCATATTATTTTTGAAATTATAAGGCGTTCCTTTCATTAGTTTGGCGATTTTAATACTTTTCGCCTTTTTTCGTTGTCATTTTCAAGCCCTTTCTTGCCATTTAGGTGTCGATTTTTTCCTGACGAGCGATAGCGAGCCTGTAATTTTAAGAGGAAACGGCCTTCGGCCGGGACATTTTTCTATCGAAAAATGTACACATTTATCATGAAGGGGGCTCTAGGGAGTGATTTTTTAAGTTTAATGGAGGTCTAGCGATGAAACTAAAAAATAAGTGAAATTAATTAATAGCCCACAACACCGAGTAGCACCACCTTAAGTCTCTTTTATGTTTGCTTCCTTCTCTCTTCCATTCATAGTCATGGTTCCCGTCCAGTATATTTAATTTTATATTTTGCGGGAGAATTTTATGAAAGTGTTCCTCTCATATTTCTGAGTAAATTGTGTTTTCCCTGTGCTCTTTTGGTTTTCTACCGTTGTACTAATTTATCTATATCTATCTATATCGAGCTATATGTCTATCTATCTACTTATATATCTATATCTATCTATCTGTATCTATTTATCTATCTATCTATCTATATCTATTTCTATATTTATTAGTGGCCCCTCCATCATTGACGAACATGCCTATTACATAAGGCATCCTCTTCAAACACTAATCCGCCGTAGTTTGAATCTACCGCGCAGAGCATTTAAAAACTGAGGAGCCTTCATCATGAGCGCACGCGACCTCACTCATGGCTTCAGTCATTATGAATTGGGTTCTCACTACGAAAAAACTTCGTAAAAAATAAAAACAAAAAGAAAATAAGAATAACTATCCAATTAGCTTTCCATCATATCGTGGATGTACTTGTGTGGATTTCTGACCAGACGCTGATTCAGGCGTCATTCCTCCTTCTCTGCTCTGCGCTCAGCCTGCCCGGACCTGTCTCCCCACGCTCCGCGGGTTCCGCATTTGTTGCGTCCCTAGTGAGTTTTTTCTCATGGGTTTACTCCGGGATGTATCGAGTAAGGTTAGGATATGCGTAGCAGGAGTGTCCTGGGCTGGTTGCCCGCAGTGCAGTGTATTTTGGGTCGTATGTTTGGGGCATCTATTTCGGATGTACCCTCGTGGTCCTGTTGTGGACAGGTGAATTTTTTCACAGTTAAGCTAGCTTTGTGATGCAGGCGGCTTTCATTACGCGTTATTGCTTCCTTTTATCTTTCTGATGAGGTAGCGTATTTTTGCTGTCGTTCCCAGCGTATTTTTCTTCACTTAGTGAAGTTTTTTCTGGGTCCCGAGTCAGTTCTTCCCTTTGCCGGAAGTGTTTGCTACAGTGGTGTGTTGGCGGTGGTTCCTGTTGTGATATAATTCAGTGCTTTTTGTTTATATTCCGACATGTTACTGTTATCCATCTGCCTAGGCCTAGCCAGCCTCTCGTAGCTTTATCACATATACAAGTGTTATTGATTTATTTTCTAAATATGTACTACTGTGTCATGTGTATCCTGGTTTAGTTGTGTATTGGCTAATTCCACGGACTATTTATGTGTCCTGGGTTAGTTGTGTTTTGGCTAATTCCACGGACTATGTTGGGCCGGCGTTAGTTGTGTTTTAGCTACGCCTCGGTCCGGTGTTGCGTTCAGATGGTATCTGGACGGGGTGGGTTTTTTCCGGCGGGTTTTTCTCGGTTTCACCTTGATAACCCCGGCTGGTTGCCTAGTTTTGACCACGCATGGTTTAAAACAGGCTTGTTTCCCCAGCGAGTGGGTGTCTGTGGCTCCCCAGGTCTGCGTCTCTGGGGTGCCTGTTTCATCCCGGCGGGTTGGCTGTACCCATCTAACAGTGTTCATACGGACACGTGTTGTTTGTAGTTTTTTCGGTTTTGCAAAGCCAATATAAAACTATGCTGTAGTTGTATTTCCTCCCCGGCGATCTGTTTCAAAGAAGTGGGGATAGGAACAATTGGGGTTAACTTTTAAACTTTAATTCACCCGGTGGGTGCAACCTGAAAGGTTGGGATGACCGAATTTGCAAAATTCAGTTTAGTTGACCAGTCAATTGAGGGATGCTTTGTGTATCGCCTCCTTCAACATACGGCGCTTTAGGGCACATTTGGGGTTAACGTTTTTTAAACTATTATTCACACCCGGCGGGTGTTTCTTGCACGGATGAGAATAACGAATTTACAATTCAGTTAGTTAACCAGACATTTGAGGGATACGTTTTGTATCGCCGCCTTCAACATACGGCGATCTAAAAGATACTTCGGCAGAAGTTAGATCTCGTATATTTGTCAGGCTTCCCAGTTTTTTATCTACGAGATAATTCGGGGGCCGGCGTCTTTTTTAGGGGGTTTTTTCCAATATTTAATATGGAAACAAACACCACCGGAAAGACTTAATCACTTATAAACGCCATGATGGTCTTTATATATTATGTCAGAGGGTATTCATAAATCTTTTGGACAAATTAAGATATTCTGAAATCTTTTACTTAGGAAACCCCACCGCGTGGCGAGCTGTGGTCGTTGAGTATTACGTCTCGTTACCCGGCGGGTTATTTAACACCTGTGTGCGAACATGAGTGGGTTAACCTTATGAGCATTAATTCCTGGAAATTTTAAATTTTCCAGAGCTGGGTCCCGGCGGGTCTATGCAGAACCTGGAGTAGTTTCCCTCCAGTCTCTGTCATGGCTACCTTTGCCCCGGTTTTTGCTGTATGCATTACGCCCTCCTGTTCAGGTATCCCTATTTTTGCGCACACACTTTGTATAAAATGTGTTAAAATGTCTCGTTTGGTGAGGGTTACCTTTCCGGCGTTTTTCTCGTTGCTCCGAGAACACCGTTTTGGTTTACCGAGTTTTAGTCAGGATGGCTAAAATAGGTAAGTTACCCCGACGAGTTTGGTCGCTTGAGGGCTCATCAGAAACTGCGTTTTTCTGTGGTCGAGCCTGGGATCAGGCTTCCTGTGTTATTCATTGCTTTATGCATTACGCCCTCCTGTTATGTCTCGTTTGGTGTGGGTTACCTTTCCGGCGTTTTTTCTCGTTGCTCCGAGAACACCGTTTTTGGTTACCGAGTTTTAGTCAGGATGGCTAAAATAGGTAAGTTACCCCGACGAGTTTGGTCGCTTGAGGGCTCATCAGAAACTGCGTTTTCTGTGGTCAAGCCTGGTATCAGGCTTCCTGTGTTATTCCCGGTGAGGGGGGCTCCACACAGTTATTTTGTTTGGTCTTTCCCTCCCGGCGACCTTTTTTACAAAGAGGTCTGGGGCAGGTATAAGTGGTTTGACATTGCATATAAAACCCGGCGGTTGTTTTTAAACTTTAATTCACCCGGTGGGTGCAACCTGGAAGGTTGGGATGACCGAATTTGCAAAATTCAGTTTAGTTGACCAGTCAATTGAGGGATGCTTTGTGTATCGCCTCCTTCAACATACGGCGCTTTAGGGCACATTTGGGGTTAACGTTTTTTAAACTATTATTCACACCCGGCGGGTGTTTCTTGCACGGATGAGAATAACGAATTTACAATTCAGTTAGTTAACCAGACATTTGAGGGATACGTTTTGTATCGCCGCCTTCAACATACGGCGATCTAAAAGATACTTCGGCAGAAGTTAGATCTCGTATATTTGTCAGGCTTCCCAGTTTTTTATCTACGAGATAATTCGGGGGCCGGCGTCTTTTTTAGGGGGTTTTTTTCCAATATTTAATATGGAAACAAACACCACCGGAAAGACTTAATCACTTATAAACGCCATGATGGTCTTTATATATTATGTCAGAGGGTATTCATAAATCTTTTGGACAAATTAAGATATTCTGAAATCTTTTACTTAGGAAACCCCACCGCGTGGCGAGCTGTGGTCGTTGAGTATTACGTCTCGTTACCCGGCGGGTTATTTAACACCTGTGTGCGAACATGAGTGGGTTAACCTTATGAGCATTAATTCCTGGAAATTTTAAATTTTCCAGAGCTGGGTCCCGGCGGGTCTATGCAGAACCTGGAGTAGTTTCCCTCCAGTCTCTGTCATGGCTACCTTTGCCCCGGTTTTTGCTGTATGCATTACGCCCTCCTGTTCAGGTATCCCTATTTTTGTGCACACACTTTGTATAAAATGTGTTAAAATGTCTCGTTTGGTGGGGGTTACCTTTCCGGCGTTTTTCTCGTTGCTCCGAGAACACCGTTTTGGTTTACCGAGTTTTAGTCAGGATGGCTAAAATAGGTAAGTTACCCCGACGAGTTTGGTCGCTTGAGGGCTCATCAGAAACTGCGTTTTTCTGTGGTCGAGCCTGGGATCAGGCTTCCTGTGTTATTCATTGCTTTATGCATTACGCCCTCCTGTTATGTCTCGTTTGGTGTGGGATACCTTTCCGGCGTTTTTTCTCGTTGCTCCGAGAACACCGTTTTTGGTTACCGAGTTTTAGTCAGGATGGCTAAAATAGGTAAGTTACCCCGACGAGTTTGGTCGCTTGAGGGCTCATCAGAAACTGCGTTTTCTGTGGTCAAGCCTGGGATCAGGCTTCCTGTGTTATTCCCGGTGAGGGGGGCTCCACACAGTTATTTTGTTTGGTCTTTCCCTCCCGGCGACCTTTTTTACAAAGAGGTCTGGGGCAGGTATAAGTGGTTTGACATTGCATATAAAACCCGGCGGTTGTACCTTCGGGTGGTTATATTAACGAATTTGCGATTCGCGATAATTTGCCAAACAATTGATTGATACAATAGGGTATCACGGCCGTCAAGACGGCGATCTATGAGGGCTTCTGGCAGAAGCCGGATTAGAGATTAAGATAGGCTTAGACTTTTTATGGGATAAAAAGATGCCTGAATCTTACTAGTGTTTCAAGTGTAAAGGGATACTTGAAGGACTTCATCTTTAATAAAGATATGTTTCATATTTATGAGGATTCAGAAGTTATGCTTAATTCTTTCGAACAGGTAAAAGATATGCTGAAATCCTTAATAAACAATTGGAACAATGTTGTTTGTTTGTTTAGTCTTTCTCTCCCGGCGACCTTTTTACAAAAAAGGTCTGGGGCAGGTACAATTGGTTTGACATTGCATATAAAACCCGGCGGTTATACCTTCGGGTGGTTATATTAACTGATTAGCAATTCGCGATCATTTGCCAAACAATTGATTGATACAATAGGGTATCACGGCCTTCAAGACGGCGATCTATGAGGGCTTCTGGGAGAAGCCGGATTAGAGATTAGGATAGGCTTAGACTTTTTATGGGATAAAAAGATGCCGGAATCTTACTAATGTTTCAAGTGTAAAGGATACTTGAAAGACTTCATCTTTAATAAAGATATACTTCATCTTTATGAGGATTCAAAAGATATGCTTAAAAATCTTCTGGACAGGTAAATATATCCTGAAATCTTTAATATGAAACTAAAGGAAAACGAAAAGTAGTGGTGGAGTGCTACGGTTCGTTGACCGGCGGTCTTGTGACACATATTTTGTACCATTTTTGGGGTTTAACCCTATGAGCATTAATCCCCGGAAAATTCTCTTTCCAGGGCGGAGTACCGGTGTTGCACCAGGTGACCAGGTAGTTCCCGGGGGCGGGGTAGTTTTCCCCCAGTCTCTGCTATGTCGGCACTTGAACCTCTCATTGCTGTATGTTCAACGCCGTTAAGATCAGGTATCCCTATATATTATTTTCATTTGTTAATGAAATAATTTAGTCACTGAATAATAATAACCATATATATTTTCTATGATTATATTAGGATAATATTGTGTTTATTTATAGTAATTTATTTTAATACAATTAAATATAAATTAAATTAATTAGTATACTTTATGATTTTGCTCACCAGCTCTGCTTTCAATGTGTTAATGAGCTATGGGAGCTTTTAATTTTCATAAACCTTTACAGGGCTCTCTTTTAGAGAGTATACCGAGCTCGCAAGCGAGGGACAGCCACAGCCAAGGTGTATGGCGATACTCACAGTCCTGGCAGGACAGAACACATCCCTTTGTGACTCAACTAGTGCTGACGTCCACGGGATGCCGATGTACCATCTTCTACCCCAGTTTTAACATGGCAACATGTGGAGGTCCCGGCTTCGGCGGGATCTTCCCATGATAAGCCAGACTTAACGGATGAAGAACAACGATCTCTGGTCTCAGAGATGGAGGTTGAAGAGTCCAGTCACCTTTTAGGCGACTCTCAGGGTACTGTCGAATCTCCACGGAGTTCGTCATCGGCTAGGTATGTACCGGCGGAAGAGATTGATGGACTACTATTGAATGCACTTAATAGGTTCTTGGGCCCTACGCCGGAAACTCCTCCTGATACGGGAGATCCCGCGATGTCGACGAATGTGCGACCTCTGGCTACATCCTTTGCTTTAGCGAAAATACCTAGCCATCCGCTTGTGTCAGGCCCAATTTCCAATGTGCCAGGCACAACAGCTCTCACTACTTCCACTGAATGCAGTTCACTGTATTCAGAAACAAGGGTCAACGAGGTCAAGGAAGTTGCTACTCGTTTCGGAAGAGATTTTTGTTCTAGCCAGCAGTCTAGATATTTATCTTCACGCATCTTATCTCCCAGGCGTAGCGAACGTCTGGGCAGACGCTCTGTCTCGGAGACAGAGCACGACAGTAGAATGGGAGCTCAAGCAACCCATTTTCGACCTAATGATTGCGGAGCTCTCCCATCCACAAGTGGATCTTTTTGCGTCCGAGGAGACTCACAAGCTCCCTCTATACCTCACCCGCCGGGCGATAACGCCGGCAGGGGGGCCAGACGCCCTAGTGACAGACTGGAACAGATGGAGCTCCATCTATCTGTTTCCGCCGCCAGATGCGTCACTAATGTGCCACGTAGTGAACAAACTACGAGTTTATCGAGGCTTAGTCTCGCTAATCGCGCCCCTGTGGCCGGCGCAGGTGTGGTACCAGCAATTAATAATGTGGTGCCCGGACCCGGTATCGCTCCCGGTCGGGTACTTCCACTTAGACACGATTGGCAACCTAGCGACCTCGCTGACTTTTGCATTATGGACATTCAGGAGGCCAAGTGGCTAGCACCATACGGTAGGGATGTGACCAATAAATTGCTCAATCAATATACTCAGTCTACTAAGCGACAATATCAATCACATTGGAAAGCTTTTACTTCTTGGATTGTTAGAACGGAACAAACTGTACCCTCAGTGGCATTGGTTTTTAATTACTTGAACTATCTGTTTGAGCAGAAACGTTTATCTGTGGTAACTTTGAAGAATCACTTAACTGCGATTAGAGTGCCCTTTTTCGACCTTACAGGTCTATCCATACCGGTGGCGGAGGAAACAGGATTTATGAGAGCGTGTTTTAAACTCCGCCCACCTCCCCGTCAGCTCATGCCTACTTGGTCTCTGGACAAAGCTTTGTCTTTACTTCATTCTCGTCTGTATCAAAATACTGCAGACTTTGCTTTAATCTTAAAGAAGGCAGTTTTCCTTTTGGCTTTGGCCACCGGAAACAGAGTGTCTGAGCTGGCGGCGATGAGCAACACACCTAATTGTCTTAGGTTTGGTAGACTTAATGATTCAATTTCCATTGCACCCTTCCCGGCGTTTGTAGCCAAGAATGAGCATAGTGCACACGTGTTTTCTGAGTTCACGGTGCCGGCGTTAAAAAGGGGAAAGGTGCATCATAATTTATGTCCAGTGCAAGCTCTAACCAAATATTTGAGAATAGCTCCTCAAAACCCCCAAGGTGCTTTATGGGTAGCGAGTACGGGTAAACGCTTACTTAAACGGCGATTAGCCTCTCTTCTGGTAGAAGTCATTAAAGAGAGTAATCCCGGCGTTGTGGGTAGGGCCCACGATTTACGCAAGTGGGCGGCCTCTTTACGTTTCCTGAAAAACTTTTCAGTTGAAGATATTGCGTCCACACAGTTGTGGGCGTCTAATCATACGTTTCTCTGTAGATACTTGTCAGTTGCTCTAGACAAACCTTCCTTACCATGTATAGCTTTAAGGCAGAGGGTCTAGGTGGCCCTGCAGTCACTTATGTTTACTTTCACGGAAGGGGGGGGGGGGGTGCAGTCAGTTGACATAGGACACCCTAGACCCCGCCGGAGTATGAGAGCTGTGATACAATTTAAGGTTAAAATGTGATATGAACATTTCTCTGCGAGAAATTGTGCTAGTACAAGGTTTAGTACAAAACAACGGTGTTGTTATAGTAGTTTTAGCTGCGAAAGCAATGTAATATTAGTTCAATGGAGTTCATTTGCAATTGATCTCCACATGTATTTTGGGGTTTATGATGTGCACATATAAACTTATAACTTATTATTTTTGTCACCACTCGTTGAGTGGGGTGCCTTTTGTAACTACAGATCTGTGTTCAGAATCTTCAGGGTTACCCATTTTTGTCGGGCAGGCTTCTTTGAAGCACGCACCTGCCTGAACCCCTTTTTCTTGTATATTTCCGGCCTACGCCGTATTAAATACATTTTTCAAAAGTAAGAATACTATGTGGTTGTTTTTATTATCTGCTTTTCTAGAGTTATGATATGATTACGAATGTCCCCCTCCAGTCTTAGATATCAGGCATGTTCGTCAATGATGGAGGGGCCACTAATAAATTATAGGTTTGACTCCTGTAAGGAGATAAAGAAAACCTAATATTTAGTAGTGGCCCCGTAATCATTGACGACTGGGGCCCTCCCGACCGTCCCCTTCCCATTCGTTGATGTATTAAGGATTTTAGTTTACTTGATATGTCAGTGAAGGAGGAATGACGCCTGAATCAGCGTCTGGTCAGAAATCCACACAAGTACATCCACGATATGATGGAAAGCTTATTGGATAGTTATTCTTATTTTCTTTTTGTTTTTATTTTTTACGAAGTTTTTTCGTAGTGAGAACCCAATTCATAATGACTGAAGCCATGAGTGAGGTCGCGTGCGCTCATGATGAAGGCTCCTCAGTTTTTAAATGCTCTGCGCGGTAGATTCAAACTACGGCGGATTAGTGTTTGAAGAGGATGCCTTATGTAATAGGCATGTTCGTCAATGATTACGGGGCCACTACTAAATATTAGGTTTTCTTTATCTCCTTAAAGGAGTCAAACCTATAATCTAGTTATCTATCCATCTATCTGTCTGTCTGTATGTCTGTCTGCCTCTGTCTGTCTCTCTCTATCAATATCTATCTACTATCTATCTATATATGAATTCCTTCCACCTCTGTCTGATAAATTGTTTTGACTCAAATGAACATTAAAGTCAAAAGTGCAATTGGACACGTTTATATATTACTCAGTTAATTTGATGGAACACTGGATGCACAACATTGCTATTATTCCCTTCCTCTCACATCGACTAATTATCTCTCTCTCTCTCTCTCTCTCTCTCTCTCTCTCTCATTAAAATATCTAATACTATATGCCAAAGTGTCATGAGAAGGCACCAAAAGCGCTAATTTCTACAGATTGAATCTTCATTAACCTTATGAAGGATAACAATAATAATGATATAGAACTCATTCATAGAAATATATAATAATGTCAATAATGTTTGCATCCCAACGGAAAATAGGCGCTCAAATCGAGACAACAAACCTGAATAGAGTAATACAGATATTTAGAATGTCTGAAAGCCAAGAAAGTTGCTCATTTACACTTCAGTAGCACAACACTGAAACAGGCACACCATATTTTCCGACGAAAAGCCAAGCAATTTATTCCAGATAGTTAGAACAAAAAATTGAATCTTTTAATGCACTTAACAAATCATACCCAGAGAGATTCAATGGATTTAACACAAATAAAATGGTGATGGTCTTTCAAATCGAATCACTAACACATTAATATGGACTTTTCATCTACGATTAAATCCATAATCACATTTTCGCTTCAGTTTTTACTGACAAACATCTGAATTTAATTCCACCTGCCACACCAACTACAGTTAGCAATATGGATGCTTCTAGTGATATCAAAATCAGGAACAGAAAATGTACTATGCAATATTAACAAATTCAAGTATAACAAATATCTTGCTCTTATCCCCGATTCACTGCGATAACAAATGAATAACTTTTTTGTATAGTGTTAAGTAGATTAGATACAAAACAGCCTCATAAGACTCAATACATACTGTACATTGGTGCTTGTTTTCCTTCGTACTTTGCACTCACACGCTCTCTCTCTCTCACCTGGAATACACTGTTGGCTAGTCTGAAAAATAACAACGAGCGAGAGCAAATCAAAGAAGTCTAATTAATTTCGCTGTTATCATAGACAAGCAATTATCTCACGAAGAAAAGGTCAGACACTGCCGAAATTAATTAATGCCCCCAAAAAAACATTACGTAACAGTCAATAACATTAGTGGTAGAAAAATGTAGTAAGAGCATATTATAAAATTGTTATCCAAAACATAGTGGAATTCCGCATTGAAATAGTAACAATTATTCTACCATACAATACAGAAGAATATCTAGAAACATATTGCACGAGTCATATATTGTTTGTCATATTCCTATAGTATTATTGAGAAGTAACATTATTTTGATAGTTATATATATATTAAATATATATATTCTGACATACGGAGCCCTGTATGTTAATTTAAGAGTTAGAATTAGAGTTGAAGGAGTGTCAAACTACCCAAGCGGCGAAGCAGACTAGCGAGCGAACTAGCGAGTGGGAAATCAGCTCGTCCGCATACCAGCAAACAAGCCTTCACACCTGCGTGCGTCGTAGGGGACCCTGCAAACTACTTCGATGACCCGACGCTATGACGTATGATCGACGCCAGGAGCCCCCATTGGACGACGCACCTGCTATGCAACTCGAGGAGCTATGATAGGGGCGCGCACCATCACTGCCTCCTGATTCGTTCCTACACCATCATTGTTTAGTATATAAGACCCGAGTAGTGGGCATTCAAATCAGTCTCATTTGGAGTTGGGGAAGGTGAACTTGCAGCTGGAGGAAGACGGGGTGAAGTATTATAATGGGTTTGTGACTGTCAGTCAGATTATATAAGTGTGTGTTAAGTGTGTTCCGTGTAAACACTTACGTTATGTTGGTTAGTGAGATATGTGATTGGGAATTAACGTTGAACGCTACTATTATGTACGTAACTATGTGATTGGGAATTAACGTTAACGCTATTATTATGTACTTAACTATTTTAGTTGACTAACTTGCGGACTAAAGCAACTCTTTAAGTAATTGGGTTATGATGAAAGTAATACTATTGTTTTATATTAATACTTAAGAGTTCTTTTATTTTCTTTTAATTAAGCTTACATTGCTTAACGGTGCTTTGTACGGTGATGCTATTGTCTCATATTAGTAATATCGCCTTAGACTAACATGGCTGTGTTAATATTACTTCTAGTGATTTCCTAAGCTGAAGAAAATTCTTTTAGCTTCAAAATATTAGTTTTGCTTTTCATATTATTTGAGTGAGACCTGAATCGAATCTATGAAGCGATCCTGTAACTTAATTTACTCATAATCAAACCTCAATGTTACGTGGTTAAGAAATACATTTAACTAATTATTAAATATATATCTAACTTTTTATGTGACTTTGATATAAATCCTAATGATAATAATAATATAATACTGTTAACGTAAGACAAGAACCAAGAATAATTACATTAAATATAAATAAAAGGACATAATTATAAGAAAATTATCTATTAATTTCAAAAAGGGTAGGAGACAGAAATATTCTTACTTTAATATTTAACTTTCAAGACTTTTTATAGAATTAATAGTCCTTCTTTAGATATACTTCTTCGGTTCATAACCATAGCCTACTAAGCTTCGGTTAAATAATAATTCTTTATAAATACTATCTATCTATTCTATCTATATGCTCAGGCACAATCCCCATTTTGGGGGTAGCCGACTCAAAACAGAGCAAGAACAGGGAAAACACAAAACAACATAAAACCAAAAATAAACACAGATAAAAAACACAAACTCACACACATCCAGGTCACCCAGGAGAAGACCCAGAGACCAGGGTTACCAAGGTCGCTCCAGCACTCCCCCGGCCCCTGACCACCAGGAGAGGTTCCGATCTCGGCAGGCAGACATGCAGCGGAGCCAAAGCCACAAGCCCTCCCTCCACACTTCCAGGCACACCCTTCATATTAATCGTCCCCCCAGGCCAGGCGCCTGATGGACTATTATCTAGTCGAACTTGCGCCCGACCCCTTACTCCAAATGACCACGTGTTCACTCAACTATTCACAAGCATTCTCCATTCACTCCTGTCCACCACCACTTCCCCTGCCTGATCTATAGTCATTCCTCTATCATCCAAAGCCTTTCTTACAGAGTCTCTCCATATCAATGGGGGTCTTCCTGCCCTTCTATCTCCCCTTGTGCCTGACTCACATATTCTCATTGTAAGCCTTTCATCTCCCATTCGTTCAACATAACCATACCAGCTCAGCACCCTTCTGTCCATTCTGGCTGACAAATGTTCCTGCTGCCCCACTCTCCTACGTTATAAATACTACATGACTTTAATTAGTTTCAGTATTTTTCATAATTAAAGAGTATCAGTCAATAAAGGATACCAAGTCCTAAGATCCAAAAGGAAAGGAAGCAACAACAGGAAATAATTGTATTAGATTTTACTTTTGTTTTGCCTTCAGCTGACTGATACCTTAATATATATCTCTGTGCTATCTAGATTCATCAAGTTAACCACTTGAGGATCAAGATACGTACCAATATATATAAACATTTATGAATGAAGAAGTGCGGGAGAGGGTGCAACAGGGGTAGAAGGTTGTAGGAACGCTGAAAGCAGTAACAAGAAATAGGGTGGACTGCAAGGGAGTAAAGAAGTCCTTTCATGACGGTGTGGTAATCCTGACATTGACTTACGGGAGCGAAGTATGGACATTGTTGGAGAGACACAAGCCAAGAGTGAGATGGGTCGAAATTAGTTACTTGAGAAGTGTATGCGGAGATACATGGAGGGCTAGACAGACGATTGAGGAAGTAGAGAGCAGTGTGGTGTGGATGTAGATGTGCTGGACAGTATGAAAAGGAACACCTTGAGATAGTTCGGCCAAGTGGAACGTATGGGGAGCGAGAAAAGGACTAAGAGAGAGTACGAGAGTGAGGTGGAAGGACAGAGAGGGAAATGTAAACCGAGAGAGAGGTGGAAGGATGGAGAAAAGAAGTATATGCGTGAAAGCGGTGCTGCATGGGAGGAGGGGCGTCGACTGACTGGGGACAGAGGTGCATGGGGGCGTTTCGTTCGTGGCCACCCCTTAGGGGATCATGGCGTCCGGCAATAGATAGAACTAAATTGATGATACAATTATAAATATAAAGTAAAGCAAAAGTAAATTTGTTTATAATGCTGCAGTTAAATGTTAGGAAATCGGTGCTATAGAGGATACAATGTGTCCATCTTCTGAATATTCGTACAGTTAACCACCTTATGATTAGAACACGTATTTTCAGTTTATTCTGGCTATCATTATACGCTTTTATACAGCTTACTATGGACCTGTGGGAATTAGAAGGGTAACGAATATCTCAATTACCCCTCTGACATCCATATGCACTTCCTAATATGAATTAAATCGTAATAAACTGTCATATTACATCATTATCCTCAAGGGAATAAAATAAGAGTCCAGTGTTTATACTAATGGTAAAGTGGTGGTCGTGCGCTGTGATGCTCAATACGCGGCACTTATTTCCGTTTGTTTACCCTTTCAATCCTACGGGGTTACTACCTAGCGGTTGACACTGGACCTCCTGCATATTTACTAGGTCCTCGAACAAGTGTGTAACACTGACAATCTCAATGGGATCTTCAACCTAGCTAGGCGAGTTAAAAATGACAGTAGGGATATTATAGGTGAACAGTGTGTTAGAAACGATAATGGGAAGATTGTGTAGGCAGAAAATGAAATCAGAGAAGCATGGAAGGCACAATATGAACGACTTCTAAATGTAGAGTTTGAATGGGATAAGGAACAGCTTATTATCGAAAAAACAATATCTGCACCCCTTCCTTTGATAGCACCAGCTGTAGTGAGCGACGCAATCAATAAAATGAAGGACAGTAAAGCTCAAGGGTGCTCTGACATTGTCGCTGAAATGATAAAAGCCTCAGGGGAGACTGGTGTCAACTTAGTCACTGAGTTGATAAACACCATTATTAAAGATGAGAAAATCCCCGAGGATTGGCACAAAAGTGTAATAGTAAATAATTATATACACAGGAAAAGGGGATGCGATAGATAGAGATAATTATAGGGGCCAGGAAATGTTTGACCAAATCATGAAGGTCTATGAGAGAGTCTTTGAGGGTTTGATCAGGCAAAGCATCTCCATTGATGATATGTAGTTTGGTTTTATGCCAGGATGTGGTACAACCCATCTTCATAGTCAGGTAGATACAGGAAAGATACTTACTGAAAAGCAGGGATCCTTACTTTGTGTTTGTAGACCTGGAGTAGGGCTTTGACAGGGTGCCTAGAGACGTTGTACAGTGGGCTATGAGAAAACTTGGTGTGGAAGAGTGGCTGGTGCGTGTGATAATGAAGATGTATGAGGATTCGCGAACTGCGGTGAAGGTGAAGGGTGTACTGAGTGATGAGTTCGCAGTCCGTGTTGGAGTTCATCAGGGTTATTATGGTCTTGGAGGCACTGTCTAGAGTTTATAGAGGCAGACTCCCGTTGGAACTGTTTTATGCAGACGAATTAGTCCTAATAGCTGACAATATGCAAGATGCTGAGGCCAAATTCAGAAGATGGAGAGAGGGCATGGCGAGCAATGGTTTAAGAGTCCATATTAACAAAACCAAGGTTATGCATTGTAGATTGAGATGAGGCAATGTGGAAAAGAGCGGTGCATACCCATGTAATATGTGGACAGGGTGTGGGCGCTAACTTGATTCGATGTAGCATCTGTCGATGCTGGGTGCACTGTGGGAGTAAGCGCTGTAGTAGAATAAAGGGACACCTGCCGAAGGATAAGTCAGAAATAGAGAGATTTGAGTGCGTAGTGTGCAAAGGCGAGCTTGTGTTAAGTGAAAATCCTGTGGCTGTGAATTTTGGAAATGAGTCATTGGAGCTGGTGGACAAGTTTTGTTACCTAGGAGATACCATCTCTGCCGGTGGTGGGGCCGAGGCTGCCTCTGTCGCTAGAATTAGATGTGGCTGGGGGAAGTTCAGAGAACTGCTGCTAATTCTGACCATGAAAAGAATGCCTCTCCCCCTGAAGGGAAAGGTGAATGCCTCATGTGTTAGAAGTGCAATGACATATGCCTCAGAAACATGGGCTGTTAAAGTAAAGGATGTCAACAGAATGAAAAGTAATGAGATGAAAATGGTGAGATGGATCTGTGGGGCCAGGCTGCAAGATAGAATAACAACTGATGAGCTGAGGAGACTTTTAGGTATAAAGAGTATTAGTGAGGTGATGCGTACAAGTAGACTGGGATGGTATGGACATGTGGAGAAAATGGATGAACAAAATTGGGTGAAAAAAATGCTGGTCTGTGATTGTGGACGGAGCTGCACACAGGGGTGGACCGAGGAAGACCTGGGATCGGACTATACGTGCCGATCTCAAATCCAAAAACTTGACAAGTGAAGCAGCCATTAACAGGGTTGCCTGGAACGCCGCCATTAGGACAAAAGACTGAAACTGCACGTATGTGTGGAGCACTCGGTTTCAAAATATTATGTATGTATGTATTTATTACCAGGTAGGAGGTCTCAAAGGTCCACTTACTCAAGGTTCCTTTTTGCTGGTAAGTCAAACGAGGATTCATATTAAGGACACAGACTATCTCCCTGCACAGTAATGGAAATTATTGCATATTAATTTTATTTTTCTTCTATCACATAGCGGTCTAGGTAAACGTAGCAAGAATCTCTAGGAAGGAAAATGGATACACACTATTCCAATTAACCCTCTACTCTAAATAATATTATCTTCATTACCTGACTAAAATTATCTAATGATAGTCATATGATGAATAACTGAGTCGTGACTCCGTAAGGATAAGCGCTGTGTTATACTCAATTGAGTTTTGTCATCTCCGGAACCTTTGATGCAATACTCCTCCTAAACAGCTACCTACACAACACTGAACAAAAATACCAAAGTTGTTCATATAGCCAAAATGAAAAAAGTAAACGACAAATTTCCGCCATACTTTCAAAGTAGGTAATTTTGCTGCGTTTTGTTGTTTCTGGACTCTTTGACGCACTACTCTTCTTAAATTTCTGCCTTCACGACATTAAACAATCGGACCATAGTTGTTCACAGAGCTAAAAAGAACAAAGTGAACCTGCCAGATTTCTACTATCAACTGTGGTGGCTCTTACACCACGAGATTCTCTTTTATTTGTTGTCTCCGGAACCTTTGCTGCACTACTCCTCCTAAACGGCTGCATCCATGACATTGAACACAAAGACCAAAGTTGTTCGCAGAGCCAACATGAACAAAGTGAACCTGTTGGATTGCCACTACCGACTATAGAGCCTCTTGCACCTGAATATTGTCTTAAATGGTATGTTCCGGAATCTATATGTAGCGGATTCATATGCCATTAAATAATGATTTATTTACTATTAATTTGGAACAGTTATAATTACAATTTAAACAATTCCACATTTACACATTAACAGTGTGTGGGGTGTGGTTGGGACACAAAGACAGCTGCTCCCCTCGATGTCTGGAGTTTCCCTAGTGTTGAATTTTTCCACCCTTACTTCTCAATGGGTGTGTATATTGCCTGGCTTGTTTGTGAGAGAGAGCGAGAGAGAGAGAGAGAGAGAGAGAGAGAGAGAGAGAGAGAGAGAGAGAGAGAGGAGAGAGAGGAGAGAGAGAGAGAGAGAGAGAGAGCGAGAGAGAGAGAGAGAGAGAGAGCGAGAGCGGGAGAGAGGAAAGTTGAGCTAGAGAGCTTATAATTCAGAAAAGTCGAAGTAGGTAACACAAGAGCAAATGAGTTTGTTGTGCACATACTGTATGCACATCTACCTTTGTATTGGAAACTACTGTAGAATAAAGAAAGTAAGAGGATACAGAGAAGGGATTGCTGGCAGTTGCTTCAGACACTTGAGTCTCTGTGAGAACAAGACAATCAGGTTGTTTAGATAAGAGGTGGGGTTCTATAGAGGGAAAATTAGAGGATAGGCTGTGAATATTGCAAGCAAACCAATTATATAGTGTGTTCATTCTAGGTTGGGCAGAAATCGTAGCTTCTAACCTCTGTAACTCAAAAAGGGCTCGAGCAAATGAGTTGTCAATTTCCACACCTATTACCTAACCAAGTCTTGCTATTTGGTAGAACAAATTATAGCTCGATTAATATAGTCTTTTTTGAGTTACAGAGGTTAGAGGTTACGATGTCTGCCTAACCTAGGATGGACAGACTATAGTAAGAGTGATTCGCTGTGCTCCAGAATATTTTGAGAGGTCGCGTAGGGGAGGACAGGTGAGATTGGGAGCATTAATGTTATGGTCCTCCCACCCACTGGGGCTTCCCAGGCTGGGTTGTGGGACATCATTTTTGTAAACATTCTTGGTGTATTGCGAAAGAGTATGTTGTGCTTGTTCAGGGTCGTGGAATTAAGAGGAGGCGTTTGTGAGAGGTACCTGAATTACTCTTAGAATAGGTTAGACACAAAGAAAATCAGTAAGGAAAGCCAAGCAAATGAACTAGGAGTGTCACCATACTATCAGAATAGGTTAGAAACAAACAAAATCAGCAAGGAAAGCCAAGCAAGTGAATGAGGAGCTTCAGCATCTCCTTATCACATGCTTTTGAGGCTTCCCCTAGATACTGCCCTGTTCGATTGGTGCTTACAGTCTCCATAATTGGCATAAATGCTATAGACCAGACAATGAGTGTGTCCGTCTGTCCATGCATTTTGCCTCGAACATCCCTTGAATTTGTCCATGTCACTCTTTCAACTCTAGAGGAGGCACTCGATACAGTCAGTTCTGTCCTTTGTCTCCCTCACTCACATAGAACAAAAAAACGTACATGACAACAGTGCGAGCCCAACCATGGGGATATAACCAGATGTGTGGGTAACGGTGTAGTGGTGATGGTGGTGGGTATGGGGGGCAGGAGGAAGGATGGAGCTGAAAGCATTAAGAGACAACAAATTATGTGAGGGAAGAAGGAATATAGGAAAAGGGGTAGGACGGAGAAAGAAGGATAGGATATAAGAAGAGGAATAGCTTACCTATCTTGATGAAGATCAAATTGAAATATTCAGATTTAAACGCTTGATTAATAAGTCTAGTCGGTATAGTTTTGTTTTGCCTTGAATATAACATTTTTGTTTACAATATAGTCCTCCCTGCTGTCTCGTTTTGTCCTATCTTTTGAAGCATATTCCTTTATCCTTTACTGCAGCGACAAGGCCTGTTGCATTGTGTAACCGTGGAATTGGTCGACAGGCCTGTGTGAATGGCCTGTTACAACTACTGGATTATTTGGAATAATTCGTTATATATTTAGTTGCATTCGTTATTATTGTTATTAGAAATAGTATGGGGGCAGCGGTTATTAATTTTGGGTCTATTTATTTATATATTAATGTATTATTTTCCAATAACAAACTCTCTGTAATCTCGCTCTCCGCCGCAATGTTGCATCTCTCTCACTATACTATCGCTACTACAATAATCAGTGTTCCTCAGAGCTTTCCCAGTGACCTCCTCTATGTAGGGTATGTGGTACCCGTCGTGCAACACAATCCCACCCCTTCTCTGTGCAACTCTCTAACCCAGGAGTGAAACGTTATTCTCAGTCTTTCTTCTATTCTACTGCTGAACTCTGGAACTCTCTCCCAGAATCAGTGTTTCCCTCTTCCTATGACTTAAATTGCTTCAAACTCAGTGTGTCTAGGCATTTTGGCTCGAATGTCCCTTGATTTTGGCCGTCACTTTCAACTCTGGGGGAGGCAGTCGCTACAGGCAGTTCTGCCTTTTGTCTCCCTCACTTACAGAAAAAAAAAATATATATATTTATATTATGTTGTGGACGAGGTGAAAAGACACACAATAGGCTAAATTTAAATTCAACACGAATGTCTACTTCAACTCTAAAAAATCCAGGTTCAAGGAAAACTAAGGTGTAAAATTATTTGTTTAATTAAATTAAGTATTTTAATATAAAACGCTGAAAGCAGTAACAAAAAATAGGGTGGTCAGTATGGAAGTGAAGAAGTCCTTGCATGCCAGTGTGGTAATCCCAACATTGACTTATGGAAGTGAAGCATGGACGTTTGAGAAGGGACTCAGACCAAGAGTGAGAGGGGTGGAGATGTGTTACTTGAGAAGTGCGTGCGGAGTTACATGGAGGGATAGACAGACGAATGAGGTAGTAAGAAGGTGTGGTGTAGAGGTAGATGTACTGGAAAGTGTAAAAAGGAACAACTTGAGATTGTTCGGCCTTATGGAACGTATGGGAAGCGAGAGAATGTCTAAGAAGGTGTATGAGAGCGAGGTGGAAGGACAGAGAGGGAGAGGTAGACCGAAAGAGAGGTGGAAGGATGGAGTGAGGAAGTATATGGATGAAGGCGGTGCTGGTTGGGAGGAGGGGCGTCGACTGACTGGGGAGAGAGGTGCATGGGGCGGTTCGTTCGTGGCCACCTCTTCGGGGATCATGGCGGCAGGCAATAGATAGATAGATAGATGATATAAAAATAAAATTAAAGGTTCTTCAGGACAAGATAATATAAAATGCACTAATATTTGGCTTAACAGTAAACAAATAATTTCTCAAAAATATGCTTCAGTTACTTAATATAGGACTTCAGAGGCTATCAACCCTATTGGATTATTAAACCAGCACACTGTAAGTCAAGAATAACGTCAGGACTGGAGCCTCTCTGCGAGAACCACAGTTCTTTGAACCAAAAATATGCAAATGAAAAACAAATAAATATATGCAATATTTTGATAGTTAAATCACACAACAAATTATATTTTTTCAAGATCACTGGACATGGTTAATATATGTTTAATAGCTTAAAGAAATGCACAAAACGTTAATAAAAGCAATTCAAGTAATTAATACAATTATTTAAATGAGAAATTAACTATTAAATGACACTTGAGAAGATATTCCTTCTTAAAGTACAATAATGAGGTATAACTAAATTAAACTGATCAAATTCTCAATCTTGGAAACTTATCACAAATTAATTAAATACTTTACACTAATAATTAAAGCAATCAAAAGGAGATAATCCATTTATATTAATTTACAGAAATCTTATTAACAATTAATTGATCACTAGATTACAGCAACTACTAACTTATAACTAATACACACACATATCACCGAGAATAATAAGTACAATATGTGATACTCATTTATACTCAACACCTGGGACACAGGCAATGTTTGCCTGCTTTATCTTGATTAAAAGACCAGAGAACAAATAATTGTTTCACTAGCCAGTGTAATAATGGGGTTGGTGGTTCTTCGTCGCAGTAATTACATTTTCTGGTGTCCGATCTCTTCAACTGCCAATTGCACAGAAATCACAGCCGGATCTGAAACATGATGACTCGTACCTCTCTCGGGGTCTTCTTTGGTAGTGTCCTGGCCCATCAGCGCAAGCTTTTATACCCGGTACCAACCATAGCGCTGCTTATGCTGGGGTCACACATTCACGTATATGCTCCCGTATGCTCCCGTACGAAGGTTTATTGGTAGTTGGCAACCGAATACGTAAAACGTAAGGGCTTAGTACGCAAAACGTAAATGAAATTGTGTCTAGTCGTGGGGGTTGGTACGCATGGCGGGAGTAGCCACGCTGGTCGGGGAGGTGGTGGGTGCGGCCAAGGCCGCCCGGTATGTTTTGGATTTCGAATCAGATACGTGGCTCGCGCTCACGTATGTCAAAAGTCGGGAAATCCTACGTCTGACCGGGCTAGCTGCTACGTCTTACGGGAGCAGCCCCGTAAGACGTAGCAGCTAGCCCGGTCAAACGTAAGCTTCTCCCGCCAATCTTACAATATTCCCGTCAAACGGGACAGTGAAAGTTAGTCCGGGCGCATCTGGCAGCACCGCCGCACTGCGTGTTGGCGGGAAGACGCGGCAACGTTGTACGGGGGGTATATAAGGACCAGCGGGGACACTCCCGTCACACCTCTCACCACACCGGAGCAGCAAACAACAAGCCAACCCTGCCACCTGCTTGCCCCCCTCTGCACCCTGCCCTGCCCTGCTTGCCACCCTCTGCACCCTGCCCTGCCCTGCTTGCCACCCTTTGCACCCTGCCCTGCCCTGCTTGTCACCCTCTGCACCCTGCCCTGCCCTGCCCTGTACCATGCATAAGAAAGGCGTGAAGAAGGCCAGGAAGGCTTCCCCTGCCACCTCGACGTCTGCCACCTCACCGCCTGCCATCTCACCTGTTGACTCCTCTCAGCCTGGCCCCTCCAACTCTGACCCCTCTCAGCCTGGTCCCTCCAACTCACCGCCTGCCCTCTCGACGCCTGAGGAAGATGAAGTTGTTCTCGACCTCGGCCCCGATAGTGGAGAGCTCGAGGTTGAAGTGGATGAGAGTGAGGAAGACGAGGAGGAAGAAGTAGAACCTGCACCTATCAACAGCGTACAGGCTCCACCAAAGAAACGGCGCCGGAAGAAGACAAACATAATACTGACGGAGGAGACTGAGCGTATGCTGGCAGATTGGATTGAGCTGGATGCGCCTTTCATTTATGACAAGGGTGACCCCCGGCACAAAAACAAGGAGCATATAGAGGCTGTATGGGCGGAGAAGGCTGCGACCATGGACCCACCAATGACCGCCTTCGATTTGAAGACCTGGTGGGGATCTCTCCGCTCCAGGTTCGGCCGGCTCAGCAAGTTGAAGAGTGGTGATGGGGCCAAACGACTGACGGAGAGGGAAAAGTGGATCCTCAACATGTTCCACTTCATGAAGCCACACATCGTCCGTCAAAAGAAGCCCCGGTCACTTGGTATGCCTGAGGTACGTTGATATTTTTTATGTTTTCAAACCCTTTCACAGTGACAGTGTCAGTTTTTGTTTTTTTCGTAATTATTTTGCTTATAATAATTCTATTATTGTGTTCAATTTATCGTGTTAACTTCAAATATTTGTTAATGAAACGCATAATAACTCAAACCAGTTTATTCATGTTATTTTAAAGGTTACAAGGATGAATGCTTATGTAGAATGTTATTTTAAAGTTCATAAATAATGTACATGTTACTAATTATACATTCATGTCACAAGTCTGCTGCCCAAGCTGCATCACCGGAGCCTGCTGCTGTTCCTGTCCCTGACCGCACCCCAACACCTCCCGTCCCAGTCTACGAGGTGGATGACCCCTCTGCCGGCAGTCAGGAGGAGGAGGACACACTCCCAGCCATCGCCCAGCCTGCGCGGAAGGTGAAGAAGGGGAAGCCTCCTGGTGCTGTCCCTTCAACTTCAACACACGGGACCCGGGAGCAAGTGAGTAGAGGAAATATTAGTTACATTGTTCATTGGTGGCACCCCCTTGCAATTCCATGCTATTATTAGATAAAGTGTTTCTGTTTCCAAAGTTATTAGAATAACATAAAGTAATAATAATACTAAAGATGTCATGATTTCACACCATACTATCAACAATAACTTTGAACATATTTGGTTCCCAGAATACCACAAAATTTCATTGGTTAAAATAAATTGGTCAAATATGAAAATATAATGTTTCGTGTATTTAATGTTCTCTTGTTCCTTGTTCAAGGTCCTCGTATATTCTGAGAAGCTGCGCCAGAACCTGGGTCAGGCGTCCGATGTGGTCGAGGACCAGGACCACAAGTATTGGAGTTACTCCCTGGAGGGCATGGTCAAAGACTGTGTGGGGCTGCCTCCACCTTATAACACCTCATTGAAGTTGGAACTCTTGGCAGCCATCGACCGGTTCAAGGTTGCCCATGCGGAGGGAGTGGCCCGGCCTGGTCCGGACCTCTTGCTCCACGCCCACAGGAGCTTTGGCTTTCCGGCGCCCCTACCCCAACCCGTGGCACAGCAGCATCCAACAGTGATGCACCAGGGCACTCTGGCAACCACCCTGCCTCCTCCCACCCTGCCGACCCAGCCCCAGCCTGGTGTTGGGGGCATCGTGCTACCTGCACACCAGCTTGCAGCCTTGCAGTCGTTGCTGGTGCAGCCACGTGTAGCGACACCCCCTCGCCAATTCGTCCCGCCTACTGCCTCTACGCCCAGCCACACGTCGTTCGACCTCGGGCAGTTTGGCAACACATTCATTGAAATGCTGACGGCCCAACAATCGCCTGCACCTGTCATTCCAGGTACGCCTGGGTCTGCCATAGATCCCCTGAATGAGACCCAGGAGACCCCCAAGAAGTAATCATATCCTCTGTATATATAGTTAAATGTTAATTTGTATTTTTAAAAAATATATGTATTTGTGTAATGACGTGTGTGTTTCTATTTCCAATATTTTATCATAATTGTTGATTAATAAGATGACAAATAAAATCTATAATGAAAGTAATGAGCATACAAAATAAATAATTCATTTAAACGCAATAATGATAATATGGTTAATACTAATTATGAAAATCCTTGATGGACAACTTACATTAAATATAACTGTTAGACATAAAGTACAAAACAAAGGTAACATGGAAAAAATAGCAAAATTGAATGAAATAAGAAAATCAAAGATGTAAAATTAAATAAGCATGGTACAATTTAAGTAATTAAAGGAATTATACACATATAATATAAAAAAAAGGAAGAACCTAAAACATTAGAGAAAATGCAATTTAAAAGATAAAAATACAATACAAAGCAAACTAGCAAAGACTCGATAACTTAAATGTGAAGATGAAACTAAAATATAAAACAAAATAATAAGTAAACAGAGGAAAATCTTACAATTTTCAATGAAGTATTTAAAAGTAAATGTAACTCACCTAAATCCGGTCGTCCTGCCAAGCCACAGATCCTTGAGGGGAATTGAAGTAGGTCTTGAGGTAGTTGCGTTGAGCCTTGGCAAGCATGGTTGCAGTGTTGCGGGTCACGGGTTGGATGTTGTTTCCTACAGGTGGATCACTCCTCCAGGCGGCAGGTATGAGTTGGTGGGTGTGTGGGTCCTCTTGATCTACCTCTGAATCTACCTCTGATTGGGGTGGGCATCGTCTTCGTAGGATGTTGTGCAGAATGCATGAGGCCAAGACAACAACCTCTACACGTTCAGGTTTTAGAGATATTGCAGTGTGGAAAACCCGGAAGCGGTTGGCAAGAATGCCAAAGGCGTTCTCTACCGTCCGGCGGGCCCTGCTGATTCTGTAGTTGTATATTCGTTCCGGTTTCGTGAGGGATCGTAGGGGGTAGGGCTTCATCATGTAAGCGCGCAGAGGGAATGCATCATCACCTACTAAGAAGTATTCCGTGGGTGGTCCAGTGGGATCGGTAGAGATGACCTCGGTGGGTGGCAGATTTGCGTTCTGTTTCTCATGCAACTTAGACAGACTGGTGTGTGCAAAGCCACCACCATGAGACTCTCACCCTATGGCACCAACGTCGACGTATATGAACTTGTAGTTGGAGTCAACAATTGCCATCAGGACAATGGAAAAAAAATTCTTGTAGTTGAAGTAATATGTGCCACCAAAGTTTGGGTTTCGGATCCGTATGTGTTTGCCATCAATGGCTCCTACACAATGCGGCAGATTCCATCGTTCCTCATAGCCGATGGCAACCTCCTTCCATGCAGCAGGCGATTGTGGCGTCTTGATCTCCTGATCTCCGTAGACAGAAATGATGGCCTGGCAGGTGTCTGGAACAATTTGGCTGATGGTGTTGTAGGCAACACGAAAGTTGTATTGCAGGCTCTTATAGGAATCACCCGTAGCGAGGAAACGTAGGGTGATGGCCACCCGTAGACCAGGAGGAATGGGGTTCCGCCAGAACGTAGGTTTCCTCTGAATGAGGGGGGTGACACGTTCCACTATCTCATCAAATAGTTGTTTGTCTACCCGGGTGAAGTTTTTGTACAGTTGTGGACATTCTGTGGCCAACTCTTGCATCAGCTTCTCATAATGGCCATGTTCAGGCCGTCATTGTAGATATGGCCACACCCACACTGTCCTCTTGCTCCTGTCCTTCTTCTTCTCTTGCTCATCTTCATGGATGTAGTTTGCTATTGCAAGCAGTTCTAACATTTCTATGTAGGAAATGATCCATTGAATGAGCCGAGTGTTATGCCTGTTCTACGGTTTGATTAGGGAGTTCACTATCTTGAACTCTTCCAGGATGTATTCCGTGATGTTCTTCATGGTGCCGAGTCAGGAGTGGGAATGGGAACGTTGTGGCCAGCCCTGCCCTTTTGTAATTCCCAGATTCCAACCAAGACCTACGTGGTTGACAAAGACTGTCTTTGTCTGTGTTTGGACAGACGGGGTTTGCCTACGATTGTCCGGAAACGGTCCACGTAAGTCCTACAAACTCCCAAGACATACGGCCTCAGCTACGCAGGTCTTGTGGGGGCGTGGCCATGGGCGTGGCCTGTGTTCCCGCAAATCGGGCAGCCCAGGCGGACTAACGGGGACATGCTTACGCAAGTCGCAAGCACGTACGTAGTTCCATACGACTACATTACGTCTGACGTAACACTGGCCCCGTCATGGTACGTATGTCGGGAAGTGCAATAGTCGTAGTCTATACGGGCGTACACGGCCGGACTACGCCCGTCAGAACACAAAATTGGCGATCACGCCTGACGGGAGCTGTCGGGAGCGATATACGTGAATGTGTGACCCCAGCATTAGTGTGACAGCTTCCAGGTGGATTTGGGATGCCAATTTTACTTTTCTTCTTCTTTATTCACAATGTTACTCTGGTTCACACTATTTTCTCTGTAAAAACATCCAAGCAGGGTAGCTCTTTGTGCAGTTTCATAACGGGGAAGCTGAATGTTGTTGAAGTATCTTGTACTGAAGCTTCACGAGCAACGATTAGGATAAAAGGTGTGCAACACCTGATTGGTCATTTTCTGCAAATATTTTGGTGCCTGTATTTTCTTTCTTCCATATTTTGATCCCATATGTATATATATATATATATATATATATATATATATATATATATATCGTATATATACAGTATATATATATATGTATATATGTATATATATATATATAGTGTATGTGCGTGTGTGTGTGTGTAATATTCTCTCGCGGTGTCTCTCAGACTTTGATCTTCTTCCCCCCTTTCATTTGTTACAGAAATTGCCTTATTACCAGATTTCCTCTGACATTTGATGTATCCACACTGAAGTCTCTCTCTCTCCCTATATATATATATATATTTATATATATATATATATATACCGGTATATATATATATATATATATATATATATATATATATATATATATATATGCTCAGGCCCATTCCCCATTTTTGTATTTTTTTGGTATTTTTTTTGTTTTCACTGGGGGTGTCCGACTCGAGACAGAGCCCGAATAGGGACAACACAAAAAAAAAAAAAAAAAAAAAATGAACACACAAAAACCAAAACACAAATTCTCACACATAACCTATTTGTGTGTATTTCAAATTTTTTGTTTTCGGTTAGGCCTATTTAAGTAAGTGAAGGGAGTGAAGTGTTTTTAAAGTGAGTTTAGTGTTTTTAAAGTGAGTTAACCCTTAATTAGCGGCGAGCAACATAAGTCGAGTTAAATAAAGCTGGACTATGTGGCGGCGCTCGACATAACTCGAGTGGCAATTTCAGCACGTAATGTGGCTGAGAGAGAGAGACAAGTGGTGGCAGGAGACTAGCGAGCGTATGACTGCTCCAGACCACCGCGGCGAACCTACTGACACAAATCTCAGCTCCCTCCTCCCTCTCTCACTCGCTACATACTCAATTATGTACTGAAAGTACCGAATTACCTGCTTTTTGCACTCGCGTTGCACGGTTATTGCAAGAAAACTATCCATCATACAAGGATCGTTATGGTGTCATTCGAAAGCTCTGTTTATGCCCTTTCAGGGATAGGTACTTGTTTTACGTTCTGGGTCTTATTTAGGCATGAAAATGATCACGTAAACAGCCCTATTTTGGCTAAAAACACCCCGCTGTGCGGTACACATAAATAAACCGCATAGGCCGCTCGTAAGGTGTTAAGTGATCTGAAGAAAGTGATCGTCACCATGCCTCGTGCCTGTACGAACTGCACCGGTAGGTTTGGTGCTTCCATGTTTGCTCCTGTCGATCCACAAGTCTGCCGACTCTGCCAGCAACGAGAGGATTTGACAGCAAAATTGGATGAAGCCCACAACAAGATCAACGCCCTCACCAGGAAGCTGGAATCACTACAAGAGTTTGTAACACTCAACGTTGGAGTATCACTAACTCCAATTGTTTCAACTCCAGCATCCACCACCGCCCCAACGTCATCTGCCAACAATCCAACACCTGCAGTAGACACTGCGGCAGATGCTTCTGACGAACCTGAGCCGACATCAAACCAGGACAGCCGCCCTGTTCACCTTAGTCTCTCCCCCACTCCTTGTGCAAGAAGCCTGCTAGCATGAACAGTACCAACCCCTCGCCCCCGTTCTAACCACTCCTCTCCCCGACCTGTACGTAGAGTCCCGCCACCACAGGTTTCCGGATTTACACCAGTGAGGAACGGTGCACGGCCAACGCAGAAAAGGTCTCGTCTACCAGTCACAATGTCAAACAGATTTGAGATATTGGTAGAGATGCAAACGAATCAGAGGAGACCAGGCTCGTTGGGGATTCCATCCTACGAGGACAGGTCGAAGAGTTCTGCGACAGAGTCCCAAATCAACGAAAAATATTTTGCATCCCAGGAGCTGGACTGGACGACATTGTGGAAGCCTTCGAAGATACCACAAAGGATGCAAATGAAAATACCCTTTTTGTCATCCATGCTGGTTCAAATGACGTCATGCGCACCAGATCCGAAGAGTTGATGGAGAAATATCACAAGATGATCCAGCACTACAAAAACAAGTCAAGGAATATCATCATCTCAGGCATTCTCCCCAAGATCGACGCACCTGACAAATTCTACGACGAGGCCTTCAGCACAAATAGCCGACTAAAATATTTGTGTCTGAGGGAAGAAGTTGAATTCATCAACCTCTGGGACACCTTCTACAACCAGCCTACTCTGTTCCACAAGGATGGCACTCGTCTAAACCCTGTGGGTTCAGCACGCATGGGTCGTCTCCTACACGAAGCAGTCCGCAGCCATGGATCAAAAAACGCCATCCGAGAAGAAGCAGCAGTGACATAAATCATCCAACGCCAAGAAAAAAACAGAGGCAACCGAGGACCACCAGCGATAAGAACCGAAGACAGCGAGGACCGAGGACAGCCATGAACATAAATGTAGATCTGACAAGAACCAAAAATATTATTAAAGAGCGTTCCGTGAGTTCTAAAATAACAAATTTAAAGGTTTTCTATGCACACGCTCATAGCATACGCAATAAATTTTCAGATTTAAAGGAGCTAGTGTTTACAGAAAATTATGATGTGATTGGCATAACAGAATCTTGGCTCAATACAGAAGATAGAGATTTTTTAGCAGAGTATTCACTTCCCGGTTATGTAATGTTTGAGAAAAGCCGAATAAATCGAAATGGAGGTGGCGTTTTACTTTATATCAAAGAAAGTCTTAACCCTACCCTCTTGTCAAAACCTCAAACTGTGAACGTCGACGCATCTTTTGTGCTAATAAAGAATAATAAAGGTACAAAAATAATACTTGCATTAATATACAGACCTCCAGCTCAATCAGTGCAAACTGACCGAGAAATTTACGAACAAATTGCAGATGTAAGTAACTCACAAGATACCGTAATTTTTGGCGACTTTAATTTACCTGTGACCAAGTGGGGCGATACTCTTACTTCACACTCCGGACATGACTTGTATACGAACTTGCAAGAGAGTTCGCTTTTTCAATTTGTTCGAACGCCAACCCATGGTAATAACGTTCTTGACATTGTACTTGCAACAAAAGAAGAATTAATAGAGAATTAGAATGTTGGTGATGAATTCAGTAACAAACGACCATCGTACGATAACTTTCACTTTAAAGTTTACTAGTAACGAACCAAATAGTAGCATCGAAAAAGTCCCTAATTTCAAGAAAGCAAACTTCCATAAACTTAGAGCTATGTTTAAAGAAACTGACTGGAGCTTTTTAATTCACAATAACGACATAAATACATCTTGGAAGTTATTCGAAGCCACTTACCTAAAAGCAGTGCAAGACTGCATACCATCGAAAATACGGCGTCCAGGCCATAATAATAAGCCCAAATGGTGGAATAAGGATATTTCAAACTGCCTGCTTGCTAAAAAATTTGCTAATGATAGATTAAAATCCTCACAAAATGACGAAGAACGGCTGAAATTTGTAGAGCTACGACGCAAAGCCAAAAAGTTAAGCAAAGTAAAAAGACCTTAGAGTTACATATTGCGAATCAAAGTAAAACAAACCCGAAAGAATGCTATAGTTATATCAGAAAGAAAACAGTAGTTACTTCAACTGTTGGACCGTTAGTCGATGAAAATGGAGAATACACCAAAGACGAAGTACAAATGAGTAATGCCCTCAATACCTTCTTTGCATCAGTTTTTACAACCGAAGACCTCAGTGATATCCCTACACCATCGCCGATTCAGATTGATAATTCAGATGTTCTAAGCAATATCACCGTTACAGAGAGAGAAGTATTGAATTGTTTAGATAAACTCAAGGTAAATAAAACACCTGGACCTGATACAATCTCGCCTAGAGTTCTAAAGGAAGCTAAGGATGAGCTCTCCAAACCACTGACATTACTATTCAATAAATCCTTGCCGTCTGGAACTATGCCCGATCAGTGGAAGCTAGCCAACGTAACACCGATATTAAAAAAAGGCAGCAAATCCCTACCCAGTAACTATCGTCCAATTAGCTTAACCTCAGTTGTATGTAAAATGCTAGAAACGGTCATACGAGACAGACTCGTAAATCACTTAGAGGAAAATAACATACTTAAAGATACTCAACACGGCTTTCGTAAAAAACGTTCCTGTTTAACAAACCTCTTAGACTTCTTCCACGATATCCTCAACCTCTACGATGAGAGTAAAGCTGTAGATATTATATACCTTGATTTTCAAAAGGCCTTTGACAGAGTTCCCCACAAACGTTTACTGCTAAAACTAAAAGCGCATGGAATACAAGACGGTGTGTTGAAATGGATAGAAAATTGGCTCAGCGACAGAAAGCAAAGAGTAGTCATAAACGGTAAGGCATCTAAATGGACCAATGTAAGTAGCGGGGTACCCCAGGGATCGGTACTAGGACCAATTCTCTTTCTAATTTACATCAACGACATAGATGAGGGTCTCACCTGTACAATCTCAAAATTTGCTGACGATACAAAAATTGCAAATAGCGTACTCTCAAAAGAACAAGTTGACGATATGCAACACAATCTAGATAAATTGTCATGTTGGGCCCAAATTTGGCAAATGAGTTTCAATGCGGATAAATGTAAAGTACTACATATCGGATACCTAAATGAGAAAGCAAACTATTCGATGAATGGCACACAGCTTAAGAATGTAAACAGAGAAACCGATCTGGGAGTAACAATATCGAGTAACCTAAAACCGACTCAACAATGTTCAGAAGTTGTTAAGAAGGCAAACAAAATAATTGGCTTTATAGGCAGGTCATTTGAGCATAAATCCAAAGAAGTTATCCTAACCCTTTACAATTCCTTAGTCCGCCCTCTTCTGGAATACTGCGTTCAATCCTGGTGCCCTTATTACCAAAAAGATATAAACAAGCTAGAACGAGTTCAACGTAGAGTTACCAAAATGATACCTAGCCTAAAGAACAAACCATACGAAGAGCGTCTTAGAGAATTAAATCTATTTCCTTTAACCCAGCGCAGATTAACCCTTAAAAAGCGGCTCACCACATAAGTCGTATTTAATAAAGGTGGACTATGTGGCGGCGCTCGACATAGGTCTAGTGGCAATTTCAGCACGTAATGTTGCTGAGAGAGAGAGACAAGTGGTGGCAGGAGACTAAGCGAGCGTATGACTGCTCCAGACCACCGCGGCGAACCTACTGACACGAATCTCAGCTCCCTCCTCCCTCTCTCACTCGCTACATACTGAATTATATGGGGAAAGTACCGAATTACATGCTTTTTGCACTCGCGTTGCACGGTTATTGCAAGAAAACTAGCCATCATAAAAGGATCGTTATAGTGTCATTCGAAAGCTCTGTTTATGCCCTTTCAGGGATAGGTACTTGTTTTACGTTCTGGGTCTTATTTAGGCATGAAAATGATCACGTAAACAGCCCTATTTTGGCTAAAAACACCCCGCTGGGCGGTACATATAAATAAACCGCATAGGCCGCTCTTAAGGTGTTAAGAGGTGACTTAATTCAAGTGTTCAAAATCATCAAAGGCATCGACAATATGAACTGTAGTAAGTACTTCACTATCGACCAATCTAATTACACGCGGGGAAACGGTTGCAAAATTATTGGTAAATTTTTGTACTCACACGAATCTAAGAATTTCTTCTTCAATCGAGTTGTCAACTTGTGGAATGGGCTTCCCCGAAACGTTATAGACTGCATCACCGTTGATTCATTTAAACTCCGCCTAGACAAATATCTCGCATCAAACCCGCGACTGACTGCGTTTGTAAATGAATAACTTTATTTTATCCCCCCCTCAGTTACTAACCCATCTGATCCCTACTAACTTCCTAATCCTGCCACAGACATTAGTTCCAGGGCAGTAATTCCCTTTCCAATGTTCCCTTACCCACTCTAAACCACTGTTTGGACACTTGATCCTCAGTGTTTTGGAGGACAAGCAACCTAGAATGGTCACTATATCTGTTGTTGCTTGATTTCCTTTGTACTCCTTTGTACATATAGGTCACCCAGGAGAAAACCCAGAGACCAGGGATCACCAAGGTCACTCCTTTACTCCCCCGGCCTCCAACCTCCCGGAGAAGTTCCGGTCTCAGCAGGCAGACATGCAGCGAAGCACTACCACCACAAACCCGCCCATCACACTTCCAGGCGCACCCTTCATATATACCGGCTCCCCGGGCCAGGCACCTGATAGACTATTCTCTAGTCCAACTGGCTCCCGACCCCTTCTCCCAAATAACCGCGTTCTCACTCATCTATTCAAAAGCATTCTCCATTCATTCCTGTCTATTACCACTTCCCTAGACTGATATATAATAATTCCTCTATCTTTCAAAGCTTCTACACAGTCCCTCCATCTCAATGAGGATCTTCCTACCCCTCTTGTATCTGACTCGCACATTCTCTTTGTAAGCCTTACATCTTCCATATATATCATGTTGGTATAATTGTGCTAAAAAGGGTGAATTATACTGTCATGTTTATTAGAACGGGATATGCCTAATCCAATGATGTACCTGGATAGAGATAGATTATACATATACTGTATATAGAGGTGTGTGTTTGTGTGTGTGTGCGTAACAGTATTCCTTCAGGGAACAGTTAACAGTTGGAACATGATTGAATTATCAACAATGACATTAATTTACAATGGGGGAAAGAGGAAACAAATTTAATTTTAATTTTCACAATATATGTTATCATATTTTTGTGTTTCTATTATAGGCCTAAAAGAAAACAAAACAAAACATCGAGATAATAGCTTGTGACTGGGACAAAATGGTTTTACGATATGCTTGTCATACCTGATGCCGATTCTGAAAGGCCGATTTAAAACAAAAACAAGAATCCTGACTTGTATTAGTAAAATGACATGCGGTAATGCACGTAACGTTTGCCCATCCAAACTCTTTACCTGCCGTATTTTAAGGGAGCCCACCTAGCTTTTTTTCTCTATCTCTCCCTCTCTCTGTGGCCTGTATCCATTCGGCCCCATTCAGCCTACTGTTTTAAGACGTTTACTCCCATCTAGGTATCAATATTTTACTGGCGAGCGGTAGCGAGCCAACATACTGTATATATATTTTTGTTTTGACAGCAAGCTAAATTTGTAAATTTTTCGATAGAAAAATGTCTCCGGCGAAGCCTGATTTTTCCATACAATGCTGGCTCGCTATCACTCGCCAGGAAGAAATCGACACCATGATGGGCATACACGTCTTAACACAGTTGGCTGAATGGGACCGAATGAATACTAGCCAGGGAAAGGGAGAAAAGGAGAGACACCAAAAAAGCCGGTGACCCCCCTTGAGACAAATTGAGAAGCGAGACCTTTACATGCTTAATGGGCATTACTATTTTGCATTGAACTGACAATATTTTACATTAATAACTGTATTACATTTGTTAGTATAATATAGGGTACGAACAGCATAACATTCTACTGCATAATGTAGTTAACTTGTCGTAAAATACTTCAGGTTTGTTAACGACCTGGAACATATAACACATCAAACTTATGAATATACGGGTAGAAGAATTAATTATTATATGCTAAGAAATCAATATAATTTCGTGATTATAAGGTATGTCTAACATAATAGGTAATGTAGTACTTATTTCTTAGTTTGCTACTAAGGTGGGAATCATTTGACAGTTGTTAAGAAGTTCGTATCCTGTATTTAACAAAACTTCCTGGTAGCATAATCCTCATAGCAATCGATTCTCTGTTCGGGCCGAAATGAGTTCAATCCATAAATTGAATATTACCGTCGACCCAATATAGACTGTACTTTGGAACTCTTAAATTCCCATTACCACCTATTTGGGTACCCGTTATTCAGGCATTGATTCACTCCGACTTCTATCCAAAGGCACGTCGCTATTTCAAAAGAATTAACAAAACTTTACTACGCCTCAATATGTCCTATAGTAAGACCAAGGCTTTAACCTATCTAATCTAAACGTCCCTAAACTTACAACCTATCTGTATATATATATCATATGTTTGACTGCGCCTCAATATGTCCAATCGTAGGACCTAGGCTTTAATCAAGTTAATCTAGACGTCTTATATTTATATTTTATCTATTTATAACATATATCTCAAAAACACGTAAATAGGCGCCCGTAGGCAATTACTTAAAACTAACTCTGCTCCGGAGTGTCCCACACTCCTGATTCCTATTTCACAAATTAAGTTATACAATACAATTTACCTCCTATTTTATTTCACTTATAATCAAGTTTCAACTCATATAGATTATTACATAATTCAATACATCCGATATGTCCACATTACCTTATTACAACAATTTAACACTTGATCGCCTGGTATATCAGAACATTATTTCATTCAACATAAAATTACAACTTTCACTAATACAACACCCCTGGTAATAGTCGCCTCGACTTGTTACTTATGTCATGATTACAGGGTCGCTTAATCTGAGAACCGTATTCCGTACAATAGTCTCTCTAATCGAATAACAATGTTTCCTTTATATATAAACAATATATTTCATCAAACGGACTAGTGTCCTTCCTGACTATTACTTCAACTAGGTCTAACCTATCACAAACATAATTAATTCCTATTCTTTAATAAGTGGCACAACCCCGTTATCATTAATCATTATATAAACAGACTCCCGTATGATTCTTAGTAATCACCTTTACTTATTACCCTATAAGATCCTATCTTATTTATAGCTAAATGGCATGGAGCCTTCTCTAACATTAACAGCTGTCTCTCTCAACAATGCATCCTTTTATTTAGTCATGAGTCTATCGATTTCTCTTTCTTTTTGTTCTATAAGAACACATTTAATTTTAATTGGTTGGAACCACTGGATGTGTCAAACATTATTTCTCTTTCCTTTAATCTATTTCGGGCCCATTAAGGGTCCTTTAAACAGTGTGGGTTTTTTCTGGAGCAGTCTTCACCACCTTATAGCCGGCCAATATGTCTTCTGGAAGTCTTCAGTCCCATCTACTACTTGTCGCCCCTCTTGAATTGCTTGGTTAATAGTGTGTAAGCTAGCAATATGACGACAAGCACCAGGATACTGATGGTGTATCTGGTTCGCAGTGGAAAGTTGTTGTAGGCCAGAGGTGGACGTTATTGGTGGGTGGTAAGCTAGCTGGTAGGCTGGAGCAGGTTTGGCCAAGCTCCCATCACTGTACAGGTGAGGGAGAGGTAGAGAGTTGCTGGCAGGTTGGCCCAGTGGAGTCCATGACGTGAGTGACGTCTGCAATATCAATCAATATGAATATAGAAAAGGTGGGTGAAGGTGAAAGAAGGGAAGTTTTTATTGGTTAAGTAGATAGACAGTGGTAATAGTGAGAGAAAATAGGGTGTCGGGGCTTGACCCAACGTGCGTGAGTTGAGTATTGGGCTGACTCAGTATGGCTTGCCAAGAAGGGGGCTGGAGCTGTCAGATGAAGGTGGGAGATGGTGGTGATGATGGTGGTGGTGAAGAAGTCGATGGTGTTAATGTTGGTGTTTTACGAATTCTTCCATGTTGAATGTCTTTCTCGATCTGTTTGGCTTTTTCTTGGAGCTCCTCCTGATCTTGTACGATCAATGGTGGCAGGTGCTGGGGTCGAGGCTGCTACTGGTGTTGATGGTGGTGCCTTCTCCTTGATTTGTGTTGAAGTTGAAGCTGTAGATGTTGTGGAGGAGTGCCCCACTTTGCTCCTGCTTAGACTGAGAGGTCTTGGCAGAAGCAGCTGTTGTTTTGGAGCACTCCTCGGCTTCTGTGGTGGAGCTGAATCTTCCTGGATCTTGGAGGGCTTCTTCCTCTTTGGTGTCTTCCTCATGGTGGTTGATGGGGTTGCGGAAAAGGCCTCCTGAGGAATGTTGATTGTAGGCAGGTTGTTGTGTTGCAGCAGATCAGCTGGCAGATTCGAAGTTCGTCTGAACCAGCGATGGCTATAGCTGATTGGATGCATGCAAAGATCTTGGCCCTTTGTACTGCTTCCCCTTCTGCTGTAGTTGTTGTTGTTGCCTTTGGTGGATTATTCCGGGGGGGAGAATGAGGAGCCCTTGACTGGGGCTCCTTCAGGGCCTTTGATGTTAATGGCTTCAGGTCCCTGTCTCCCGGAATAGATGGTAAATTCCACTGATTCGCCATTTTCCAACGAGGCCTTCTTGCTGCTTTTGTTGTTGT
The DNA here is from genome assembly GCA_032716605.1 of Paralithodes platypus. NCBI lineage: Eukaryota > Metazoa > Arthropoda > Malacostraca > Decapoda > Lithodidae > Paralithodes > Paralithodes platypus. Next base: position 57,648,618 of record CM064504.1, read on the forward strand.
TGTTGATGCTAAAATGATGGCAGAAAATGTCCTCATTGTTGGTCATGGTAATGAAGCCGTAGCCTGCTTTATAGTTGTACCATTTAACCTTACCACAAGCTGTGGTACTGCTGGTGGCCATGGTAGTCTGCAGCCCCTCCCCCCTCCCTTTATAGCTCCGCCTCATGGTGCGGCGGCGCGCTGTGATTAGTTTAGCCAGCCGCCCGGGCAGTACTACCTCTAGCCGCGTGCTTTGAAGGTTTCTTTCTCCCTCCTCGAGTCTTCTCTCTTCGTAATATGTCCCAGGGAGATGGTTGCAACGGTCTTGTAGTGGCGTACGGGAGTATGGGGCTTGCACTGATGTGATAGACCTATTGCAACTTGAAGGAACGGCCGGTGGAGGGAGCGAGAGCGATTTTGAAAAGGGAGATGTGCACGTGGCTGGCTCGGTCTTTACACGCTCCGACATCGGAGGCTCCTGATTGGCTACCCGGGCGGGTGTGGCACAGTTGTGAGAAATGTCAAACGCAGCTGATTTAAAGGGATGGTGATTTGCAGCGCGTTGATTGGCTGACAGGATTCTTACTTTAGGTAACACTCAATATAATTATCTATATGTCTATTGCCAGATATATATCCCGAAAGTGTTGGTCACGAATGAATCGCCCCAATGCACCTCTGTCACCTGTCAGCCGACGCCCCTACTCCCATCGAACACCGATTTCTCTCATATACCTTTCAGCTCCATCCTTCCACCTCACTCTCATTCTGCCTCTTTTTCTATCTGTCCTTTCACCTCCCTCTCGTACACATTTTTGGTCCTGCTCTCACTTCCCATACGTTCCACATGGCTGAACCATTTCAAGGTGTTCTATTTAGCATTTTCAGTACATCCACATCACACCGCCCTCGTACTTCCTTAGTTGTGTGTCTATCCCTCCATGTAGCTCCACATGCACTTGGGAGATTGTAGGCACCAATCGAGCAGGGCAATACCTAGGGGAGGCCCCATAGGCATGTGATAAGGAGTTGCTGGAACCCCTGTTTCATTTGTTTAGCTTCCCTTAATGTTTCTGTTTGTATCTCACTTTCTCAGAGAGTAATCCAGCTAGCTCTCACACACACCTCCTCCTCCCATTCACTTCGCTACAATAAACAAGCACATAACAATTTTTTCCAATATTGTATACCAAAACAAAAAAGAAAGTTCAATTTGGCTCTTACTCTTTCAACATTGGGGGGAGACATTTGTTATAGGCAGCTATGACTCTTGTCTTCTTCACACACATACTGTAGACATAAATAAACAAATCTCAAGTAACTAATTTCTACTCTTGATATGTGCCTCCTTAACAACGTCCATGCTTCACTCCCGTTTGTCATGTCGGGACTTCTTTACTTCTGTGCTGACCATCCTATTCCTTGTCACTGCTTTTAGCATTCCTACATCCTTCTTCCCATTTTGCAATAGCTATAAAATATAGATAAAGCCTTTTAGTCTATCCTCATGTCAGGTCCCAGTGCTTGGCCTTTGTGCCTAAATCTTCCTCTCCTCGATATTGGATTTAGAACAGCATAATATTTGTACAGGATTACGAATGCGTATGATTCACGTTAGGCTAGGTTACCCAGGACAAATATCCATTGTGGAATCAACAGAATAGACATGGTTCATTGAAAAGCTGCAATTCCCTCGAATATTCCAATTATCTGAGACGTTTGACGTTAAAATGACAGTAAGATATATATATATATATATATATATATATATATATATATATATATAGCTGACGTTGTAGCTCTCTAGGCGCCAATGGTGCTCAAGCACGTCACTACTGCGATGGATAACTTAAAACTGTTTAGATTGTTTTAGTTTAGACAAGTGATGGCTTCGTAAATTGGTAAGAAGCAACAATAGATACGCTAGAGAGATTGTTTTGATATTTACCACATCGTAACGTCAAACTGCAGTAGAGTATCTACACTAATAAAACAACGAATTGCCACCGTCAGTTAATTATACCAAATCTGCTGTATTTCCAAAAGTTACTCGTAATTTAGAGGTAACAAATAAACTGGAACAACGATTATTCATATACGATATTTTGTTTTCGCTTATCATATGCATTACTGTAATACTTGGAAAATTATAGCATAGTGTAATTTACTAAATGTTAATTTACTGGCAGGAAACAGCCCTGGATAATGGGTTACATCAAGACATATGTGAGCATATTATGTTGCATATACTTGAAGTTGTGTTATTCTAGTTCGGTAAGTAATTCATTGATTGTGGGTGAAACTATACCCTGTTCCAAATCAGTAGGCCACAATTCTTGAGTAATATTCGAGTTATTTCTAAAATTTGGGAAGGATCACCCAGGGAATTAGTGCGGAAATTTACAGCCAATCTGCTTTGTCCTTTCTGAGTTACAGAGGTTAGGGTTGACGATTTCTAGCCTACCCATTTGAAACAGGGTAGAGTATACACGTTGGCACGCACATATGACTGTTGTTGCGGGAACTCACACAGACAAACTGATAAAATAGTTACATAGTTTATTTATAGCTTTCAACCACACACACACACACACACACACACACACACAAAGGAGAGCGTAGTGTAAGCGCATACATTTTCCATTTACATCATAATTCTAAACCTTTCTGGATATATTGTATATTTAGACTCAAGCTACAATGAACAAGAGTGGCCATTTAATATATACTGTGGCCAGATTTATATTATTCAAACACTCTCGAACATTTTACGTTTGTGGGACACCTAAAGCTTATCTCGGGTATACGTAAACACATAGATATCAACATTCATGTATAGTGTATATAACATACATGTATACTGACACCTACATCGGCACGCACACACACACACACACACACACACAGTTAGTAGAAGAGAACTCCGTTTGTAATTGTATTTCTTCAATGTACAGTATATCCACCATTGATTTAGTGGTTATTCCACATAATTGTCACTACCTCTCATAAAGCAAGATTCTTATTATCCAGTGTAGTCTAATGGCTAACACGTTCGCCTCATAATAATTTGATCCAGGGATCAGTCTCATGCCGTGTGTGGGGGATGTTTCTCAAGCGAAACAAAATTCACACACATCCTAACATTGAACCCTGATCAACTGATCATCAGGCTAACGTGTTAACCATTACACCACACTATATAATGATAACAAATAAATAAATATCGTTTGCTACTTGACTGACAATTGGGGGCTACGATTATTTGGATCGACAAAGTGACAATTCAGTAATTATAGTGATGTGGCAGCTACCAGTCAGTGGATATAAATATAATCATAACATAAAACAATGGATAAGAAACACCATCTAAGGAAGAGCACTTTATTGACAACGTTTCGCAGATAGCTTCTTCAGGTCACTAACAATCTTGTCCCGGTAAGTCAAATAACTGATGCCTTGTGAAGTGAGTTCCCTTACCAGCAGTTTGGCTGACCTTGTAAAGATTTGAAGGTACATGGATAGGCAAATTGGGAGGCATGTTAAGGGGAGACTGGCCGTTTGTTTGGTCTATTAATTCAGTTATTCATATATTTGTTTAGTTTCCTTCCTAGACCTCCATCAAGCTTAGAACCCCCCCCCCCCCAGACCCCCCTTCAAGATAAATTTGTAAATTTGTCGGTAGAAATATGTCCCGGCCAAAGGCCGGTTCCTCTTAAAATTGCAGGCTCTCTGTCGCTCGCCAGGAAATAATCGACACCTAAATGGCACAAAGGTCTTAAAATTGACAACGAAATGGGGCAAAAGGTGTTAAAATCGCCAAACTAATGGGCCAAACGTCTTATAATCTCAAAACTAGTGGGGCTAAACATTAAGGAGAAGGGGGTCCAGAAAAACGGTCTTCCTCCCCTTAATGGGTAGCCTACATATTCCAACTCCTCTGAAATGCAAGGAAGCGGCGAAATCGTGGGTGCATAGGAACGTGTTAAGGGAGCCCACCTCGCTTTTTTGTATCTTTCTCTCCCTCTCTCTTTAGCTTGTATCCATTCGGCCCTATTCAGCCTACTGTTTTAAGACGTTTACCCCCATCCAGGTATCAATATTTTCCTAACGAGCGGTAGCGAGTCAACATATAATGTATATATTTTTGTTTTGACAGCAAGCTAAATTTGTACATTTTTCGATAGAAAAATTTCTCCGGCAAAGCCGGATTTCTCCATACAATGCTGGCTCGCTATCGCTCGCCAGAAAGATATCGACACCTGAATGGGGATAGACGTCTTAAAACAGTTGGCTGAATGGGGCCGAATTGATGCAAGCCAGGGAAAGAGAGAAAGGGAGAGAATGATAAAAAAAAAACCGGTGACTCCCCTTAATAGGTACCACTGCATGTCAGCCATGCTATGATGTGGTCTAACATGACTTTTGGAAAAGATGGGCCGGATGCCGCCTTAGCTTATGGAACCTCGGGGGGGGGGGGGGGGGGGTTAAGTCCGTTAAGGCGGAATCTAAACTTAACAACTCTGTCAATGAAGGGGCAGTCAACAATACAGTACCTCTCCACTGACAACCACCAACCCACTACACAAAAACTCTTCATATCTTCGCTTCGTTTGGAATACAAAAAAAAACATCTACAGATAACCCTAGGTATAGGCACAATTGCAAATATATATATATATATATACACAGTATATATACCGTATATGGTTATGTTTATGAGCGAGGTGAAATGACGCAAATAAATTAACAATAGATATAATATGAAATTCAAGACTGATGTCAGAACACACTCAAAATATCCAGGTGCAAGGAAAACTAGATTAAAAATTCTTAGTTAAATATTATTAAAGTAAGTATTATAATGTAATAATAAACTCCAGTCTCTTCAGGACGAGCAACAAGAATATATAATGCACTAAGATTATAAAAATAGGAGTGAACAAATAAATAACTATATACCTTTACAGAAGCAATGCAAGGTAAAAGTAGCATATCACATAAGAATTAATATTTTCTAAAGATCACTGGAAATGGTCTATATCTGTTTAATAACTTAAGGAAATCCACATAATATTAATGAAATGCTAGGTTTTACCAGGGTTAAATAGGAAGGGAAATATCCCCAGGCTACCTTTAGGATCAACCTTTCCTGGTACCTGGCGCGGGGTACGAACCTCTGAAGGGAATTTAACCCTCCTAAAAACCCACAGGTTTTGAGATGCCTTGGGTGGGGTTCAAACCCTGGTTAGTGACGCACCACCATCACTACCAGGCCCGCGCGCTAACCCACTGTACTACCACGGACGTACTAAAAGTATAGCAACCTTAGTCCGATTTTTAAGAACCAGGTGATAGTCTCGTGGTGTTATCACGTGATGAGTTTATTGGACTTACCATCTACGACTATTTTACGCTATACCTGACGTCAACTCGGGTTAGTATTATTGTGGGTGCGGGACATTTTCGAGGGCATTACAATTAATAAAAGCAATACAAGTAATTAATACAACTATCTTTAACACTTGACAAAAACATTCCTTCTGAAACTTACAATAATAAGTGGTAACTAAATTAATCTGATCAAATTCACAAACTTGGTAACTAATCACAAATTAATTAAATTAGTTACACTTATAACATTAATGAGAAAGCAATCAAGAGAAAATAAAGAAATAATTTGAATTTACAGACAACTCAATGATAATTAATTATAAACTGATCACTAGAATTATGAATTATTTAGCAATTAGTCTACATATGAAATAGCACTTAAATATATATAATATAATAGGCTAACAATAATAATACTAAATATACAATTATATTCAATGTACTCAACACTCGGGAACACAGGTAATGAATGCAGGTCACTATATCTTGATGGAGGCCAGATAAATAATTATATCACTTCACAAGGTATATATCACTATGTACAGAGCAAGAGAAAGGTGTGTGCGCGATGCTAAGATCTGGTCAGTCTGGAGTCGAAACTGCAAGGACTGGGGGGGGGGGGGGGGGGGTATATATATCTCACCAGTGAACCTGGAATTTTCTACTACACACGTGAATGAAGTGAAGCAATGCCGGGAGAGACAGACTGAATCCTGACAGGTCTAGAACTTGCGAGAAGCAAGCAAATAAGGGGGAAACTAAAATATTATACTAATCTGGCTTATATAATCAATATTAATTCTGGATTACATAACACCTCCCCCCTAAAGAAAGACATTTACAGGGGAAATGTCTATACTTTAAAACAATTAGGCTACAATCTAGACAAGCAATCTGCAATCACATTTAATTTCCCTTTAATATGTCTTATATCGAAAGGATATTCCTGAAGAAGCAGACTCCACCTGGTCAATCTCTGATTCTTATCTTTAAATTAACTAAGAAACTTTAGTGGGTTGTGATCAGTATAAATAATAATAGGATCTGGGCCTGAATATAAAGACATTTTTTGTAATCCCAAAATCAGAGCCAAAAGTTCCTTCTCAATAGTTGAATAATTCTTTTGGGGTGGAGTGAACTTCTTGCTGTAATAAGATACAGGATGCTCAATACCTTGGCCATTCTCCTGCAACAAAACTGCCCCAGGTCCTGTATCACTAGCCTCCACAACCATTTGAAAGGATTTGTCAAAGTTAGAGGTGGAAAGCACTCACATGCTTCATTCCACTCAAATTTAACTCCCTTTTTCAGAAGATCTGTAAGTGGTGACACAAGGATTGAGGAATTTAGAACAAACCGGCGGTAGTATCCCACCATACCGAGAAATCTTTGCAATTCTTTTCTATTCTTAGGTCTGGAAAGATCACTTATCACCTGAACTTTAGCCCCTGGTGGCACAACTTGTCCATAACCCAGATACTGTACTTTAGCTTGACCAAATTCACATTTTGATAGATTTGCAACAAGATTAGCCTGAACCAATCGATCAAGGAAGTTACTGACATGGTATAGATGATCTTTCCAAGTGTCACTAAAGATCAATACATCATCAATATACACAACACATCCTTCGGAACCCTCTGCTACAATGTTCATGAGTTTTTGAAATGTTGCAGGTGCTCTTTTCATACCATACGGCATCACAGAACATGCAAAAGTCTTACCAAGAGTTACAAAACATGAGATATCCCTAGCACGCTGAGTCATAGGTACTTGCCAATATCCCTTTAACAAGTCAAACTTACTGATGTACTGTGCCTTTCCAATCCTATCTATACAATCTTCCATACGAGGTATTGGGTTAGTGTCTGTTTTAGTGATCTGGTTAACACGTCGATAGTCAATACAGAGCCGTTGTGATCCACCTGGTTTAGGAACTAAGGTGACAGGAGAACTCCACTCACTTTGGCAGGGCTCAATCATCTTGTGGGTGAGTAGGTAGTCAATCTTCTGGATCAGGGGAACCTTCAAGGGATTCATACGGTAGGCTGGCAGCTTAATTGGCTTCGCATCTCCAACATCAACATCGTGCATCAAAATGGTTGTTCTTCCTGGAGTATCTCGGAACACTTGATGGTACTTGTGGAGTAGAGCCGTGAATTCCTACCTCTCCTCAGGGGTTAGATGAGATAACTTAATCTCCAAATCACTCATGATAGCAATATTCTGCCCCAGGCTATCACTCAAGTTCATACTGCATGGGAGTGCCTCACTTTCGGGGTCTTGAGGAACAGCTACAGTGCAGATGGGTTTATCAGGGTCTCTCCTGTGGTACAATTTTAGCATGTTAACGTGACAAAGTTGTTTGCTCTTCCTACGATCTGGCGTGGCAATAACGTAGTTTACATCACTGGCTTTCTTCTCCACCATGTACGGTCCACTAAACTTGGCTTGAAGAGGTTGTCCATGTATTGGTAGCAGAACTAGGACCTGATCACCTGGCTGAAACTGGCGTACTCTTGAGTTCTTGTCATACCATGTTTTCAGCTTCGCCTGTGCAGTTCCCAAATTCTCTCGAGTTAGCTGGAACGCTGTTGATAACCGCTCCTTAAAGTTCGCCACATATTCCAGTAGGTTGACGTCATCCGATTCCGACAGCCAAAACTCCTTCATAGGACCTCTGACATTATGCCCGAAGAGTAGTTCAAAAGGTGAGAAGCCTAGTGATATATTTGGAGATTCTCTTGAAGCAAACAGCACAAAAGGAAGACCTTTGTCAACAATGTTCTGGTGTTCCAAGCAGTACTTCCTCAGCATAGATTTGAGTGTCTGAAGATATCTTTCAAGAGCTCCCTGTGTTTGAGGATGATATGCAGAAGACGTGATCTGTGTGATGCTCAACTCTTTCAAAGACTGCTTAAAAACATTGGACATAAAATTGCTCCCTTGATCTGACGTACCGTACTCCTTAGGCAATCCAAATCTGCTGAAGAGCCCAAGCATTTCTTTCACTACATTCTTCGCCGAAATATTTCTGAGAGGGATTGCTTCAGGGTAAGCGTAGCCATATCAATGAGTGTCAGCAAATAAGAAAACCCTGAAGAAGTCTTGGGAAGAGGTCCTACAATATCAACTAACACCCTAGTGAATGGCGTCTCAAAGGGAGGAATGGGAACGAGTGGTGCAACTTTCTCTTTTAGATTACACTTTCCCAGTACTTGACAGGTGTGACAAGATTTGCAATACCAGGAAACATCCTTGAAAATACCTGGCCAGTAAAAATGCTTCAAAATACGGGCTGCAGTCTTCCTCACTCCCATGTGTCCTGCCAAACTGGAGTCATGAGCCACCCTAATGATATCCTGCCTACAAACTCGAGGGATGACAATCTGATGCACAACCTCCCATTCACAGTCTGCGGATGACGTTAGGGGTCTCCAGTTTCTCATTAATACTCCCGACTTAAAATAGTAACAAGTAGAAGCAGTAGCTGACTCTTCCTCACTACAAGCAGAACTAGCTAAACCTTCCAACTCTGGGTCAGCCTGCTGCAACTCTACCAACTCACGAGGTGACAAATTATCCACACTGCGGGGAACTGCCTCATCCTCTGAATGCTTCAAATTAGCAAGGAAAGTATCAGCCAAGAGAACATCATCATCATCCTCACCCTCTAAATCACTAGTAACTCTAGATTTTGCCCTATGGACAGCACATGCATGAAACACATCAGAGGAGCCGTCCTCGACTCCAGCCACCGGCTCACTAGACAACCGAGGAGCTGGACAAACCCGACCCCCAGCAATGTCGTTGCCAAGGAGAAAAGTCACACCAGACAAATCAGACTCAAGATTCACTCTGCACAGAGGGACAGAAAAATAATTACTCCCTAAACCCTGCAACAGTACAGTTTCACCAGAGGAATTATTTGAGCCTAAAACACTAGTCACTAGTAGGGATTGGCAAGCACCTGTGTCTCGTAAAATTTTAACAGATTTCCTGTCACTGCCATTAAGTGAACTGACAAAACCATCAGACAGGAAATTTGCATAGAAACTCTTGAGTGTCAACCACATCACTGCTCAAAAGAAGAGCTTACGTTACCCTTCAAAGCACTCAAAGCAGGTACAACAGATTTACTACTCAAAAGAGGAGCTTTATCAATAGAGCTTTCGTTACTCTCCAAAGCACTCCAAGCAGGTGAAACAGTCATTTATAAAACATTGGGAACTCTCAAGAGTGGACACCAGACCAACTGACTGAACATTTGCAGGTTTATTATTAGGATCACGCTGTTCCTTAAAACATTTGTCAGCAACATGACCTAGTCTACCACAATAATTACATTTCTTCTTAGAACAGTTAGAAGTGGAACTAGTATTTCCTTCCTGAGAAACATTATTTTTACTCTCGTTCTTTACACCTGTACTCTGAGAAGAGGCTACGTATTTACTCCCATATATCTTTATTTGATTACCTGTATAATGATTGTGAGTGAGAACATACTCATCAGCTAAAATTGCAGCATCAGAAACAGTTTCTACCTTTCTTTCGTCAATATATAAACTTACATCTTTTGAAGTCCTCCAATAAGATAATCTGCTTAAATTTATCAAAGTCAGCATTTACATTCTTGGAGTTTAACCATTGATCCAACAAATCTTCTTTAATTTTGGTATACTCAAAATGAGATTGCTTATCCTGCTTGTAAGTGGTCCTAAAGTTAGCTCTGTAGGCTTCAGGAACAAGCTCATAGGCCTTAAGAATCAGGCTCTTAACTACATCATAATCATCAGACTGATCCTGAGACAAAGATGCATAAGTAACTTGAGCTATACTCTGAAGGAGTATTAGCCAATATTACCTGGGCCATTTGACACCATTAGCTGCCTTCTCAAAAAACTGAAAGTATTTAGTTACATCAGATTCATTAAAGACAGGGACAAGTCTAATATTTGTTGGCCACATCAAAATTATCAGGGTTAGATGGCCTAAATCCAACCTGTTACATACGGTACTCATGTTCTAACTTAGCAAATTCAATTGCCTGTTGAGCTTGTGCTTCAGCTTGCTGAACACAAGCCTGTGCTTGAATCTTTGCAAGTTCAATTTGTTTATCCATGTCAACTGGAGGAGTTAAATTAAATAGTTTTATATTAATCATGTCAACAATTTAATCTTTATGAGCACTTGAAGGAGGGGCAAGCTGCAGGTATTGTGCAAGAACTTTGAGTTAATTTTGATTCCTACTTACTACCTCAACAACTGTCTTAGGGGAGGTGTGGTGGAGTGGTCTTGCCACTGGCCTGGTAATCCAAAAGTTCCCGGGTTCAAATCCCGATGTATCAATGGGAAGATATTATTGGGATGGAATTTGTGCTGTACCTGGTATCAGTGCATTACCACAAGCCCACCGAAACGTCAATAAAATGCCCTCATTGTTCCCTGATTAAATAGCACTGTATGAATATTCGCATATTCAAAATATGCTATAGGGGTGCAATGCCTGGTGAGTTATCTGCTCAACAGGTGGCGTTGTGTGTGTGTAAGTGTGAGAGTCCGAGTGTAGGGGGTGAGACAGTGAAGCACGGGAACGAGGTGGCTTCAGAGATGGGGTCGTTTCGGGGCATGAATGAGCACTGTGCCTCATGTGAAGGCAAGATGGCAGGTGCTCGTTGTACTCTACGTGCTTCACATGTCTCACTCCCTAGACTGGAACAAGACCTCACGGGCTTCACTGTTCATCGTAAAGCGGTGAATGTTAAGGCTCTCAGCCTATGCCCGAGAGGAAGTAAGTTGGAATATAGAAAAAAAAAACAAAAAAAACACTCTCTACAAAATCTTTAGCTTCCTCAAAGGTAGAACTAGTTGAAGAAGACATCATGAAAATTTAAATAGTACAATCACAAGCAAATAATTTAATATATTCTTTAACAAGTCTCGAAAATCCTGGCTCAAGGTCGCCGATGTTATGTTTATGGGGGAGGTGAAATGACACAAACAATAAATAAAATATGAAATTCAAAACTGATGTCAGAACACACTCAACATATCCAGGTTAAAGGAAAACTAGATTAAAAATTTGTAGTTTAATTAAAGTAAGTATTATAATGTAATAATAAAATCAGTCTCTTCAGGACGAGCAATAAGAATATATAATGCAATAAGATTATAAAAATATACAAGTGAAAACAAAAATAACTATATACCTTTACTGAAGCAATGCAAGGTAAAAATAGCTATATCACAAAAGAATTAATATTTTCTCAAGATCACTGGAAATGGTCAATATATGTTTAATAACTTAAGGAAATCCACATAATATTAATAAAAGAAATACAAGTAATTAACCCTTGTCTAGCGGGACCGGACTTAAGACGGTCTAGAGAACCATGGACTGTGTGGCGGGGACCGACTTCAGGCGGTGTGCAATTCTGAGCAATATTTGGCTCTGAGAGAGAGACGAGCGGTGGGAGGAGCGTAGGTCAGCTCTGACCGTTCGGCACGGCTCCCGCGCCAACACTGGGCCCAGCTCCACACACACCCACACTCACTGCCTCGCTACACAGGGAATTATGTAAGGAAATTACCGTATTTTAGGGATTTTCCTTCGTCTTGCACGATCGTTGCAAGAGAACGCGTGGTCGTAGAATGATGGTTCTGGTGTCACTGGAAAGCTCAAGTATCACCCTTTCAGGGATACATAATTGTATTATGCTCTGGCTCTTCTTTATGCATGAAAAAGAGCATGGAAACAAGGTCGTTTAGGGTTGTTGTTGTTGTTGTTCCCTAAGCTGCCTGGCCGAACAGCCCCGAGTCCCTGAGAAAGGCCATGGCCACGATCGGGCTTTCCCACAGAGCTCTCATTGAGTGTAGATTGTGTTGTTGGCGTAAGTGGTTGTGTGAAATGCAGTCTTCTATGATGTGTTTAATGGTATGGGGTGCTGTGTTACATCCCGGGCAGGTGTCGACAACAGAGTCATCCAGTCTCTTCTGATAGCTCAGGAGAGCTGGATGGTGTCCGCATCTCAGCCTGGCCAGGTGGACTCTGTCCTCGCGAGGAAGGGAGGATTCGGAAGGATGGATTTCGGGAGGTCGTGCATGCAGCTGCGTGTTGTCTGTGAGTGAGTGGATGGATCGGTGAGAGATATGAGTATGGATGTGCTTCTGGAAGTTGGTCGGGGTGGGCAGGGAGGAGAGAGGACAATAATTGTGTGTGATACCGTGTGCTGGGTGTTGTTTTGATATTTCTTGGTGTCTGTGGGTGTGTTGCCATGTAGTTTAGTGGGTGGTCTTGGTTCGTGGAGGCTGCTGCCAGGAATTGAGTGCCTCTCATGTCCAGATGGTCTTTGACTTTGAGGATTTTGGTTTCTTGATGTAGGTGATCTGTGGGTGCAGTAGCTGTGCAGCCTGTAATGATCTTCAGGGCTTTGTTTTGAATAGTCTGTAAGGTCTTATGATGTGTTTCAGCTAGGTTAGAAGCCCAGGCTGGGCTTGCGTATTCCATCACTGATCTTATGTATTGTTTATATACTGTGGTGGTAGTTTCTTTGTTGTGTCCAAATTTTGTGTGAGCAAGTGACCTGAGGGCGTTAAGTCTGGGTGTCAGTTTCTTTTTAATGTTTACATACATACATACATAACATTTTAAGACTGAGTGTTCCACACATAAGTGCAGTTTCAGTCTCTTGTCCTAATGGCGGCGTTCCAGGCAACCCTGTTAAGGGCTGCTTCACTTGTCAAGTTCTTGGATTTGAGATCGGCGCGTATAGTCCGATCCCAGGTCTTCCTCGGTCCACCCCTTGGTGCAGCTCCCTCCACAATCACAGACCTGCATTTTGTCACCCAATTTTGTTCATCCATTCTCTCCACATGTCCATACCATCCCAGTCTACTTGTACGCATCACCTCGCTAATACTCTTTATACCTAAACGTCTCCTCAGCTCAACATTTGTTATTCTATCCTGTAGCCTGGCCCCACACATCCATCTCACCATTCTCATCTCATTACGCTCCATTCTGTTGACATCCTCTACTTTAACGGCCCATGTTTCTGAGGCATACGTCATTGCACTTCTAACACATGAGGCATACACCTTTCCCTTCAGGGGGAGAGGCATTCTTTTCATGGTCAGGATTGGCGTCAATTCTCTGAACTTCCCCCAGCCACACCTAATTCTAGCAACAGTGGCAGCCTCGGCCCCACCACCGGCAGAGATGGTATCTCCTAGGTAACAAAACTTGTTCACCAGCTCCAAAGACTCATTTCCAAATTCACAGCCACAGGATCATCACTTAACACAAGCTCGCCTTTGCACACTACGCACTCAAATTTCTCTATTTCTGACTTATCCTTCGGCAGGGGCCCCTTTATTCTACTACAGCGCTTACTCCCATGGTGTACCCAACATCGACAGATGCTACATTGAATTGAGTTAACGCCCACTCCCTTTCCACACACTGCACATGGGTATGCACCGCTCTTTTCCACATTGCCTCGTCTCAAACTACAATGCATAACCTTGGTTTTGTTAATATTGACTCTTAAACCCTTGCTCGCCATGCCCTCTCTCCACTTTCTGAATTTGGCCTCAGCATCCTGCATACTGTCAGCTATTAGGACTAAATCGTCTGCATAAAACAGTTCCAACGGGAGTCCGCCTCTAAAAACTCTAGACAGCGCCTCCAAGACCATAATAAAGAGGAGGGGGCTTAACACTGAACCCTGATGGACTCCAACAAGGACTGCGAATTCATCACTCAGTACACCTTTCACCCTCACCGAACTTCGCGAATCCTCATACATCTTCATTATCACACGCACCAGCCACTCTTCCACACCAAGTTTCCTCATAGCCCACTGTACAACATCTCTAGGTACCCTATCAAAGGCCTTCTCCAGGTCCACAAACACAAAGTAAAGATCCCTGCCTTTTAGTAGGTATCTTTCCTGTATCTGCCTGACTATGAAGATAGCATCGGTTGTACCACGTCCTGGCATAAAACCAAACTGCATATCATCAATAGAGATGCTTTGCCTGATCAAACCCTCAAGGACTCTCTCACAGACCTTCATGATTTGGTCAAGCATTTTCAGGCCCCTATAATTTCCTCTATCTAGCGCATCCCCTTTTCCTTTGTATATATTTACTATTACACTTTTGAGCCAATCCTCTGGGATTTTCTCATCTTTAATAATGGTGTTTATCAACTCAGTGACTAAGTTTACACCAATCTCCCCTGAGGCTTTTATCATCTCAGCGACAATGTCGGAGCAACCTGGAGCTTTAACCGTCCTTCATTTTATTGATTGCGTCGCTCACTACAGCTGGTGCTATCAAAGGAGGGGGCCCAGATATTGGTTTTTCGATACTAAGCTGTTCCTTATCCCATTCAAACTCTACATTTAGCAATCGTTCATAGTGTACCTTCCATGCTTCTCTGATTTCATTTTCTGCATACACAATCTTCCCATTATCATCTCTAACACACTGTTCACCTATAATATCCCTACTGTCATTTTTAACTCGCCTAGCTAGGTTGAAGATCCCATTGGGATTGTCAGTGTTACACACTTGTTCAAGGACCAGGTCCTTAATGCGATTTTTAGCATTGTAAATAACTCTTTTGGCAGTTCGTTTAGCTGCCTGGTATTCCTCCCTGCTGCCTCCTTTCTTCCATGCTTTGAAGCATCTCCTTTTCTCTTTCACAGCATGTTCTACCTCATCGTTCCACCACCAAGAGGTCTTATTCCTGGGGTGACCCTTTGTTTTCCCACAGACTTTGTCAGTGGCAGCGATAAGGCTATGCTTAAGAAAGTTCCATTGGCTATTTACATCGTTAGGCCTAGCTTCCTTATTTCTATTCATTTCCTCCAGTTCATTATGAAACCTATCCCTAACTTCCTTGTCCTTCAGCAGCCACACTTTCCTTTTGGGTATGTAAACCTTCTTGCGCTTAGGATCTCTGTATAAGCTCATGTCGCACACAAGTAGCTTATGCTGGGGGATACATTCTTCGCTCGGGATGACCTTTACATCTCGAACTAGTTTCCAGTCTTTCCTGTTAACCAAGAAGTAATCTATCTGGCTACTGGAGACCCCAGAGTTATATGTGATCAGGTGGCTCTGTCTTTTCTTGAACTTTGTGTTACACACAACCATGTTGAGTGCAACGCAGGACTCCAATATATTCGCCTTCTAGATTTCTCCTTCCGTAACCAATTCCTCCATGTACCCCCTCGTATCCATCTGCAGATGCTCCCACGTGACCATTGAGGTCCCCCCCCACGATAGTTATTTCGTTCTCCGAGAGGCCTGAAATGACACTGACGGTGTCATTCCAGAAGTCCTCTTTTATCTCTTTCTGTAAACCAGCCTGTGGGGCATATGCAGATATCACATTCAGAATTCTTTCACCAACTTTCAACTTCAAAACAATCAGCCTTTCACTAACTCTCGTAATCTGAAGCACACTTTCCGCCAGCTCTTCAGCCACCAGAACACCCAGTTTGTGGTGTGCTGTTTGAATGTCATATGAGTATCATATGTTACTCCTAGGATTTTGGGTGTGTGTGTATGTGTTAGGGGTGTGTTGTTTATGGTGAGTTGAGGGATGTATTCGTGTTCTCCTGTCCAACTTGTGAGCAGGGTTGCGGTGGATTTGGCTGGGGCTAGATTAAGTCTGTTTGTAGTGCACCAGCCATGTAGTGTGTTGAGATAGGGTTGAAGGAGATCTGTTGCTCTTTTTGGGTCATGGTGTGTGCATGTGAGTGTTATGTCATCTGCATAGGAGGCTAAGTTTATTTGGGGCGTATTGGGTGTAGTTATATCGTGCATGTACAGATTGAAGAGTGCGGGCGATAGGACGGATCCTTGTGGGACTCCGTTTGGAAAGTTTCTGATTTTAGAGGACTGACCGGCAAAAGATACGTGTGCACATCTGCCTGCTAGGAAGTTGGCCAGCCACCGTTTTGTGTTGTTGTGCATGTTTGTGTTGTAGATTTTGTTTGTTAGGTTGTGGCGGGGGATGGCATCGAAGGCTTTACTAATGTCGAGTGTGGCTAATAGTGATCTGTGTGGTGGTCTAGCTGAATTGATGCCGTCGAAAGCTCTTTGTGTAAGGTCTGTGAGAAGAGTGTTTGTGGAGTGCAGTGGCCTAAAGCCATGTTGTTGGAGCTAGGGGTAGGTCAGGTGTAATTAGTTGTAATACTAGGCGTTCCATGACTTTGGAGGGGGAGCAAAGGAGTGTGATGGGGCGGTGCGAGGAGGGTAGCGTGGGGTCTTTGTTGGGTTTGGGGAATGTGATGATGATACCATGCTTCCAAATGTCTGGTATTGTGTTGTGTGAATAGCTGTAGTTTGATATGTTAGTGAGTGCTTGTATGCCTTGTGGTCCCAGGTGTCTGAGGTGTATGTTGCTTATGTTGTCTAGGCCACAGGTGGGTGAGTGCTTGAGATTGTTGATGATATGCTTTGTCTGGTGATTGGTGAAGGGTGTATAGTCAGGGTCTGTGGGGAATTGTCTCTTACGTCGGATGACACGTCGGTCGTCTTTGTGAGGTTTTAGGTGGCTGACATGTGAGAAGTGATTGATGAGAGTGTTTGCTTGTTGTTTACATGAAGGAGTAGAGTCTGTTGTTGTGATTGCAGCATGTGATTGTGTTGTGTTGCTGTTGGAAAGTGTGATGCTGTTTAGTGTTTTGTATAGTTTTTTGGGGTTTGTTTTGTGATCAAGTGTTTGTAGGAAGTTATTCCAATTTAGTTTTTGTTGTTCTTGTATTTTGTTGTTTGTTTGGGTGTTGAGTGCTTGAATTTGTTGTGTGATGTCGTTTAGGGTAAAACCACCCGCTTGGCGGGTAGTAGAAGTTACTAATGAGCCCGCTCGTAAGGCGTTAATACAACTATCCTTAACACTTGAGAAATTATTCCTTCTGAAACTTACAATAATAAGTGGTAACTAAATTAATCTGATCAAATTCACAAACTTGGAAACTAATCACAAATTAATTAAATGCTTTACACTTATAACATTAATGAGAAAGCAATCAAAAGGAAATAAAGACATAATATGAATTTACAGAAAACTCAATGATAATTAATTATAAACTGATCACTAGAATTATGAATTATTTAGCAATTAGCCTACATATGAAATAGCACTGAAATATATATAATATAATAGGCTAACAATAATAATACTAAATATACAATTATATTCAATGTACTCAACACTCGGGAACACAGGTAATGAATTCAGGTCACTATATCTTGATGGAGGCCAGATAAATAATTATATCACTTCACAAGGTATATATCACTATGTACAGAGCAAGAGAGAGGTGTGTGCGCGATGCTAAGATCGGTCAGTCTGGAGTCGAAACTGCAAGGACTCGGGGGGTGGGGGGGTGTAGGGTATATTTATATCTCACCAGTGAATCAGGAATTTTCTACTACACACGTGAATGAAGTGAAGCAATGCCGGGAGAGAAAGAACTGAATCCTGACAGGTCTAAACTTGCGAGAAGCAAGCAAATAAGGGGGTAACTAAAATATTATACTAATCTGGCTTATATAGTCAATATTAATTCTGGATTCCATAACAATATATATATATATATAGAGAGAGAGAGCGAGATGAAATTCATTGATTCAGTCATGTGTTATTGTCTTTGAGTTACGGGAAAATAACTTTATTGTTGGTGTTCTACAGAAAAAGCAAGGCTAGCCTAGGCGAAAATGAAAAATAGGCTTAGGCCTAGCCTACATTGTATAGCTCCACGACTCGATCTATAAGATCGTAGCACATATGAGTAGCCAAAATCAAGTACAGTAATGCCTAGCATAGCTGTAGTGTCAATAATTATATCAAAATAGGTCTAGGCTTCACTAGAATGACCTCTGGCCTAAATATGCAGGCCCTGCACTCGTTTCTGGCCTTACAATCCTGCTTATATCTTGCGTGCACTTCAACAGTCTCCCCTCGACATATATGTAGGCCTATAGTTTTACGATAATCACTTATTTATTATCTATAAAGACATAATAATAGCTTGGATGTGACATGACAGCTCTCTCTGTGTCCGTGACATTTTGTTTAAATTTCTCAGTTGACTATAGTTCTCCCTTGTGATTGGTAGGTAGTGCTTAATGCAAAAATAACTACTCCCTGTGATTGGTGGAGCGAAATACGGTGAGAATACCGAGATATATCGCCTTAGCGACTTACGAACAACACAAGGCATTTTGAACAACTTTTGTGTATTGGAAATTTGTCCCATAACTATGGCACCATATCCTGTCCTTAGTGTAAGGTACCAGAAGACCACTAAGGCCTGGAATTAAGGCAGGGCTTTTAGTATCTGGCCCCAGGACGGTTAAAGGTTTATGCACACGCCTACGACTTATTATCCATTCTCGAATACTGGATATTAATCTAATCATGTTCATACTCCCAACCACGCTATGGTAGCCTAATATTCAAATGAGAGGAAAGAAAGACTTCTGAAGTTGTTCCGTCTACCATCCTAGATAATAATGTATCACCGCTATGGTGATATGGTAATAATGTATCACCGCACCTGGACGTTTTCCGTGGTTCAAGTTTTCCCTTTGCCAGCCATGCAGTAGGAAGTGAATGATCTAATAACACCCATAACAAAGCCACTCCAGCAGCTTCCTCTCTCTCCAACACCCCTTCTCCCCTCTCTACACTCTTCAGAAAAATAGGAAAAGTAGAATGTAGATAAGAGGTGCCGTTGTAAAGGCTTATCCCTCAATACCTTCACCTGACCTGACCTGATCTTTGTTGCTTATTTTGTGTTATTCTGCTTAGTTTCGGCTCCCTTTATTTATGCCGATGAGCCAACCGCCCAACACTTGAATTGAGTGAGACCTGATCCAGCAGCTGTTCGAGGGGGACAGCTTTCACTCCAGTGAAGATCCGCTGGTTAAGGGGAGACTGGCCGTTTGCTTGGTCTATTAATTCATATATGTTTTTAGTTTCCTCCCTAGACCTCCATCAAGCTTAGAAAAACACGCCCTAGACCCCCCTTCAAGATAAATTTGTACATTTTTCAGTAGAAAAATGTCCCTGCCGAAGGCCAGTAACTCTTAAAATTGCAGGCTCGCTATCACTCGGCAGGAAAAAATCTATACCTAAATGGCACGACAGGTCTTGAAATTAACAACGAAATGGGGCGAAAGGTGTTAAAATCGCCAAACTAATGGGCCGAACGTCTTATAATCTCAAAACGAGTGGGGCTAAACATTAGGGAAAAGGGGGTCCAGAAAAACGGTCTGCCTCCCCTTAAGTCTTTTCATGAGGAAATTATCGAGGGCCTTCTTCAAGCTGTACTGTACAATGAGGTGTTGTGTATGCCTCGTTTATCCGCTGCCGAAACATTATATAGCGTCGGACCCCTGTGCAATAACCAGGAGTATCGTAATTAATTTGCTTGGGCAAATCTCGTAATGGTGAGTGAGCTCTACTTACACGAAAATATATAACTACAATCAAACACACACACACACACTGTTCAATAGGTGGCGTTCTGAGAGTGAGGGTCTGAGTCTGGAGGGTGAGACGGTGAAGCGCTTGAGCGAAGCAACCAGCCGCTTCAGAGATGGAGCTGCTTTGAGCCATGATGGATGCTTGTTACGACCGGCACTACGAAATAAACAAGGGCACTCAATATTGGACTAGATGATAGGCTATATCTGCAACAAGGGTACGCTAATTCCAAACCCTCGAACTATTACGCCGGTGAACAAAACACTTAAACCCTCCAGAGTTAATCTACTGGATAACGGGGTACCAATTAACTGGGTTTTAGTGCACTTCTACTAAGGCTTTCCGGTGACGGTAAAGCCTACTCACAACAGGAGTACTTTACGTTAATAAAATGCTCTTAAGTAATTACAATGCTTGAATAAACTATAACAATATTTAATATAGGAGTATATGCTTACCTTAACTTTAGTGTGAGTCTGTACTCAACACTAAACTCTTCAATGCTCTATGAACACACTGGTAGTCTATAGTAGGGGAGCTAGCAAACATTTGTATTACATCTCGAGTACAAAAGGTTTGAGTACTGGGATTTATTGATAGTCTATTGGAGATCCCCAATCGGTGATTCTTAAGTTTTATAATTGGTGCATTTGGTAGTAGGAGCCCCTTATAAATAATTGTCCATAAAAGTTCTTAAACATGTATTTTTGCTTGATACTGTACATCGTTGTAGAGTTATCTTACTGGTCTCAAATGACTCATTTGAACAAGAGAAACAACTTATGTTCAGACAATGTTTAGCTAATGTTGACAGTTTGACTAGTACAGGCACCTGTAGTTCAATTTCTTGAGACAAAAGTTTCCATTTTTTACCAATTATTGAACTACAGGTGCCTGTGCAAGTCAAACAGTCAACATTAGCAAAGCATAGTCTGAATATAAATTGTTTCATTTGTTCAGATGAGTCATTTGGGACCAGTCAGATAACTCTACAACGATGTACAGTATCAAGAAAAAATACATGTTTAAGAACTTTTATGGGAAATTATTTATAAGGGGCTCCTACTACCAAATGCACCAATTATAAAACTTAAGAATCACCGATTGGGGATCTCCAATAGACTATCAATAAATTTCAGTACTCAAACCTTTTGTAATCGAGATGTAATACAAATTTTTGCTAGCTCCTGGACTAGTCCTACAGCAAACAGATATGGAATCTTCTGAAAACGTCTGATGCTCTAAGATGCTCGTTAATATAGAACAGAAATAATGCAGGGGCAGGACACCAAAGCGTGTATCTTAAATACACCAATAAGTAGGATACATATATATAACAAGGGAGTGCAACAACTCTGTGACAGCACTAATAATAGCCACTCAAAACAGTACTTCCTTAGCCAAAGTAACAGCCATACTGGGTTGTGCACCACGCATCAACCTAGGCTAAAATAATACGAGAATAATTCCTAAAGCATACACAGTTAAAGTTAATAAACACAATGCTGTCTTTCTAACTAATAAAGTCTAGCAGCGGTATAAAAGGTACCAGGAGGCTAGGCAGAGTGCAAGCATGCTCGTAGCCTACTGTCTCCCCTTGAACAGATTTCCCTTATGTTATGTTAAGTGACTAGGAGGCTCTCTTGGTAAGTCCAGATCTCTAGTATCTGGTCTTACCCTGGCGCTCCACAAAGGTCAACACAATGAGGTAGCGAGCATACAAGTAAGTGTAGGCAAAAGCCCTTCGCTTGTATACTGCTACACTCGCACAGCAAAAATATGCACAAAGGTTACGGGCACCTAGCTCCGTCGAAGTCGTACAGGCTCTGACTTGCCATGTACATAACTCGGACTACGACTAAAGATACCCTTCACTGTCTAGCATTAAATAGTAACAAAGAACAACTCAATAATTAGAATCACCCAATGATAATATGACTCATGTGACTATGACTAATAATCCCTAAAGCTAGAGCAAAACATATATGTGAGAACTGGTGCTGGTAATACGACTGGCCGACTATGAAAGTCGTATGCAGAACCAGAAGGGATAAGTAATTGAATAAAGATGAGAAGTAATGGAAAAGAAGAAGTTCAGAAAGAGAAACAGTAGTACAGGGGGTTAGATTGGGGACAGATTGCAAGGGACGTCTAGGACCAAGCACACCATGCCAAGCTCTGAAGAAGACAGCGGGCAGGAGGCCCCAGCTCCAACACTAGGACGGCGGCACCCAATCACAGACCACTACGTCATGAAGAGTAAGCGTCATAGGACGCGCCAGGCCAGCCGACCAATCAAGAGCGTGGGAACCTCCGCCCGAGCGAGGGAGGCACACGTACATACACACGCACATATTACCACCTCGCTGCCTCCTTCGTTCTCTCTCTCCTTAACTTCACACTACACATCTTATACACATCTTATACTCTATCACTAATATAAAATACTTCCAAGTGTCACAGACAAGAATAAAGACCACCACTGATCTGTCTGTGACATCATGAATACTAAGAAAGAAAGTACATCATTCTACGATTATTATAGCCCATTTCACTGCCCTGGCGAGCGCTAGCGAGTACGAGCACATTCTGGCAAGCTGGCCAGCGTAACATGCTTCACATGTCTCACTCCCCAGACTGGAACAAGACCTCACTGGCTTCACCGTGTTGAGCGGTGGAATGTACAGGCTCTCAGCCTATGCCCGAGAGGGAGTAGGCTAGTTGGAATATAGAAGAAAAAAAACAAAAAAAACACACACACATATATTGTATATATATATATATATATATATATATATATATATATATATATATATATACAATGTGTGTGTGTGTGTGTGTGTGTGTGTGTGTGGAACTGACGGGTATGTGGTATTCTTCAGTTGGTAACAATATCAAGGGAATACTACAACAGTATTGGTCATTACTAGATATTAAAAAAAAGGAAATAATAATACATAAATATAAATAGAACATACATACAGACAGACAAACGAAGAAACACAGACATACACATACCGACAAACTGAAACTGCCGAGTACATAATGTTATCATTCATGTATAGTGAATTAAGAAAATACATACCAGAGTTTTTTTCACGTGGGGCTGGGAGGTATAAATGGAAAGCTGGGGTGCGGAAGCGTTCTAAAACATTAACTTAATGCAGGGCATGACCAAATATTATTATAATCCATACATTCAGTCCCAAAATACCTTACACAATGACAAACAGACATAAATCAAGACATACAGGTCCAGAGCTGTTCCCTTTATTCACAACAGATAATGTAAATTAATACAACATCAACATATAGTATTATGAATTACACGTTTGGTAATAACTGTCTTGATAGCGTAATGCTTAGTGTGCGGTATTTCGGTGTGAGTATCCTAGGTTCGAGTCCTTGGAGTACGACATGTATTCATTACTTTCATTGATTTCATTAGTTAGGTTTATTTGTAAATTAAATAATGGTTTAGTGAAAACTCATATGAATAACACAATTGGATTGACCGAAATGAACTCATATTTTATGCCAATAGGTGAGCATGTGTTTACGTATTACAAGAATAATCACGGCTCTTCCGCGTATTGACTTGGTAATTGGTCATTAAGTAAAGGGCCACCTGGTTTTCATCTTATTGATTTAACGAACAAAAGGCACTTAACACTGGTTTTACAATTGTGCTAATCTGTCAATAATAAAATACCTTCATTCGATAAAATATATTATGCTACTAAATCAGCTCCTTTGTGAAATAAATCACAAATAAAAGTGCGATAATATAGACAATCATCATAATTTTGAATTGAGCACACAACCATGAATCTAAGTTGCAATTACAAACGTCGTATTATTTTGTTTTCTTTGGATATATTGATCATTCTCTGCAAAAATTGTCTATGTATTATATTTAGGCCAAAGTTTTCTAAGTTGTAAATAGCTGTTTAAATCAAACTGCTTAAAAATAGGGTTGAACGCACATATTACTTGCCTTATCCCATATTTATGATATTTTTGTGGAATAGATACAGTATGTGGAACCTAACACTATCAAAAAGAAAATCATATATTGTAGCTAATGAGGCCATTTTATTGTACACTTAACCTGTCTGACTTACTGTATACACTGTTGACACTAGAATTATCCACTGGTCGTGAGGAGATGACTGTGGTCGTACTTGGAAACTTATTACATATAATGGATAGCTTGTTACTTAAGCAGTGCAATAGTTCTTCCAAAAATAGTTCCTCTCATTCTGGTAAGATAAGGGCTTTCCTCCCTTTTCCACTCTGATGGGACTACCATCATTCTTCCTCTGACAAAGCTGAACTCTTCGCACAAACTTTGGCTTGAAACTCCACCTTGGATGATTTCGGTACTGTTCCTTCCTATCCATCCTCCTCTCTCCTATTATGCCTAATACCCACATATATTTTAAATATGTACTTTCTACCATCTCTGGGCTAAATACTAAGAAGGTGTACGGTCCGGATTGTGTTCCTCCTGTTACAATAACAAATTGTACTTCCGTGCTGACTCCCTGCCTACACAAACTCTTCCATCTCTGTCTCTCCTCTAACATCTTCCTTTCTTGCTGGAAGTTTGCTCTCATACAACCTATCCCAAAGAAGGGTGACCGCTCTCAACCCTTAAACTATCGTCCAATTGCTTTCATTTCTTGCATCTCTAATGTTTATTAAACTATTCCTACTTCAACTTTTCTTACGCATTTCTCTTCTAGGAATCTACTCTCAGATTGCCAGTATGGCTTCCTTAATGGTCGCTCTACTGGTGATCTTCTTTCATAATCTTACTAACTCTTGGTCATCCTCCTTTTGTGACTTCAGTGAAACTTTTGCTATTGCACTAGACATATTGAAGGTCATCCATAGAGTTTCACTCAAATCTCTATTTTCGAAACTACCAACCTTCGGTTTCTATCCCTCTACAGTATTTGTGCATTTATCTCTAATTTCCTTTCTAGCCGTTCCATAGCTGCGGTTGTGGACGGCCACTATTCAGTTCCTCATCCTAACAACTCCAATGCTCTTTCTAATATATATAAGTGAACTTCTCAACTGTACCTTCAGTCCTATCCATTCATATGCCGACGACTTTACCTTACACTATTCAACTAGTTTTCCTTAACGCCCCACCAAGCAATCACTTAAAAACTTGTGTGATGAAGCCATATATCGCTTATCTTCTGATATATCATCAACCATTTCCATTTGAGGCAGAGCACATATTGTTGCTCCCAATGTTTTCAAAACCCAATTTCTTCATTTATCTACAGGTCAAGAACTCCGCAGAGGACTATCCCTTATACTTCAACAATACAAAAATCAACCCTTCATCTTCTCTCAGTATTCTTGGTGTCTCATTTCCTTCTGATCTCCCTTGGAAATACCATATTACCACTCTTGCTAAAAACGGCTTCCCAGAAGCTGGGTGTGCTCAAGCGCCTCCGGGGGCTCTTTACCCCTGTATATCTTCTTCTGCTGTACACTGTCACAGTGCATCCATGTATTGAGTATTGTTCGAATGTGTGGGGAGGATCCTCTCACACAATACTTCCCGACAAAGTAGAAAAGAAACCCTTTCATCTCAATAACTCACGTCCATTCACTGACTCTGCACTCTCTCTTCGCCGCACTTTTGCATCTCTCTCGCTATTCTACTGCTATTTCAATAATCAGTGTTCCTCAGAGCTCTCTCAGTGTATACCACCTCCGCTACGTAGTGTACGTATTACCTGTCCTGCAATCTCACTCTGTGCAACTCTCCAATCCAAAAGTGAAACGATATTCCCAATCTTTCTTCTATTCAACAGCTGAGCTCTGGAACTCTCTCCCTGAATCCCCCTTTCTCTCATTCTATGATATAAATTGCTTCAAACTTAGTGTGTCCAGACATTTTGGCTCGACCATTCCTTGATTTTGGCCCTCTTTCAACTCTTGGGGAGGCACTCATCACAAGCAGTTTTGCCTGTTGCCTCCCTCATCCACATAGAAAAAAAGAATATAAGAACATAGAAATGAAAGGCCAGGAGCTGCTCGTAAGTGGACGTTGGAGAGAGAGAGAGAGAGAGAGAGAGCTACATAGAGCTACATAGATACACAGACCACACAGACCTCAAGGTCCTTACTAGGCAGTCTGGCCTTACAAACTATATATGCATATATGCATATATACACATACACACATACACATACATACATACACATATACATATATATATACATATACATACATATACATACATACACATACATATATACATACATACATACATATACACATACATACATACATATACACATACATACATACATACACATATATACATCGGTACACACATATACACACATACACACACACACACACATATACACATACATACATACACACATACATACATATATATACAGTATATATATACATACTGTACAGTGCACACACATACATATACATAATTTTTTTTTTTTTTTTTTTTTCTTTTTCTCATATCACCCCAGCCCTCTGCAGATAGAGGTCAAGCCTTCCCTTGAAAGCGTTTATTGTGTCTCTCTCTACCACTCTCGCTGGTAGTTTATTTCACTCTGTCGCCACACTGTAGGTGAAGAAACTCTTTGTGACATCTAGGTTTGCCTTTTTGGTTTTTAATTTCATTCCATTTCCGCGAGTTTGATTAGTATTGTTTAATGTGAATAGTGCATTTACATCGACTTTGTCGAAACCTTTTAGTATCTTAAAGCACTCAATAAGCTGACCCCTCAACCTCCTCTTTTTTAATGAGAACAGGTTCAATCGTTTAAGTCTTTCTTCATATGGTTTATTTCTTAATGAGGGTATCATCTTCGTCGCTCTACGCTGTACTGACTCGAGTCTTACAATGTCCTTGATCAGATAAGGTGACCAGAACTGCACACCATATTCAAGGTGGGGCCTCACCATACTTTTGAACAGTGGCACTATTACGTTTTCATGTTTATATGTAAATTTTCGTTTAATAAAGCCCAATGCTATGTTTGCCTTATTTGCAGCTGCTATACATTGGTCGGAAGTTTTTAGGTTTTCAGATATTAGTACCCCTAGGTCTTTTACTACCGTTGCGGTTTTTATTTGTTTGCCATTCATTTCGTATTTGTATTTCATATTTCTGCTACCAACCTGCAGCACCTGACATTTATCGACATTGAAGGGCATCTGCCATTTTTTCGACCACTCTGATATCTTGTTTAAATCAGATTGCAACGCATTTCTATCATCTTCGTTCAGGACTGTATTTCCTATTTTTGTATCGTCGGCGAATTTGGAAATGGTGTTGTTTACCCCTACATCGATATCGTTAATGTAAATGAGAAACAGGACCGGTCCAAGGACTGAACCCTGTGGAACTCCACTAGTGACAGGCTCCCACTCCGATTCCACTCCATTTATCACCACTCTCTGTCTTCTGTCTGTAAGCCAATTTTTTATCCAAGAATGAATTTCTCCTTTGATACCTATCCTCTCCAGTTTAGCCAATAGTTTTCGGTGAGGCACCTTGTCGAAAGCTTTTTGAAAGTCCAAGAAGATTATATCTAGTGATTTCGTCATGTCGTTATATGTGAATAGTTTGTTATAAAATTCAATCAAATTTGTTAGGCATGACTTATTTGATCTTAAGCCGTGTTGACTATTTTTGATTAGGTTGTTTGATTCGAGGTAATCTACTATCTTATCTCTAATGATTTTTTCCATGATTTTTCCTACAATTGAAGTTAGGCTAATTGGTCTGTAATTACTCGCTTTGGCCTTGCTACCCTTCTTGTATATCGGCGTAATGTTCGCATCTTTCCAATCACTCGGTACAATCCCCTGTAGTAGTGATAAGTTAAATAGTTGTGTCAGGGGTTTTGCTATTTCGTCCTTGACATTCTTAATTATTTTCGGGTGGAGCATGTCGGGTCCCGGGGTCTTATTTACATTTAAATTACTCAATTTGCTTTGTACTTCGGTAACACTGATGGTGAAATCTCCTATCACATGAGTTGAGGTGTTATTTTCAAGGGTATGATCGATAATTTCTTCTGTGAAAACTGAGCCAAAATATTTGTTGAGCAGATTTGCCGTGTTTGTGTCACCTGTTATTGTCTGGCCATCTTCTATTAGCGGTCCGATTCCGCTTTTGATCTGTTTATTTTTGTTTACGTAACTGTAGAATTTTTGGGGGTTTGTGGCACTTTCTCTGGCAATAGTCATTTCGTAATTTTGTTTGATTACCCAAATTATTTTTTTCACTTCCCTTCTACTATTTTTGTACAAGTTTTTAATTACTTCAGTGTTTGTGTTATTTTTTACAAGTTTGTGGAGTTGATTCCTTTTCCTTATTGCCTTGCCAATGTCTCTACTGTACCAAGGGGGCATACTTGATTTCGTATTACGTTTTGGTTTCATGGGTACAAATTGTTATGCGCTTCTGTAATTGTAGACTTAAAATGTCCCCATAGTTCATTTACTTCGTTTATATTTATGAGGTTTGAGTGTATGTTTGATAGCGATTCCTTAAGTCCGTCATAATTTGCGTTTTTGAAGTCCGAAACCATTCCTGTTGTTTTTACTGAGGAATATTTGCTTATAACGTTGATTCTTAAGATTTTATGATCGGACGTTGCCAGATGTTCACCTACATCCAGGTTTGATAATAAATTTTCTTGGGTAGTGATTACGAGGTCTAATATATTCCTGTCTCGCGTCGGCTGTTTTACGTGTTGAGTCAAAAAATTGTCCTGGATGAAGCTTGTCATTAGGCGTGACTCAGCATTTTTCCCGGTCAGGGTATTCCAGTCAATTAGGGGGAGGTTATAGTCACCTAGTAAAACTGTTTCCTCGGAATTAAGGGTTTTCTCTAGTATTTCATAAAAAATTGTATCATCGGCAACAGTTAGTCTCGGTGGTCGGTACGCTGTAGTGATATTTAAGTTCATGTTTTTTGTATTTATTTTGACGCAAACTATTTCTGCATTACTTTCGGGGAGAGTCACCTCAACTGGGTTTAAGTAGGTTGCAACGTACATTGCAACCCCCCTCTTTGTTTTCCATTGTTACGGTCTTTATGAACAAATTTATATGGCTCTATGTGATATTCATGAAGTAGATCTTTATTTTTAAGGTTCAGATGTGTTTCCGTTATACAAATAACGTCAACTTTCTCATTTAATAACAGACATTTGAGTTCGTCTATTTTGTTTCTTATTGAGCAGGCATTTATGGATATTATTTTTATATCATTTCTCTCAGCATGCGCTGGATTTGTTTTTCTTATTGGTGAGGATGGGTTTGGGGTTGTGACTTGAAGCCGCGGCGGGTTGTCAAATTCATTCAGTTGGTTGGGTTGGCTTGGGTGGGGTTGGGTGGGGTTGTTTAGTTTGTTTTGTGGCTCAGGTAGGTAAGTTTTCGCAACTTGTGGGCCATTGGGGTTGACGGTTTCGTTTAAATGGTTGTGATGGACTTGGAAAGGTTGGGCGGGGTTATTTATTTCTCTTAACTGTGCGGGTGGAGTTTGATTGGGTGGGGTTGTGGGAGGGCTTTTCCGGGGGTAGCGATATCAATACTCCGAGGAGTCTATTAGCATAGTTATTTCTCGGTCCTGACTGGCGTTGTTTTCGTGAGCAATGTAGGTTGCTTGATTTAGGGTGTCACTCATGTGCTGAACGCCTTTTTCTGATAAATGAATGCCATCTCCGCTGTACAGGGACGAGTTCCCTACAAAGGTGGTCCAATTGTCCACATACAGTACCTTCTCTTGTTCGCACATGACCTTGACTGCGTTGTTAATTTCTATGGCTCTATTTTGTCCGTATGAGCTTGTTTTAATCCGGGGTATGACGCCGCTTACCACACATTTCGTGGTCTTCCTTTTCATGACTTTAATTAGGTTCTCAAAATCTTTTTCTATGGTCTTAATTGGGGCCTTACCTCCGTCAAAGCAGTCATTTGAGCCAACATTGAGAGAGAGAGAGAGAGAGAGAGAGAGAGAGAGAGAGAGAGAGATAGAGAGAGAGAGAGAGAGATAGAGAGAGAGAGAGAGAGAGAGAGAGAGTAAGTATGCAACTCCTGGAAGGGATTATGGGAAGTTTAGTCTCTGGTGAACAAATCAACATATTAGGGTAGAGGGGCAGAAAGATCTGATGATGTTGAAGATGGGAATTTTTAATTCAGTAATACAAAATTTACACAGGCTCCTTTTCCCGCAAGTCAAATCAAATCAAATCAAATCAAATTTAATGCACTTATTCTACCAGACGACGATATCTTGGGAAGAGTTAGAGTTGGAAATTTCAGAACATTTGTAATTAATGAAAGAGTTTTAGGCTAGACGAAGAACATATTTGGCGTGATTCCAGACAGAGACACAGTACAATGTACGAGATTCTTGAGTTTGAAGGCTATGGTACTATTTTAATGATCCATCCTTATTGCGGACATCAGTAGAACAAGCACGAGTAAACCTGGATTTCTTTTGCATTAGACTGAGAAATAGAACATGGAATGTATGCCCCATGCCCGAAAGGATTACCTCCGTAATGCTTTCAGCACTCTCCAAGGATCCCGTGCCATGGACGGAAAATTCGTTCCATGGGAAATCAAAGAAGTACTGACGAAGGGATAGGTCAAGAGTGTTGGGCCGATCTCCAGGGCGGTCCGAGATACGGGCGGGTTGCTGAAGAACTGATCTAGGTCATTTAGAATAGAACAGATGTAGGATTATTCACCAAGTTGGTCAATGAAATGAGAGGAGAGCCATTGGTGTTGGTGAACATTGACATTTCCTAAGATGGAGAATTCAGAGAAGGGATGAATGTGTTCCACTTTAGAAGTAAGATAGTCAAAGAATATTGGATAGTCAGTACAACTAGGGAAGAGATAAACAGCACAGATATATTTAGTGGGAGAGGCACAAGAATACTTAATCCAAAGAGTTGATAATTCAGAAAAATCAAAGTTTGGAGCACGAGAGCAAGAAAGATTGTTGCGTATATACACGCAACTTCCACCTTTGGCTTTGATTTGAGGATTGAAATAGTAAGAGGATACAGAGAAGAGATTGCTGTCATTTAGTCATAGACAACTGGGTTTCGGTGAGAAAGAGAAGATCAGGCTTGCCAGAGGATAGGTGGTGTTCAACAGAGTTAGAAGGAAGGCCACGAATGTTGCAGAAATTAGTAGTAAGAGTAGCAGTAAGTAGTCCAGAGCACATTAATGGGTCATCGCCGGGGGCAAAGCCAACGGGGGCGTTGCTGCACCACCTCCCTACTTGGGAACTCCGAGGCAGGTCACGTACTTGTGTCGTCATTATTATTTAATTTTGAATAGCAATTGTAGTATGTAAGATACGGTTTTTAATAGGGCAAACTGGAGTTGCCCTCTGTTTAGGTGGGGCACGGAAAGGATCAGCTAGGGAGGCCAGGTCATGAAACAAGAGTACCCGTTTTCCTTAACACCCTTAACCCCTTCAGCACCATGACGTTGTTTTCATCATATATTCTAGTTACCATTAGATGATTTTCTTTAGTTTATAATCTACCTATGCAACTCAAAGCTGTAAATACAATCAAAATAAACCCTCTTACTATCCTATTTACTTCTTAAAATGCATTATTGATATCGTCTAATTTTAGCCAGAATCAAAGGTAGAAAGACGTCATGGTTCTGAAGGGGTTAACACCTATAACACTCTCCGTGAGTACCGTCCTGTTAGGCTGGTGTCTGTAGCCTCCTAACAATGACTTTTGGATAATATTTTTAAATATAGAAGAAAACTGCGCTACATGTCAGGTTGCTACTCTGCTGCATTGCATGTCTAAACTCACTAGGTAGCGCCAACAAGTTTGACAATTATCTCGATCCCTGACCTCTTCGTAACTCAAAAGGGCCTTGAGCAAGTTTGGCTGTAAATGTCCACACCTATTTCCTGGCGGACACTTCCTAAATGATAGAAATGTCAGCCAGATTGCTTACATTAATTTTGAGTTATAAGAAGTTAAGGGGTCCAGATTATTGTCAAGTTCGTTGGCGCTACATATACCATGCTGCACTTCCTGTGTGCTCGCATCTGGTAAAGAAGTAGTGCACTGCTTGTCCAGCCCACGTGCAGCCTTGTGCAGCCTTTTCCAGGCTCGCAGGAGTCTACGGTATGCAAGCCGGGAAGGTTTGGAATTGCACAGCGGTTAGAGAGAGAGATATTTACATATATACACTGACCACACAGACCTTACGATCCCAGCGAGGTGGTCAGGACTTCAGTCTAGTAGAGATAGGTAACCCGAGAGTAAGGGACAGTGGAAGGAAAGGATAGCAAAGAAGAAGGAGAGAGAGAGAGGGAGAATGTGTGTTGCAAAATATGCTCACAGTGAAAATGCTTTGTGATGGAATATATTCTCAAATTTCTTTCCAGAGATATAATTCCAAAGTTAGAAATGGGTAAAGTTCACGAATATTTACTAGTGGGCTAGAGAGTATGGCATCTGCGTGTATTATAAATCATATTTTTACCAATGAAATATGAAACCTCCACGACCATAATTTTACTGCCAATTTCAGGTTCGCTACACAGAATGGAATATATATTTCAGTTTTGTCTCCCAACTTTATACAGAAATCCGAGCAACAACAAAATATCTGGTTTCAAGTTTTGAAAAGTGAACCATAAATATCAAAATAAATAGTGAGCTTCCGGGACCTCCACTTTAAGGTTTGTATACTATATACACTGTATATGTTTATTTTTGTTTCGCATATTTCCATTAACCCGAGAGAGAGAGAGAGAGAGAGAGAGAGAGAGAGAGAGAGAGAGAGAGAGAGAGAGAGAGAGAGAGAGAGAGAGAGAGAGAGAGAGAGAGAGAATCCATCAATTAATAATTTCCAAAATATATTTAATATCCAATCACACAATTTAAGAAGCAACAATTCACTAAGACCCCATTAACCTGGATCTGAAGCTAGTAACAGATTTGTAACAATTGCAGGAGGTCTATGTTGGAATAATCTTCCTGATGAGTTGAAGTCCATAACGAATCATGTAACCTTTTAGCTAAAGACAAAAAAGTATATTATTTACAGGGATCAGTAAATTTACCACCAAATGAACTGTGAGAAATAAATATTATATGAGTACATGTTCAACTTTTTTTCTTTTCAGAAGTATATCTAATATTATCAGGTATCATATAATGGTTCGGCTCCGCTGCATGTCTGCCTGCTGAGATCGGAACCTCTCCGAGTGGTCGGGGGCTGGGGGGAGTGCTGGAGGCACCTAATTGGTGATCCTGGTCTCTGGGTCTTCTCCTGGGTGACCTAGATGTGTGAATTTGTGTTTTGCTTATGTGTGTTCGTTGTTTTGTGTTGTGTTTTGTGTTTTCCCTGTTCTTGCTCTGTCTTGAGTCGGCCCCCCCCCCCCAAAAAAAAAAGGAAAAAGAGAGAAAAAGAAAATACCAAAAAATAGGAAAAGTGGGGATTGGGCCTGAGTAATAGATCTATCTATATGCTCAGGCCCAATCCCCATTTTGGGGGTAGCCGACTCAAGACAGAGCAAGAACAGGGAAAACACATAAACAACATAAAACAACGAATAAACACAGATACAAAACACAAATTCACACACATCTAGGTCACCCAGGAGAAGACCCAGAGACCAGGGTCACCAAGGTCGCTCCAGCACTCCCCCGGCCCCCGACCACCCGGAGAGGTTCCGATCTCGGCAGGCAGACATGCAGCGGAGCCAAAGCCACAAGCACTCCCACCACACTTCCAGGCGCACCCTTCATATTAATCGTCTCCCCGGGCCAGGCGCCTGATGGACTATTATCTAGTCCAACTTGCGCCCGACCCCTTACTCCAAATGACCACGTGTTCACTCAACTATTCACACAAGCATTCTCCATTCACTCCTGTCCACCACCACTTCCCCTGCCTGATCTATAGTCATTCCTCTATCATCCAAAGCTTTTCTTACACAGTCTCTTCATCTCAATGGGGGTCTTCCTGCCCTTCTATCTCCCCTTGTACCTGACTCACATATTCTCTTTGTAAGCCTTTCATCTCCCATTCGTTCAACATGACCATACCAGCTCAGCACCCTTCTGTCCACTCTGGCTGACAAATGTTCCTGCTGCCCCACTCTCCTACGTATCAATAGATACGTAGTAATAGATAGTAAATATATATATATGTAATGGTTATCATGACTATCGAAGTACAAGCACGGAACATTTGATGTCTGCCTCGTAAAATAGAATATTTGATTATGATGGAGCTCATACAAAATATTACATTTAACGAGCTCAGCCTTGAATGTTATGTATAATACTACAATATGTTATTGTAATACATTGTAAGGCTAATAATGGATTGAATTTGAATTTGAATGAGAGAGAGAGAGAGAGGTTGGTGTTGTGTGTGTTTGCTGGAGTATGTTCAGACAGAATAACAGGCATTTTGAGCGTTATTGACTCTCGGAGAGAAATGGCGCTATATAAGTAACTAGTACATTATATATTATTATCCATATGCGGGCACTCAAACAGATATGTAAAATAAATATGCACAAACACACACAAGGTGTCAAATGCTATCGAGGCATTATGGGGTGCAGTTAGACCAAAATACAGTCATCAACAGGCTGCCTCTAGAATTTACTGTGTTGTCTTCCAGCCATCACGCTCAACATCCAGAGATTTCATATTACATCTCACTGTTGACACCGTCAGGATAACTTACCCCATTACCAAACTGATGATCTGTGGCGATTTTATTGGGTTTGGCAATATTTCCCTTCAATTTTAACGTCATCCCACTCAAGTCATTGATTTTTCTAAACGCTGAGGCAGTATAATTGTAGACCTCATCTTATCTGACATGCATATGTATCAGGCCTCACAACTCATCGGTTGAGGGCTACGTAACAAATTGGAAGCCAGAATGTAATACAAGCACCAAACTTACACGGTTGAATATAATGATTAGTGAGTACATAAGTCTTAAAGTTATGCTGAGCGGTACTTATAAAGTAGACAGAATGGAGAAAAAACACTATCTGAGGAAGAACACTTTGTTGTCATATTTGTATGCACTGCAGCATCCCACCATCACCACGTCAATAATATATTCTAGCTATAACATGATGGAATTGTTAATTTAATTGAAAACTTCTCTAATGGATGGGTTAAGAAGAACTTCATTATATATATATATATATATATATTGCCAGACAGCACTCATTAAGTACACCTAGCAAGGAACCAGTTAGTACGCCTTGACAGTGCTTTGATTATAATACTACTAATAATAATTAAAGTAGAAACGCCCTCCGCCAATCACCGCGCTCCCTTTTGCTTACTTACAAAGCCAGCTGATTTTGACAGCTCACGGCTGCAATGTGCCAGGACCCGCCCACCAGCCAATCAGCGGCCTCCATTATCGGAGCGCGAAGCTGGACTTCCTACTCCCCCTCAGAAGTCACTCTCTTTCTTTGCTCGAAGAACTCCTTCTGATTATCCTTTGAGTAATACCTCGGTGCCAGCCCTGTACTCCTGTAAGCCACCAAAAGAGGGTTATAATCAACTTCCTGGAACTTACTATGAAGAGAAGAGAGAGGAGATGAAGCAAGCAAGAAGTCAGTGCAAACGTACAGCCGGGCGAGCCCACCAGCCAATCACAGCGCGCAAGAGCGGGAGGCCTGAGTATAAAGGCGGCCCCGCATGGACTCCCTGGGGTGGCAACCCTGGCCTATGGGGTTGGCAACGCTGGTTTAAATCAGCGAGGTTAAGCAGTAGTTGGTAGTAGGTCAGTAGTTGGATGGGTGACCGCCTGGTACCAGCACACAGCTGCTGGGTGGGTTGGGTGGCCCTGAACCAGCACGGTGTAGCTGGATGGGTGATTGCACCTGGGACCGACATTGATCAGATGGTTGTCACAAATGCATGGGATGGGTGAAATTTCCTTGGCTTGCCACCAGGGTCCAAGTAGCCCAGGAGTGTTGAACAAACTCCAATTCCTGTGTAGTTCCGTCTCACTCAGACGAAAATGAGTACCTGGAATCGTTGTGGCTCAAATGAATCCAGGGACCTGATTGGTGGCTTCCTGCAACCAATCAAAACACAAGAGAATGAGAACTTGGCTAGCCACCAGGATTGATCAGTGGTCATTGGGCTGACCTTCTCTCGTGTTCGCCTCATCCCACCCATACGTAAAACTGGGTACCTGGAGTGTAAAAACGGCATTGGCAAGGTCGTATCCTCCTGGGGTAAATTTGATTACTTGTCTCATCTTTCCTATATTCCCTCAATTCAAATTCACTCCCGGGGTCACTCTCCCCTCAGAGCTCACCGGGTCCACACACTGCAACTTACTTGCTCTCCCTCTCGCCCGGGCACAAAGGAGAACCAGGAACCCACTTTTCCACTTACCTTGCCCTCACCTAAGCACAGCTTCAGACACACACACACACCTGATCCAGCATACCAGAATACATTTGTTTAAGGACCAATATTGGGCCCGCATATTATAAGGAGAGAAATTGAGATGTGGTGGACTAACCTGGTGGTTTGCTATATAAATTGATGTTTCCTTCTAGGACAAGACTAAAGGAAAAAGAATTTAGACTTACCTGAATATATAAAGATGATGATGTGTTAATAAATTGGTTATTTTTGTTAGCACCGGCACCAGCCAAAGAGTTATTATATAGGATCTGATAGGAGAGATTAAAGATTAAAAGAGTAGGGGAAAGAATACTTGTGTTAATAAATGAGGCAACCAAAGTTAAAGAGGGAAACAGTTGTTTAGTTGCCAAATAGATTAAAGATTAAAAGAGTAAAAGTAAAGAGGGGAGGGAAAGAATACCTTTGTTAATAAATAAGGCAACCAGTAAGTTAAAGAGGGAAACAGTTGTTTAGTTGCCTAATAGATTAGCTATAGCTAGGGATGGACACTAGTCCAAATGAATCATTCATTAAGTTGTGTAAAAAGGAAACTGTATCGAAGGACACTAGTGCAATGTGAACTATGATATTATTAAGTCTAAAAGAGTTATTCCGTGTATGCGTCTGAGGCACGGTTCATCTTTTGTTAGTACGATAATTGATTAAAGTGAAAGGTAACCTAGCGTGTTGGTAACAGGGTTACTAGAGGGCAAATTCAGAAGATGTAATTGAGATAAAGATTGTAAATCTATATTGTGAAGTAACTGGGTGACGGAACCCAATAGTGTCATTGAGATAAATAATGTAAACCTATATTGTGAAGTAACGGGGTGACGGAACCCAATAGTATTATTGAGATAAAGATTGTAAACCTATATTGTGAAGTAACGGGGTGACGGAACCCAATAGTGTGATTGAGGTAAAGATTGTAAACCTAGATTGTGAAGTAACTGGGTGGTGGAACCCATAGTGTACGTGAGAGAGACCTTGTAATCTCATTCGGTAATTTGTATGATTTTATGTCATTGTGGAGGTGCTTGTCTAGTAACGACGGTTGTGTCAAAGGAATAAATAGATTCTATGTATTGAGGAGATAGACTATATACGTTATAACCTTGGGATTGGGAAAAGGCTCAGTAAACGTGGGAAAACCTAAAGAGTAGAGGAACGAATATAACTTTGGTTTAGTTAGGCAAAGAGCATATGGTGCATTAGGCCCTGGTCTCAATAAAAGACACAGCAGGGTTTTGACTTAATTATTTAGGATTAATCACTAATAACGGGTCGTAGGATCGAAGCCGACTTGAGTCAATACCTGAATAGCGGGGATTCAGTTAGGGAGTAACGGGAACTCTAGGGGTCCAGAGTACAACCTAGCATGAATCAACATAATATTCAATCTGTGTCTTGAACTCATCTCGGCCCGAGCCAAGAACCTATTATTAGGGTAGTTAGGAAGTCTGTTAAATAAAATATACGAACTTCTAAATGACTGTCGAATTATCCCCCGTAGTAGTAGCATAAAAGATTTAGAATTAAATACTACAATAATAATAATAGTTCCTTTATTCCACGAAAATTACATGGGTATTCACATACATCTACAAATTATACAACATATATACAGAATAAGAAATACATACAATATAATTAAAACCTATGGATTTTGATACAGTTTTCTGAGCAATAGTGACTTCAAGTTATTCTTAAAAGAGTTTATATTAGTTACATTGTTTATGTGTTCTGGGAGTTTGTTCCACTGAAGTGGACCTTCATAATCTATAGATTTACATCCTACTCTTGTGTTTTTCCTTGGTAAATAAATGTTGTTGTTTTGTCTTGTGTCCCTAGTATGTATATCGTTTACATTGGACACTTTAATTAACCACGAAGGAAATAATCCATTGATAACTTTGTACATTAAAATATTGATATCGTAAATTATAGTGCTTTGTACCTTGAGCCAGTTTAATTTGTTTAAAAATTGAGTTGCTGAGTCACTCTTTTTACCATAACCCAGTGATACTTTTCCTGCAAAGTTTTGAAGTTTTTGGATGTTCGCTATACTAGTCTTATTTCCCATCCCCCATACAGTAGAGCACTAGAATAGTTTGCTTATTACTAGAGATTGAACGATTAGTGTCCTTGTGTTCTTATCTAGGATTTTACTTATTTTAAGAAGATATTTAAGGATTCCAATTACCTTTTTATATACTTCATCTGTATGCACACTGAAGGTCATTGTGGGGTCCATATATGCCCCTAAGTTTTTCACAGAGCTAGACGGAATTATATGATCATCACCTAACTTGATTATCGTATTATTTGGGATTTTTGATAGGAAACTTGGTGTAGATATGAACATGCATTTAGTTTTACTGGTGTTGATCATTAAACCGTTAGTATCAAAGTAGTGTTTTACCTTTTTTAAAGTGCTTTCTACATTATTAATTTGGAAATGGTGCCAGTGTGAAGAACCTGGGCATCGTCTGCGTACTGCACTAAAACAGAATCGTTTAAAATTTAATTTAGGTCATTAACAAATATAGAAAAGAGTAGCGGGCCTAAAATAGAACCTTGAGGAACCCCATATGAATTCATAAGTTTGGGAGATATAGTCTTACCTAATCTAACAGATTGAGTTCTAGATGATAGATTATTTTCAATTATTAAGAGGCTTTGGAGTCGAGGAAGACTATGAAGAAGAAGATAAAGAATAATACAAAGGAGAAGAAGGCAAGTTGCTGAAAGCAGTGAAGAGCATGCATGTGGGTGCAAAGGCGGCAGTACGTGTGGAGAATGAGCAGAGCGAGTTCTTTGACCTGAGTGTTGGGTTGAAACAGGGGTGTGTGATGTCCCTGTGGTTGTTTACTGTATATATGGTTGGAGCCATGAAAGAAATAATAGGAAAAGCAGTGGATGTTGGTGTATCGCTGAAAAGGGAGGGACATGAGTGGAAGCTGCCTATACTGCTGTTTGCGGATGATACAGTTCTGATGAGCAATAATGAATGGGAGTTGCAGGGTCTGGTAAATGAGTTTGGAACAGTGTGCGAAAAACGGAATTTGAAGGTAAATGCGGGGAAGAGCAAGGTTATGGTCTTCGAAAGGGGTGAAGTCACAGAGTGTGAGGTGAAGTTGAACGGCCAGGCTATGGAGATTGTCAGCTCTCTTAAGTATCTGGGCAGTGTGTTGAGTAAAGATGGGACTATGGATGAAGAAGTGCGGGAGAGGGTGCAACAGGGGAAGAGGGATGTAGGAACATTGAAAGCAGTAACAAGAAATAGAGTGGTCAGTATGGAAGTGAATAAGTCCTTGCATGACAGCGTGGAAATCCCGACACTCACTTACTGAAGCGAAGCATGGACGTTCGGGAAGAGACTCCGACCAAGAGTGAAAGCGGTGGAAATGAGCTGCTTGAGAAGTGCGTGCAGAGTTACATGGAGGGATAGACAGACGAATGAGGAAGTAAGAAGGAGGTGTGGTGTGGAGGCAGATGTGCGGGAAAGTGTGAAAAGGAACAACTTGAGATGGTTCGGCAATATGGAACGTATGGAAAGCGAGAGATTGACTGACAGGGTGTACGAGAGCGAGGTGGAAGGACAGAGAGGGAGAGGTGCACCGAGGGAGAGGTGGAAGGATGGAGTGAGGAAGTATATGAATGAAGGCGGAGGGAGGAGGGGCGTCGACTGACTTGGGACAGAGGTGCATGGGGGGGGGGGGGGGGTCGTTCGTGGCCACCCGTTCGGGGATCACGGTGTCAGGCAATAGATAGATAGATAGATAGAAGAAGCAGACCCTCGACTATGCCAAGATACCTGGTCAGCCTGTACACATGTGAATATTCGAACTCCTCTTTCCCCCTTGCCCGTGACCCTGGGAGACATACAAATTTACACGTGTATTCTGTCTTGATAGCGTAATGCATAAGTGCGCGGAATTTCAATGTGAGTATCCTAGGTTCGAGTCCCTGGAGTGTCACATGTATTTGTTGATTTCATTAATTGAGTTTAGCGGTGAAGTTGGTTGGTGGAAAGAACATAATAATAATACAAGTTCTACCAGTAAAATAAGGACTTACTGCACTATCTAAAATTGTTAATCGAGTATTGTAAGAAGCCTGAAATAACGCCAGACACTAGGCATTGTAATTGTCTTTTTGATGATGAACGGTGATCATTGTCTCATGTTCAATTTTATATGGAATATTATATCGTCTTTTATCCAGTAGATATACAAGTGATATGTTTGTTGCACGACTGTTTTAACAATGTCATCATATTTGTCTGTTTTCACCACTTAAGTATATTTTTGTTTTCAACACTTTTGTCCTCACTGCTTCAATACATTGTGTGTAAATATTTGTGTTGTTTCACGTGTCATATTAATTAACATATTAACTTCTTGTTCTCACTTAACATTTGTAGAAATGGCTTTCATCTAGATGTTACGAAAAGCTTGTTATCCTTTACAAGGAAAATATAACGCTAAATATATAATAATTAAAGCAAACCATGATTTTTTTGTTTTTTTAAATAATGGATATATATTTTCTGTAATACGTGTTACCAACGCCAAACACATGACTGTGGCCATCATCCGCTCCATACATGTTTTCATATTTGCACGATTAATGGTGTCCGCTCTAATATTTACAAGAATACACAATCATTTTGCATTTTCTTGTGATTATATAGTTACACAATTATTATACGTATATTTGTTTTATTAATTTAATTACGTGTTTATATGTTCTGTACTGGTTAGATTTGCAGTAGTTTAATAGAGTATGTAGAGTATTGCCGAAAACAGTCTGGATCTGACTGGATCAGAATCTGACATCATATGTACTACTCTCGCATATTGTCAGGTTCTGGTCAACCTGTGGTCAGCGTTGTCTGTGCATGTAAACGTGCTTTGGGTGGCAGTTTGGCGTTGTGGGTGGGTGTATTGTGGAAAGGTAAGACACCACTTTGTATATGGAACTTTCATAAAAGCAAAAGAAGACAAAACAATAGAACGAAACATGCTTACATTACTGAAATATATGTGAACTTACAGTAATGCATGTAATGTTTGCTCTTCTGTAAATCAAAATGGCTTACTTAATTAAGAATGGGAAAGGGTTGGGACCTTCTATTTATATATTTATTTATTATTATTATGCTTTTTTCCTCGAAGTATTGTTGAAAGGTGGTAAGTTTGGAGGTGTACGAGATTGTCATACACCTGACCAAGCTTGTTTGACTGCGATGGCTTGGCTTTTCTTTTGTTATCTGCGATCGGCGACTGACACACCTTTGGCCAGTGACGACTCGTTAAAGTATGTGAGCGTTGTGGGTGGCCATGTCCAGGAGGCGAAAGATGAGATTCTGATACCACTTCTCATTACATCCACTGATGATATTAATGCATCAGATTTGTCAACCAGGCTTGTGGCCTCTTGCAAGTGCCATAAATGCCGATCTTCTGTGTGTGGAGATATTCTGCAATATTGGGATTAGTATACCAGTTATCAACAAAGAGTCCATATCGTAACTAATGTCTATCCCTTCATCAGGAGCAAACTCTGTCGCTTTGCCTGTATACAGGACCATATCTTGACTAGCCTATATCCTGTTACACAGTCACAAAGCACAACAAATGTGAGACCAAACCGGTGACGTTTGCTTGGGATGTGCTGACGGAAGTGGGCCATTCCATTCCTCAGCAAAGATTCTGGTAGTGGTGGTGATGTGGTGGTGAGCGTGTGTGTGTGTGTGTGTGTAGGGGGGGGGGGGGGGGGGGGAATAGGTAATGTTTTCCGGAAGGAATCTGAAACTGAAACTTACATTTTGTGTTTTGCCAATCAAACATATAATACATGTTTGTTTTACAATAAAATAATGTCATGGCTGCACCTTTTGAGAACACTATATCTTAAAGGCACCTTGAATGCAACTCTATGGTTATTATACATACAGTAAAATTATTAGGACATGTGTCATATTATAATTATAATAAAATCTAATGAGGCACAGCCCCGCAGCCACAGCGAGAAGGGACTGGGAACAGTGGCCAGGTATAATTACCAAGCCACCACCACGAACCACCTGGGGCCTCACCCAGACCGCTGTGGGCACTGCAGACTCCAGGTTTATATACAGTACGGTACACTCGGATGCCATAGTCTCTAGCCCACTCATACAAATTCGTTGACTTCGCCTATTTCTAATTATGGAAGTATATCTTTGGAAACGAATGTATGAATATATTTGTCTATACATCAACTACAAAACTATAATATACTATGTATTGAAAAGCAAGTTCTATCCCAAAATCAACCCCTATAGTTAAAATTGCATAAAGAAAAACATAGAGGGTCCACGAATTATATTGAGTGGGCTAGAGGTTATGGTATCCGAGTGTACCTACATATTGACCAAAACCATATGGATAGGGTTTGTATAGGTTGTCAGCACAATGGTAACAAGTACATCCAAGGGTTTTCTTACATATGGCTCTGTGAATCCACACTTTTAATATAATTGTTCTCATAAGGATAACGTGTAAAGTGAGGTACTCTGGTGATTGGATAGTTCACAATACTAACTTAAAGGTGGGATTCGACCATCGACTACCATATCATGCATAATATAACCCTGGATATTTGGTTGAAAGTTGTATTTATTTTGGTTTGATTGTGAGTGGATTAAACTCTGTAAGAGTTACCGGTACTTGTATATTCATTTCGTTTGATATGATTGTCAGTTCAAGTTTGGGCAATTTGATTTCAATTAATCTGTTCAAATTATGACTAGGCTTCAATCAATTTAGTTACCGGTATTTAATTTCTTTCTGATAATTTAGGTGTCTATTTTAAAATGGCGAGAGATAGCGAGCCTATAATTTTAGGAGGGACTGGCCTTCACCCTGGACATTTTGCTACCGAAAATACAAAACATGTTGAAAGGGGGTCTACGAGGTGTTTTTTAAGCTTGATGGAGGTTTATCGAGGAAACTAATAAGTTCTAAATAAATGAATAAATCCACCAATAAATATAACTTACCCCCCTTAATTAACTCTGCATGTTCATTAACTAGGTAATAACGGTAGACTATTATTAACCCTGTCATAGCTAAGAATAATTCCAATTCTGCTTTACTCAGAGTGAACACAATCGGGCGAATCATGTATGTATGTATCTAGTATCGTCTCGGTCTCGCTAGCATTTATCCGCTATATCATTCTCTCTCTCTCTCTCTCTCTCTCTCTCTCTCTCTCTCTCTCTCTCTCTCTCTCTCTCTCCATTTCCATTATCATCTCGTTTACGTCTACGTTAATTTCACGGCTCTTTTAACCCTTTCCCAACAATGGCCGCATTTTGTTCATTATAGTATATAGTATTATAGCTAGTGATTGTTGATTGTGTTTGGTCTAGGAAGGTGATGAGAAAATCAAAAGGCTTTTCTAAAATTAGATAATTTTATTCCCCGAGGTCCTTCTTACTCTGAGTAATGTCCCCTATTATTAGCCAACATTAAACTAATTTGACATCATCCTATGGAAAATATTTTTAATGATCGATGATCATATTGTAATTATATTGTGGCTAGCACTTGTCAATATCCTGATGGTAGCCAAATATAATTCTTTCAACTCTGGGGGAGTCACTTGTCACAGGCAGCTCTGCCTTTTGTCTCCCTCATCCACATAGAAAAAAAACCCATTGCCAACATAAGTGAATAATATATGACCACGATATAATCTTCCGCCAAAGACAGAGTCCAATGATTAGTTTTTGCAGTTAATATATTCGGAGTATGTATATCTACCATTTAAAAACAAATAGGCATATCGATATGATGATTTTGATACAATGAATAATAAATAATATTCGTTGGATTATTTAAATAATTTGCTTCATACTTTAGTTTAATATTGCCTGATACTAGACTTAAATGTATGTATTTAGGTCACGTATGGGATACAATTGTCTATGTGTGTTCTATAGCTTTGTCGTACATTATTAGTCACCGCAATATAGATCATTACCGCCACAAATTGAATTGTTTTCATTATAATTTGTGGGTTACATAAGAGTGGAAGGAAGAAAGGCGTCCATCTTGAATAAGTGGATAACTATTTTGTTATCTTTTCCACCGTAATGTTTGTACTAAATAATCCTCTATATCAATGGTAAGACCAGCAGGGGTCTAGTTAGGTTGTTAGGTTAGATTAATGACAACATTTGGTTTTCGGGGGCATTTCTTTAAGGTGAGGGTGCATGGGTTCAGGTAAACATTGAAATATAATCACCAATCTGCATATAATTATCTTGTAAAATGCAATGTCACTGAAATAATTATTAACAATGGTATAACGGATTTTGCCGATGGTCTATACCGGGCCTGTGACGTCATAGTGACGTCATAGTGACGTCACACAAGTATCCTTATCCTAGACTGGGTGGTGGACTTACACTCCTATGACGTCACAGGCTCGGTATAGACGATCCACAAAATCCTTTATACCATAATAATTATTTTAGTGCCATTGCATTTTGCAAGATAATTATGCAC
The DNA here is from genome assembly GCA_032716605.1 of Paralithodes platypus. Lineage (NCBI taxonomy): Eukaryota > Metazoa > Arthropoda > Malacostraca > Decapoda > Lithodidae > Paralithodes > Paralithodes platypus. Next base: position 57,693,534 of record CM064504.1, read on the forward strand.
AGCTTGGCGATTATCATCCCATGTTTATCTTAACCCATGTACCCCCACCTTAAACATAGCTTAATAATGAGTACACACTTATTTACAGAAGGAAAAACACCTTAACACACGCTAATCAAATCAAATAAGTTATAAACAAAAGATAATGATACACATTAAGAAAGCAAAACATACGTGACCTAAAATCTATACTGACCAGAATATGTGTACTGTTACTCCGTGGATAATCCTGTGCCCGAGGCTTAAGGGGAGGCATTAGATGTTCCTGGAGCCCCTTCTCCCTCATGACTAGCCATATTATTTATGAGATTTTAAGACGTTCACCCTATTAATTTAGCGATGTTAAGAACTTTCGACCTACTTGTTTGTCAATATTAAGACCTTTCTTGCCATTTGGGGGGATTTTGTAGGCACCAATCGAGCAGGGCTAGACCCAGGAGAGGTTATAGGCATTTGATAAGGAGTCGCTGGAACTCCTGTTTCATTTGCTTGGCCTCTCTTACTGTTTTCCTTTGTGCCTCACTTAACTGCGAATAATCCAGCTAGCTCTCCCAAACACCTCCTCCTCCTATGCACCTCACTACACTAAACATGCAAACCACACTTTATTCCATAGAATATAGAAAACAAACACATAAAACAAAAATATATCATGATGAACATTCTTGATTTTGGCCCTGTCACTCTTTTAACTCTGGGGGAGGCAATCGTCACATGTAGTTATGTCTTGTGTCTCCCTCATCCACATAGAAAAATACAAAACAAATAGGTGCCGATTTTTCCTGGCGAGCGAAATCAAGCCTATAATTTATTAGAAACCGGCCTTCAGTCGGGGCATTTTTCTACCGAAAAATTTACACATTTATTTTGAATTGGGTTTTGGGGGTGTTTTTTAAGCATGATAGAGGTCTAGGGAGCAACATAGAAGACAATATATACAAGAACATAAACATCGAAAATAGAATAACCTCCTCTTAAGTCTAGTTACATGATTATGGACGAGAGTGGGCGGACAGGAAAGGCCTCATAAGAGTCAAACCATATATTGCTCTGTGCCTCTCTTTCAACCCCTGAAATAGCCTGGTCAAGATGAGTGTCTCTTTCACCGTGATCCTCTCTCTGATCTTCCTATACCTGAACACATTACCAATCTCCTTTCCTCCCACAACATCTTAATAGCCCCTTGTCGTTGTCTATTTTTTATATTTTGCCGTTTGGTCTATCTATTCTATTTTCTCTCTCTCTCTCTCTCTCTCTCTCTCTCTCTCTCTCTCTCTGAGTGCATGAGTAGATTGATATCCAGTGTTCGATACATGGATATTTATCATAGTCATGTAGTTAACCTTTAACGTGTCTTGATGGTGTAATGGTTAGAGTGTTTAAAATATATATGTGATATCCCAGGTTCGAATCCCGGGAGGATCACATGCTTTCATTAATTTCATTGGCAGGTGTTGGGTGTTGGGAGTGAAATAATTTAATTAGATTTGTTGTATAGGTTCAGGAACAGTTCGTAGCGAGGTCGGTCCTTTGAGATCTGTACCCCATACATTCTTCTTTCCTCCCACGTAACTTTTATGCTATTCAGTGTGCAATTGGGTCTGAATGCATGATTAGATTAATATCCAGTATTTGATAAATGGATAGTAATTGTAGTCCTGTACTTAATATTTACCAGTCTTGGTGGTGTAATCGTTAGTGTTTAAGATCTGTATGTGGAATCCCAGGTACGAATCCCTGGAGGATCACATGCTTTCATCAATTTCATTGGGAGGTATAGCCTGACCTCCCCCCGGGGGGTGAGTCCGGCGGAGAATATAAACTAATTTATTAACTCATATGTATTTTGTATATAATATATATATATATATATATATATATATATATATATATATATATATATATATGTCTATTTTCTGCAATGTCCCTTTCATCTCTGCCTCCCAGTCGCTATATTTAAAGTAATATTTAGCCTGTTCGTATTATCGTTCAACTGTATCCTTAATAAATCTGAAAATATCGTCCGAGGGCACTAAACAAATTATCAAATATATGAATAAGAGGCCCAACTGTATGAATAAATCACAGCCAAGATAGTATTGCTGAACTTGATTCAATAAACTTATGGTCAATTATCGAAGAAAGCAAACTGAAACATATATCTACTGTAGTTAGTCCAAATATTGAAAATACACACTGCCAAAAATCTTAACGTCAATCTTCCACAGACTGCGTTTCTGACTTCTTTCTCCGCAGTTCTTTGAAGATAAATCATTTCAGTTGCTTTTGATTGGCAGGTCGTCCTTTCACATCACTAATCAGCTTCGAGCAGCCCTGTCTATGTCAAATGAAAATTGTCTTAATGATACACACACTGGAATCAATGTTCTTTAATATGAGAGAGGAGAGGACATTTCAAGGAAAACAATATCGATATTTCAACTACACATTTTATAATAGTGATCCTATTTCAGTCGTTTTTACTATCTGTAAAACATTTCCTCGGATGGTGTTTTACTTTGTATATGATTTAGATATTTCAGCTTCCGTTTACCTGTATTATTTTACTTCTACTGTACAATATTTACAGCAGTGTACAAAAATACCTGTCACAAACTTATTTTTTGCTAACATAGCAAAATATGTGTAATCTTAACCTCATTTGTTCGATGGGTAAGATCAGTTGTTTAGCTTTTCATTGTTATACATATACCTGTCTAGAATAGCACAATTATTATAATGGCTATGTAATACTTATATGTGTGTACTTCCGCCCTCGTTAGTATTACAGGCTTGGTGAGGAGAGGCTCACAAAAAGACCTGTTTGTTTGTTTCTTTTCCGAAAATTGTTTTTTGATCAAAACAAATTCACGAGTATCAGATTTCCTCAGTTACATATCACTCTCCTCCAAGTATAATGTTAACTATACCTACTACCCCTTTCTTCATAAAGATCGATTTGTTCACGTAGCATCTCGCTCAACACTACAACTATATGACCTAACAAACAGTGACTGACGTACACATCAGGTGGTGCATCAAAACGCCAACCCCAGAAGTTGACGACACAGAACTCTCGCGGTCGTCATCTAGTGGTTGTGTAAGCCGGTGTCACACGAGCGCAATTTAGAGCAATTTGTTAGGGCAATTGTGTTTTGGCATCTTTTGAACTATAGTTATACTTTATTTCAGATTTCAAAACCATATAAAGTCAGTCTACTTGTCGATTCCAATGCCGAAATACCAAGCAATAGTACAACACAAAACTTGCGCATCGAAAATTGCTGGAATATGCGCTCGTGTGACACTGCCTTTAGTCAGTGTAATGAGAACGGAGCCTTTAGCGGTGGTGAACATTGACATTACCTGATATGAAGATTTCAGAGAAAGGAGAGGTTCTTTCTTTACATCTGCGAAGAGACGTTGTATATCTTGCACTAGTTTACAGGTTCACTAACTTAAGGCACTCAATCAACTTGAAGGACAATATAAGCATTTAGTTTATGTCAAAACACATCGTAATATGTTTTGTATGTCCCTTATTTACATTAACAACAGTCATTGTCTGATATTAAAGGTTGTTTTGGATAAATACCACTGTATTATTAACATTATTTTATTTGGTACATAAGACTTCAATTATATAAATATATACAAATCTGTACACAACCGGATACGATATTTATTTTTCTTTTAGGTCGCATATACATCCGTATTATCACACACAGTTCAATACATCTAGATAAATAATTGTAGATCAAAATCCATTGTTTGTGTATAGTATAATATTTTTCACTTTTCCTTTTCAACTTGGATCGATGTTTTTACCACCACATTAAGGGAAGATAGGTCGTTTTTCTGGCCTCCCTTCTTCCTCATGCTTAGCCCCATTAGTTTTCAGATTTTCAGACATTCGGCCCATTAGTTTGGCAATTATAAGACCTTTTGCCTCTTTTCTTTGTCAATATTATGATTTGTCGTGCTATATACAGTAGGTGTCCATTTGGTTTTTTTCTGGCGAACGATAGTGAGCCTGTAATTTTAGAGAAACCGGCCTTCGGCCAGGACATTTTTCTACTGAAAAATGTACAAATTTATATAGAAGGGTGATCTAATGGATATATTCTAATGTTTGATGGAGGTCTAGGGACAAAATTTAAAAACATGGTCAAAAGATACTTAAACTATCAAATAAATGCGGCCATCTCCCTTTAAGTAAAGACGGATTTACAGGAAAGTTTCTAACACATAACTTGTTCGCGCAACCATGATCCGTCACCTTCTGAGTGGCTTGCACCATAATGTTGCCACCTATGATAATTTAGCGCCAGTTTAGTTGCCGATACCAGTGCAAAATAATCTCAAACTGTGGCCAAAATAGTCTCAAAATAGTTTGAAACTGTGGCCAAGATAATTCCATGACTCAAAAGTTGCCGGCCAAATTTAGTCTGTGAATATTCTTAAGGTTCTAATATAAATTGTCTTCGTGACGATGTATACGAAATGTTTATGACTTGGCCAAATATAATATTTAAGAGGGCTATATATATTTTAAAATTATTATTATATGAGTTACTATATATATTGAATGGTAATGAAATGAAGGTATAATTTAGATACTTCGATATACAGTATGTATTCACTGTATTCTTAATTTAGGAGACATTGCTAGAGTGGGTAGCCTGATATAATCTATAATGTTTCCAGCTGATGGGATATTGAATCCTTCGGCACCTGGTGTCTTGATTCTTACTGGCAATATATGATACTGCTATGTCTGTGCATCATATTATTGCCAAGGTTTGAACATTACAAACCTATTACGTTACAGAATCATGGTAGTAATGTAGTAATCAGGATGGCAAATAACGGAGTAGTCATAATTACATTAACACTTACCCTACCTGATGCAAGCAAAATAAGGGAATCTTCCGAATACAATGAGCGTCCACTATATTTAACATTATGATTTATTTGTCTGCCAACAATAATATGATGTGAATCTTGAGTGACACCAGGCACAACAACAGTGCTGGAAAGTGGAAGAAGAGGGAGGAGGAAGGGGAGGAACTAGAGGAGGAGGAGGAGGGAGGACGTTGTATCGCTGCCACAGTGTCTCCTGCAAACGAGATAATATATTATTAGTTGATGTATTTATTTATTATATATATATATATATATATATATATATATATATATATATATATATATATATATATATATATATATATATATAGCCAAAAACCTCTCCAACAATTTCTCTTCCTCGTCTTTCCCTCCCCTTTCCCACTCTGATGGCACAACCATCACTTCTTCCTCTGACAAAGCTAAACTCTTCGCTCAAACCTTTGCTAGAAACTCCACCTTGGATGATTCCGGTGCTATTCCTCCCTCTCCGCCCTCCTCTCTCTTACTTATGCCTAATATCCTAATCTCTTCTAAAGATGTACTTTCTACCCTCTCTGGGCTTAACACTAATAAGGCGTACGGTCCGGACGGTGTTCCTCCTGTTGTTCTCAAAAACTGTGCTTCCGTGCTGACTCCCTGCCTAGGCAAACTCTTTCGTCTCTGTCTATCCTCTAACGTCTATCCTTCATGCTGGAAGTTTGATCACATTCAACCTGTCCCAAAGAAGGGTGACCGCTCTCAACCCTCCAACTATCGTCCAATTGCTCTTATCTCTTGTCTTTCTAAAGTTTTTGAAACTCTTCTTGCTTCCAAATTTCTTAAGCATTTCTCTTCTCATAATCTGCTCTCAGATCACCAGTATGGCTTCCTTAAGGGTCGCTCTACTGGTGATCTTCTTTCATATCTTACTAACTCTTGGTCATCCTCCTTTCGGGACTTCGGTGGGACTTTTTCTATTGCACTAGACATATCGAAAGCCTTCGATAGAGTCGGGCATAAATCTTTAATTTCTAAACTACCCTCCTTCGGTTTCTATCCCTCCATCTGTGCCTTTGTCTCTAATTTCCTTTCCGGCCGTTCCATAGCCGCGGTTGTGGACGGCCATTGTTCACTTCCTCACCCTATAAACTCCGGTGTTCCTCAGGGCTCTGTCCTATCTCCTATTCTCTTTCTAATTTTTATAAATGATCTCCTTAACTGTACCTTAATTCCCATCCATTCATATGCAGACGACTCACCCTTACACTACTCCATTAGTTTTTCAGAACGCCCCAGCCAGCAATCCCTCAACGACAAACGTAATGAAGCCATAGAACTCTTAAATTCTGATCTAAATACTATTTCCAATTGGGGCAGAGAAAACCTTGTTAACTTTAATGCTTCCAAAACCCAATTTCTCCATCTATCTACCCGTCAGGATCTCCCAGCAGACTATCCCTTATTCTTCAACAATACAAAAATCAACCCTTCATCTTCTCTCAATATTCTTGGTGTCTCTTTTTCTTCTGCTCTCATTTGGAAGGACCATATTACCAGTCTTGCTAAGGCAGCCTCCCAGAAGCTGGGTGTGCTCAACTGCCTTAGGGGGTTCTTTTCCCCTGCACAGCTTCTTGCTCTGTACAGGGGCATAGTGCGCCCTTGTATTGAGTATTGTTCACATGTGTGGGGAGGTTCCTCTCACACCGCTCTCCTAGACAAAGTTGAAAGGAAGGCCTTTCGTATCATTAACTCCCGTCCACTCACCAACTCTCTGCAATCTCTCTCTCCGCCGCAATGTTGCATCTCTCTCGCTATTCTATCGCTACTATAATAATCAGTGTTCCTCAGAGCTATCCCAGTGCATACCACCTCCTTTACGTAGGGCACATGGTACCCGTCTTGCAACTCAATCCCACCCCTACTCTGTGCAACTTTCCAACCCAAGAGTGAAACGTTACTCTCAAACTTTCTTCTACTCAACAGCTGAGCTCTGGAACTCTCTCCCAGAATCAGTCTTTCCCTCTTCCTATCACTTAAATTGCTTCAAACTCCGTGTGTCCAGGCATTTTGGCTCGAACGTCCCTTGATTTTGGCCCTGTCACTCTTTCAACTATGGGGGAGGCACTCGCTATAGGCAGTTATGCCTTTTGCCTCCCTCAATCACATAGAAACAAAAAATATATATACTGTATATTCAGAAGGCCACAAAGAAGGAAGGAAATACGAGAAGAACCCAAGGGTTCTTCTCGTATTTCCTTCCTTCCTTGTGGACTTCAGCTTCATTTACTGTTCACGTGCTTCTGTGACTTGTTATGCATAAATAAATAAATATATATATAAAGAGAGAGAGGGGAGCGATCGGTTATTTAATATAAATACAATTTAACCCTTTACGGACGGGGATGTTTGTAACTTATACTACCTCCCTAAACGAGCTTCATTCCATGCTCTTTATCATGCATAAACAAGAGCCAGAGTGTAGTACAATTATGCGTCCGTGAAAGGGCGATAATAGAGCTTTCCAATGACACCTGAATCATCCTTGTACGACCATGGGTAATCCTGTAGCGATCGTGCAACGAGAGGTGAAAAACCCTGAAATACGGTAATTTCCCCAGTTTTTTCCTGGTGTCGCGAGGCCGTGGGTGTGGAATGTTGCAAAGGGGGTGTCAATCGCGGCACTAAGGCCGTGCCGAATGGTCAGAGCCCGCCTATCGTTTTTTCAACGCGTGGACTCTCTCTCAGAGCCGATAATGTGCTCAAAATCCCGCCCGACTGACGTCGGGCACCGTAGGGTTGGCCATTATTCTCTCGCCCGACATATGTCGGGCGCCGCGGCTTGAGTGTTAATAACTCCAAGATGACCAAATGATGCAAAACATCATAATCATAAGTTCGTAAAGCAGTAGGCTTGTTATTGGTAGCCTATATGATAACTTGGCATCCCGTGGAGTACACTCACAAGCCACCAGTAAACACCCTTCTTAATCTTTGACCGTTTAAGTTAAGGGCAGATGGTTCACTTTTTGGGCAATTTTTGCACGTATTAATAATTTTTCAAGTTTTCTCCCTAGACCTCCATCAAATTTGAAAATCATCCATTAGATCCCCCTTCTAGATTAATTTGTACATTTTTCGGTAGAAAAATGTCCCGGCCGAAGGCCGATTCTTCCGACATTACAGGCTCACTGTCGTTCGCCAGGGATAAAAGTGGCACCTATATAGCACTAAAGGTCTAAATATTGACGAAGAAATGGGGCGAAGGTCTTAAAATCGACTAACTAATGAGGCAAACATTTTAACATCTGAAAACTAATGGGGCTAAACATAAGGGAGAAAGTGGTCCATAAAACTGGCCCATCCCCCCTTAAGGGCAGATTTCCACTTGAGAATATTTTTTCTTGGCCCCTTTCTCCCTTATGTTTATCCCCAGTGCTTTTGAGATTATAAGACGTTCGATTATTTCATGTAAATATAATTATTTGTTTTTGTTTTTAGCTTCATCTCTAGACCTCCATCAAACTTTAAAAAAAGTATCCATTAGATCCCTCTTCTAGATTAATTTGTAAATTTTTTGGTAGAAAAATATCCCGGCTACTTCCAAAATTGCAGGCTTACTATCGAAAGCCAGGAAAAATAATTGACACCTAAATACCACGAAAGGTCTTAATATTGACAAAGAAATGGGGAGAAATGTCTTAAAATCGCCAAACTAATGGGCTGAACGCCCTATAATCTCAAAACGAATGGGGCTAAACCTAAGGGAAAAGGGGATCTATAAAAACGACCCTCTTTACCTTGACTGACATAGACAATAACACTTGCTGGCGCCAACAGACCCTCTTTACCTTGACTGACATAGACAATAACACTCGCTGGCGCCAACATACCCTCTTTACCTTGACTGACGTAGACAATAACATTCGCTGGCCCAAACAGTCCCTCTTTACCTTAACTGACGTAGACAATAACATTCGCTGGCCCCAACAGTCCCTCTTTACCTTGACCGACGTAGACAATAACATTCGCTGGCGCCAACAGACCCTCTTTACCTTGACTGACGTAGACAATAACATTCGCTGGCGCCAACAGACCCTCTTTACCTGACTGAAGTAGACAATAACATTCGCTGGCGCCAACAGACCCTCTTTGCCTTGACCGACGTAGACAATAACACTCGCGGGCGCCAACGGACCCTCTTTAACTCGACTGACGTAGACTGTAACATTCGCTGGCGCCAACAGACTGCTCTTTACCTTGACTGACATAGACAATATCATTTGCTGGCACCAATATACCCTATTTACCTTGACTGACGTAGACAATGACTCTAGTTGGCGTCAATGGACCCTCTTTACCTTGACTGACATAGACTATAACATTTGTTGGTGCCAACAGACCCTCTTTACCTTGACTGACGTAGACAATGACATTCGCTGGCGCCAACAGACTCTCTTTACCTTGACTGACGTAGACGTAGGCACTCGCTGGCGCCACGTTGGGAGGGATGCAGGAGTAGTTGCCAGAGTCCCAAGTTCTGTGACAATGATGGCAAGAATATAACGTCAGTAGAAGAGATAGTATTTATTGACATCCAATATCTGTGACGTCCTTTTCATAACATTCCGGCAATTCCTAGATAATGTTATTCAGCCTTGGACGGGCATGTAGCAATTAAGAAACTACAGGCTATCTCAATTCACCTTTTTAACTACCACAAATTCTTCCTAAGTTACACAAATCCTCGAAATGTAGCTATAATAAAGTAAAAAAAGACGTCACCGGTACAGAAGGGGTTAATGAAGATAATGTTAATGAGAAAATAAATTATATGTATACCGTATAATACATTTGCATGGTATATAATTATGTATTCCTCTAGCCCCTCAAACCCTTGGGACTGTGGAGATGAGACGTGGCATGGGTACTCAATGTGGTCTCATAATTTTTTTTTTGTGTGAATACATACCATTGCATCAGCGCTCCAGAGGTATGTAATCTTTGTAGAACTTACTATCATAATGCAGGCCTATTGGAATCCTTGAAACATTCTTTGTCCCTTGCGTGGGTAAGTCGGATAATTATGTAAACAAAACATATCAACTAATACAGTACCAGTGACGTCTTTTTCATTATATTCCGGCAACTAATAGACGATTATATTCAATTGAAGAAGGACGTATATTCATTAAAAGGCTACAGACTATCTCAATTAATCCTTTTAGCTACCATATATCTTTCGTAAGCTTCATAAAATCGTCTAAATGCAGCTAAAATCAAAATCAAAAGACGTCACTTGTACTGTAAGGTTTAACACCATCTGTACCGGTGACAACATTTCCATTTGATTCTGGTAACTATTTTATAATTATATTCAGCTTAGGAAGGATGTCCATCAATTTAAAGACTACAGACTTTATCAATGTAATTATCTAGCTACCATATATCTTTCCTAAGCTTCATAAAATCGTCTTAATGTAGCTGATGTAAATAATAGAGACGTCGCTGGTACTGTAGGGGTTAACCCTTCTGTACCGGCGACGTCTCTTTGTAACTTTATTCTGGCTACTATTAGACGATTTTATGCTGTTTAAAAAGGGCCTCCAGCAATTAACAGGGTTCGAACTATCTCACTTAACCCGTTTTACTACCACAGATCCTTCCTAAATTACACACAATTGTCTAAATACAGCTATAATTGAATGAAAAAGACGTCGTTAGTACTGTAGGGGTTAATACGTTGCTGTAAGACAACCATAACTGTGGAAATTATTGTCTACAGCCAATAATTGTAGATAGCATTCCATTGTTTGCGTACAGTAGAATATATTTGTCTCTGTTCCTTTTAAACTGGGATCGATGTTTTTACCACCGCATTAAGGGGAGATGGATCGTTTTTCTGGTCCCCCTTCTTCCTCATGTTTAGCTCCATTTTTCCACGGTCAATATAGTTGGACTCGAACTACATGTAATTGGCTTCATTATGCCAATGAAGCAGTTTTGTTTAGAATGTGGGTGTGGGAATCTATAGCTTGTAGATACGATAGTTTATTATTTTGTAAATATTGATAACTATATCATATATAGTTAATTGGTATATTATATAACTATAAACAAGAGAAGTAGTTATAAAATAAGCATTTTAGTAATATATATTCGCTGGAACTACTTTATTTTTCTCGCCACTGTTTCACAGAAAGTATTCTTCCGCAATTTTTGAAATCAGATTGAAACTGCTCATAGTCATAGGACGGCAGTGTTGGTTAAACGTCCGTGTAGTGCTCACATAATCCCGCCAATTAACTTAGAATCTTTTTGAATATTTACTGACATTCGTATAAAGATTATCGGGAAAACATAATCATTACTATTGATCACAATAATAAAGCGGTGAAATACCACAAATATCGTATTAAATATTTAACTATATTATTAGTTTATTAATGTTTTATTTATTAACATATGGTCGAGTATAATACTCCGTGGTCGCTACCTGAAAATAATTGTTCGAATACTGTGGCCAGTAGGTACGACATATTTATTATTTAGTGTTTGCGTTACGTTGCATAACATCTACAAAATCCCATGTAAGTTTTGATTATTTCACTGAAGTATTATGCTGTACTTACTGTAAATCATCATCATTGAAACAATTTGATTGTTCATAAACCTAATTTACCGTTATTTAATAAGAACTCATTCCAGGAGGGCTTGGCAGTCCTAAAGGAGGCAACCGTGAGTAAAGACCCTGATTTATTATGTTTTGTGGAGGTTATGTCAAGCGAAGGGTGCCTTTGGGCAGTCGTGATAGATTTTCATCACAACAACGTGTCTTCATTTGTTATCGTTTCAAGGACGTATTATTATCTCTCTCTCTCTCTCTCTCTCTCTCTCTCTCTCTCTCTCTCTCTCTCTCTCTCTCTCTCTCTCTCTCTCAATGTCTTTACCAATATCGTAGTTGAAAATATCGGAGATCGTTTACATATTCAGCAGAATTTCGAGATTTACATATAGGTTGACATTACATTTCATATTTTGGAACAAGGACAAACAAGTAACAACAGGTATATTGAAATTTGATATATTACTTCCTCCTTAGAGATAAATTTGTCCCAGCCGATTTTTCTACCAACAAATTTAAAAATTTATCTTGAGGGGGTATTTTTCTAAGTTTGAGGGAAGTCTAGCGAGGAAAATAAAAAATAAACAAATTAATAGACCAATAAAACAGCCACTAGCACCTTAAAGTAAAGAATAACGTCAGGACAGGAGCCCCTTTTCGAGAACTCTAGTCCCTTGCGAAGTTACTATATAATATAATTTGTGTGACTTAAATAACTAAGTGACTGACCTGACGTGGGTGATGGTGAGTCGTGAGTGAGTCCTGACCCTCTCCACGTGAGTCACCACACTGAGTCGTGAGTCATAGTTCACCATCTGTTGACCGTGGTACCAGAACACGAAGGACGGCCGACCCTGGTGGGGATATAGAGAATATACTGTAAGCTAGCTATATTAAATATGATATAGCACAGTAGCTCTAAATGGTAGCTGCTTAACCCCTTCTGTACCGGCAATGTCTCTTTTATTCTATTTTATCTATATGTAGACGATTTGATGAAGCTTAGGAAGAATATGTGGTAGCTAAAAAAAAAGGAGCAATCGAGATAGTCTGTAGCCTTTTTGATGGGTAGACATTTATTACATGGGAATTTATCCTGTTTTACACCGGGGACGATTTTACAAGTAGTTTCTATTTGTTTTCCTCGTTTTTTTAGGTGTGTTATTTTATGAACCCCATCGGAAATAGCAAAACAAACATTATCCATCAATCTTAAGACACCAAAGCAGCAAAACGTATTCGCTCGCTCGCAATCACATTTCCGGCAATTTTGACTGCCGTGGGATACAAAAGTAAGTTGAGGGGGGGCTTTGCCCGTCCCCCCTCACCCCCCCATGAGTTATTGTCATATCATATATGTTGCCAGCAGGGGGCAAAAACAGAATAAAATACAAACAAAAGCAAAACCACGAGCGTACTACCTATGTAAACATTGCGACTGTAACCCGGATACTACATCCTTAGATTTTTTGCTAGTTATTTAGGGCTATAATATAATGGATAATCTTCAAGGACACTACATCCGCCTTATTAGAAACAATTTATTAGGGAAAATAGGCACCAATAGATTCGCCATATTTTTCTCCACATAGTCCGCATGGAGGATTTTCGTTATCAACAAATTGAAAAATACCCACTTCACAGACAAATACACCAAAAATCTAAGTCAAAGCAGGGGTGTGATGGCGGCAGCCCCCACCTATAATACTAGGATAGGTTATGTAAGGTTGTTAGGTTAGGCTAATGGGTAAGATTAGGAGTAGTGGGCGTACCACTACCGACATACAGCATAAATCATCTATAAAACATTAACCTAACCTAACCTAACCTAGTACTAGAATACTAGGTTAGGTTAGGTTAGGTTAGGTTGTTTGGTTAGGTTAATGTTTTATAGATGAGTTATGCTGTATGTTGGTAGTGGTACGCCCACTACTCCTAATCTTACCGGCTAATGTCCTTTCAAAGGGGTATAGGCTAGTAAACACTAGGATATCCTATACCTGGTCAGAGGTAAGAAGAAAAAGAAGTGTCCTGCAGTAGTCTTCTTGAATGCTACCATATAATGAATTACCGACGGTTTGGACATATATGGCAATGAAGTACATGACATAACTAATATATTTGCCTAAATAATATATCGATGGTTTCGACCCGGTGTTAACCCTTATCTGACGGCGCCCGGCAATAGTCGAGTGAAATAAATATGGACTATGTGGCGGGGCCCGGCTATTGTAGAGTGCAATTTTGAGCACATAATGTGCTCTGAGAGAGAGTGGAGCGGTGGCACGAGCGTAGATTACCACCTGACTGCTCGCCACAGCCGCCGTGGAGCTACTGAGATTTATTGCACCCTCTCTCACTCGCTACACACGTAATGTAAGAAAATTACCGTATTTTAGCGATTTTGCCCTTCGGATTGCACGATCGTTGCAAGACAACCAGTGATCGTAGAAGGATGGTTCGGGTGTCATTAGAAAGCTCAATTTACGCCCTTTCAGGGATACACACTTGTATTATGCTCTGGGTCTTGTTTATGCATGAAAAAGAGCACGGAAACAACTCCATTTATGGTAAAAAAACCTGCTGGGCGGTACATAGAAATTACCGCCTAGGCCGCTCGTAAGGTGTTAAACTGGATACATTCCAAAAATTGCGTCGCTGAAAGCTACGCCGTCTATAAGAGAGTATTGACAACCGTTTGACGGTAGGCAGACATTATTGGTAGACATGTTGTTACCGTTTTTTTAATAAGTTTTGCCGAGGGTTGAAACTAATTTTAATATGATGTTTAGAGCATATAGATTCCATACCTGTCTTCAAATATGTCAACAAAAATTGTGACATAGAAATGGAGTTATACTAGTTTCACTTTACCTAATTCATGGTAAGGGTACCCTGGTGGCGGCTCATTATCTACTAAATATATAATAGAAGTAGAGAGTCTTCGATAATCAACGAGTCTACCAGTCTACAATCAATCAACCAAGTACTACATAATGCACTCATAACGCCTACTTCAAGGTCACAATACTTTTGTACCTTACACATCCTTTCACAACAAACAAATTAACTCCATTTCTTTGTCAATTTTTAAGACTTTTCGTGCCAGTTAGGTGTAAATTTGTTATCAAGACGAGCAATACCGAGCAAACAATTTAGAAGGCACCGGCCTTCGTCCAAGACATTCTTCTGCCGGAAAATGTACACATTATATCGATGGTGGGTTTTGTGGGTATTTATTTTAAAGAGGGATGGGCCGGTTTTCTGGCCCCCACTTCTACCTCAATTTTAGCCCCATTGGTTTTTAGATTTTAAGATGTTCGGCCAATTAGTTTGGCAATTTCAAGACTTTACGCCTCATTTCTTTGTCAATAAGACCTTTCATGATCTTTAAGTGTAATTTTTGTTCCTGGCGAGCAATAGCGAGCCTGTAATTTTAAGGGGAATCGGCATTCGCCGGAACATTTATCTATAGACAAATATACAAATTGATCTTGAAGGGGGGTTGATTTTTTTTTTTTTTACAGCTTGATGGAGGTCTACGGAGGAAACTAAACAATAATATAAAGATAATACAATAATCAAATAAATAGGGCCATCTCCCCTTAACATCTGAGGACATTACTGCTCCCGCTCGTTATACTCCTGTTATCATTACGTATATTACCACAACCATTACCACACACACACACACACACACACACACACACACACACACACACACACGAGTCCATGGGTAATCACGCTCATTCGGGAACACACACACACTTCACATTCAACATATCCACTCTATATTTAGTTAGTTAAATAGGACTTCAGAGGCTATCAACCCTTCTGGATTATTAAGCCAGCACACTGTAAGTCAAGAATAACGTCAGGACTGTAGCTCCTTTTCGAGAACTCCAGTCCCTTGCCACTCTCAAACACAGTATAATAGTAAATATGTACTGTACAGTCGTCGGAATAAGTTTATTTACCATCCCCTTCGTTTTCTTTATGCACATACAACTGGCATAATCAAATTTCGATTAAACTTTCCTTTGCATATTTTTACAAACTGTTAGGTGAATTCATTTTAACTTTAATTTCTAATTAGGAGATGTGTGGTGTAGTGGTCTTGCCACACGACTGGTAATCCTAAGGTCCCGGGTTCAAATCACGATGTATCAATGGGAAGATATTAATGGGATGGAATTTGTAGTGTACTTGGTACCAGTGCATTACCACAAAGCCCACCGACACGCCATATAAAATACCCTCGCCGTCTCCAATAAATTAGCATTGTATGAATATTCCCATATTCAAAATATGCTAATGGGGGCGGTGCCTAGTGAGTTAAGAGCTCAATAGGTGGCGTTTGGGAAAGAGAGGGTCCGAGACCGTGAGTGAGACGACGAGATAGTGGCGAAGCAGCTCTGAGGAGTCAGATATGTTGCCTTCAGGGCCACGAGGGACCGGCCAGGCGTGGTCTACGATGGTAAGGCCACGAACGAGCCGGTTGAAGCGCTCAAACTATCTCAATGTCTCATTCACTGTCTGGAATAAGACCTCCTGGATTCACCGTGTTGAGCGGTTGAATATACAGGCTATACATGTCAGGAGGTAGAAGCTGGATAAAAAAAAAAATAAATAAATTGCCAGCAATATGTATTACCTGCAGGATGAAAATCACAGGGTGGTAAAGAAGTTATTCCGACAACTGTACGTACACACGCCTACTGCTCATAATTATAATTCTCTTACCACACTCACACTCAGTCCTACACAAATATACACACATAGTTATATTATTTTCCCTTTCTCAGTCTGATTTATTCATTATTTATTTCAGCTTGTCAAGCTCTATGCTGGACAGACCACTTTGGCTTGAAGGTTTGTGATAGTTTCAAGAGTGTCTGTCTATCTATCTATTTCGGGGTGGCCACGAACGAAACGCCCCCATGCACATCTGTCCCCAGTCAGTCGACGACCCTTCTCCCAACCAGCACCGCCTACATCCATATACTTCCTCACTCCATCCTTCCACCTCTCTTTCGGTTTACCTCTCCCTCTCTGTCCTTCAACCTCGCTCTCGTACACCCTCTTAGTCATTCTCTCGCTTCCCATACGTTTCATATGGCCGAATCATCTCAAGGTGTTCCTTTTCACACTTTCCAGCACATCTACCTCCACACCACACCTCCTTCTTACTTCCTCATTCGTTTCTCTATGCCTCCATGTAACTCTGCGCGCACTTCTTAAGTAATTCATTTCCACCCCTCTCACTCCTGGTCTGAATCTCCACCAATGTCCATGCTTCGCTTCCTTAAGTCAGTGTCGGGATTACCACACTGTCATGCAAGGACTTCTTCACTTCCATACTGACCACCCTATTTCTTGTTACTGCTTTCAGCGTTCCTACAACCCTCTTCCCCTGTTGCACCCTCTCCTGCACTTCTTCATCCATAGTCCCATCTTTACTCAACACACTGCCCAGATACTTATATGAGCTGACAATCTCCATAGCCTGACCGTTCAACTTCACCTCACTCTGTGGCTTCACCCCTTTTTAAGACCATAACCTTGCTCTTCCCTGCATTTACCTTCAGATTCCATTTTCGCACACTGTCCCAAACATATTTACCAGACCCTGCAACTCCCATTCATTATCCCTCATCAGAACTGTATCATCAGCAAACAGCATTTTTTTTTTTTTTTTTTTTTTTCTATGTGATTGAGGGAGGCAAAAGGCATAACTGCCTATAGCGAGTGCCTCCCCCATAGTTGAAAGAGTGACAGGGCCAAAATCAAGGGACGTTCGAGCCAAAATGCCTGGACACACGGAGTTTGAAGCAATTTAAGTCATAGGAAGAGGGAAAGACTGATTCTGGGAGAGAGTTCCAGAGCTCAGCTGTTGAGTAGAAGAAAGTTTGAGAGTAACGTTTCACTCTTGGGTTGGAGAGTTGCACAGAGTAGGGGTGGGATTGGGTTGCAAGACGGGTACCACGTGCCCTACGTAAAGGAGGTGGTATGCACTGGGATAGCTCTGAGGAACACTGATTATTATAGTAGCGATAGAATAGCGAGAGAGATGCAACATTGCGGCGGAGAGAGAGAGATTGCAGAGAGTTGGTGAGTGGACGGGAGTTAATGATACGAAAGGCCTTCCTTTCAACTTTGTCTAGGAGAGCAGTGTGAGAGGAACCTCCCCACACATGTGAACAATACTCAATACAAGGGCGCACTATGCCCCTGTACAGAGCAAGAAGCTGTACAGGGGAAAAGAACCCCCTAAGGCGGTTGAGCACACCCAGCTTCTGGGAGGCTGCCTTAGCAAGACTGGTAATATGGTCCTTCCAAATGAGAGCAGAAGAAAAAGAGACACCAAGAATATTGAGAGAAGATGAAGGGTTGATTTTTGTATTGTTGTAGAATAAGGGATAGTCCGCTGGGAGATCCTGACGGGTAGATAGATGGAGAAATTGGGTTTTGGAAGCATTAAAGTTAACAAGGTTTTCTCTGCCCCAATTGGAAATAGTATTTAGATCAGAATTTAAGAGTTCTATGGCTTCATTACGTTTGTCGTTGAGGAATTGCTGGCTGGGGCGTTCTGAAAAACTAATGGAGTAGTGCAAGGTTGAGTCGTCTGCGTATGAATGGATGGGAATTAAGGTACAGTTAAGGAGATCATTTATAAAAATTAGAAAGAGAATAGGAGATAGGACAGAGCCCTGAGGAACACCAGAGTTTATAGAGTGAGGAAGTGAACAATGGCCGTCCACAACCGCGGCTATGGAACGGCCGGAAAGGAAATTAGAGACAAAGGCACAGATGGAGGGATAGAAACCGAAGGAGGGTAGTTTAGAAATTAAAGATTTATGCCAGACTCTATCGAAGGCTTTCGATATGTCTAGTGCAATAGAAAAAGTCTCACCGAAGTCCCGAAAGGAGGATGACCAAGAGTTAGTAAGATATGAAAGAAGATCACCAGTAGAGCGACCCTTAAGGAAGCCATACTGGCGATCTGAGAGCAGATTATGAGAAGAGAAATGCTTAAGAAATTTGGAAGCAAGAATAGTTTCAAAAACTTTAGAAAGACAAGAGATAAGAGCAATTGGACGATAGTTGGAGGGTTGAGAGCGGTCACCCTTCTTTGGGACAGGTTGAATGCGAGCAAACTTCCAGCATGAAGGGAAGACGTTAGAGGATAGACAGAGACGAAAGAGTTTGCCTAGGCAGGGAGTCAGCACGGAAGCACAGTTTTTGAGAACAACAGGAGGAACACCGTCCGGACCGTACGCCTTATTAGTGTTAAGCCCAGAGAGGGTAGAAAGTACATCTTTAGAAGAGATTAGGATATTAGGCATAAGTAAGAGAGAGGAGGGCGGAGAGGGGGGAATCATCCAAGGTGGAGTTTCTAGCAAAAGTTTGAGCGAAGAGTTTAGCTTTGTCAGAGGAAGAAGTGATGGTTGTGCCATCAGAGTGGGAAAGGAAGACAAGAAGAAAGGAAGTACAGGTAGCTTCCACTAATTTCCCTCCCTTATCAGCGATACACCAACATCCACTGCTCTTCCTTGTATTTCTTTCATGACTCCATCCAAATAATACAGTAAACAACCACGGGGACATCACACACCGCTGTTTCAACCCAACATTCAGATCAAAGAACTTGCTCTGCTCATTCTACACACGTACTGCCGCCTTTGTACCCTCATACGTGCTCTTCACTGCTTTTAGCAACTTGCCATCTACTCCGTATATTCTAAGTACTTTCCACATACTTTCTCTATCCACTCTGTCATAGGCCTTCTCCAAGTCCATAAAGGCAACATACAGCTTTTGTTGCTTCTCCAGATATTTCTCCACAGCACATTTCAGGGTAAAAATCTGATCTACACATCCGCTTCCCTTCCTAAAACCGCCCTGCTCATCACCTATCCATTTCTCCGTTCTTGCTCTCTCTCTCTCTCAATCATTACCCTACTGTACACCTTCCCTACCATGCTTGGAAGACATATTCCTTGGTGATTACTACACACAACTCTTTCCCCTTTACCATTATATAGGAGGACTATTATGCCTGTCTTTCAGTCGTCAGGTGCAATCCCCTCTCCCATGCTAGTTTGCACATTTTCCATACCCATTTGATCACTATCTCACCACCATACCTCAGCATTTGACCACCCACTTCATCTTTTCTGGTGCTTTCCCCAACTTCACTCTTTTGACCTGATCCCCACCTCCTCCTCCAATACTTATCTTCTTCTCCCTCTCATACCCCATCCAACTATGTTTGCTGGCGCTTCATTCCTTACATTTAGCAATTCGTTGAAGTACTCCCATCTTTCAACTCTCTTGCTTCTCGGCTAGCACTCGCCCATTCTTATCTTTCACATCCTAACTGTTTCCCTTGCTACCTTCCCTAACTTTCTTGACTTCTTTCCAGAACAGTTTATTACACTCCCTCCATTTTATACTCAGATTCCTTCCAATTCCTCTTCTACTCTTCTCTTACTTTCTATCACTTCTCTTTTCACCATTCTCTTTTTCTCCACCTACCTCGTTAATTTCTGACTCTCCAAATCTTCATTCCCTCTACTACCCAACCACACTCTATATGCTTTCTTCTTGTCTTCCACAGTTATTTTTCCCTCTTCTATCCACCATGCTGTACCCTTCACTCCCCTCCCTCTTCTCCTTACTCCACACACCTCCTCACATGCTACACAGATCTCTTCCTTAAACGCTTTGCTCATCTCTTCCAATTCCTCCATACCTTCCAGTTCAAATCTACCCAGTCGTCTTTCTACTGCTCTCCTGTACTCTTCCCTGATTTCCTCCTCCTGTAGCCTCTCCACCCTCCTCGCCATTCCACCTTCCTCTCGCCTCCCTCCAGCTCTCCTCACCCACTACTTTTGTATCCTAATTTTAGCTTCTACTACATAATGGTCAGACAGACCCCCCTCCAATACCCCTATACACCCTAGCATCCAGCACAGATTTCTTCATTCGTTCATCCACACATATATAATCAATCAGTGCCTTTCGTTTCACCACTGTATTATCCTTTTTCTTCTTCCTCCACAACACTTTCCATGTATACCTGTATATAATTCTGTTTCGGAAGAAGGTGTTGGCTATCCACAGCCTCTTCCCAACACATACGCCCACAAGTGCACTACCATTCCCATTCACCTCTGACGGTACCCCCCCCCCCCCCCCCTCTCCATCAACTGTCTTATCACCCACCCTCCCTCCCATTAATATCCCCAATCAGAAATATTCTTTCGTTCTTGCCAAACTTTTCCAAGCATGCCTCCACATTCACCCAGAACTCCTATTTCTCTCTTACAGGTTAATCCTCTGTCGGAGCATAGACACACACAATCACCCACGTTTGTATTCCTACGTTCATTCTCACCCACACAATCCTTGAACCCACAGACCCATAGTCTCTTACGCGCTCCTTCCATTTGTAACTAACAAACAAACACGCACCGTCTCTCGCTACTCCCTCACTCCCTCCAGCACACACACCCATTCCACACTCCCACTCTCTCACATCTGTACCCCTCCATTTGGTCTGTCATTCCACATACATCCAGCCTGGCATTCATTAACACTTCCAGGACCTCTCTCTCTCTTTAGATATTAGAAACCAATTATTGAAATAAAATTGCATACACAGCCAAAGCCATTCCTACGATATTGTAGCCGACAAACCAAACACTATAACATTCCTACTCGCTCGTCGAACTCTTATCTCCGGTTGGGCGATCAGGCTAAGTTGCTTTGAAGCATTTCATGTGATGTGAACATACTAAATGGATATTTGTTCTTACGGTAGACAAGAGCGAACCTTAGTTATAACATGTATGATCATTTTCGTAACCCACGTTGTACTGTACTGTACTGTAATAATAAGTAAGCCGACACAAAAAGTATACCGACACAATAGCTAACAGTTCAGTATATAAGGTTTTCGTTTGACGAAAATGCAATTTTGTTCAGTGAGATGAGACATGATGAGACATCAGAATTTTTGACACACTATTGTCAAATTGAAAATAACCAGAATAAAAATTAGATCCCCTTTTGATACTGGAGAAGATGGTCAGACGTTACAATCACTTCCTACACCAAGTCCACTACAGGAAGTTGATAATTTGCGCATGATTCAAAATTATATATACCGGTATATATATATATAATTATATATATATATATATATATATATATATATATATATATATATATATATATATATGAGAGAGAGAGATATTACTAACCTGCTGAATAACACAGACCAAGGTAACAGTGTCTCCCTCCTGCACGTGTAACTCTCGCGGGCCCAGGATGGCTGCACGTGGTGAACTAACATGCAAACTTACCAACTGAGACAGAACACCAGTGCTTGTGTACATCTGGAACCATAAATATGAACATTAATACACAAAATAATAGCATGACTATGGTCAGTAATTTTTATTAAGCTTACTAATATTGCTATTATTTGATGGACAAAATACACCAAGATATATTAACTTTAATACTAAGTCTTTCTCAAAATAGTTTCAAACTCATTTGACTCAGACACGTAGAAGATAATTGTCGTAATAAGTAATATTATTGTATTTGGTAAATGCGTCTGGTAATTGGCTAGTGGTATTTGATGTAAGACTCAGCTAGCTCAGCAAACTTGTTAAATATTATAGATTATGTAAATATTTCAAATATTTTGTTGTATGTGAACCGATTTAAGTCTTTCTTCCCTTCAACAAATAAATACAAAAACGGTTTTTCTCATTCTATCCCTCCTTTATCCTACGACCCAGTGTGCCCAAGAATTATGGATCCAACGGACCTTGAAAGTTGTCCTTTCAAATTGAAAGTGACATTAGCTACAAGAAGCTTTGCCATTTGTCTCCACGCACCAAAAATAAATTAACAAAACAATAAAAAATAAAAATAAATAATAATAAAATATAATAATAATAATAATAATACAGATCACATATAAGATCACGTCTACACCCTCCCCCCCCCCCCCCCCCCTTCTCTCTTCTAAATCTTCGCCGATTCAGATTGATAATTCAGATGTTCTAAGCAATATCACCGTTACAGAGAGAGAAGTATTGAATTGTTTAGATAAACTCAAGGTAAATAAAACGCCAGGACCTGATACAATCTCGCCTAGAGTTCTAAAGGAAGCTAAGAATGAGCTCTCCAAACCACTGACATTACTATTCAATAAATCCTTGCAGTCTGGAACTATGCCTGATCAGTGGAAGCTAGCCAACGTAACACCGATATTCAAAAAAGGCAGCAAATCCCTACCCAGTAACTATCGTCCAATTAGCTTAACCTCAGTTGTATGTAAAATGCTAGAAACGGTCATACGAGACAGACTCGTAAATCACTTAGAGGAAAATAACATATTTAAAGATACTCAACACGGCTTTCGTAAAAAACGTTCCTGTTTAACAAACCTCTTAGACTTCTTCCACGATATCCTCAACCTCTACGATGAGAGTAAAGCTGTAGATATTATATACCTTGATTTTCAAAAGGCCTTTGACAAAGTTCCCCACAAACGTTTACTGCTAAAACTAAAAGCGCATGGAATACAAGACGGTGTGTTGAAATGGATAGAAAATTGGCTCAGCAACAGAAAGCAAAGGGTAGTCATAAACGGTAAGGCATCTAAATGGACCAATGTAAGTAGCGGGGTACCCCAGGGATCGGTACTAGGACCAATTCTCTTTCTAATTTACATCAACGACATAGATGAGGGTCTCACCTGCACAATCTCAAAATTTGCTGACGATACAAAAATTGCAAATAGCGTACTCTCAAAAGAACAAGTTGACGATATGCAACACAATCTAGATAAATTGTCATGTTGGGCCCAAATTTGGCAAATGAGTTTCAATGCGGATAAATGTAAAGTACTACATGTCAGATACCTAAATGAGAAAGCAAACTATTCGATGAATGGCACTCAGCTTAAGAATGTAAACAGAGAAACTGATCTGGGAGTAACAATATCGAGTAACCTAAAACCGAGTCAACAATGTTCAGAAGTTGTTAAGAAGGCAAACAAAATAATTGGCTTTATAGGCAGGTCATTTGAGCATAAATCCAAAGAAGTTATCCTAACCCTTTACAATTCCTTAGTCCGCCCTCTTCTGGAATACTGCGTTCAATCCTGGTGCCCTTATTACCAAAAAGATATAAACAAGCTAGAACGAGTTCAACGTAGAGTTACCAAAATGATACCTAGCCTAAAGAACAAACCATACGAAGAGCGTCTTAGAGAATTAAATCTATTTCCTTTAACCCAGCGCAGATTAAGAGGCGACTTAATTCAAGTGTTCAAAATCATCAAAGGCATCGACAATATGAACTGTAGTAAGTACTTCACTATCGACCAATCTAATTACACGCGGGGAAACGGTTGCAAAATTATTGGTAAATCTTTTAACTCGCACGAATCTAAGAATTTCTTCTTCAATCGAGTTGTCAACTTGTGGAATGGGCTTCCCCGAGACGTTATAGACTGCAGCACCGTTGATTCATTTAAATTCCGCCTAGACAAATATCTCGCATCAAACCCGCGACTGACTGCGTTTGTAAATGAATAACTTTATCCTCCCCTCAGTTACTAATCCATATGTCCCCTACTAACTTCCTAGTCCTGCCACGTTAGTGGCAGGGCAGTAGTTCCCTTTCCAATGTTCCCTTACCCACTCTAAACCACTGTTTGGACACTTGATCCTCAGTGTTTTGGAGGACAAGCAGCCTAGAAGGGTCACTAGATCTGTTGTTGCTTGATTTCCTTTGTACTCTCTCTCCCCATGCTACCGCCAGACGCTGCAGACGCTCTGTCAACGCTCTCACGATATCGATCATAATTTGAGTATTAACTACTCATCCTCTTCATTCTTGTGCATGAAAGGTGGTTAAGAGCACGTTTAACCATCCTGTAGCTTAGTAAGTAACACTGCACGATATTTCGCTGTGTATTGACTGATAAACTTTGTGTTTATCACAAGACTCCTGCTCGGACAGGGCGCCACTAGCGCCATCTATTGTTTTGTTTTGCTTTGTAAACAAACGCTCTCTTATTACTATGTTATATAAAATCGTAGCCCCTAATTTTACCCATTACCTACTGTAGTAAGTATCTATTTAACTGCCTTGTATGTAAGTAAAGCTTTGCATATTAATTTGCTAATAAACAATATTGTTTACTAACTAACCGCCTACAGGGACTAACGCCGACACCATTTTGTAAACAAACCTTTTTGGGGGATTATACATATTAAATTCCAGCAAATTTTGTACCAAATTTAAGTGCATTCATTTATCTTTTCCCCCTAGATATATTCTTGACTTTTTCTCCTCAGACTGATTTTACTTTAAGCTAAGGGTGGTATTTGTACAAACTAACCTAGCCTAACCCAACCTGCCAAGCTTTTAACCTAACCCAAACCTAGCCTAGCCTATAGCCAGCCAATCTGTTTATTATTAACTCTTGTAGATATTGTATTTAGTATCCTACTGTAGCTATATAAATCTGTAATTTTAGTTGTTGCTTGCACGATCTTGTAATAACCTTTGACTGATACACTTTTTTATCTAAAAAGAGTAGGCTACTGCTTTAGTAGGCTACAGTGACACCAGGGTCATCTGTTGACACAGTATATTAACCCCTTGTGTGCAGTCACACTTTATTTTTATATAATCTCTATTTGGTGAATTGTATATTTAGTTACATATTCTGTTATACATATATTTGTTTAAGGTTAGGTTATCACACCTGGTAGCCTATTTCTGCGAATTTCAATTTTATTATATTCGGTTAGGCTATTCAACGCTGGTAGCCTATTATTGCGTATTTCAATTTAAAAAAAAAACTTTTGGTTAGGCTATCGCCCCTGGAAGCCTAATTCTGCGTATCTCAACATTTTTGTTTTCGGTTAGGCTATCACCCCTTATAACCTATTTCTGCATATTTCAGCATATTTGTTTTCGGTTGAAGTGATTGAAGTGTTTTTAAAGTGAGTGAAGTGTTGTAAAGTGAGTGAATTGTTTTTAAGTGAGTGAAGTGATCTGAAGAAAGTGACTGTCACCATGCCTCGCGCTTGTGCGACCTGCGCCGGTAGGTTTGGTGAGTCCATGTTTGCTACTATCGATCTTCAAGTCTGCCGGCTCTGCCAGCAACGAGAGAATTTTACAGTGAAATTAGATGAAGCCTACAACAAGATCAACATCCTCACCATGAAGCTGGAATCACTCCAAGAGTTTGTAACACTCAACATTGGAGTGCCACAAACTTCAATTGTCACCGCAACTCCAGCAGCCACCAACGCCCCAACGTCAACTGCCAACAATTCAACGCCTACAGTAGCCATTTCAGCTGATGTTTCCGATACTCAAGATACAAATAGCGACTCTCTTCCCCCTCAAGACAACTTCCGTGTCGTGAGGAACAACGTTTGCCCCAAGACCAGGAAACACATACCGATTACCGAGTGTCAAAACCGTTTCCAGATACTCGCAGACTCAGATGACGAAGAGGAAATAGAAGAAGTCCGGCTCGTGGGAGACTCGATGATACGTGGTCAGCTCACAGAGTTTTGCGCCAGGGCACCTAAGACCAGGAAGCGTTTTTGTATCCCTGGTGGTGGTGTGGATGACGTAGTTGCAGCAGTTGACGAAGTATCAAAGCTGGCCCCAGCTAATACAATGTACGTCATCCACGTTGGATCCAACGATGTACAGCGAACCCGGTCGGAAGATTTGCTTTTAAAGTACCAGCAGCTGATCAAGTCGTTTAAGGAGAAGTCATCAAGGATCATCGTCTCAGGAATCGTCCCCCGGCTCGGTGTAGAGAGCCGATTTTACAACATAGCCACCAGCACAAATCGTTGTCTAGCAAACCTCTGCAGGAAGGAGAACGTGGGATTCGTCGACAGCTGGGACAATTTCTACTACGATGACTATTTGTTTTCGGACGATGGAGTTCATCTGAACCAGGTGGGAGCAGCGCGTTTTGGGCGTCTTCTCAACGATGCGGTGAAGGATTTTCGGAGAAGAAATCGACTCAGCACAGGACAACCAGGAAGGAGGACCGAAGACAGCGAGGACGGCAATCTACAAAGGAATTAAATACTAATCCGTCAAGAACCGCGAATTTGGATAAAGCTCCACCAACACGACCCAAATTCAAAACCGTCAGGGATAACGACCGAGGACCGAGGACAGCCATGAATGTAAATGTAGATCTGACCAGAACCAATAATTTGAATAAAGACCGTTCCTTGAATCCCAAATCCAAAACTTTGAATGTTTTCTATGCAAACGCTCGTAGCATACGCAATAAATTTTCAGATTTAGAGGAACTAGTGTTTACAGAAAATTATGATGTGATTGGCATAACAGAATCTTGGCTCAATACACAAGATAGAGACTTTTTAGCAGAGTATTCACTTCCCGGTTATGTAATGTTTGAGAACAGCCGAATAAATAAAAATGGAGGTGGCGTTTTATTTTATATCAAAGAAAGTCTTAACCCGACCCTCGTGTCAAAACCTCAAATTGTGAACGTCGACACATCTTTTGTGCTAATAAAGAATAATAAAGGTACAAAAATAATACTTGCGTTAATATACAGACCTCCAGCTCAATCAGTGCAAACTGACCGAGAAATTTACGAACAAATTGCAGATATAAGTAACTCACAAGATACCGTAATTTTTGGCGACTTTAATTTACCTGTGACCAAGTGGGGCGATACTCTTACTTCACACTCCGGACATGACTTGTATACGAACATGCAAGAGAGTTCGCTTTATCAATTTGTTCGAATGCTGACCCGTGGTAATAACGTTCTTGACATTGTACTTGCAACAAAAGAAGAATTGATAGAGAATTTGAATGTTGGTGATGAATTCAGTAACAGCGACCATCGTACGATAACTTTCACTTTAAAGTTTACTAGTAACGAACCAAATAGTAGCATCGAAAAAGTCCCTAATTTCAAGAAAGCAAACTTCCATAAACTTAGAGCTATGTTAAAGAAACTGACTGGAGCTTTTTAATTAACAATAACGACATAAATACATCTTGGAAGTTATTCGAAACCACTTACCTAAAAGCAGTGCAAGACTGCATACCATCGAAAATACGGCGTCCAGGCCATAATAATAAGCCCAAATGGTGGAATAAAGATATTTCAAACTGCCTGCTTGCTAAAAAATTTGCTAATGATAGATTAAAATCCTCACAAAATGACGAAGAACGGCTGAAATTTGTAGAGCTACGACGCAAAGCCAAAAAGTTAATTAAGCAAAGTAAAAAGACCTTAGAGTTACATATTGAGAATCAAAGTAAAACAAACCTGAAAGAATTCTATAGTTATATCAGAAAGAAAAAAGTAGTTACTTCAACTGTTGGACCGTTAGTCGATGAAAAAGGAGAATACACCAAAGACGAAGTACAAATGAGTAATGCCCTCAATACCTTCTTTGCATCAGTTTTTACAACAGAAGACCTCAGTGATATCCCTACACCATCGCCGATTCAGATTGATAATTCAGATGTTCTAAGCAATATCACCGTTACAGAGAGAGAAGTATTGAATTGTTTAGATAAACTCAATGTAAATAAAACGCCAGGACCTGATACAATCTCGCCTAGAGTTCTAAAGGAAGCTAAGAATGAGCTCTCCAAACCACTGACATTACTATTCAATAAATCCTTGCAGTCTGGAACTATGCCTGATCAGTGGAAGCTAGCCAACGTAACACCGATATTCAAAAAAGGCAGCAAATCCCTACCCAGTAACTATCGTCCAATTAGCTTAACCTCAGTTGTATGTAAAATGCTAGAAACGGTCATACGAGACAGACTCGTAAATCACTTAGAGGAAAATAACATATTTAAAGATACTCAACACGGCTTTCGTAAAAAACGTTCCTGTTTAACAAACCTCTTAGACTTCTTCCACGATATCCTCAACCTCTACGATGAGAATAAAGCTGTAGATATTATATAACCTGATTTTCAAAAGGCCTTTGACAAAGTTCCCCACAAACGTTTACTGCTAAAACTAAAAGCGCATGGAATACAAGACGGTGTGTTGAAATGGATAGAAAATTGGCTCAGCAACAGAAAGCAAAGGGTAGTCATAAACGGTAAGGCATCTAAATGGACCAATGTAAGTAGCGGGGTACCCCAGGGATCGGTACTAGGACCAATTCTCTTTCTAATTTACATCAACGACATAGATGAGGGTCTCACCTGCACAATCTCAAAATTTGCTGACGATACAAAAATTGCAAATAGCGTACTCTCAAAAGAACAAGTTGACGATATGCAACACAATCTAGATAAATTGTCATGTTGGGCCCAAATTTGGCAAATGAGTTTCAATGCGGATAAATGTAAAGTACTACATGTCGGATACCTAAATGAGAAAGCAAACTATTCGATGAATGGCACTCAGCTTAAGAATGTAAACAGAGAAACTGATCTGGGAGTAACAATATCGAGTAACCTAAAACCGAGTCAACAATGTTCAGAAGTTGTTAAGAAGGCAAACAAAATAATTGGCTTTATAGGCAGGTCATTTGAGCATAAATCCAAAGAAGTTATCCTAACCCTTTACAATTCCTTAGTCCGCCCTCTTCTGGAATACTGCGTTCAATCCTGGTGCCCTTATTACCAAAAAGATATAAACAAGCTAGAACGAGTTCAACGTAGAGTTACCAAAATGATACCTAGCCTAAAGAACAAACCATACGAAGAGCGTCTTAGAGAATTAAATCTATTTCCTTTAACCCAGCGCAGATTAAGAGGCGACTTAATTCAAGTGTTCAAAATCATCAAAGGCATCGACAATATGAACTGTAGTAAGTACTTCACTATCGACCAATCTAATTACACGCGGGGAAACGGTTGCAAAATTATTGGTAAATCTTTTAACTCGCACGAATCTAAGAATTTCTTCTTCAATCGAGTTGTCAACTTGTGGAATGGGCTTCCCCGAGACGTTATAGACTGCAGCACCGTTGATTCATTTAAATTCCGCCAAGACAAATATCTCGCATCAAACCCGCGACTGACTGCGTTTGTAAATGAATAACTTTATCCTCCCCTCAGTTACTAACCCATATGTCCCCTACTAACTTCCTAGTCCTGCCACGTTAGTGGCAGGGCAGTAGTTCCCTTTCCAATGTTCCCTTACCCACTCTAAACAACTGTTTGGACACTTGATCCTCAGTGTTTTGGAGGACAAGCAGCCTAGAAGGGTCACTAGATCTGTTGGTGCTTGATTTCCTTTGTACTCTCTCTCTCTCTCTCTCTCTCTCTCTCTCTCTCTCTCTCTCTCTCTCTTCAAAACTACTAAATAAATACTACAGAAATATTATTTCACTCATTTAATCTTCGAATTGTATTATTATTAAGCTTGCAAAATATCAGGTTGTCATCGATTTGAAATGAGTCACCTCGTTTGTATTTAGGGCTATGAGGTCATTTAAGCAGTAGATATCAACATTTAACAGGAATATGGGTTTGTGAAGTATGGAGAAGAAGCTGAATTATAATGTGTTAATTTACGTATTTTTAAAACTTGTCTTACGTAATATTTCCTTACAAATCGACATTTGCAACTTTAATTTTTTTTTTTATAAGACTGAGGGAGACAAAAGGCAGAACTGCCTTTGACGAGTGCCTCTCCCAAATTTGAAATCGTGACAGGGCCAAGATCAAGGGACGTTCGAGCCAAAATGCCTGGACACAGAGAGTTTGAAGCAATTTATGTCATAGGATGAGGGAATGGCTGATTCTGGGAGAGAGTTCCAGAGCTCAGCTGTTGAATAGAAGAAAGATTGAGAATAACAATTCACTCTTGGGTTGGAGAGTTGCACAGAATAGGAGTGGGATTGTGTTGCAAGACGGGTGCTACATGCTCTACGAAGAAGGGGTGGTATACACCGAGAGATTTGAGGAACACTGATTATTGTAATAGCGGTAGAATAGCGAGAGAGATGCAACACTTCGGCAAGAGAGAGATTGCAAAGAGTCAGTGAGTGGACAAGAGTTAATGAAACAAAAGGATTTCTTTTCTACATTGTCAAGTAATGCGGAGAGGATCCTCCCCACACATGCAAACAATACTCAATATATCGACACACTGTTTCCCTGTACAGAGCAAGAAGCTGTGCAGGGGTAAAGAACCCGTGGAGGCGGTTGAGAACACTCAGCTTCTGGAAAGCTGTTTTAGTAAGGGTGGGAATATTGTCTTTCCAGGTGAGATCAGGAGGAAAAGAGACACCTTGAATACTGAGAG
Source organism: Paralithodes platypus (assembly GCA_032716605.1). Lineage (NCBI taxonomy): Eukaryota > Metazoa > Arthropoda > Malacostraca > Decapoda > Lithodidae > Paralithodes > Paralithodes platypus. The sequence continues at coordinate 57,724,382 of CM064504.1, forward strand.
AAGATGAAGGGATAGTCCTGCGGGAGTTTTTTACGGGTAGATAAATGGATAAATTGGGTTTTGGAAGCATTGAATGCAACAAGATATTCTCTTTCCCAAATGGAAATGGTTAAAAGGGTAGAAGAGAAGTGTGTTATGGCAGCATTACATGATTTTTTAAGTGATTGGTTACTGGGGGGTTTTGGAAAGCTAGTTGAATAGTGTAAGGTAGACTCATCAGCATATGAATGAATACAACTGGAGGTACAGTTGAGACGATCTTTAATGGATATTAGAAAGAAAATTGGAGATAGAACAGAACCCTAAGGAGCACCAGAGTTGATAGGTTGGGGAAGTGAATGGTGGTTGTCCACAACCACAGCTATGGAACGGCCTGAAAGGAAATTAGAGATAGAGACACAGATAGAGGGATAGAAACCGAAAGAGGGTATTATAGACATTAGAGATTTGTGCCGGGATCTATCAAAGGCCTTCGATATGTCTAGTGCAATAGAAAAGGTCTCACTGAAGTACCAGAAGGAGGATGACCAAGAGTTTGTAAGATGTGAAAAGAGATCCCCAGTGGAACGACCCCTAAGGAATTCTTACTGGCGATCTGAGAGTAGATTATGAGAAGAGAGATGCTTAAGAAACTTTGAAGTAAGAATAGTTTCAAAAACTTTGAAGATGCAAGAAATTAGAGCAATTGGACGATAGTTCGAGGGTTGAGAGCGGTCACCCTTCTTTGGAATAGGTTGTTGAATGAGGAAACTTCCAGCTAGAAGGGAAGACGTTAGAGGAGAGACAGAAACGAAAGAGTTTGCCCAGGCAGGGAGTCAGCACGGAAGCAATTTTTTGTTAGTACAACAGGAGGAACACCATCTGAACCGTACGCCTTCTTAGCATTAAGCCCAGAGATGGTAGAAAGTACATCCTTAGATATTAGAAGATTAGGCATAAGTAGGAGAGAGAAGGGGTGCAGAAGGAGGAATAACACCGGAATCATCCAAGGTGGAATTCTAGCGAACGTTTGGACAAGGACTTCAACTTTGTCAGAGGAAGAAGTGACGGTAGTGCCGTCAGAGTGGAAAAGGGGATGGAAAGACGAGGAACAAAAATTGTTGGAGAGGATTTTGGCTAAATGCCGGAAAACTAGGGAAGAGCTAGAGTAGGATAGTTCAGTGCATTTGCCGAGTCGAGGGACAGATTTGACTTGATTCCGGGCAGAAACATAAGAAGCATGAGATTCTTGGGTTTGAAGCTGTTGGTACCATTTAAACAAGCATGAGTAAACCAAGATTTTTGCATTAGTCTGAGAGAAAGAAAATGGAATGTATGCCTTAATGCTCGAGAGGATTACCTTGGTAATGCGTTCAGTAGTTTCTGAGGGTTCCCCGCCACAGAAGCAAAAAACATTCCATGGGAAATCAAAGCAATACTGCCGGAGAGACTCCCAGACGGCATCGCCAAAGTGCCACAAGCGCCGCGGTCTGTGAGGATCGGGTGACCGTACGAGAGAGATAGGATAGGGGACAGAAATAAGTTTATGATAGAAGGAGCCCAAAGAAGAAAAAAGAGTGACGGTATAAGTGGAAGGATTATAAGTTAGAAACAAGTCAAGAATGTTGGGCTGATCTTTGAAGCGATTCGGGGATACGGGTTGGTTGCTGAACCTCTAGGTCACTTAGGATAGAAAAGATGTAGGCTTGTTCACCAGGTTGGTCAGTCGAATGAGAGGAGAGCCATTGGCGGTGGTGAACATTGAAATCTCCTAAGATGGAGATTTCTGAGAAAGGAGAAACGGATAGGATGTGTTCCACTTTAAAGTTTACAAAGTCAAAGTATTTGGGAAAATCAGTAGAGTTAATGGAAAGATAGACTTCACAGAAATATTTAGTATAAGAATGACAGGACAGTTTGAGCAATAAAGTTGAGAATTCAGAGGAGTCAAAATTGGGAACACGAGAGCAGGTGAGTTTATTGTGCACATATGCACAACATCCGCCTTTGGCTTTGAAACTAGGATATAGAAAGTAGGAGGATTTAGAAAAGGGGCTGCTGGCAGTTGCTTCAGACACCCGAGTTTCAGTGAGGAGAGGTGATGTTCGACAGATGGAATGTAAGAGGAAAGGCCGCGACTGTTGCTGAAGTTAATAGTAAGAGTGACAGTCCATGGTCCAGAGCATTTTGAAGGGTTGGCTGTGAAAGGCCGTTGTTAAGGAGAGGAAATATTCTGAAAGATTACTCTCTGTCTTGGGAAGGTACAAAGATAATCAGTAAGAGAACCCAGGCAAATGAAATACTATTCCACATACATTCTTCATAGACTGCATTTGTATACAACTGTAATTACGTACTTACCTGACATTCATAGGTCCCATTGTCCTTGATCTGAGCATATTTTATTTGCAAGGTCCAGTCTTCAGAACCCTCCTGGTGCAGCACAGTAAAGCGAGTATCTGAGGTATAGGTGTAGATTCCTGTAGTCAGTATCTGCCAGTCTTTGCGTCTGAACCATGAGACTTGCATCAGTAGGAAGGCCTGCATTAGATTGGTAGATTGATAGATATTTAAATGTATGTATGAATGTATGCATGTATGTATATATTCAGGCACATACCCCATAGCTTGGGGTAGCCAACTCGGGACAGAGCCCGACCAGGGACAACACAACACAACACAAAAAACAAACCACAAATTCACACACATCCAGGTCACCCATGAGAAGATCCAGGGATCACTAAGAACATTCCAGTACTCCCCCGGCCCCCGACCTCCCGGAGAAGTTCCTGTCTCAGCAGGCAGACACACAGCAAAGCCTTACCACCACATGTCCGCCCACTTCGCATCCAGGCATGATAATTTATATATACCGGCTTCCCTGGCCAGGCGCCAGATGGACAATTATCTAGTCCAACTAGCATCCGACTCCCTCTCCCAAACTACCGCGTTATCACTCATCTATTTATAAGCATTCTCTATTAATACATATTTATTACCACTTCTCTTGCACGATCTATAGTCATTCTTCTATGTCCCAACGCTTGTACTACACATTCTCTCCATCTCAATGGAGGTATTCCTACCCCTCTACCTTCCCTTGTATCTGTCTCACATATTCTCATTGCAAGCCTCTCATCCTCCATTCGCTCAACATGTCCATACCAGAACAGCACCCTTCCATTCACTCTGGCCGACAGAGGTTCCTGCTGTCCCACTCTCATACATATATTTTCATTCCTCAATCTGTCTCTACGAGTCACTCCACACATACTCCTCAAGCAGCTCATCTCCAGTACATCACTTTGCCTTCAGACCCCATGTCTCACCCCCATACAACATTGTTGGGACAACTATCCCTTAATGCATTGCACTTTTAGCTTTCATTCAGAGATTTCTCACCTACCACATAACTTCCCATTGCTCCGAAAAACTTTCCTTTCTTCACATACTCTCTGTCTTACCTCCAAACATTGATTTAAATAGAGAGATAGCATCTGTAGAGTAAAAAACTATCTTAGCTTTTTATGGTGCACTTTCTTAAACTGTCGCAGTTCCACTTACAATATTCTCTGACATGGCACACCATCGAAAACCTAATGTATACTATTGTAGCAAGTCGTCAAAATTAACATAATTGTTTACTCACAATGTATCCATATATCTCTGACTAAGCCGAGAGAGAACACACACTAATAAGATCTCACTAGAAAGTAGATCACAAACTCACAGGCTGTTGCACAATGCCCCATACAAACAGCTAATCACCCTACAATTCTGAAGAATTCATATGCAAGTGTATTTATAAACATAAATGGGAAGAGAAACCCTGAGATACAGTATACAGGAACACAATTTAAATGCATGATTGTAAAAAGAAACTGAAATGTTTACTTCAAACAACAATGTATATAGGTGTTTCCTTATACTATACATCCCATTTCTCGAATGTTTTTATCACAAATTAAACTATATGATTATGTACAAGCCAAAGCGTCACATTTTTCCTTTGCCCCTCAACTTTCTCTTCATAATTGCAGAGGGGCTTTGGTTTCCCGGGCGTTTCCGCACCCTCCTCAGCTCCCCGCCATGGAGTGGCTTCGGTCACCCAGGCTTTATTGTGGTCGGCAGGGAGGGTTCTGTGGGGGCGCTCGGTTATGGTTTTGGCCTTGCTCGGGGCCTTGGGGATGTTCGGTCAGGCAGCTTGGGAAACAACAACAACAAGCGCAAATGAAGTATTATATGTAATGACATTTGATACATTCTTACCTTCTGCATTATTCCACGTCAGCACAAAAAGTAAAGGGAAATATGAGATTTATGAATTATGCAGAACCTGCATAATTCATTAATACCTGCATTGCAGGTATTTCCTTGCACTACTTCAGAATTTGCTTTCACTAAAACTAGAATAAAACATATAATTTTAATCTACTCAAATACACTGTTTATAATTTTTAGTATAAAAAACATTAAACAAAATTGCACACCTATTCTATTCTTCAATATGCTAATATACTGCAGGTAAGAATATATATTTCTAAATGTAATTATATACAGTAAATTTATATAATTTAATCGTGTTTATCATGTACATCGAATAAATGAATGTCGATCATTGTGTTAGTATAACATAAACAAATCTTCATGTGTCGCTGTTTTTTACAACTTCAGTATTTTACGCTCATTGCTCTTCTCACAATTCCTGTTCCGTTTCATAAGCACACAGCCAAAAACAAGTACAGTATTTTACGTTCATGGCTTTACTCAAAATTCCTGTTCTGTTTCATAAGCACAGACTCCAAAACAACTACAGTATTTACGTTTATTGCTCTATTCACAATTCTAATTGTTTTATAAGCACACTCCCAGAAGTACACACACACACACACCTCCCCGTGGCGTAACGGATAGCGCGTCTGGCTCACAACCAGAGGGTCCCGGGTTCGAGACCCGAGCGGGGAAGAGACATTTGGGCAAGTCTCCTAACGGTGAAGCCTCTGTTCACCTAGCAGTATAAATAGGAACCTGGAACAAGTGGACGAAGTTGTGACGTCCCATCTGGGGTTGGTGATCGGTTACAAGGTGAGATGGGTATCGTACTGGTCAACCTAAGCCTTCGGGTGAGACTGGTACCGTAGTGAGAATGGTACCGTACAGATTAACCCCAAGCCTTTGTTACCAGATGTTGCCAATTGGCTAAAATACAGACTGCACACACATCCACAGCCATTCCAACGATACATAAACACTTAACATGCATTTTACGCAATACATTCCCAGTTAAGGAGGCGCGATAATAATGAGCTTGGCTCGCATTGCGTGGATTCCCCTTGACGAACAAGTAAGTGAGTAACACACACACAAGCCATTCATAGGTGTGTCTTTACTGTCTACAATAGGATAGTACCTTAAGGGGAGATGGGCCGTTTTTCTGGCCCCCTTCTTCCTCATGTTTAGCCCCATTAGTTTTCAGATTTTAAGATGTTTGCTCCATTAGTTTCTCGACTTTACGACCTTTCGCCCCATTTATTTATCAATATTAAGACCTTCCGTGCTATTTAGGCGTCTGTTTGTTTCCCTGATGAACGATAGTGAGTCTGTAATGATGGAAGAACCGGCCTTCGGCAGGATTATTTTTCCACCAAAAAATGAACTAATTAATCTGGAAAGGGGGTATAATGGATGTTGTATTAAGTTTGATGGAGGTCTAGGGAGGAAACTAAACAAATAATAAATATATGAAATAATCGACCAAAAATAAACCCTTCCTCCTTAAGGGGGGGAATGATTAAATGCTTTTTGTTATTTCTGTCCTTTTCTATCTTTCTCTGGCTTGTATCCATTTGGCCCCATTCAGCCTACTGTTTTAAGACTTTAATCCCCATCCAGGTGTCAATTTTTTACTGGTGAGCGGTAGCGAGCCAGCATATTTGTTATTTTTGTTTGACAGCAGGCTAAACTTGTACATTTTTCGATAGAAAAATTTCTCCGGCGAAGCCGGATTTCTTCATATAATGCTGGCTCGCTGTCGCTCGCCAGGAAGAAATCGACACCTAGATGGGGATAAACGTCTTAAAATAGTTGGCTGAATGGATAAAAGCCAGAGAAAGAGAGCAAAGGACAGAAATAACAAAAAGCAGGTCACCCACCCTTAATGTATTATTGGCAAGAAGTCTATTAGAAAACATTATTCTTAATAGTATAGTGGAGCATATAACTGCAAATGTCAGGAGAATCGTTCAAATGGTGATGCAAGCATGAAATTTGGTACATGTACCCTTCAAGGTCCATTCTTCTCAGAAATACCGCTGGCCACGCGAAAATCCAAGATGGCGGTCATTTTTCAAGATGGCTGCCGTGCCTGACCATATATTGCTTAATTTGTTTTTAATTATTACCTGGTGAACATTTTAAGAGAAAACTGTTTCTTGCTAACCAGATTAATGAGAAGCACTGTTTTAATCATTGTCATAGTCTATAATTGGAATTTTAGAATGGCATCCAAGATGGCGTCCATTAATTTCATATGTTCATATCTAAGCAACTACTTTTTTTTTTTTTTTTTTTTTTTTTTCTATATTCCAACTCGTAGAGTACAACGAGCACCTGCCATCTCTGATACCAGGTACAACACATTCCATCAATAATATCTTCCCATTGATACATCGGGATTTGAACCCGGGACCTTTGGATTACCAGGCCAGTGGCAAGACCACTCCACTCCACTGAACATATATACATGATTTTTGGTGTGCACATACATTCTTTGGATCAGATAATCCAATAGAGCCATTTTCACATTTGTTAGTAAGGACTGAGGCAGTGATGAGATCTTGCAAATATAATAGAGTGATGTCAACACACAACCAGGGCACACTGGTAACATCGCTGCTGTGCAACTCAGCATGGGGTTCAGTGTCAGCTTATTTTACTGTACTATACTATAAGTTGTAGTGTAGTTTAATTTAGTGTCCCAAATGCTTTCTAACAGCCCCATATCAATTAGCTACTAGACAGTAGTTGGTAGTTAGTAGATAGAGTTAGATAGCCGCACCTGAATTGACAGGGTGTGCCAGCGCGGGAGAGCCGAGCCAAGGGTAAGGGGGCTATACATGACTTGCTCATGTACTTACCTGGATGGTGTACAGATCACACGAGACTTAAATGGCACTGGATGAATGATCGGGCTAGGTGTAGGTCACCCGGACCTAGTTGTATCCCATAAAGTAATGTGTGTGTAATTTCGTTAAGGTGGTAAAAGGATAAACCCTCTGCCTTAATCAGAAAGCAAAATGGCAGATTCAAAATCCATTTTTCCCATAAGACAAACTAACTGGTCAAAATGTTGTCTTTGCCAGAAAGACAAAATAGGTGAAGATTTAACATCACCTAGAACCCATTATTCCCTTGAACATGATGGTTATGCCATGCTGGCTACCAACATACCGATGTTTCATGAAATCCAGGAAATGCCATTGATCGTGGATCCATCAAGGCTTGATGAAGGTGACGGCATAGATGCCACTTTGAGAAGAAATCAGGCAAAATACCATGTCAACTGCCGGTTGTTGTTTAACAACAGCAAGCTGAATCGTGCAAGGAAACGCCGATCTAATCGTCAAAGTAGTGAGTCTGAAGACAATCATGCAAAGCAACGTCGAACTAGCTATGATGGTCAAACTTGTATTTTTTGTGAGAAAGTGGCCTCTATCTTGGAGACTCATGTTACATCAACAGACGAAGAACCAGAGACCGATGTCCTGATTGTAGATGGGTCTGCTTTGGTCCATGTCTTGCCACCAAAGAGAGGAAAGACCTTTGAGGGCTATGCAACTCTGGACTTCCTGCCATTTATTCACAGCTATGCTACGAAGTACAAGACAACACATCTTGTCTTTGATGTGTACAACCCCTCCAGCCTCAAAGCCGAGACCAGGTCTCAACGTGGCCAGGGAGGAAGACGCAAGGTGACAAACAAGAACAGCATTCCATCCAATTGGCGTAACTTCCTTAGGCATAATGACAACAAGACGGAGTTGTTCCAGTTGCTGGCCGACAGGGTTGCCCAAATGTGTGCACCAACCTTGGTAATTGTCACAAAGGGATCTGCAGTCCTCAGCACTCATGAAACTGGTCTTCAAGGACTGGACAAGTACTCTCATGAGGAAGCTGACAGCCGCATCTTTGTGCATGCCAAATATGCTGCAGAACATGGGAGCAAAGCCGTCATGGTCAAGGCAAATGATACAGATGTTGTGGTCATTGCAGTGAGTGCCTTTCCAGCCCTTCAGAGTTTGGGGCTAGAGCAGTTATGGGTGGCATTTGGTCACGGTCAAAGCCGGCGCTGGATCAGTGTGCATGGCCTGTATCGCTGTATGGGGCAGGAGAAGGCTAAAGGCATGTTATTCTTTCATGCCTTCACAGGGTGTGACACTGTTTCAGCCTTCCGTAACAAGGGAAAGAAAACTGCCTGGCAGACATGGGATGTTTGTCCAGAGGCCTCCCCTGTCTTCTCCAAGCTGAGCCAGTACCCTCTTACAGTGGAAGATGGTGACCTGGAGATATTGGAGAGGTTTGTCATACTGATGTATGACAGGTCCAGCACTGCTACCACTGTGGATGAGGCCAGGCTTGACATGTTTGCCAGAAAACAGAGGCCTTATGAGGCCATTCCACCAACAAGAGCAGCTCTGCTTCAGCACACTAGACGAGCTGCCTTCCAGGCTGGTTGTGTTTGGGCCCAAGCAACCCAGTGTCAACCAGAAGCAGAGAGTCCTGCTGACTGGGGATGGCAGAAGGTTGGTGAAGAATGGCACGTCTTCTGGACAGCCAACTCCCCCATAGCCAAGAGTTGCGAACAGCTGACCAAATGTGGCTGTAAATCAGACTGTCGTGGCAGGTGCAAGTGCTACAGGCTGGGTCTCTCCTGTACAGCTCTGTGCACTTGCAAATGTGAGGTGTGAGTCTTTGATTCTATGGTATTTTTACTAATGTTATTTGTACTCAATGGATATGTAGAAATGGTGTGAATTAGGCCGTTTCCTATGATATAATCTTCCTTCACTTTGTCTAGTTACTTATGACCCTGATGAGTTAATAATGTGACAAGTCTTTCTAATTCTCTGACCTCAAAAATGTAGGATTAGATGAAAAAATCATTTGTCTAGCTCTACTAATAGCCAAGATATCACACAATTTGTCTTTAACCCCAGAAGGCCGATACACTACTCAAATAGCACGGCTTTAAATAGCCTTTAAATAGCCTGCTGATGGCTGCTATTTACTTGTATGACGTCACGGTACTTTTGCGGTAATTTTCACCGAGTTCCAATATCACCGAAACTACCGTGATGTCAACACAATGGGTTTAAGGAAATTTCACTATGGCAAAGGTGCATAAACACGGAAAATCACGGAAAAGTTACCTCACAAAAACAAGCAATATCTCAGTAACTACTGGGCGTATGGAGCTGAATTTTGTTATGAGACAAACGCTGAAAGTGACCTCTCTCACGTGGTTTATGACTCATTTCTCTATCTTTATCCTTTGATTAGCTATTAAGCCAAAAACACTACCGAAAATCGCCAAAAAAATCCGGCCTCCTCGGGTTAATGGCGGTCATCTTGGACGCCATCTTAGTTAAAGTCTAATATGCAACTGCTTTGGACAAAATTACCTTCACTTACCACGTTAGAGCCAAAAAAAAAAATGGATTGGACAGTATTCATGTCTTTTTTTCTTTCAATTAACTGACCCATAACAGTAGGGCTCAGTCAGATGTGTCGGCCATCTTGAAAAATGGTCGCCATATTGAATTTTTGCGTGGCCAGCGGTATGTGCTTTGAAAGTGAGCTTTGAAGAATACCTGTACCAAATTTCATGCTTGCATCACCATTTGAACGATTGTTTCACTTATCTGCTTCACTAGTAGGGTATTAACTTACGAAGGAAGAGAAGGGGTTCAAAGACTGTAACGTTTAGACAGAGGAGAAATAGCCATCAACAACAATCCCCTGCTCCTTATAAATGGGTAAAATTATAACTCCAAACAGTAAATAACTGGTATTTCGATGTAATACACTTTTTCAGTTGACGATCAATTGAATCCCTTAGCAGCTAATGTTTAGATACTTAATCCCTTAGCAGCTAATGTTTAGATACTTAATCCCTTAGCAGCTAATGTTTAGATACTTAATCCCTTAGCAGCTAATGTTTAGATACTTAATCCCTTAGCAGCTAATGTTTAATCCCTTAGCAGCTAATGTTTAGATACTTAATCCCTTAGCAGCTAATGTTTAGATACTTAATCCCTTAGCAGCTAATGTTTAGATACTTAATCCCTTAGCAGCTAATGTTAAGATACTTAATGAAAAAATACAAAAAATACTACGTCTTAGCATCATGTTAAGACCAAGTTTATATATTTACACCATATTTCACTACAAAATCTTCAAAATAACTGAGCAATCTTGATGGGATCTTTGCAATTTAACGCCAGTTGAGAAGAAACTGGGTATAGTCCATTCGTTATAACTACGCCACAAATCTTGAACCCTAGCCTCTATTCCTGAAAATGGACAAAACTAATTGAGCTAAGGTGTCTACTATTTGGGAAGAGTCAGCCAGGGAATGAGTGTGGACAATAACAACCCATATGAGTTACAGAGGTTATTGGTCATGAATTCTGACCTAACAATAGTGAAATTACCGTTAAGGGGGTCGCCTTTTCTCTCTTTCCCTGGCTTGTATGCATTCGGCACCATTTAGCCAACTGTTTTAAGACGTTTATCCCCATCCAGGTGTTGATTTATTCCTGGCGAGCGATAGCGAGCTAGCATTGTATGGAGAAATCCGGCTTCGCCGGAGAAATTTTTCTATCAAAAATATACAAATTTAGCTTGCTGTCAAAACAAAAATATAAATATGCTGGCTCGCTACCGCTCGCCAGGAATATATTGACACCTGGATGGGGGTAAGCGTCTTAAACAGTAGGCTGAATGGGGCCGATTGGATACAAGCCAAAGAGAGAGGGAGAGAAAGAGAAAAAAGCGAGGTGGGCTCCCTTCAATGTAGCTAACAGTATTCGATATAGGAATTTACAATTGACTTGGGAAAAGTTAGGAAGTAAGCCATCAACTTAAATTTGGAATCGCATTTCTGGAATGAAACATGTCACAGGAATGTATTAGATGTTCTATCTCGCTTGATCATTTGGGCTAGAAACCCGTGTTTTGCGTTAGGATGTTTTGCCAATTTAAATGGTCCTATATATGTCAATGGAAAATATACTATTAGATATTGCAATATTAAACTTAAAGCAAATTACCAAATTTAAACAAATAGTTTTCGAGGTTTATAAAATATTGTGTCTCAAAAATATCAGATCTCTTGTGGGTTATTATATTTTGTTTAATTAGTGTTGAGGATTTTGCTTGATTTTGCCATTTTCGAGCTATATATTTTAGTTTGTCCGCTAGGCTAACAGAAACGCCATCACAGACTTCTTTCTAATAATATAATGCTCCCAAGGTTGATATCTTCCATAGGTTCGCTATCGCTCGCTCAGAGCAAAAATCGAGACCTAAATGGTGCGAAGCGTCTTATTATCGCCAAACTAATGGGGGGATATGTCTTAAAACAAATGGAGCAAAACAGGGAGATTAAAAAATACACCCTCACTCTGTATAGAACCAGCCCTCACCATTAATTTATACTTATAAACCACGATACTGGCAGTAATGTTAATACCTCTGAATATCATGATACGGATATTGATACTAATAATTAAGTAACACCCGTTCTTAACATTAATCACTCATTACAAACCTCAATGTACTTGAATAAACTAATGAAAGCATATGGTCCTCCCAGGATTCGAACTCGGGACACCACACCCAGAACATAAGCATCTAAACCATTACACCACAAACACAGTTAAAGGTTGAATACACGATCATGATTAATATCCATTTCCCTAAACCAAATAACAAAGGTGATCCAACCCACCTGATGCAGTGTTGACAGCTGTGGAAACTTGCAAGGCAGTAACGCCACTTGTCCCTCACTGAAGAACACCTCCGTCACTGTGTAGTTATCCAGGTTGGCTTCAGGTAGAACGTCCCTCACTGACAAGACGGCCTTCTGGTGGGGTTCTGGGAGTGACTCGTTGCTTGAAGTTTTGAATCTTTCTTCTTTTGAAACGTCCTTCACTGACAAGACGGCCTTCTGTTGGGCTTCTGGGAGGGATTCTTTTCTTGAAGTTTTTGGTAGTTCTTCTCCTTTTGACTCTGGTTTCAAATGTGTTGGCCGCGCTTCTGCTGTTGGTGCGCTATCTTTTAATAAGGCGAATGATTGTAGTAAAGTTGTTTTGTTATTTACTAATTTCCTTTCACCTTCTTCGTGCAATTTTGGGCTCAAGCTTTTAGGCCACTCATCTACTGTTGGTGCCTCATCTTTGGAAAGAAGGACTGACTGCTGTATGGTGTCTATATCGCCTGCACTATTCTGATAAATTTCTTGTGTGTTGTCTGTTGATATGGCAAAATATCGATCTATAGTTTCCGTGCTATTTGGTATTTTGTGTCTATTTTCTCGTGTTCTCTCTTTTGAGGTCATGGATAATGTGTGCATGGTTTCTATACTGCCAGTTAGTGTTCTTTTATTTTCCGTAGCTATTTTGTCTCTGGGTAGGTGAATTGTTTGACGAATAGTTCCGTTTGTACTTGATTCTCCTTCTATTTGGTCTTTTGAACTGACAGAAGAGGGTTGGTGTACAATTCCTTTATTATTATTTTGTTTTCTGTTTCTGTCAAAGTATTTAAACATTAGTAGTTCTGTAGTATTTTCACCCTCTGTACGATGTCTATCACTTACTGTGTCCTTTGGAATAGCAGAAATAGCCAGTGCTTGTGGCATCATTACTGTATCATCAATTTTGTTTTTGTCACTCACAGTATCTTTTGAAAACACAGTTCTGTTCCCACTTTTGGTTATTTCGCTTTTAAAATTGATAAAGACTTTGTGTATAGTTTCTTGATCATCATCACTGATTATGTCACTTTCTGATAGTTTATGTCTTAAAGGAGGAAACGTTTGGTTTATAGATTCTTTTTCATCTGGTATTCTTTTAATTCCATCTACTGTCTGGACTTTGCTGTCTATAGGTTTCAATACTGTAAAATGTTCTGTTCTAGATCTACTTTCATTTGTTTCTGTAGATGGTTGTTTCTCTTTGACTAGTTCTACAGTTATCGTGGGTGATTTTGTTTTTATCATCTTAAGATTATTGTTAACAAGTTCAACTTTCCCAGCTTCGGAATTCACTACACGGACCACTTCATGTGTACAAAGAAAACGCAATGATATAAAACAAAATATCAGCGAATTAGATTGTTGGTTGTGTTTACATTCGATTACATTTGGATGAAGACATATTAGACATCAATATATACTCTGTGTGTGTGTGTGTGTGTGTGTGTGTGTGTGTGTGTGTAATTATTATATTAAAAATAGTAATACCTACTTTCATTTGCTGTATTATGTTCCTATTTGTTGTATCATATTATCTAATAAATGTTTGCAGACATTTAAATATAATATTAATTGTATTCAGCTTAGAAGCATCTCAGATTATCAAGACATTTACAACTATTAAATAACTTTAAGCTCAACTACATCTGTGGTTAGGCTACGGCAGTGCTTCGTTCGTTTGGCACCTATTATATAAGTATTAGTATGCTTAGACAATTCCCAACGTAATGTAAAAGCTGTTGCCGTTTTTTTTTTTTTTTTTTTTTTTACAATATAATGGACTCGGTTTAATGACAGTTTGTGTAAGTTAGAACATATAATAGGGTAATTTAGCGGCGAGTAGAATACCTTCGATCGATCGTCTGTCAAGCCTCCCGCTGGTTTAAACCTCAGATTGACTGCCTGAGCTGCATGCTTACACTTCCCATTAACTATACAGGGTGTCCCAGGAGGAAAGGGCATAACTTTGGGAAATGATAGAACAAAATATTATAAGCCTAAAATGTTCTCTAAGAAATATTCCAAATCTCGACTGGTATAGAGTTATTGCATGTTGAAAATTTTATTTTCTTCAGTAATTCCCCATAAGGCTGTCCTAGTGCACACCACACCTCTATCTAACCGCAATTATTTTACCATGTTATTATAAAGATACTATAATTCTGTATGTTACAAAATGATTATAGACATATTAGCTCACTTTGGACCAGCTGGGAACTATTTGACAGGGAAGAGTCCATTACAGTGATGCGGGGGAGGACACTACATTAAACCTTCAATATATTTTTAACGGTTGAGATTTGGACTTTTGTTATAGAACATTTTATGCTTAGAATACCTTGTTTTATCATTTTCCAAAGTTATGCCCTTTCCTCCTTGGACACCCTGTATAAAGATATCCTTACTTAGAATGCCTCCACAGACTCTGCAAATAAACTGTGCCAGTCTTTGTTATTATATATTATGGGTTCCTTATGGATATGTGTAAGCAATCATGAGTAATTTTAGGTTTTTAAAACTTCGATCTAGCGTCAAACCTACCCTCCCGCTGGTTTAAACCTCGGATTAAGCAATCCGCAGATAGACTGGATAAGCGGCTCAGGATTTCATTCTGAATACCGATAGTCCTGGATTGAGTTTCAATCTCGGGTTTAAAGCTGCGAGGAGGTTTGAACCACTGTTCTGAATTCAGGCCTTTGAGTCCTTACTCAGCTGGGTGCTACACAACAACAACAACAACCATGTTCTGCCCTTGTATGACTGGTTTACACAAGCATGAACTCTCCTACGACCTCGTAACTCCAACCTTGTGTGTGTGTGTGTATGTGTGTGTGTGTGTGTGATATAGTTACCGGATAAAATTGTATTACTATAGTTAAATGCCGACCATAACAGTTAATGACTGATGTAGCACAATAGTTCCAAAATGTTTACCATCTGAATTAGTCCAATAATTTCCATTTACTTGGACAAGAAAAAACATGAGAGATTTTGTTTGCGTGTGTGTGTGTGTGTGTGTGTGTGTGTATGTGTGTGTACTGAAATGGTGTGTGCGTGATTTCCCTCGTCTTGGTATTAAAGCTGTTCGTCTGTGTCTATATAATGCACCAAGCACTAACCCTCCTACCGCTCGTAACATAAACCTTACGATCGGGTAATTTCCTCATCCAACCATTCCCTAGAGAGACTAAAGATGCAGTGCGTTAAGGGGGATCACTGGCTGTTTTTATCTGTTTCTCTTTTTCTCTCTTTCCCTGACTTGTATCCATTTGGTCCCATTCAGCCAACTGTTTTAAGACTTTTATCCCCATCCAAGTGTCGATTTCTTCCTGGCGAGCGATAGCGAGCCAGTGTTGTATTGAGAAATCCGGCTTCGCCGGAGAAATTGTTCTATCGAAAAATATTGACACCTGGATGGGGGTAAACGTCTTAAAACAGTAGGCTGAATGGGGCCGAATGGATACAAGCCAAAGAGAGAGGGAGAGCAAGAGAAAAAAAAGCAGGTGGGCTCCCTTAACCCCTACTGTACCGGCGACGTCTTTTTAATCATATTCTAGCCATATTTAGACGATATTGTGTAGCTTAAGAATGATCTGTATTAGTAAAAAGGGTTAAGTGAGATAGTTCGAGGCTTGTTAATTGTTGGAGGCCCTTTTTAAGCTGAATAAAATCGCCTAATAGTAGCCTGAATACAGTAAAATGGACGGCACCATACTGTAAGGGTTAAATATTATGTTACATTATTTGACTGTGTGTGTGTGTGTGTGTATATATATATGTACTCTCATATATTGAGAAAGGTACCTGTTTATGTATATTGTTGTAGGTATACTGTAAACCTCCATGAACGATACACTACAACCATCAATCAACACTTGTTTTTGTATTTTAATTTGACTTTCGTAATGATTTCCTGTTAGTCAAATCCACTATATAATAAAGTTATAATAAAACACTTATAGCACATTATAGCTATACAGGTTATGGGTTGACCTCCCAATCTGCCAGCCTAGAGGTTGGCAGACTGGAAGCCAAAGCGTCACATTTTTCCTTTGCCCCTCAACTTTCTCTTCATAATTGCTGAAGGGCACAGGGCCCTGGGTGGGACTTCGATATCCCGGGCGTTTCCGCAGCCTCCTCAGCTCCCCGCCATGGAGTGACTTCGGTCACCCAGGCTTTATTGTGGTAGGCAGGGAGGGTTCTGTGGGGGCGCTCAGTTATGGCCTTGGCCTTGCTCGGGGCCTTAGGGCTGTTCGGCCAGGCAGCTTGGGGAACAGCAACAACAACAGGTTATGATGCTAAGGCCCATCTACTTCTTAATAATATTATAATGTTACTGTACTTTTCCTGTATACACAATGTTCCAAGACAACACCACCAGTAGGCGATGTCAACCAGTATATTTCAAAGGTTAGCAATTCAACCAGAACCAATTTAGCCTAACCTAATTAAGGGGGCCCACCTCGTTTTTTTCTCTCTCTCTCCCTATCTCTCTGGGTTGTATCCATTCGACCCCATTCAGCCTACTGTTTTAAGACGTTTATCTCCATCCAGGTGTCGCTTTTTCCGCTCGCCAGCATATTTTGTTAAATGTTTTTTGACAGCAAGCTAAATTTGTAAATTTTTCGATAGCAAAATGTCTCTGGCAAAGCCGGATTTCTCCTATAATGCTGGCTTGCTATCGCTCGCCAGGAAGAAATCGCTACTTGGATGGAGATAAGCGTCTTAAAACAATAGGCTGAATGGGGCCGAATGGATACAAGCCAGAGAAAGAGAGAAAAGGTGAGACACAAAGCAGGTCACCCCCTTAAGCCTAACCTAACCAAAGGTCGTTGGTTGAAATTGCACTGAGAGAGATCTGCTACCAAAGCCAACCTACTGTAGAAGCAATACTTACGAGAGTCATCCGTCGTGGTGTTTATGTTAAAGATATAGAGGGCTGGTGCTGTTGGTGAGGGGGAGTGAAGGGCTTTGGTGGTGGCGGTGTCGCTGGGGGTAATAGTGTTGAGGGTGGTGGTGTTAGTGTTGGTAGTGGTGGTGTTGAGGTTGGTGGTGGTGGTGTTAGTGTTGGGGGTAATAGTATTGAGGGTGGTGGTGCTAGTGTTGGAGGTAATAGTGTTGTTGTTGGTGGTGGGGGTAATAGTGTTGTTGGTGGTGGTGTTAGTGGTGGTGGTGTTAGTGGTGGTGGTGTTAGTGGTGGGGGTAATAGTTTTGGGGGTAATAGTGTTAGTGGTGGTGTTAGTGATGGGGGTAATAGTGTTGAGGGTGGTGGTGTTAGTGTTGGGGGTAATAGTGTTGAGGTGGTGGTGTTAGTGTTGGGGGTAATAGTGTTGAGGGTGGTGGTGTTAGTGTTGGGGGTAATAGTGTTGAGGGTGGTGGTGTTAGTGTTGGGGGTAATAGTGTTGAGGGTGGTGGTGGGGGTAATAGTGTTGTTGGTGGTGGTGTTAGTGTTGGAGGTAATAGTGTTGAGGGTGGTGGTGGGGGTAATAGTGTTGTTGGTGGTGGTGTTAGTGTTGGGGCTAATAGTGTTGAGGGTGGTGGTGGGGGTAATAGTGTTCTTAGTGGTGGTGTTACTGTTAGGGATAAAAGTGTTGAGGTTGTTGGTGGTGATGGTGGTGTTATTGTTTGGGGTAATATTGTTGAAGGTGGTGGTGGTGTTATTGTTGTGGGTAATAGTGTTGAGGGTGGTGTTAGTGGTGGAGGTAATAATGTTATGAGTGGTGGTATTCGTGTTAATCTTAGGGGTGGTGGTTGTGTTAGTGATAATGTTGGGAGTAATAGTGTTGAGGGAGGTAGTGGTGTTAATGTTGGGTGTAATATTTTTGAGTTTTGTGGTGGTGTAAGTAATAATATTGGGGGTAGTAGTGTTGAGGTTGTTGGTGTTGTTGTTGTTGGAGGTGGTGTTGATGTTGTTGCTGGTGGTGTAGGGGGTAACAGTGTTGAGGTTGTTGATGTTGGTGGTAATGTTAGGGGTAGTAGTGTTGAGGTTGTTGTTGGTGGTGGAAGAGGCCTGGTAGCAACTGGTAAGGGCAGACAGCAACAGGACCATAACAGCTGGTGAGGGGGGATGACCCATGGCTGCCCTGCTGGGGGTTGTCATGCCTCCTTCACGACACATCTGTGGGCAGAAATAAGTTGTGAATAATAGAGTCTGTAATCATCATCGGCGTAATAGGATGTTTAATCAGGCGGATGGGTGTTTAGATAGAAAATAGAAAGATAAACAAATTAGCAATGTTAACATCTAGTTCATGGAATTCTATTGCCGGTCACAAAACCTGCACTTGCCCTCCGCCCTCCGCCCTCTGCCAAGCAATTATTAATGATAATCTCAATGTAAACTTATTAGACCGTCAGCTTTGCACCCCTACACAGCTACACCAGAACTTTGAAGATCACCTGAGTATTGCAGATATCTCAATGGACAATGATATATCTGTTCCAGTGCTATCCTTACATTCATGCTTGAGATGGAGGCTGATGTACTGATCAACTAAGAATACCAGATGGGACAACATTTTTGTTGCCGCTCGTTTGAGAGTGCCATGATGATGCTTGAAAACCTCAAGATGGATGTCACGAGCCACAAAAGGTTTACAGTATATTATTTAGTCTTGGAGATCCTTATAAAAATCAATTTTTAATCTATCTATCTACCTATTGCCGGACGCCGTGATCCCCGAAGGTGTGGCCACGAATGAAACCCACCCATGCACCTCTGTCCCCAGTCAGTCGACGCCCATCCTCCCATCCAGCACCACTTTCACTCATATACTTCTTAACTCCATCCTTCCACCTCTCTCTCTGTCTACTACTCCCTCTCTGTCTTTCCACCTCACTCTCATACACTCTCTTAGTAATTCTCTCTTTTCCCATACGTTCCACATCTCAAGGTGTTCCTTTTCACACTTTTCAGCACATTTACATCCACACAACACTGCATTTCTCAAGTAACTCATTTCCACCCCTCTCACTCTTGGTTTGCGTCTCTCCAACAACGTCCATGCTTCGCTCCTGTAAGTCAATGCCAGGATTACCACACTGTCATGCAAGGACTTATTTACTTCCTTTCTGACCACCCTATTTCTTGTTACTGCTTTCAGCGTTCCTACAACCCTTTTCCCCTGTTGAGCCCTCTCCTGCACTTCTTCATCCATACTCCCATCTTTTCTCAACACCCTGCCCAAATACTTAAATGAGCTGACTTTCTCCATAGCCTGACCATTCAAACTCACCTCACAGTCTGTGGCTGTGCCTTTTTCAATACCATAACCTTACTTTTCCCCACATTTACCTTCAGATTCCGTTTTTCACACACTGTTCCAAACATGATTTTTTTTTTTTTTTTTTTTGTTTTTTATATTCCAACTTACTTCCTCTCGGGCATAGGCTGAGAGCCTTAACATTCACCTCTTTACAATGAACAGTGAAGCCTGTGAGGTCTTGTTCCAGTCTAGGGAGTGAGACATGTGAAGCACGTAGAGCACAACGAGCACCTGCCATCTTGCCCTCACATGAGGCACGGTCCTCACTCATGGCCCGAAACGACCCAATCTCTGAAGCCACCTCGTTCCCGTGCTTCACTGTCTCACCCCCTACACTCGGACTCTCACTTACACACACAACGCCACCTGTTGAGCAGATAACTCACCAGGCATTGCACCCCTATAGCATATTTTGAATATGGGAATATTCATACAGTGCTATTTAATCAGGGAACAATGAGGGTATTTTATTACCATTTCGGTGGGCTTGTGGTAATGCACTGATACCAGGTACAGCACAAATTCCATCCCAATAATATCTTCCCATTGATACATCGGGATTTGAACCCGGGACCTTTGGATTACCAGGCCAGTGGCAAGACCACTCCACCACACCTCCCCACACTAGACCCTGCAACTCCCATTCATTATCGCTCATCAGTACTGTACGTCGGCAAACAACAGTACAGGCAACTTCCACTTGTTTCCTTCCCTTATAAGCGGTACACCAACAACCACTGCCCTTCCTTATATTTGTTCATGACTGCATCCATATATACAGTATATACAGGGTGTCCCAGGAGGAAAGGGCATAACTTTGGGAAATGATAAAACAAAATATTCGAAGCCTAAAATATTCTATAAGAAATAACCCATATCTCAACCAGTAAAGAGATATTGCATGTTGAAAATGGCATTTTCATAAGTATTTCCCCATAAGGGTATCCTAGCACTCCTAGTACCTACCACACCTACATCTAACTGCAATTATTTTACCATGTTATTATAAAGTTATTATAATTCTGTAAATTGCAAATTGATTATAGATATATTAGCTCACTTTAGACCAGTTGGCAACTATCTGACATGGAAGAGTCCATTACAGTGAGGCGGGGGAGGACACTACATAAAACCTTCAATATATTTTTAATGGTTGATATTTGGACTTTTTGTTATAGAACATTGTAGGCTTAAAATACCTTGTTTTATCATTTCCCAAAGTTATGCCCTTTCCTCCTGGGACACCCTGTATATTGAACAACCATGGCAACATCACACACCCTTGCTTTAACCCAACATTCAAATTAACCCCTCGAGTACCAGCGACGCACGTTATGCGTCGGCAATATATGTAACGCTAAACCCCAGCGCTGCATAGGGTGCGTCTGAGTTAATTACTCCGTTCCTATGGCACCTAGAGGGCTCAGATTTGTATGGGAACTGCGTAAGTATCCCACGCAACAATGCCGAGGGTTGAAAACCCTCAAAGTCCAGCCGTGTGCGTGTGAATGCGTAAAAACCTGTTTATTCATGTTTTTGCCTACCCATTTCCCCATGATAATTCCGACTTTCGGGCGGGCCCCGTAGGACACCTTAATGACCTAGGGGATCGTTTTTTTTTCCTTAATTTCTAACCCATTCCAGGTGTTTTCTGGAAAACAAATTTTGTTGACAACCTGCTGGTCCTAGAGTGTACATTTATATTATATTGCCTGGTGCTTTGGGTTAAAGAACTCGCTGTTTATTCTCAACACGTACTGACGCCTTTACACCCTCATACATGCTCTTCACTACTTTCAGCAACTTGCCATCTACTCCGTATATTCTCAGTACTTTCCACAGACCTTCTCTATCAACTATGCCATTCCTTCTCCAAGTCCATAAAGGCAGCATTCAGCTTGTGTCCCTTCTCCAGATATTTCTCCACCACACATTTCAAGTCATAAATCTGGTCTACACATCCTCTTCCCTTCCTAAACCCACCCTGCTCGTCACTACCCATTTTTCCATTCTCGCTCTTACTCTCTCGATCACTACCATACGGTACATCTTCCCTACTATGCTTAAAAAACATATATCCCGGTGGTTACCACACACTCCTCTTTCCCTTTTACCCTTATTTACCCTATTATGCCTGTCTTCCAGTTGTCAGCCGTACTTCCCTTCCCCATGCTATCTTACAAATTTTCCATACCCATTCGATCACTATCTCACCACCATACCCCAGCATTTCCCCACACACTCCATCTAGTTCTGATGCTTTCCCCATCTTCACTCTTTTCAGGGCTTCACACACTTCTGACCTGATCCCCACCTCCTCCTTCACTACTTCTCTTCTTCTCCCTCCCATACCCCATCCAACTATGTTTGCTGGCGCTTCATTCCTTGCATTCAGCAATTCGTTGAAGTACTCCCTCCATCTTTCGACTAAAACAAAAAAAATAGTACAAAAATTAGTACAAAATATTAGTAACTACTGGATGCATTATTAGAATTACTCCTTTGTGTATGTTAAAAAGTATTCTGATAAAACTAAGTCAATACCTTCATTAAGAAACCGAGCAAAGTCATACGAAAATGGTATGCTAACTCAAAGTAATTCAGCAGCGTCTATGGCGAGGATAGTACATACAACAGTGTTGGTAAATGCACATGTCTATCCCTTCATGGTAGCGGCCAAAAAGACAGACAAATACAAATCCTCGAGTCAGTATAATATGGGATACATGGGCTTCTGAGAACCTATTTTTCGGCAGCACCGCCTCTTCAATTCGTGCATACCATATTTATAAATTTACATATCTTCAGTGTGGCCTACCATTTAGATTTCGCGTTGACATTCATGACACATTGTTCGAGTAAAAAAAAAAAAAGTCAGATGATTCGGGCTATATATAAACGAGTTATGAATAGCAGACGTTCTATGTAGTGGAAGAGTGACTTGTATCATGGACGTTAAGAAAAGTTCTACTACTACAAAGCAATAATATGCCGTTGTAAAGGCATAACCCTTAATACATTTACCTTCACCAATGCAGAGGGACATTGTAAATGCATTTTCATATGAACATGCAATGATTTGTAAGACCATGTCATTGATGAAATATTGTTACATTTTATGATTCTGTGTTAAATCCAACTTTTAACATACTGTACACTCTAAAAAGTGAGTGTTTATTTATCTGTGAGCACAAACAAAGTTTGTACATAACTGATAGATGTTTATCACAGAAGAGTTTACAAAAAATTCACGAATTGTTATATTTTCAACTAAAGCCGTTTTGGCAATAGCCGAAGCATGAGATGTTAGGAGTTAAATCATAAATTGCATAATTGGTAGGCATGGACATATCTGTATTTATGGGAATATTATTGATGATAATTATGTTGATTTGTCTAAATGTTGTCCATTAGTGTGATTAATATATTTAGTGCATATTTAATATGAAAACCAGATTATGTTTCCCCTCATTCAATAATATATTACATAAAGACTTGAATAAAGGGGACTGCAGTGCTTAATAAGAAGAGGGAAGGGCGCACAAAGAACAGAGACGGAAGGAAGGGTGGATGACAATCAAAGTTAACTATATTTACTCTCTCTCTCACTCACTCTCTCTCAAACACACACTCTCACTCTCGCTCTTCTAAGCTGTCAACAAATTCCAAGATGTGTTTGCTGACGGATTCAACCATAAACACATGAATTATTAAGTTGTATAAACAAATGAGACTACTGTATTTAAATGCAAGAAGTGTAGACAATATAAATATTTAACTAAAACTCTTTCTATTGAATAAAGCAATACACATAGTTGCCTTTACAGAATCTTTGGTAGACTTTAGTAGCATCGATATACCAGCTCAATTTGTATATGCTTTGTGTGAATTTTGTGTTTTGTCTGTGTTCGTTGTTTTGTCTTGTGTTTTGTGTTTTCCTGTTCTTGCTCTGTCTTGAGTCGGCCACCCCCAAGAAAATACAAAAAAAATATATAATAATAAAATAGAGGAAAATCAAAATAAAGAATAGGAAAAGTGGGGATTGGGCTTGAGCATATAGATAGATAGATTATCATAAAAACATATTATCACCATTATGCAAGGGAGGTCACAATGCCTTCAAACAACTCTGGACTTTTATATGCTAAAATAAACAACCCAAAAACCCTCTCCAACCCACCTAACCTTCCCATATCATCCACTCTCCCCCCTAAAACCCGTCCACCTCTCCTCCCTAACCCACCTAACCTTCCCATACCATCCACATCCTCAACTCAACACACCACACCCCATCCTAATCCATTTTTCAACCCCCATGTCCTGCTCCCCAATCCACCCCCCCACCTCACCCATCCCAACCCCCAGCCCCTCCCACCCCCACCCAACCCCCCCCCTCTCACCCCCACCCCCACCCCACCCAATCCTCGTGCAGCAGCACCCAACATACATCGTGCACATAACATTAACATTCTTCAACTGAACATAGATGGCATCAACACAAAGAAACACGAACTCTCACACTTCATCAAACAACACAACATTCACATTGCCATCTTACAAGAAACAAAACTCCGCACAACACAAAAAACACCCACATTTCATAATTTCACCACCATCAGACAAGACCGGGCTGTCGGCGGGGGCGGTGGACTCATCACCCTGGTACACAAAGAAATATCATACATAGTAACCAGTGTACAAACCAAATCCCTCCTCCCCCCAAATGATAACACAACAGAAATACAGTAAATTAAAATACGCACTGGCAACAACTCCAACATAACCATCATAAACACATACATTCCTCCCCAAACATCCCCTACAGTACCAAATGAATACAGACCACACTTACAACACATCATAAACACCCCACACACCCCACACATCATCCTGGGTGGTGACTTCAACGCCAAGACGTCGGCCTGGTTTGTCGACAACCCCGACACAGACAGAGGGCTGGTACTACAAAACCAAACCGATAACCTCATCATCCTTAACGACATCCATCAACATACCCATATTCCTCACCAAGCCCTCTATAACCCATCATCTCCAGACATCACCTTTTGCTCCCCAGAACTCGCCCCCACAACATCCTGGAGGGTGGTCAGAACCTTAGGCTCTGACCACCTCCCGATCATTATCACCACCAAAACCAGACTCACCCCAGCTAGCCACAAACACACATACACCAATTATAAAAGAGCTAACTGGGAAGCATTCACAAATGAGACAGAACAACACTTCACAACTCTAAACAGTACACCCATCACTAACATCAACAATGCTGTACACATACTCAATAAAACTATCCAAAACGCTGACAAGAAACATATTCCAAGAGGTAACAGAAAAAGACACAACCCCAACTTCACACCAGAAATTCAAAACCTCAACGCGACATACTGAAACACTCCCCAGCACCCCACACACAAGACATCACACAACAAATTCAAGCACTCAACACCCAAACTAACAACAAAATACAAGAACAACAAAAACTAAATTGGAATAACTTCCTACAAACACTTGATCACAAAACAAACCCCAAAAAAATCTACAAAACACTAAACAGCATCACACTTTCCAACAGCAACACAACACCATCACATGCTGCAATCACAACAACAGACTCTACTCCTTCATGTAAACAACAAGCAAACACTCTCATCAATCACTTCTCACATGTCAGC
Source organism: Paralithodes platypus (assembly GCA_032716605.1). Taxonomy (NCBI): domain Eukaryota; kingdom Metazoa; phylum Arthropoda; class Malacostraca; order Decapoda; family Lithodidae; genus Paralithodes; species Paralithodes platypus. The sequence continues at coordinate 57,749,353 of CM064504.1, forward strand.
CACCTAAAACCTCACAAAGACGACCGACGTGTCATCCGACATAAGAGACAATTCCCCACAGACCCTGACTATACACCCTTCACCAATCACCAGACAAAGCATATCATCAACAATCTCAAGCACTCACCCGCCTGTGGCCTAGACAACATAAGCAACATACACCTCAGACACCTGGGACCACAAGGCATACAAGCACTCACTAACATATCAAACTACAGCTATTCACACAACACAATACCAGACATTTGGAAGCATGGTATCATCATCACATTCCCCAAACCCAACAAAGACCCCACGCTACCCTCCTCGCACCGCCCCATCACACTCCTTTGCTCCCCCTCCAAAGTCATGGAACGCCAAGTATTACAACTAATTACACCTGACCTACCCCTAGCTCCAACACAACATGGCTTTAGGCCACTGCACTCCACAAACACTCTTCTCACAGACCTTACACAAAGAGCTTTCGACGGCATCAATTCAGCTAGACCCCCACACAGATCACTATTAGCCACACTCGACATTAGTAAAGCCTTCGATGCCATCCCCCGCCACAACCTAACTAACAAACAAAATCTACAACACAAACATGCACAACAACACAAAAAGGTGGCTGGCCAACTTCCTAGCAGGCAGATGTGCACACGTATCTTTTGCCGGTCAGTCATCTAAAATCAGAAACTTTCCAAACGGAGTCCCACAAGGATCCGTCCTATCGCCCGCACTCTTCAATCTGTACATGCACGATATAACTACACCCAATACGCCCCAAATAAACTTAGCCTCCTATGCAGATGACATAACACTCACATGCACACACCATGACCCAAAAAGAGCAACAGATCTCCTTCAACCCTATCTCAACACACTACATGGCTGGTGCACTACAAACAGACTTAATCTAGCCCCAGCCAAATCCACCGCAACCCTGCTCACAAGTTGGACAGGAGAACACGAATACATCCCTCAACTCACCATAAACAACACACCCCTAACACATACACACACACCCAAAATCCTAGGAGTAACATATGATACTCATATGACATTCAAACAGCACACCACAAACATTAAACATAAACTGACACCCAGACTTAACGCCCTCAGGTCACTTGCTCACACAAAATTTGGACACAACAAAGAAACTACCACCACAGTATATAAACAATACATAAGATCAGTGATGGAATACGCAAGCCCAGCCTGGGCTTCTAACCTAGCTGAAACACATGATAAGACCTTACAGACTATTCAAAACAAAGCCCTGAAGATCATTACAGGCTGCACAGCTACTGCACCCACAGATCACCTACATCAAGAAACCAAAATCCTCAAAGTCAAAGACCATCTGGACATGAGAGGCACTCAATTCCTGGCAGCAGCCTCCACGAACCAAGACCACCCACTAAACTACATGGCAACACACCCACAGACACCAAGAAATATCAAAACAACACCCAGCACACGGTATCACACACAATTATTGTTCTCTCTCCCTCCCTGCCCACCCCGAACCAACTTCCAGAAGCACAACCATACTCATATCTCTCACCGATCCATCCACTCACTCACAGACAACACGCAGCTGCATGCACGACCTCCCGAAATCCATCCTTCCGAATCCTCCTTTCCTCGCGAGGACAGAGTCCACCTGGCCAGGCTGAGATGCGGACACCATCCAGCTCTCCTGAGCTATCAGAAGAGACTGGATGACTCCGTTGTCGATGCCTGCCCGGGATGTAACACAGCACCCCATACCATTAAACACATCATAGAAGACTGCATTTCACACAACCACTTACGCCAACAACACAATCTACACGCAATGAGAGTTCTGTGGGAAAGCCCGATCGTGGCCATGGCCTTTCTCAGGAACTCGGGGCTGTTCGGCCAGGCAGCCTAGGGAACAACAACAACAACAACAACAACAGGGATGTAGACAAAAATATTGTAGTTGTTTATTGGTGTTCAATAAGTACAATGATTACAATACCTTTAACAATTACTATCAACAAAAGAAACTCGTTTCGTAGGCAACTTTATATTACCTCATATTCTATGGCATAAAATTAGATAATCAGGAAATGCCTCAGAAATAATTATCAAATTTATTTCATATATATATATTCCTGATACTAACTATGGTTGATAATATATTTGAGTTAGTTATCACGAACCACAAATTATAACTGTCAGAGACAGATCTCATCATCTTTCCCCTTGCCCATCAACTTTCTCTTCATAATTGTTAAGGGGCACAGGGCCCTGGGAGGGGCTTCTGTGTCCCGAGCGTTTCTGCGCTCTCTTCAGCCCTTCGCGGCTTCGGTCACCTGGGTTTTCTTTAGTAGTAAAGCTGTGAGGGTTCTGTGTGGGTGCTCGGTTATGGCCTTGGGCTTGCTCAGAACCTTGGGGCTGCTCAACCAGACAGCCTGGGGATCAACAACAACAAAAACAACTATATATTGGTGAATAATTAACCGGTTGTAATCATAATATTGTCCGGCTTTAGCTCATCAGCATTTCAGTATCGCTTCCTACATTGAATCACTTCTTTATTTGAGCATATCCCTTATGCCTACCAACTTTCATGAACATCGATTAATAACTTTGTGCGATATGCTCACTAAATTTCGTGAAAATCTCTGGATCGCTTCACAAATTGCATCACCATTTTCTTGGGTGCCTATCCCATCTGTTCACCATTTTTGTTTGTTAAATCGGCTAATAACTTTGTGAGATACCTTGTTTACAGACAGACAGACAAACGGAGGCAAAATCATAACCTCCGTCCAACTTCGTAGACGTAGGTAAAACTAATGGTGTAGGTATGCATGAACTTTGCTTTCCATATTCTATAAATTACTTCAGGCAATTACCAAGCCTTACAAGGTTATTTATTCCCAACTGTCTTCTTGTACGACAAATTGCCGAGTCTTTCACTTTGCTACTCTTTTCTTCCACTTTCTCTTGCTCTGGGGTTTGCTATCTCTACTGCTATCAAAGCCAGACCAATTTCCTGGGATCGTGAGATGTGCGTGGCCAGTATATGTGTGTAAATTTATGTAAATATCTCTTATCTCCCTCATTGCCCGAATAAAGCCAAATATGTACACAAATAAAAAATAATAAAGATTAAAAATTAAATAAGTAGTAATAAGAAATAAAAACCATTTATCCACAGCAGTAATTAACCCCTTCTGTACCAGCGACGTCATTTTTATTTTATGTAGATATATTTAGACGACTTTGTGCAGTTTAAGAAGGATCTGTGGAAGTAAAAAGGGTTAAATGCAATAATTCGAAACCCTGTTAATTACTGGAGGCCCTTTTGATACTGAATAAAATCGTCTAATACTAGCCAGAATAAAGTAAAGAGCACGTCGCCGGTATAGAAGGGGTTAAGCAAACCTATTGAAGCCTATGAACCCTAACGTGGTTGTTCTATCAGATACTTGTTAACGCAGGAAATTGCATTGGCGATGTAGGAAAAAAATACATCACAATTGTTTCTAATTAATAATGCTAAATTTGTTAATGTCAATTAAATACAAAATAATAATAATTTTTACTAATTGGATATAGGGGATTTACATTTATTAGGTAGAGCCATTCCCCCCCTTTCCCGTATACCCTTATATCCCTATCTGCATTGGCGGACATTACAGAACCGGTAGACCAGCGTCGCATACACCCAAATATTATGTGGTAGCACCTGGTTGATGTTAGCGAACTAATTACGCAGCTTAAAATCCGGGGGGCCTCTTATGATCCCGATCGCTGTTTCAGGGGCCATTTGGGTACAGGCAAACTTCCTAATTCAGTAGCTACTGATTGAGACCACCTAGAGCAGTCAACTGTTTTACAAATTGTAGACCGTTTTGTTGTCTGTAGAATGCCGTTAAGATGATATTGCTACGACGCGTGGTTGCCGTGTTATGATGATTTTAGCGGCGATTTTTAGCCACATATTTTGCCTCATATGAGACCTCCCGGATTCCTGCCAATTTTCGTTTTTTGCCTCATATGAGGCCTCCCGGATTCCGTGGGTTAACACCTTACGAGCGGCCTATGCGGTTTATTTATATGTACCGCACAGCGGGGTGTTTTTAGCCAAAATAGGGCTGTTTACGTGATCATTTTCATGCCTAAATAAGACCCAGAACGTAAAACAAGTACCTATCCCTGAAAGGGCATAAACAGAGCTTTCGAATGACACCATAACGATCCTTGTATGATGGATAGTTTTCTTGCAATAACCGTGCAACGCGAGTGCAAAAAGCAGGTAATTCGGTAGTTTCGGTACATAATTGAGTATGTAGCGAGTGAGAGAGGGAGGAGGGAGCTGAGATTTGTGTCAGTAGGTTCGCCGCGGTGGTCTGGAGCAGTCATACGCTCGCTAGTCTCCTGCCACCACTTGTCTCTCTCTCTCAGCCACATTACGTGCTGAAATTGCCACTCGACCTATGTCGAGCGCCGCCACATAGTCCAGCTTTATTTAACTCGACTTATGTTGCTCGCCGCTAATTAAGGGTTAATAGACATTTCTCCTGATTGTCACTGAAGTGTATTTTTTGTTCTTATTCACCAGAAGATACACTACATTTATGCCTAAGACTGATCTGTATGTGTATCTATGACCTATTAATTCAGATTTTTCCTCTGCGGAAAGAATTGTAGAGAGAGAGAGAGAGAGAGTACTTCATTTTCTCCAACTATGTAATACCAGTGCATCTCGCTCATATTCTCTCATACAGGTAGCTTAAGGCTTCCAGCATTAGATTTTTGTATTTTGCAAGAGTTTGTATGTGTGTATGTGTATGTATGTGTGTGTGTGTGAGAGAGAGAGCGAGAGAGAGAGAGAGAGAGAGAGAGAGAGAGAGAGAGAGTATAATCATACATTGTGCTATCAGTATATAAAGTATACCTATGACATGATATATTTGAATGTATGTATATATGCGTGTATGCAGTCTACGTATACTTACATATACTTATTGTCGAATGTAGTATATTGCTGAACGAAAGTATATATGTAGGAAAACATGTATGCAGACAAGAATGTGTTCCATGTTCCTGAAGGTAAAGTAAAGCCCGGCTAGTGTGAATTATGTGACTTGGCCCGGGGCATATCCTTTATAAATGGTCGCTTAGTCCCATTTGTGAAGCTTTGGGGCTGATATACAACGCCCGAGAAAGTTTACTGCTGTGGAGATGGAAGAAGTTTGTATATACTACTGTTTCGCTGTCTTCTCCCTCTCGATCTATCTCTCTCTCGCGCTCTCTCTCGCACTCTCGCTCTCTCTCTCTCTGCATTCTTTAAACATTCGAGACTTATCGCACTTGCTGGGTTAACTATTTGAACAGTATGATTAATAAAGATGGGAGTATGAAGGATGAAGTGAGGGAAAGTGCAATAGGGGAGGAGGGTTGTAAGAACGGTGAAAGCGGTGACAAGAAATAGGGTGGTGAGCATGGAAGTAAAGAATTCATCGCATGATTGTGTGGTAATCCCAACAATGACCTACAAAAGTGAAGAATGGACATTGTTGGACAGACATTAATCAAGAGTGAGAGGGGAAAACATTAGTTACTTTAAAAGTGTGTGTGGAGTTACATGGAGAGATAGACAGACAAATTAGGAAGTACAAGAGTGTTGTGGTGTGAATGTGCATGTGCTGGAGTGTGTGAAAAGGAGCACCTTGAGATGGTCCACTTATGTGGAACATATGGAAAGCGAGACAATTACCAAAAGAGTGTACGAGAGAGAGGCAGAAGAGCAGAGAGGAATTTCCAGACTGAGAGTGAGGTGGAAGGATGGAGTTGAGAGGCATTTGAGTGAAAGTGGAGTTGGGTTGGAGGGGGGGCGCCGGCTGACAGAGAACTGAGGTGAATGCAGGCGATTTATTCGTGGCCACTTCTCCGGGAATCATGTCGTCTCGCAATAGATAGATAGGTAACCTGAGTATACACACTACATTCTTCATATTATACCTTACATACCAAATATCTGAGAAAAATCATGAGAAATATCCTTGTTCACTTTACTGTCACCTATTTTGGCAGACAACTATCCAACTTACAATTATCTTCTCCCGTCGAAACAGTCTGAAAAGCTATAATGTATTTGTTATTCCTTTTCATGGTAGTAAATCATGTTATTCTAATAAACTTGTCATACCAGGCTTTTGCTGGGGTTAATTTGATTAATAAGGTAGGTTCTTACTTGACTGGAGAAGTTGAATCCACATAAACACATGCACAAAGGTAATAGATGATAAATATAATACAGAGTATACATATACGTTGTATTGTTCAAGGTAATAAATCTTACTGTCAGACAAAAGATTGGTAAATATGTACAGTTTATAACCATAAACGAGGATCCATAATTTAATTCCCAGGGGAATGACACTGCAGTATAATGATGTCACACTGAGTACTTCCTTCGATAAGGCACTTCACTAGTACTTCTTTGAGGTCACACTAAGCACTTCAATAATAAGACACTTCTGTAGTATTCCGACGAGGGTCTTGGCCATGGTGGTGGTCCCGACATGGATGGTTGACAGCGGATGGAAGTCGATGGAGAAGTCTTGGGTGTTGGGTCTTGAATGAATATGTCCCGTTATACCAGTGTTATACGTATACATATCATCGAGCTAACACAAGGAGAAGTTATAGTAGTGTTATACTGTATCCTTAACTACTCTGACCTTTATAAGAGTTTTGATGCAGAACCTTCCAGCACTCATGGGTGTTGGGTCATGAATGAATATGAATCTGCTATGCCAGTGCTGTGCATATCATATCATCGGACTAATGTAAGAGGGATGTTTATGCAACGTCTCTTAACTGTCCTGACCGTTATAAGAGTCTTTCAGGGACTGGCGGATGGGTTTATTTGGGCCTTTAACACATACCTGTCTTAATGCCAGTGCCTGGGACAACATACCGTATGGACTCTATGCAAACTGCTGTTATGCTTTATGCTACTGTATCTCATGAGCCCTACCTTTTAAAAGCCAATTGCCAGTGTGTGAAATTTTAAAAGGGTCCAGAATGGGGTCGGTTTACTACCGATAAAGTGCATGTCAATACAGCATTTTTTATCGACGGTAATTCCTAGTAATCAAGGGGGAGGAATTAATATTGGGTTGCCACCATGGTGATCCAATAAATAATTCCTTTGATTAGCCAAGATCTAAAAATCCTGAATAAACCTTTATATGCCAGTGCTTTAATAGTTTATTCAGTATAGCCCAAATCTTCCAGCTCTTAAAATATCTTCCAGTGAAGTATGTTTTAAGAGCTTTCCAACTGTTATAGATCTTATCTTTGCCTGTCATAGTCTTACCTCGTCTGGCGTTTCTCCCCGTGTCCCTTCTCCGGGTAAGAAGGGCAGCTGTGCGGGGAGGAGGCCCTGGGGTGGTTGGGGTAGCCCCTCCGGACTTCCCTCTCATGGTGGTGATGCGGCTTGGAGGAAGAAGGGCGCATAGAGGTGCAATGTTTGTGCAAACTTCGGCTTGCCTTGCCTTCCTTGCCACCTTTCCTTCTCCGGTTATCATTGGTGTTGTTGATGGTCACAACGATGTCCTTGCCGGGTGTTGGAGGGAGTGTGGGCGTATATTGGTGGTGTAGTGGTTAGAGCTTCCTTTCTTGGGGATGTGGTGGTATGGGTGGAAATATTGCTTGGCGGTAGTGGTGTGGTGCTTTGTTTTTCCTTTATATTAAAACTAAATAAATCAACCCAATATTTGTACCCACAAGTTTCTCTGATAATTGTAGGTTAGAGCGTTTAAGATTTGTATGTGAAAACGCTGGTCCCGGGAAGATCACATGCTTTCATTAATTTTATTGGGAGGTGTTTGGTGTTGGAAGTGAAATTAATATATTATATTATTCCTATTGGTTCAGGAACATTTCATAGCGAGGTCGGTCCTTATAGATCTGTGTCCCATAAAATGTGCTTTCCTTTCACTTCATGGGTTCTTATAATAGTTACATATATTTTAATGGCCACCAGTACATTAGGCTATTCAGTGTGCATATAGGTGTGAGTACATGCATAGATTGATATCCAGTATTCGATAAATGGATATAAAATCATAGTCATGTACTAAACCTTTAATTGTTTTAATGGGGTAATTTTGCTCAATCATTCTCACTTGCTCCCACATAATTCACCCCCCCCCCCCTTCCTCTCTCTCTCTCTCTCTCTCTCGTATATGTGGTAACCAAGGTTTGAATTCCGGCATGATCACATGCTTTTATTAATTTCATTGGGAGATGTTTGGTGTTGGGAGTGAAATAAACAAATTAGATTAACCCCTTCTGTACCGTTGACGTCTTTTTAGTTTTAGCTTAGCTATTTTTAAACAATGGTGTGCAGTTTATGAAGGATCTGTGGTATTAAAAAGGGTTAAGGGAGACATTTCAAAGCCAGTTAATTACTTCAGACCCTTTTTAAACTGATAAAATAGTATAATATATGTAGCCAGAATAAGGTTAAATGCCCAGCGACGTTACTGAAAGCGTTAAGCCTCGAGTCCTTGAACCTGAAGCAAAACGAGAAAAAGGGAACCTCCGTCTCGTTGCTTCAAGTTCAAGGACCGAATAAGTGACTCTGTGCAATCCTCCGTGGTTTACCAAAATAACTGCAGTAGCTGTAATGCGACCTAGGTTGGCCAAACAAAGCGCCATCTATCAACTAGGATCTCAGCGCTGAGACTAAGGGTAGGTCGTTTAGGACGGGTTTACAGCTCACGAAACCGTCGTATTCGGCTATTCGGGACCACTCTGAAGCGACAGACAATTTGATTAATTCGGAACATTTCTACATTTTATACACAACCACTGACGATGCTACACGCCACCTAGCAGAGTCACTTTAAACCCAGTGTTATAATAAACCCACTCCGGGCAAGGGACTGGAGTTCTCGGAAAGGGTCTCCAGTCCTGACGCAATTTTTGACTTACAGTGTGCTGGCTTAACAATCCAGTAGGGTTGATGGCCTTCGAAGTCCTATTTTAACAATAACCATTCCGGGAACACAAGATTCATCTATCACACTGTTATGCTTCTAATGGTAAGTACATGAATTGGATTATATATTTTTTAGGTTGTACGTTGTATGTATTTAATGCTAGCAGATAGTTAGCATTGTTAAATCCCGTTCCCCTAATAACCGGGGTACTGCTGATGTTATATATATATTTATATATTACAGTATTAAATATAATTTACATGTTACCTATGTAGTATATACCGGTACACGACAAAACAGTCTTAACATTTCCATAATGATGAGTCATCATTAACAGCCTCATAGCGCAGAGTATTAGCGTTTTACTTGTTTATGATCTAATACCTTGTACGAACTCAGATATAATAGGTAGTCGTAAGATATAATTAGTAACCATAATATAAATTAGCTCGTTTTGCCAGATGACGTATATATTTGATACCACAAGATGACTGTGTTTATTTTAGAAAGGCTCTGTCAGAGTTACTTGTGACGGTTTTTGAACTTTGATTCTTATTGGTCTTTTCTGTGGTGATCAAGCATAATCGAACAGTAAAGCAATAACACCTTATGTACCGGTTACGTCTCTGTAATTATATTCTGGCTACTATTAGACGATTTTATTGAGTTTATACAGGGCCTCCAGCAATAAACTAGCTTCAAACTATCTAACTTAACCCATTTTACTACCACAGATCCTTCTGAAACTTCTCAAAAATCGTCTAAATATAACAAGCAAACTATTAAAAATACGTTGCCAGTACAGATGGGGTTATTAAAGTAAAGGATTCGTCGTCGGATTGATAGGGTTATCATATCACTGGCTGTAGAATTATACCAGCAGCTATCAAAATATAATAGTCACAGTAATAATATTACTGTGACTTCGACAAAATTGTCATGAGGCACTGGAGAGCTGTAAGATGCGCGTTAGAAACATGGTACTTTATATTATAACTTTAATGCGTCACATATTATGTGACGTGTTAAAGTTATAATATTAAGTACCATGTTTCTAACGCGCATCTTACAGCTCTCCAGTGCCTCATGACAATTTTTCGAATGCACCGTCGAGATTTGTACCTGGGTAGCATAGTCTGGACGAAGTTGTGGAATGAAGCAAATCGTAAAATAATGTGAGAACCATATTATATACTCTGTTAAGGTGCATTCATATAAGTACATTTTCCTTCAACAGTTATCAGCAACTATGTTCAAACAACATCGATTGAATCTTTTATCAGAATACCATCACCTAAGAAAAATTACAGTATTATTCTAGTTTTAAACAGGGTCGAAGTTATAATCTGTTATTTAGGTTTATATATTAGTTATATCATGTACATCATTGGCATATATGTCCAAACCGTCGGTAATTCATTATAATATACTCCCTAAATCACTAAACAAAAATCGAGAAGGATGTAGTATCCGGCCCGGATACTACATCCTTCACGATTTTTGTTTAGTGGTCGTCATGTTTACATTGGTTGTACGCTCTTGGCTTAGTTTTATTTTTATTTTTTATTTTTTTGTATTGCTTATGTTTCTGTTATTTTCCCCATGCTGGCAATATACATGATGATGACAATAAGTCATGGGGGTGTGAGGTGGGCAAAGCCCCCCCTCAACCTATTATTGTATCCCACAGCAGTCGAAATAGACGGAACGTGATCACGAGCGTGCAAATATTTGTTGTTGCTTTGGTGTCTTAAGATTGATGAATGTTTTTGTTTTACAATTTCCAAAGGGGTTCATAAAATAACACCCCTAAAAAAAAAAAAAAAAAAGGGAAAACAAAAAAAAATACTTGTAAAAATCGTCCCCGGTGTAAAACGGAAATTTTACCAAAAATACTTACTGCAGAATAATAGTCCGAAAGTGTTGTCAAAATATAGTATTGTTGATAAGTTGACTCTCCCATAACGATTAGCATAAACCACTCCCAGTGAGCCTGGTCTAATTTTCTCAATGCACCGTACTGGAGGTTTATCCTATATCCGATATCGAGGATCGAGAGATGTACACAGTGCAATTCGCTTGGGCGATCATAGTGTACATTGGATAATACTATATGTAAACAAAGAGCGATATCAAATTTGACTTAACCCCTTCAGTACCGGCGACGTTTTTATTTATTTTAATCTAGCTATTCTCAGACGATGTTGTGCAGTTTAAGAATGAGCTGTGGTAGTAAAAAGGGTTATGCGAGATACAGTAGTTCGAAGCTTGTTCATTGCTGGAAGTACTTTTAAAACTGAATGAAATCGTCTAATAGTAGCCAGAATACAGTTAAAAGGACAGCACCGGTACACGAAGAGGTTAATGTTTACAAGGGCTTACTCCTTGATCAATGGTTGCACTTGTATTATATATACTGTATATATATATATATATATATATATATATGTATATATATATATATATATATTCTGGTATCCCGGTGGATCACATGCTTGCTTTCATAAATTTCTTTGAAGATATTTTGTGTTTTAGTGAAATTAATAAAAATATATTCAAACCGACTAGGATTACTCATAGTCCACTGAAGCTTAACACTATCATATAACTGTAATATTAGTGTTTTATTTTGTTTCATGTATTGTTATTCATAAGACTTAAGGGGGGTCACCGGCTTTATTGTATCTCTCCTTTTCTCTCTTTCCCTGGCTTGTATCCATTCGGTTCCATTCAGCCAACTGTTTTAAGACGTTTATCCCCGTCCAGGTGTTGATTTTTTCCTGGCGAGCGACAGCGAGCCATCATTGTATGAAGAAATCCGGCTTCGCCGGAGAAATTATTCTATCGAAACATTTACAAATTTAACTTGCTGTCAAAACAAAAAATATATATACGCTGGCTCGCTCCCGCTCGCCAGGAAAATATTGACACCTGGATGGGGGAAAACGTCTTAAAACAGTAGGCTGAATGGGGCCGAATGGATACAAGCCAAAGAGAGAGGGAGAGAAAGATAACAAAAAGCAAGGTGGGCTTCCTTAACCCTTCTTTAGCGGCCTATGCGGTTTATTTATGTGTACCGCCCAGCGGGGTGTTTTTAGCCAAAATAGGGCTGTTTACGTGATCATTTTCATGCCTAAATAAGACCCAGAACGTAAAACAAGTATCTATCCCTGAAAGGGCATAAACAGAGCTTTCGAATGACACCATAACGATCCTTGTATGATGGATAGTTTTCTTGCAATAACCGTGCAACGCGAGTGCAAAAAGCAGGTAATTCGGTACTTTCGGTACATAATTGAGTATGTAGCGAGTGAGAGAGGGAGGAGGGAGCTGAGATTTGTGTCAGTAGGTTCGCCGCGGTGGTCTGGAGCAGTCATACGCTCGCTAGTCTCCTGCCACCACTTGTCTCTCTCTCTCAGCCACATTACTTGCTGAAATTGCCACTCGACCTATGTCGAGCGCCGCCACATAGTCCAGCTTTATTAAAAACGACTTAAGTGGTGAGCCGCTTTTTAAGGGTTAAACATTAGTAATAAGAATGTGATGTTAATATACACCGTCTATCACATAAATTCATCAATAGTCTTGTTTGTGATATGATATGGCTTGATTTTATAATGAAGCTTAGAGTATGCTATAATGAATGTATATATAATGAAGTTTAGAGTATGCTATAATGAATGTATATATAATGAAGCTTAGAGTATGCTATAATGAATGTATATATAATGAAGCTTAGAGTATGCTATAATGAATGTATATATAATGAAGCTTAGAGTATGCTATAATGAATGTATATATAATGAAGTTTAGAGTATGCTATAATGAATGTATATATAATGAAGCTTAGAGTATGCTATAATGAATGTATATATAATGAAGCTTAGAGTATGCTATAATGAATGTATATATAATGAAGCTTAGAGTATGCTATAATGAATGTATATATGAAGCTTAGAGTATGCTATAATGAATGTATATATAATGAAGCTTAGAGTATGCTATAATGAATGTATATATAATGAAGCTTAGAGTATGCTATAATGAATGTATATATAATGAAGCTTAGAGTATGCTATAATGAATGTATATATAATGAAGCTTAGAGTATGCTATAATGAATGTATATATAATGAAGCTTAGAGTATGCTATAATGAATGTATATATAATGAAGCTTAGAGTATGCTATAATGAATGTATAATAATGAAGCTTAGAGTATGCTATAATGAATGTATATATAATGAAGTTTAGAGTATGCTATAATGAATGTATATATAATGAAGCTTAGAGTATGCTATAATGAATGTATATATAATGAAGCTTAGAGTATGCTATAATGAATGTATATATAATGAAGTTAGAGTATGCTATAATGAATGTATATAATGAAGCTTAGAGTATGCTATAATGAATGTATATATAATGAAGCTTAGAGTATGCTATAATGAATGTATATATAATGAAGCTTAGAGTATGCTATAATGAATGTATATATGAAGTTTAGAGTATGCTATAATGAATGTATATAATGAAGCTTAGAGTATGCTATAATGAATGTATATATAATGAAGCTTAGAGTATGCTATAATGAATGTATATATAATGAAGTTTAGAGTATGCTATAATGAATGTATATATAATGAAGCTTAGAGTATGCTATAATGAATGTATATATAATGAAGCTTAGAGTATGCTATAATGAATATATATATAATGAAGCTTAGAGTATGCTATAATGAATGTATATAATGAAGTTTAGCATATGCTATAATGAATGTATATATATTGAAGCTTAGAGTATGCTATAATGAATGTATAATAGAAGCTTAGAGTATGCTATAATGAATGTATATATAATGAAGCTTAGAGTATGCTATAATGAATGTATATATAATGAAGTTTAGAGTATGCTATAATGAATGTATATATAATGAAGCTTAGAGTATGCTATAATGAATGTATATATAATGAAGCTTAGAGTATGCTATAATGAATGTATATATATAATGAAGTTTAGAGTATGCTATAATGAATGTATATATAATGAAGCTTAGAGTATGCTATAATGAATGTATATATAATGAAGCTTAGAGTATGCTATAATGAATGTATATATAATGAAGTTTAGAGTATGCTATAATTAATGTATATATAATGAAGCTTAGAGTATGCTATAATGAATGTATATATAATGAAGCTTAGAGTATGCTATAATGAATGTATATATAATGAAGTTTAGAGTATGCTATAATGAATGTATATATAATGAAGCTTAGAGTATGCTATAATGAATGTATATATAATGAAGCTTAGAGTATGCTATAATGAATGTATATATAATGAAGTTTAGAGTATGCTATAATGAATGTATATATAATGAAGCTTAGAGTATGCTATAATGAATGTATATATAATGAAGCTTAGAGTATGCTATAATGAATGTATATATAATGAAGCTTAGAGTATGCTATAATGAATGTATATATAATGAAGTTTAGAGTATGCTATAATGAATGTATATATAATGAAGCTTAGAGTATGCTATAATGAATGTATTATAATGAAGCTTAGAGTATGCTATAATGAATGTATATATAATGAAGCTTAGAGTATGCTATAATGAATGTATATATAATGAAGTTTAGAGTATGCTATAATGAATGTATATATAATGAAGCTTAGAGTATGCTATAATGAATGTATATATAATGAAGCTTAGAGTATGCTATAATGAATGTATATATAATGAAGTTTAGAGTATGCTATAATGAATGTATATATAATGAAGCTTAGAGTATGCTATAATGAATGTATATATAATGAAGCTTAGAGTATGCTATAATGAATGTATATATAATGAAGCTTAGAGTATGCTATAATGAATGTATATATAATGAAGTTTAGAGTATGCTATAATGAATGTATATATAATGAAGCTTAGAGTATGCTATAATGAATGTATATATAATGAAGCTTAGAGTATGCTATAATGAATGATATAATGAAGCTTAGAGTATGCTATAATGAATGTATATATAATGAAGTTTAGAGTATGCTATAATGAATGTATATATAATGAAGCTTAGAGTATGCTATAATGAATGTATATATAATGAAGCTTAGAGTATGCTATAATGAATGTATATATAATGAAGTTTAGAGTATGCTATAATGAATGTATATAATGAAGCTTAGAGTATGCTATAATGAATGTATATATAATGAAGCTTAGAGTATGCTATAATGAATGTATATATAATGAAGCTTAGAGTATGCTATAATGAATGTATATATAATGAAGCTTAGAGTATGCTATAATGAATGTATATATAATGAAGCTTAGAGTATGCTATAATGAATGTATATATAATGAAGCTTAGAGTATGCTATAATGAATGTATATATAATGAAGCTTAGAGTATGCTATAATGAATGTATATATAATGAAGCTTAGAGTATGCTATAATGAATGTATATAATGAAGCTTAGAGTATGCTATAATGAATGTATATACATGAAGCTTAGAGTATGCTATAATGAATGTATATATAATGAAGCTTAGAGTATGCTATAATGAATGTATATATAATGAAGTTTAGAGTATGCTATAATGAATGTATATATGAAGCTTAGAGTATGCTATAATGAATGTATATATAATGAAGCTTAGAGTATGCTATAATGAATGTATATATAATGAAGCTTAGAGTATGCTATAATGAATGTATATATAATGAAGCTTAGAGTATGCTATAATGAATGTATATATAATGAAGTTTAGAGTATGCTATAATGAATGTATATATAATGAAGCTTAGAGTATGCTATAATGAATGTATATATAACGACGCTTAGAGTATGCTATAATGAATGTATATATAATGAAGCTTAGAGTATGCTATAATGAATGTATATATAATGAAGTTTAGAGTATGCTATAATGAATGTATATATAATGAAGCTTAGAGTATGCTATAATGAATGTATATATAATGAAGCTTAGAGTATGCTATAATGAATGTATATATAATGAAGTTTAGAGTATGCTATAATGAATGTATATATAATGAAGCTTAGAGTATGCTATAATGAATGTATATATAATGAAGCTTAGAGTATGCTATAATGAATGTATATATAATGAAGCTTAGAGTATGCTATAATGAATGTATATATAATGAAGCTTAGAGTATGCTATAATGAATGTATATATAATGAAGCTTAGAGTATGCTATAATGAATGTATATATAATGAAGCTTAGAGTATGCTATACTGAATGTATATATAATGAAGCTTAGAGTATGCTATAATGAATGTATATATAATGAAGCTTAGAGTATGCTATAATGAATGTATATATAATGAAGCTTAGAGTATGCTATAATGAATGTATATAATGAAGCTTAGAGTATGCTATAATGAATGTATATATAATGAAGCTTAGAGTATGCTATAATGAATGTATATATATGAAGTTTAGAGTATGCTATAATGAATGTATATATAATGAAGCTTAGAGTATGCTATAATGAATGTATATATAATGAAGCTTAGAGTATGCTATAATGAATGTATATATAATGAAGTTTAGAGTATGCTATAATGAATGTATATATAATGAAGCTTAGAGTATGCTATAATGAATGTATATATAATGAAGCTTAGAGTATGCTATAATGAATGTATATATAATGAAGCTTAGAGTATGCTATAATGAATGTATATATAATGAAGTTTAGAGTATGCTATAATGAATGTATATATAATGAAGCTTAGAGTATGCTATAATGAATGTATATATAATGAAGTTTAGAGTATGCTATAATGAATGTATATATAATGAAGTTTAGAGTATGCTATAATGAATGTATATATAATGAAGCTTAGAGTATGCTATAATGAATGTATATATAATGAAGTTTAGAGTATGCTATAATGAATGTATATATAATGAAGCTTAGAGTATGCTATAATGAATGTATATATAATGAAGCTTAGAGTATGCTATAATGAATGTATATATAATGAAGTTTAGAGTATGCTATAATGAATGTATATATAATGTAAACAGGGTGATCCATGTTACCCACTAGATAAACACGTTTGTTTTTCATGAACTAAGTTGCATTTAATTGGTGTGACAATTATTTTGAAAATATACATGTCGGTTTTATTGTTCTTGTTATGCAAGAAGAGGTCCTACTTTGTTTTTGTTTAGTAATGAAGCTAAATTCTTCCTGTCATTTCGGTTACACTATATTTTTCATTTAAATCATATTTTAATTAGACGACTCGATTTACCTTAGAAAGGACATTTAAGAATTATTAGCTAATCACTATCTTAATCCGTGTGGATGACAATGATTCCCCCTAAACTGAATTGGAAGCATTCCCTCGCCAATTGGAGATAAGCCATCATCTGTTTGTCTATGTGAGTGAGGGTGACAAAAGGCAGAACTGCTTGTGACGAGTGCCTCCCCCAAAGTTGAAAGAGTGACAAGGCTAAACTCTAGGAACGTTCGAGCCAAAATACCTGGACACACAGCGTTTGAGACAATTTAAGTCATAAGATGAGGGAAAGACTGATTCTGGGAGAGAGTTCCAGAGCTCAGCTGTTGAAAAGGAGAAATATTGAGAATAAAGTTTCACTCTTGGGTTGGAGAGTTGCACAGCAGGGGTGGGATTGTGTTGCAAGATGGGTGCTACGTGTTCTACGAAAAGAGGGTGGTATATCATGAGGGAGCTCTGACGAACACTGATTATTGTAATAGCGGTACAATAGTGACAGGGATGCAACATTGTGGCGACGAGAGAGAGACTGCAGATAATTGGTGAGTGGAAGTGAGTTAATGAGACGGAAGGCTTTCTTTAATTTATACTTTGTCTAGAAGTGCTGTGTGAGAGGATCCTCCCAAAACATGTGACCAATACTCATTACAATTTACGTTGAACTTTGCCTTTTCACTAATGGTAGTTACGATTCATCTGTATTATTATTTGTTCTCATATTTGTTTGTTTTATTTATTTTCGTAAAGTATTTATTTATTCATTAGTGTATGTTCTTTCACGCTTGGAATAGATGTGCTCTCTCTCTCTCTCTCTGTCTCTCTCCTTTTATTTTGTTATCCTTTTACAACCACTGTTAAAGTATATGGGAATATACTATTTAAGATTTTAAGGCCGGTTCACCTCGTTTAAACCAAATGGTCTGTGTTTCTGTGTGACTTTATTTACATCTATGTAATTATCTCTCTCTCTCTCTCTCTCTCTCTCTCTCTGTCAGTTAACCATTCACTAACACTTTGCATGCCCTTTACTCAGAAAACCAACCAGCCAGTCAGTCGGCAATCGGTGTGCGTGTGTATGTAAGTCTCCCTATCCCCCTCCTCACTTAAGCTTCAGTAAAAGTAACTGGGATGAAAGAACAGACAAGGGGAAGTTAGGAGAGGGTGTGTCAGGATAAAGGAGGAACGGACACAGAATATTAAGTAAGAGGCTCGCCGATGAATAGAGGTAATATCGGTTAGAGTAGGGATTGAGATGGGAAATGAAGCAAGTGTTTAATTACAAAGAGATGCAACCAAAATAATTATGTGTTATTTCACATTAATTACATTATCGGTAATGTAAGCCGAGAAGCAAGAGAGAGTCGAAAGATGGAGGGAGTACTTCAGTGAGTTGCTAAATGAAAGGAATGAAGAGCCAGCAAACATAGCTGGATATGGTATGGGAGGGAGAAGAAGAGAAGTAGTGGAGGAGGAGGTGGGGATCAGGAGGTCAGAAGTGTCGGAAGCCATGAAAAGAGTGAAATTGGGGAAAGCACCAGGAACAGATGGAGTGTGTGGGGAAATGTTGAGGTATGGTGGTGAGATAGTGATAGAATGGGTATGGAAAATGTGCAAACTAGCATGGGAGAAGGGGAGTGCACCCGATGACTGGAAGACTGGCATAATAGTCCCCCTATATAAGGGCAAAGGGGAAAGAGGAGTGTGTGGTAACCACCGAGGAATATGTCTTCTAAGCGTAGTAGGGAAGGTATACAGTAGGGTAGTGATTGAGAGAGTGAGAGTGAGAACGGAGAAATGGATAGGCGACGAGCAGGGAGGTTTTAGGAAGGGAAGAGGATGGGTAGATCAGATTTTTACCCTGAATTGTGTTGTGGAGAAGTATCTGGAGAAGAAACAAAAGGTGTATGTTGCCTTTATGGACTTGGAGAAGGCCTATGACAGAGTGGATAGAGAAGGTTTGTGGAAAGTACTTAGAATATACGGAGTAGAGGGCAAGTTGCTGAAAGCAGTGAAGAGCATGTATGAGGGTGCAAAGGCGGCAGTACGTGTGGAGAGTGAGCAGAGCGAGTTCTTTGACCTGAATGTTGGTTTGAAACAGGGGTGTGTGATGTCCCCGTGGTTGTTTACTGTATATATGGATGGAGTTATGAAAGAAATACTATCAAGAGCAGTGGATGTTGGTGTATCGCTGAAAAGGGAGGGAATTGAGTGGAAGCTACCTATACTGCTGTTTGCGGATGATACAGTTCTGATGAGTGATAATGAATGGGAGTTGCAGGGTCTGGTAAATGAGTTTGGAACAGTGTGCGAAAAACGGAATTTGAAGGTAAATACGGGGAAGAGCAAGGTTATGGTCTTCGAAAGGGGTGAAGTCACAGAGTGTGAGGTGAAGCTGAACGGTCAGGCTATGGAGATCGTCAACTCTTTTAAGTATCTGGGCAGTGTGTTGAGTAAAGATGGGACTATGGATGAAGAGGTGCGGGAGAGGGTACAACAGGGGAAGAGGGTTGTAGGAACGCTAAAAGCAGTAACAAGAAATAGGGTGGTCAGTATGGAAGTGAAGAAGTCCTTGCATGACAGTGTGGTAATCCCGACACTGACTTACGGAAGCGTAGCATGGACGTTGGTTGAGAGACTCAGACCAAGAGTGAGAGCAGTGGAAATGAATTACTTAAGGAGTGCGTGCGGAGTTACATGGAGGGATAGACAGACTAATGAGGAAGTAAGAAGGAGGTGTGGTGTGGAGGTAGATGTGCTGGAAAGTGTGAAAAGGAACAACTTGAGATGGTTCGGCCATATGGAACGTATGGAAAGCGAAAGAATGACTAAGAGGGTGTACGAGAGCGAGGTGGAGGGACAGAGGGGGAGAGGTAGACCGAATATGAGGTGGAAGGATGGAGTGAGGAACTACATGAACGAAGGCGGTGCTGGTTGGGGGGAGGGGCGTCGACTGACTGGGGACAGAGGTGCATGGGGGCGGTTCGTTCGTGGCCACCCCTTCGGGGATCACGGCGTCAGGCAATAGATAGATAGATAGATCGGTAATGTCAACCCCACCGAATACCTTAGCTTAAAATAATTTAGCAAATATGACCTAGCTTAAAATCTTTAACTAATATTAACTAGTTTACTTCATTCAGACCAAACACTTTACAGCTATACCTAACCTGCATAACCCCCTTGACACATGACTCGTTGCCGACGTTTGGGGGCTTCCGGGCTAGTAGGTGGAGCGGCCAAAGTTCTTGACCGCTCTCCCTATCACCTCCAACTAATTTTGTCATGTCCTTTTCTTTCTCCTTCTTTCTAGTTTTCGTTTTTGCCTCTTCCGCTTTCTCCTGGGGCAGCCAACAGAGGCCGGTCTCCCACCCTTGAACTTTTGTGGTCCCGTCCCTCCCTTCCCTTCCAGTTGACTTCCCTGTTTGCTTCCTTCCTTTCTCTTTAACTACTTCAGAGGTTCTAGTTTCCTTAGGGTTTCGCTTTGGTGTCTCTGATCACTGCTAAGTTGGCAGAGTCCACCTGGTGACAGGTGCTGCCGGCGAGGGCTCGCAAGGCTCGTTGCTGGAGGATAGGCACTATAGGGTTGCTTTGGGGTTTCTGACTCCCTTCTCTCTTCCCAGTGAGTGTGTCCGGTGACTATGCCTGCCCTTTTCTTCATGGGACAAAGCTGCAGGACAAAGTCCCTAGCTCAAAGCCGAGACCTGTCCCATCTCAATTGGCCGCATTCTGGGTTTCGTGGCCCTGCAGAGGTCTTTCTCCCTTTCGTTGCCAGGGGCACCTGGTAACCGCAGTATCTTCTTCCATGCTATACCCCATTTTCTCTTGCTATGGTGACAACGTATGCTTTTTTCACTGTTCTTACCTGTTTATGGCTTCTGCTTTCGAGGTTCCGGTGAGTGTGCCCCTTGTGGCATGCAGCCTGCCGCTTGGGGATTTGTTGTCTGGCAGTCAGTCCGATTCACCGCGGGAGCACGGTGAGTATGGGATGGTTTTGGGTGCTCTCGACCAGCCCGCTGAAATGTCTCTCGATCAACGCTCATCCCTCTCGTCCATTACCGTTCCGAGTCCTTCTACTACCCTTACGTCTTCATCACTTCTTTCTCCAACCTCCACTACCCAGGCTTTAATCTCCTCTCCAGTAGTTATTTCTGAGTCTTCCCCTTCTTCCTCTTGTACTGTCACCCTCGATCCTTTTCTGCCCTCCCTCCCACGTTCTCTTTCCTCTTCATCTCCAGTTTCGTCCTTTTCTCGTCCTCGCTCCTCCCTCTGTCCTCTCTCTTTGCGCCTCCTTCCTTTACTAAGTTTTTCTCCATCCCTGCGTCTGCGCCTCTAGCCGGAGATGACCTCCTCTTCCACCTGTGTCTCCTTCCACAGGTGGGAAAGGACGTCGCCTTCCACTCCCGCCATGATGCCTCCCGTCTTGTTACCGTCCAAAACGAACTTCAGGCTACTGCTATGACCTCGTTCGTCGATTGTTCTGGCACCCCATACTGGCTCAAAAAGATCAAGGACTCAACTCCTGTACAGGGGCTGTCCTGATCCCCGCTTCCATCTGTCTCTTGGGTCATCCATTCGCGGATTGCGCCGACCTCGTCAAGGAAATCATTGTTGCTCAAGAGCACAAGGTGATTAGTGTGGTATGCTACACTATCCCTCCTCGCAACCTTCGCCGCAATCCCGCAAACATTGACAAGATCTCTTTTGATGGACTTTCCCTTCCTGCCCATGTTATTGTCGGTGGTACTTGCCTCCCCGTGACTGCATCTCTTCCTCGTCCACTCCAGTGTCGCAGCTGCTGGCGTTTCGGCCAACCGACGAAGTTCTGCCGTACAGCCGCTGAGAGCCCACTCTGCTCACTCTGTGCGCAGTCCGGACATGCCGTTGGAGAATGCAAGTCAACATCCCAGTTCTGCCTTAATTGCCGCGGGTCTCATTCGGCCGACTCTAGGATTTGCCCCGTTCATCTGTTAGAGTCTGAAGTTGCTGTCATCAAAGCGAGACACGGCCTTATGCTCACTGCAGCCCGTCAAGAGGCTCGTCGCTCGGGCTTCACCCCTCAGTCATTTTCCAGGACTCCGTCTCCTCCCTCCTCTTCTTCTCCTCCCTCTATCACCCCCCCCCCCCTTTTCTGATTCCTCAGTTCCTTCCACCGCCTCCGCTCCCTCCATCCCCCATTCCGCCCCCCCAGTCGCACCAGTTTCGTCATCTGCCTCTCTTCCTTCTACCAGTGCTTCTACCAAATTTTCTCCTTCCTCCTCTTATGTCTCCTCCGTTCGTCCTTCCGTCTCTTCCTTTTCTGTACCATTGTCTAACACTTTCTCTGTTCTCAGTCCTTCTACTCCTACTTCTACCCCTTCATCTAGCTCTCTTCCTTGTTCCTCCTCTTCTAGTCTCCCTCAACGCTCTCACCGTTCCAAGCCTCCCCCCCGGTCTCAGTCATCTTCCTCTTCTAGTCGCCCCAAATCTCCTACTCACTCTAAACTGCCCTTCCCGTCTACCAAATGGGCTCCTGCACTCCGTTCGTCCTCTCCCGCTTCCTCTTCTAAACGTAAGGGTGGTCTCCGTGGTGTGCGGAGCTCAAGTCCCTGTGAGAAGAAGAAGAAGACGCCTACTTCTCCATCTTTTTCCCTTTCTCCTCCCTCCGTCCAGTCTCCTCCTCCTCCTGTCTCTGCGTCCCTAGATTTCTCCTACGAAACCCTACCTAAAATTTATGAATTTATCCGTTCTTCCCACCCACCGCCTTCAACCGTTCATGCCGAAGTTCATCCTACCCCCTCTTCTCTCCCCCCTACCCCTCTCCCGCCTTCCCCTACCCCATCCTCTTCCTCCTCTCCCCCTTCTGGCCCTTCTCCTGGCCCTCCTCCTATTCCTCCTCCTGACCATCCCCCTCTTCCTTCTCCTGACCTTACTCCCTCCTTCTCTTCCCACCCGTCCTCTGTCCTTACTACCTCTTCTGGCCCTCCTCCTTCCTCTCCTCTTTCTCTGTTAGACCTCCCTATGCCTCCCGGTTTCCAGTCTTCCCCTTCAGCGTCTTCTCGTCCTCCCTCCCTCCCCATTCCTGCTATTATTTCCCATCGTTAGCCTCTCTTGGCTATATTTTCCACCCACGGTGTTAACTGTATTTTGTAAATATGTTGTATATAATGTCCATAGTGTCCATATTTTCATCCCTCATGTACGAGTATTCTTTTTAACCTTTTTTTATTTTTTTCAACTTTTTAATGTCCATTATACAATGGAACATTCGTAGATTTACAGCACATCGTGTTGATCTTTGTTACCTTATCTCTAGGTTTGGCCCACTTGTTATTAGCTTACAAGAATCGCGTTTATCTAATGCCCCCCCCCCCCCCCCCCATACCTTTTTACACCTATATAAGTTCTCCCCAATCCCAGTATGATACTTGCCTCCCTGTACATCATGATGTTCCAGTGTTTCCGTTAACTATCCGTACATCTCTTAAATGCACGCTTGCCAGAGTGTTCCTTTCACGCTGGCTTACACTAATTTCCATATACCTTTCCCCCTTCGATCCCGATCGATGATCCAGAATTAAACAGAATCATGTCTCTCTTACCTCCACCTTTCCTCCTTTTAGGGGATTTTAATTGCAGGCATTCCCTGTGGGGTGACTCTACCGTTAATACGCGAGGTCGTTCCCTTGAGGCTCTGATTCGTACGAAAGATTTATTTATTTCAAACACTGGTTCCCCTACGCATTTTGATAGCGGCGCCCATACCTTCTCATGTATTGACTTGTCTCTGTGTTCCCCTACAATATCCTTGGATTTTACTTGGAAAGTCTTTGATGATTACTGTGCGACTGACCACTTCCCAATTGTCCTCTCCCCTACGACTTACTCCCCAGTGCCCCGCCCTCCCCGTTGGTGTTTCGATCGAGCCGACTGGAAATCTTTCGCTGATCTCGCCGTTCCGTCTACTCCTACCCCTGCCTTCCCGGATCCTGATGCCATGCTTACCAGTTTCCTGTTGTTTGTGCTCCATGCTGCCTATACTTGTATTCTGCGCACCAATCGGAGTATGTCTTCTAAGTGTGTACCGTGGTGGACTGCTCAGTGCACTTCAGCTTTACGCAATAAAAGAGCCAGGTGGAAGAGTTTCCGTCGGAAAAAAGGCTCTCCATATGAGCGGGATGCGTATACTCTATTCAAACAGGCTAATGCCGTCTTCCGTTGTACACTCCGCTCTGCAAAAAAATCTAGCTGGATATCATATGCCTCTACTATCAACGCAGATACACCTGTTACGCAAGTTTGGGCTCGCGTCAGGAATATTGCAGGGAAACATGCGCCTACGCCGGCCCCAGTCCTCCCTACCAACACTGGCGTTGTGAGCGACCCGTCTCTGGTGGCCAATATGTTGGGACAACATTTCAGTGATGTTAGCACTGGCTCCCATCTCCCGCCCTCCTTCCAGTTGCATAAACGCCGTTCTGAACCAAAGCGACTTGACTTCGCCTTATCGTCTGATCAGTTTTTCAATGCCCCCTTCTCCCGGGCTGAGCTTGAGTCTAGCCTGGGAGTCTGTAAGGATACATGTGAAGGCCCTGACATAGTCCATTACTTGATGCTGAAGCACTTATCTCCGCCTGCGCTTGACTTTCTCTTATCCATCTACAACCGTCTGTGGTCCACAGGCTTTTTTCCGGCTGAGTGGAGGCATGCCATCCTTTTCCCTTTCCTTAAGCCGGGTAAGTCGGGCCATGCACCAGCAGATTACCGTCCAATTGCCCTGGTCAGTTGTGTAGGCAAATTATTAGAATGCATGGTTCACTCCCGCTTAATGTGGCTACTAGAATCAAGAGGCATCCTGTCACCTTTTCAATATGGCTTTCGTAAGGGTCGTAGCACGTTGGACCCATTAATGAGATTGGCAACGTCTATCCGCAACGCCTTTTCGGACACTAAGTTAGTTTTAGCTGTATTCTTCGATCTTGAAAAAGCTTATGATACTGCCTGGAGATACAATATCCTTCATACCCTCTTACGTTCTGGTGTGTCTGGCAACATGGCAGTATTCTTGGAGAACTTTCTCCGTGGCCGTACTTTCCGAGTCAAGCTTCAGCATACATTCTCACGAACATACCCCCAACACGAAGGTGTCCCACTGGGTTGTGTACTAAGTACCATCCTTTTTATCCTAGCTATAAATGGTATTATTTCTTCTCTCCCTCTTGGTGTCCGTGCTTCTTTGTATGTGGATGACTTCGCTATTTATGCTGTGGGTTCGGATATCGCAGCCCTAAAAGATCTTGTGCAAAAGGCCATCGATGCAGCTACGCAGTGGGCTACAACCCTTGGTTTTCGGTTTTCGCCCTCGAAATCTTGTGCCGTCATCTTCACAAAACGCCATACAGTCCCACAACCTGCTCTTACGTTGTATAACCGCCCTCTGCCTTACAGGTCCTCAGCTCCATTCTTGGGCCTCATTTTCGATACTCGGTTGGCATGGTATCCGCACATTACTTCGTTACTGACCTCCACCACCCGACGGCTTCAACTCTTACAAACCCTTAGCCACTTGTCTTGGGGTGCGGACTGGACGACTCTCCTGCGCCTCCATACAACACTTATTCTATCCAAGATCGATTATGGCTGCCAAGTATATGCCTCCGCTGCAAATACAAACCATAAGCGCCTAGACTCCCTTCACCATCATGGTCTGCGCTTGTCGCTGGGGTCTTTTCGCTCTACTCCGGTTATTAGCCTTTATGCAGAATCAGGTGTCCCGCCGCTATCATCCAGGTGGGATTAACTGAACCTTCGATATCATCTTCGCCTTCTGCAACACAGTTCGGCTGGTTTTCCTCCCACGGCTTCCAGCTTAGCCCCATCATCGACTGCTACTTCGTTCCCCAGTCGGGTCTCTGCTTTAATAGCCTCATTCTCTTTTCCCATTCCATCAGTGCTAACCCTCCGACAGTCAGAATTCCCCCCATGGCTACTCCCTCGCCCTACCGTTTGTATAGCTGCCCTCCCCCCCTCCAAGGCCTCTTCAACCCCACAGTTGCTTTATACTCAGTTTGTGGAACATATGCTGAACCACTCTTCAGCCATCCCAGTGTACACTGATGGTTCCAAGACCTCCGCCGGTACAGGGTTTGCGGTTGTGTTCCCGGACCGGACCTTCCAACGTCATATCCAATCATGTGCTAGTGTCTTTACGGCCGAGTTATTTGCTATTTTATTTGCCCTACGTACAATTTTTTGTTCGCACCTGCATACCTTTGTAATTTTCAGTGACTCCCTTAGTGCTCTACAGAGTATTCAGTCTATTCCCGCTGTTAACCCCTTAGTGCTGGAGATTCAGAAATGGTTGTTCTGCATCGCTACTAAATTAAAGTCCCTGTCTTTCAGTTGGGTCCCTAGTCATGTTGAAGTGCCTGGCAATGAGCGAGTTGATTTTCTCGCCCGCTCTGCTATTACCTCTAACCGGCTCGTGCCACAGCATAGTCCTGAATCTGATTACTTCCCACATGTTACTCAATTACTACGTCAGCGCTGGCAGGACGAGTGGACCTCCATGAGGGTGTCTGATGTCAAACTGCTTCTATCAAACCT
The DNA here is from genome assembly GCA_032716605.1 of Paralithodes platypus. Classification (NCBI taxonomy): domain Eukaryota; kingdom Metazoa; phylum Arthropoda; class Malacostraca; order Decapoda; family Lithodidae; genus Paralithodes; species Paralithodes platypus. Next base: position 57,776,211 of record CM064504.1, read on the forward strand.
TCTGCCCTACCTTGGAAGTCTTCCTCTCATCGCAATCGTCGATGGGAGACCGCTCTAGCCCGTCTTTGGCTCGGCCACACCAGGCTCACGCATGGTCATTTGATGTTCTGTGATGTCCCCGCGCTCTGTCCTTGCTGCCATATTCCAGTGTCTGTCCAGCATCTCTTGATACACTGTCCGCGTTTCTCCAATGCCCGACGGCAAGCATTCCCCTCCATATACTCCCTTAATCGCCCCCCTGTCTTAGCCGAAATGCTTGGAGGGTCCCCCACTTTCGCCCTCCCACATCTTATGCGGTTTCTCCTCCATACCCGTCTCCTTCAGCTTCTTTAACTAGTGTTTCCTAGTCTTCTTATCCTCTACTACGTATTACGCCCAGCCCCACAAAAACTCTGATGTTTTTTACACACAGTTTATTTTGGTGCCACATAGTCTTTTTAGGCTTGGTACGAATCCCTATTTTAATAATAATAATAATAATAACCTGCATAAGACCAGGTAAGAAATGAGACATGACTGAGAGAGTGGTTGGCAACATGGTCAGACATAAATGCAGTTCTCTCTGTCACCTCAGCTTGTAGACTACAGCTAGTAACGCTCATTTAAATGAACAATAATCCCCATCACAAAAAGAAACATTTATGAAGTTTTCAAATTCAACAAATATATACATATTTGAGCATTATGTCTTGCATTGTGACTGTTATGTTTATTAACATATATACATTTTAAAGGATTGGACTGCATAGTTAAATACTGAATTCTGAAAGTGTATTTTTTTTTATTAAACCTTGCATTATTGTTTATGAATAATTTGTAGCATAAATATTACCATGTTTGTTTTAACATTTAACAGGATCCTTCTTATTTTCCGATTGTGTAGCTTTAGTTATATTAATCGATCTTTGTTCTATTCTCAGCCTGTGAATGATTTTAGTTATTCTTTCATATATATATTATTTTTGGGGGGCAATACTCGAATGAAACTGAACACCATTTTTGGGACGAATGAGATAATAATATAAAATATCATATGATAGAGATCCCTATATACTTATTTCACAAACTTTTCAACACGTACAGTAGGTAGCTGCGACTTAACCCTGAACTCGCGGTGCCTGTCATATGATGGGAGAGAGAATATTAGCCATTTTGAGGCCATTATGAGCTATGAGAGAGAAACCGAGCATTGGGGGGACAATAGGCAGCCTCGGACCACTCGCCACCGCCATGTGGTTGTCACTGAGTCATACTATATCTCATCATCACCTCCCTACTGCTCTCAACAAGGATAAAATCGGGAAACATTCCTCATTTTAAGGTATTTTCGCCTCCGGTTACACAATCGTTGCAAGAGAACCCATGGTCGTACAATGATGATTCAGATGTGATTGGAAAGCTATATTCTCGCCCTTCCACGGATATGTAACTGTATTACGCTCTGGCTCTTGCTTATGCATGAAAAAGAGCATAGAATAATGCTCATTTTCGGTAAATATGCCCGCCAGGCGCTACGGTGATGTAAACAAGCACGCTCTTTGGAAATTGAATAATTTGACAACTATTTCATAATTAACGTGTCTAAATACATTAAACTAATAGAATTATGTGAGGAATTAAAGGGTATACAGTGTATAAAAAAGTTACATAACCGATGGTAAAAGAGGGTAATAATAATAATAATAATAATAATAATAATAATAATACTATTAATCGTGTATCTTATAAGGCGCAATGTCTCTCCTCCGGGATTCAATAGTGCAGTAGTTGCCAACAGAGACCATTACCCCTTCTCCGTGCTCAAGAGAAACAGTAACCGATCGGAGTATTGTGGATAAAAACCTCCACGCCTGGGCGTGGCACGCCCGGGCGTGGAGGTTGAGACACGATGTGGGAATTGAAGTATGACTAAAAAATATGGAGATACAAAATTAAAATAGTAAATGTAAAAAATAAATAAATACAAACATAAAAAAGTGACAAACAAATAATTAGACAAAAAATATACTTTGGGAAGATTGAGATGCTGCACATTATTGAATAAATATATGTTAGTTTTGATTTTGTATCAACATTTCAGCAAGATTTCATAAAAGGCATCACTAAATTACATTTTAATTTCCCAACATTTTTGTTTTCATATTTGTCGAAATGTTCTGACCACAATGTTACATGAATAGGGGTAGGGGGGATGAGGTCAATTAATGTTGCAACTGAAAAATAAGTAGAGGAAAGAAGGCCGAATAGATAACATACTGTGAATGAAATATGGTGATGGGAGAAATTGGTCAGATACGCAGACTTTGAAGAAATCATGGATGCAAGATGAATGGACCACTTGCGAGTTTCGGACTATAAGGAAATTGGAACTGTAGACATCGACATTTAGCAGACTTACTAGCTAAAATATGGATGTAGTACATTTATAAATACATATAACCGAATCCAACATACTGTCTATCCATCAGGTACCTACATTAGTATTACATTAAATTCTGTTTAATAGCAATATTTACGGTTCCAACTTCCTTATAGCCTGAAACTAACAAGTGATCATTTAAGCTATATAAGTAAAAGGTGGGAATATTATGAAGAATGCTGGTTAATTAACGAATGTTGTGTAACAAGGTAAATCCAAATGAATTTTGTTTTTCGGTCAATTAAGGACAAGTGAAAATGTTTAATATTGTAATGACGGAAAATATTAGGTAGAATAAGTAGGTGTAAAGAGAAGTAAATAACTTAGTGAATGTTGTCAAAATTGTCTCTTATTTATCAGGGAATTAATTAGATTCGAATGAAAAATGTATGTGAACAAAAGAAGAGAATAATGATGACTGAAAAGAAATAAAATGCGAACTTAATGTGTTGAATATGAAATGAAAACTACTTATGTGAGTACCTAATACAAGGAAGGATAATTATGTGGCAACGAAAACAGTCTTTCCTTCATCCTATGACTTAGAATATTTAAAACTTGGTGTGTCCAGGCAATTTAACCCCAACGTCCCTTGGATTTGGCTCTCTTTATCACTCTTTTGGTTTTGGGGGAGACACTTGTTACAGGCAGCCAACCTTTTGTCTCCTTCATACACATAGAAACACAGATTTGGCAAGGAGAATGAGACCAGGATGTATATTATGAGATAATGAAAACAATTAGGCCTAGGCCAGGAGAATGAGACCAGTATATCGAGGCAATGAGAACAATTAGGCCAGGAGTGTTATGCCACGTTTTTGCTGGGGTTAACTGGACTATTTAGGCAGGTTCTTACTTGACTGGATAAGTTATGACCACATGCACAAAGGTAATATAGGGTAAATATAATACATAGTACAAGCATAGAGTGTCTTATTCAATGTAACTATAATATTTATACAGAGTTACGTTCAGACATGGATAGGTATATACACAATTGTCCTAGCACGATCGAGGATCCACAATAAGTTCATAATGCACTTCCGGTGGTGACACTGGGCACTTCTGGTGATGTTCCATTTCCGACTAGGTTCTCGGGCCGTGGTGGTGGTCCTGTCGTGTGGTGATGACAGCAGGATGGAAGATGTTGTAGGACTCTTGGGTTTGGGGTCTTAAATGAATAGGTTTGCGTAACATATCATCGGATTAACGTGAGGAGAAGTTATACCGGTGTTATACAGTGTTTTACCTCTCTCAACTATCCTGACCTTTATAAGAGTCGTTAATCAAGAACCTTTACAGTACTCTTGGGTTTGGGGTCTTTAATGAATATGAGTCTGTTCTGCCAGATATATGATATGCTACATATTGTATCATCGGACTAACGTAAGAGGGTTGGGATGCCTGTGCTCTCCAACTTCACTTAACTGTCCTGACCTTTATAAGAGTCTTCCAGGGACTTTTGATGGGTTTGTATTTGGGCCTTTTGCGAATATGTGTGTATTGCCAGTTCCTGGGACAGGTACCGTATGGACTCTATGCAAGGTGATGTTATGCCAGTGCTACGGTATCTTGCGAACCCTGACTTAGAATGAAGACAATTGCCAGTGTGTGAACTTCTAACAAGCCTTACTGAGGTTTGGTTTACTACCACTAGAGCGCACGTCAGTACAGCTTGCTCTAGCGACAGTCATTCCTGATGATTGAGGCGAATAATTAATATTGAATGGCCACCATGGTGATTCAATAACAATTCCTTTGTAGAGCCAAGATCTAAATATCTTCAATAAACAACTTACTGCCAGTGCTTTAATTATTTATTGAACATTAGCCCAAATCTTCCATCTCTTAAATTTTTTTCCAGTGAAGTGTGTTTTTAAGAGCTTTACAACTGTACTGTTCCCTGTTTGTCTAGCATAGTCTTAATGATGGCGGCATTTCTCCCGGTGCTCCTTCTCAATGTAAGAAGGGCGAATGTGCTGGGAGGAGAGCCTGGGGCGGCTGGGGTAGCCCCTCTGGTTTTCCCTGTCACGGCGGTGGTGCGGCTTGGAGCAAGAAGGGGGCATGGTGGTGTAGGACTTATGCAAAGTCTTGCTTGCTTTTAATTCCTTCCGGTCCTTGGTGTTCTTTTCGCTGCCAGGATTTCTGATGGCGACTATGATGTCCTTTCCTGGTGTTGGGGGAAGTGCGGGTGTGATGGTGCGACTAGGGCATACTCTGGTAGTGTGGCGCTTGGAACTTCTTTCCTCGTGGGTGTGGTGGCAAGGGTGGTAATGTTGGTTCTTGGTGGTGTTGTGTTTCCACCCTTTTTCTTCGTTATTTCAAGAAGAATGAGACCAGTATATTATGGGGCAATGAGAACAATTAGACCAGGAGAATGAGACAAATATATTATAGGGCAATGCCCTAAGTTGCTTCAAACTTCGTGTGTCCAGACATGTTGGCTCGAACATTCTTTGATTTTGGCCCTGTCACTCTTTCAACTCTGGTGGAGGCACTCATCACCGGCAGATTTGCTTTTTGTCTCCCTCAACCACATGAACAAAAATATAAACAAAAATAGGCCAGGAGAATGACACAAGTATATTATAGGGCAATAAGAACAATTAGGCCAGGAGAATGAGACTAGAAAGTATATTTTGATTCAAGCGAGGTGGTCAGGGCTTAACCCCTAACCATCGGGGGTGGACTTAAGTCTGTATCGAAAAACTTGGACTATGTGGCGGGGGCGGACTTTAGTCTGTGTGCAATTTTGGCGCAATATTGGCTCTGAGAGAGAGGCGAGCGACGGGAGGAGCATGGGTTACCTCATGACCGCTCGCCACGGCCGCCGTGGACCGACTGAGATGTACTCCCCATACATCCACCCTCACTCCCTCGCTACACATGTAATTATATAACACAAGTATATTATAGGGCAATAAGAACAATTAGGCCAGGAGAATGAGACAAGAAAGTATATTTTGATTCAAGCGAGGTGGTCAGGGCTTAACCCCTAACCATTGGGGGCGGACTTAAGTCCGTATAAAAAAACTTGGACTATGTGGCGGGGGCGGACTTTAGTCTGTGTGCAATTTTGGCGCAATATTGGCTCTGAGAGAGAGACGAGCGACGGGAGGAGCATGGGTTACCTCATGACCGCTCGCCACGGCCGCCGTGGACCGACTGAGATGTACTCCCCATACATCCACCCTCACTCCCTCGCTACACACGTAATTATATAACAAAATTACCGTATTTTAGCGATTTTACCCTTCGATTGCACGATCGTTACAAGACAACCAGTGATCGTAGAAGGATGGTTCTGGTGTCATTACAAAGCTCAATTATCGCCCTTTCACGGATACATACTTGTATTACGCTCTGGCTCTTGTTTATGCATGAAAAAGAGCACGGAAACAACGCCATTTATGGTAAAAAAAAAAAACGCTGGGCGGTACTGTCAAATATACTCCACCACCCGCTCTTTAGGTGTTAATATTCTGATGGAGATAAGAGAAGTCCTACTAAAGAATAGCGGAAGGAAGAATTGCAGAGAGAGAGAGAGAATGTGGGAGTGTGTGTAAGAGACATAATGACCATATACTAATATTTACCTTTATGTGTTCCCCTTTGCAAACGCGGCTGCTACAATCTCATACCGAATATGTTTCCACTATTGTGATATAGTATTGTAGTTTACGATAATCCATCTATATTATTCTCTAATTTTCATTGATAATTTATATTTTCACCTGTATGATTTAAGTTAACGTATAAATTGCTATCATAAATCGTTTTCATTAAATTATACTATGTTTCTTAATATAGTATCAGTATATTTCAACTACAGTATATTTATGCAGTATGTTCAAGTGTTCATATATTGTTGATCCGCCTTTCACTTACGTAATTCTATTTTATTAAATACATTTGTTGCATTGTTTTTCTTTGCACAGTTATATTCAGTTTTCATTCGTGTAATGTTGTCCAGTTATTTAATTCATAATGCACCACATTTTATTAGTTCACAGATGGATTACACACCTAGAAATATGTGAATATGTTCACCACTTTGATCGTTTCCCCTAGCAATCCTTCGTATTTTATAATATTGATCTTCTTTGTTTACAATCGCTAGCTTTTTTTGTTTTTACATTTACCTGTTTCACCATTACAAAGTAGTTCAGGTGTCTTGAGCCTTATTATTTGTATTCTTCATTTTTCCTTCTAGTAAATGAATATCACATTACTCTTGTTAATTTCACTATTCACTTTCAGCTTTTATGTATTTTCCATTCAAACATGGAAATCATGTCACTAGGAGAAGGCTGTAGGCACCAGCCGATCAGGCCAGTACTCCCGGTGAGTGTTAGGTGGCTGGTAAGGACAGCTGGAACTCCTGCTTCACCACATGGCCTCCCTAGCTGATTATTTATGTGCGTCATCACTATTGAGGGCAACCCCAACCTGCCCTCCAAAACACCTTATCCTCGTATCAATACATTATACTTCAAACACCTTTCATACTACACTATGTATAGAGAGGGGGGGGGGGGCAGAAATGCCCCAATTTATTTGACCCCTGGCAACGACTCTCCTAAATGCTCTTAACCACTACCTTCTACTCTTATATTAATTTCTGCAACATTCGTGGCCTTTCCTCTTACTTCCACTCTGTGGAACACCACCTCTCCTCTGCCAACCATAATCTTCTCTTTCTCACCGAAACTCAGGTGTTTGGGACTACCCCTTCTCTGTATCCTCCTACTATCTCTATCCTCAGTTTCAAGCCAAAGGTGGCTGTTGCGTATATGTGCGCAGCAATCTCGCTTTCTCTCATGTGCCCAACTTTGACTCTTCCGAAATCTCAACTCTCTGGCTAAAGCTTTGTTGTCTCTCTCAAACTAAATATTTCTGTACTGTTTATCTCTCCCTTAATTCTACTGACTTTCCAAAATTCTTTGACTATCTAACTTCTAAAAGTGGAACACATTCTACCCATCTCTCCTTTCTCCATCCTAGGATACATTAGTGTTCAACACCGCCAATAGTTCTCCTCTGATTCCTCTGACCAACCTGGTGAACAAGCCTACATTTGTTCTATCCTAAATGATCTAGAACAGTTTGTCCAGCAACCCACCCGTATCCTGGATCGCTTCGGAGATCAGCCTAACATTCTTGACTTATTTTTAACTTCTAACCCTTCTGCTTATACTGTAAAACTGTTCTCTCCTTTGGGCTTCTCCAACCATAAACTTATCTCCGTCACCTCTTCTATATCTCCTGTACGGCCACCCGGTCCTCCCAGCCGGCGGTGCTTGTGGCATTTTGTCGCTGCTGACTGGGAGGCTCTTCGGCAGTGCTTCTTTGATTTCCCATGGAATGACATTTACTCCCGTGGCCGGGGACCCTCGGAGAGTGCTGAGCACATTACCGAGGTAATCCTATGAATGAAGCATACATTCCATTTTCTTTCAGTCTAATGCAAAGAAATCTTGGTTTACTCACGTTTGCTCTACTGTTGTCTGCAATAAGGAGGAAGCATTCAAACGGTACCGCCGCCTTCAAACTCAAGAATCTCATTCTTCCTACATTTCTGCCCGGATTCAAGCCAAATCTGTTCTTCAACTTGCCAAACACTCTTTCATCAATGATAAATGCACTGAACTATCCAACTCTAGCTCTTTCCAAGCTTTCTGGCATCTAGCCAAAAACCTCTCCAACAATTTTTCTTCCGCGTCTTTCCCTCCCTTTTTCCATTCTGATGGCACAACCATCACTTCTTCCTCTGACAAAGCTGAACTCTTCGCTCAAACTTTCGCTAGAAACTCCACCTTAGATGATTCCGGTAATATACCTCCCTCTCTCCTACTTATGCATAATATCCTAATCTCTTCTAAAGATGTACTTTTTACCCTCTCTGTGCTTAATACTAAGAAGGCGTACAGTCCGGATGGTGTTCCTCCTGTTGTACTCAAAAACTGTGCTTCCGTGCTGACTCCCTGCCTAGGCAAACTCTTCCGTCTCTGTCTCTCCTATAAAGTCTTCCCTTCTTTATGGAAGATTGCCCTCATTCAACCTGTCCCAAAGAAGGGTGACCACTCTCAACCCTCTAACTATCGTCCAATTGCTCTAATTTCGTGCATCTCTAAAGTTTTTGAAACTATTCTTACCTCAACATTTCTTAAGCATTTATCTTCCCATAACCTACTCTCAGAGTGCCAGAATGGCTTCTTTAAGGGCCGCTCTACTGGTGATCTTTCTTATATTACTAACTCTTGGTCATCGTCCATTCGGAACTTCGGTGAGACTTTTTCTGTTGGGCTAGTCATATCGAAGGCCTTCGATAGAGGCTGGCACAAATCCCTTATTTCCAAACTACCCTTCTTCGGTTTCTATCCCTCCATCTGTGCCTTTGTCTCTAATTTCCTTTCCGGCCGTTCCATAGCTACGGTTGTTGACGGGTACTGTTAACTTCCTCAACCTATCAACTCCTGTGGTCCTCAGGGTTCTGTCCTATCTCCCATTCTCTTTCTAATTTTCATAAATGATCTTCTCTACTGTACCTCCAGTCCTATCCATTCATATGCAGACGACTCTACTTTACACTATTCAATTAGTTTTCCAGAATGCCCCAGCCAGCAATCCCCCCCCAAAAAAGTGTAATGAAACCATACAACACTTATCTTCTGATCTTACTACCTTTTCCAATTTGGGCAGAGAAAACCTTATTGCCTTTAATGCTTCCAAAACCCAATTTCTCCATCTATCTACCCATCGGGATCTCCCAGAGGACTATCCCGTATACTTTATACTTCAACAATACAAAAATTAACCCTTCATCTTATCTCAGTATTCTCGGTGTCTCCTTTTCTTCTACTCTCTCTTGGAAAGACCATATTACCACGCTTGCTAAGGTGCTAAAGGCTTACCACTGCCCTGCTTCTTGCTCTGTACAGGGGCATAGTGCATCCCTGTATTGGGTATTGTTCACATGTGTGGGGAGGATCCTCTCACACAGCACTTCTAAACAAAGTAGAAATGAAAGCCTTTCGTATCATTAACTCCTGTCCACTCACCGACTCTCTGCAATCTCTCTCTCTTCGCCGCAATGTTGCATCTCTCTCGTTATTCTATCGCAAATACAATAATCAGCGTTCCTCAGAGGTCTCTCAGTATATACCACCTCCTCTATGTAGGGAACGTAACGCCCGTCTTGCAGCACAATCCCACCCCTACTCTGTGCAATCCATTTCAGTGGATCCACTTATATATATATATGTACTGTATATACAGTATATACTATTTATATATATATATATATATATATATAACATATTTTTTATTAAATAATTGGCGATAAATACTGTACTGTACTTTGGGGAATTATACATTGTGAATGTAAGTGAATTTGTTCGTTTATGGCAGTGTTTTGTGTGTGTGAGAGTACGGCAATCTCATCTAAATATTTAAGTCGCGCCACATAAAATAGCAAGGATATTAATGTGGCCCGTCATGGTGCTAATTAAGAAATTAAGTTGTAATCACCTGTAAAATAATTAACTTTGTATCGGAAAGTGGTTCACAAAATGATGTTACTCATAATATATATATATATATTTTTTTTTTTTTTTACTATCAATTTGCTTCAAGTAATTTTTCGGAAGAGTTGTCTTCGATATAATTTGAATAATGAAAATAAAATGTAATACAAGAAAGGTTATATACAATAGATTAAGTCTACATAGGATGACGTTCAAATGTAATCGATTTGTTTGCAAGTGACAGTAATTTGTCTTGTCCTTATTATGATAACTTTTGAAGATGTTGTAGTGAAATATGTTGTTTATTATGATCACGTGGCCTCAATATATGCACAAATGCAATAATTTAATATGTTGCTATCAAGTATTGATAAATCAGCTGTTAAGTGTTTCATCTGAAAATAAGCAAAAAGCCACTAACACCTGACTTGCTTGGGGTTCATTACCAAGGTAGGACGAGACATTTGGGTAGGTCTACTAGGAACCTACGCCTTAAATCTGCAGTATAAATAGAGACCTAGAAATAGTGAGCATTTGTATTATCGTATCCGGGAAGACAGAGTAGGGTATTTTGGATAATATTATGTAACCCTTCTGTACCAGGCTCGATAACGCCCGAACAATACCCTCCACTCGTTGTATCCTTCCATGTGGACACAAGTCATGTGGGATAAAAATACTGCGATCAAGATGCTCAATATTACGTAAGCTTCCTAAAGGTTTAATCACACAAGCTTTTTTCCATAATAGTTATGGTTAATTGTAGCCTGGCATTTTCAAAATGTATTGTACACCAGCAATCAGCCATCTAATATAATATACCTATAATCTAGTTTCCGTTACCAATGTGAAAAAACGTAACAAACAAATCCAAGAAAACTAGCTCATAAAAAATGCCTGAAAAAGTGCTCGTGTCACACCGGTTTTATTTTAACTTAATTTGTCTTGGCTACCATACTTTCACTCAGTCTCTCAACAATTGCAAAGCCAAATCAATATTGCTAAGTACCCACTGTTACAGGGTTTGGTATGCAGTTTTATCATTCAGATAACATAAACTAGATGGGAAGCTTTCTCTAGATAATATGTAAATACGATTACCGATACAAAATGTTAGCATGATACAAGTGTACATGTGATAAATAATTGGAAGAACAATTGCTCATATTTCCAGGGTTAGATATTCTGTTTTTATGCAGTAAAATGTCTATGTATTTGGGAACTTTCTAGGATCGACATTTCTTTGACTTTACAATATCGGTTTTCTATCTGATGAAATACGTTATATTGTCTAGTAATCCAATTCATCAGGGTTAGGTATGAAGTATAATTTGCATGCGAAAGTATAATAAGGAGCTTTCTGTGAGCCATCTACAAATATTTTTGAACAAATTCGGCTCATTATCTTAATACATATAGCAATAGAGAATATATATATATATATAATAGTGTAATATGTGACCTTGTGTTGCTTGGCACAAGACATTATATGCACCATAATATACATCTACATACCAACTTACACCTAAGTATCTCAAATACAAACCTACGGTTTTTTTCCGCCGTCTACTTCTGATCCCTAAGAACAAAAACATGAAGGACATTGCCTATATGCAAAATTGTACTTTCCCTACACCTCGCTCAAACGCTTAAGGGGAGATTTCCACTTGAGGGATTTAGTCCCATTGCTTTTGAAATGTTAAGACATTTGCCCCATTAGTTTGGCGATTTTAAGAACTTTCACCCCATTTCTGTCAATTTCAAGACCTTCCACGCCATTTAGGTGTCGATTATTTCCTGGCGAGCGATAGCGAGTCTGTAGTTTAAGAGGAACCGGCCTTCGGCCGGGAGATTTTTCTACCAAATTTGTTTACACATTTATCTTAAAAAGGGGGTCAAAGGGGTGTAATTTTATGATTGATGGAAGTCTAGGGAACAAACTTAATATCTCCCTTTGGACAGCAAGCACCTAATTATATACCAACGTATTACTTCCTTGGTACTCAATCTGGTGCTCTTTTCCCTAATCTGGTCATTCTCAGGCGGATTTTAAGGGGGCCCACCTCGCTTTTTGTTCTCTTACTTTCAATCTCTCTTTGGCTTGTATTCATTCGGACTCATTCAGACTACTTTTTAAAGACGTTTACCCCCATCCAGGTGTCAATATTTTCCTGGCGAGCGGTAGCGAGCCAGCATATATATATTTTTTCTTTACAGCAAGCTAAATTTGTACATTTTTCGATAGAAAAATGTCTTCGGCAAATCCGGATTTCTCCATACAATGCTGGCTCGCTATCACTCGCCAGGAAGTAATCGACTTCTGAATTGGGATAAACGTCTTAAAACAGTTGGCTGAATGGGGCCGAATAGATACAAGCCAGGGAAAAAGAGAAAAGGAGAGAAAGATATAAAAAGCCGGTGACCCCTTTTAAAACTCAATCCCCCTCCAGTCTCTCGCCTCCAAATCTTTACTGCCGTGGAACCATCTCGGACTTTCGGCTGGTGAATTTATGACTTGCGAGTTTCGTTCTATAAGGAAGTTGGAGTTGTAGACAACGATATTTAAGAGAACATACAGTTAAAATACGGCCGCAGTACATTAATACACATATAAAACCCAATTCAACATACCATTTATCCATCAGAAACTTACATTATTATTGCCTTTCTGTTTAATATCGATGTTCACGGTTCCAACTTCCTTATAGCCTGAAACTCGCAAGTGGTCAAATTATGAAAGAAGACGATTGGCTACCTTCATTTTTATGTCTCCATATATTCCCTCGAGAATCCAATTTTTGGGCTAAAACAATCACCGCTCCATTCCTTAGACTCCTTTATGTTCCTCCTGGTGAAAAAGTGTGTATTTCAGAGAACGTTCTCGGGAAATATGATGTGAGCAAATTGTGGGAGAGGTATTAGGATAGGATTGTTTGAGTTGGTTATGTCTTCCTGATCTTACGTCTTGAATATTAGCTATCCTAATTGTTATATCTTACCTGAACCTAAAGTTAATTTGTTTGCATTCAGTTCTGCATTTTTGTCTCTAATTATCACGTTTTACTTTTATAGATCCTCAATTTCGTGTATGCACAATGGCTTTAAATCTGTATCGCTAATATTTGTATTGAATTTAAAAATCCGCTCTTTAGGCAGCAAGCACCTAAATTAATACTAACATGTCTTCGTTGTCACTAAATCTGGTACTCTTTTCCCTAATCTGGTCATTCTCAGGCGGATTTTAAGGGAGCCCACCTCGCTTTGTTTCTCTTTATCTCCCTCTCTCTTTGGCTTGTATTAATTCGGCGCCATTCAGCCTACTGTTTTAAGACGTTTACCCCCATCCAGGTGACAATATTTTCCTTACAATATCACCCCTAGACCCCCCTTTAACCCTTATTTAGCGGGCTAGGCGGTTTATTTATATGTACCGCCCAGCGGGGTGTATTTAGCCAAAATAGGGCTGTTTACGTGATCATTTTCATGCCTAAATAAGACCCAGAGCGTAAAACAAGTATCTATCCCTGAAAGGGCATAAACAGAGCTTTCCAATGACACCATAACGATCCATTTATGATGGCTAGTTTTCTTGCAACAACCGCGCAACGCGAGTGCAAAAAGTATGTAATTCGGCACTTTCCCCATACAATTCCGTATATAGCGAGTGAGAGAGGGAGGGAGGAGGTGGGATTCGTGTCAGTAGGTTCGCCGCGGTGGTCTGGAGCAGTCATACGCTCGCTACTCTCCTGCCACCACTTGTCTCTCTCTCTCAGCAACATTACGTGCTGAAATTGCCACACAACCTATGTCGCGCGCCGCCACATAGTCCAGATTGATTTAACTCTACTTATGTTGCGCGCCGACACTTAGGGGTTAAGATATATTTGTACATTTTTCGGTATAAAAATGTCCCGTCCGAAGGCCGGTTCCTCTTAAAATCAACACCTAAATAGCACGAAAGGTCTTAATGTTGACAACAATATGGGGCGAGAGGTCTTAAAATCGACAAACTAATGGGGCAAACATCTTAAAATCTGAAAACTAATGGTGCTAAACATGAGGGAGAAGGGTGTCTAGAAAACCGGCCCATCTCTGACTCTCCATAATCATAGCCTTCCTAATCTTAACAAATTCATACAATGATAGCCAGAATTAACTACCATATCGCGTCATAATCCTGAAGGGGTTAAGGGGATACTAGCCGGTTTTTTGGTCCATTAATTCATGTATTCATATTGTTTTAGTGTCCTCGCTAAACCTCTCATCAAGAATAGAAAAATGTGTACACTTTTCGGTAGAAAAATTTACCACCCGGGGGCCGGTTCTCTTAAAATTACCGGCTCGCTATCGCTCGCCAGGAAAAAATCGACAACTAAATGGCACGAAAGGTATTACAATTTACAACGAAATGGGGCGAAAGGTATTTAAATCGCCAAACTAATGGGCCGAACGTCACCAAATCTCGAAACAAATATGCTAAACATGAGGGAGAAGGAGTTCCAGAAAAAGCGACCCATCTCCCCTAAAAGGGTTCATAATACAACATAAGTTAGTCAAACCCTCTGAAGCCAGCACTCATTTGCAACGTACACTCGGATGCCATAGTCTCTAGCCCACTCATAAATATTCCTGGCTTCACCTATTTCTAATTTTGGAAATATGTCTCTGGAAATGAATCTATGCATATTCTGTTCTATACATCAACTACAAAACTATATATACTATTTATTGATAAAACAGTTCTATCCAAAGATCCATCCAGATAGTCATAATAACATAAAGATCCATCCAGATAGTCATAACAACATAAAGTAAAACATAGAGTGTCCACGAATTCATACGAGTGGGCTAGAGACTATGGCATCCGAGTGAACATTACTTCAAATAAAGTTCAATTAGGCATGAACTAATCCTAAAGAATAGTAAGATTAATGATTGTTTTGTGTGTATACACACCTAAGGGGCTAGTGGCTGTTATTTTGGTCAAATAATTAATTTATTAATGTATTTGTTAGTTTCCTAGCTAGATCTCACTCAAACTTAGAAAAACACCCCCTAGACCACTCTCAAGATAAATTTGTACATTTTTCGGTAGAAAAAATTTCCGGCCAAAGGCCGGTTTCTTTTATAATTACTGGCTCGCTATCGCTCGCCAGGAAAAATGGATACCTAAATGGCACGTTAGGTCTAAAATTGACAACGAAATGGAGCCATAGGTGTTAAAATCGCCAAACTAATCGACCGAAGGTCTTAAAATCTCAAAGCTAATGGAGCTAAACACGAGGGAGAAAAGGGTCCAGCAAAAACTAAGTATCCCCCTTAAATTACCTAATCAGGTTTCGTATTATTATCTGAAAAAAGGTATCACTGAAACAAACACACGCTTAACCCGTGCAGTACCAGGGACGTCCTTTTCATCATCATCTTCTGACAACAATTTCGCGATTTTATTCAGCTTAGGAAGGACATCTAGCAATAACAAGACTTGAAACTATCTCAACCAACCCTTTCAACTACCACAGATCCTTCCCAAGCTGCATAATATCGTCTAAATACAGCTAGACAAAAATATAACACGTCGCTGGCACTCAAAGGGTTAATGTCTGCCAAACCAAAGTTGAATCCATCATTTTTAGTCCTTATTATTGTCTATGCCGAGGTCAAATTATGGTTTAAGGGGGTAGTGCTCGTTTGTTGTCCATGTATTTATCTACTGTTTTATATTGTTTAGTTTCCTCGCTAGACCTTCATCAAGCTAAAACAAAACACCCCCTAGACCCCCGTTTCAAGGTAAATTTGTAAATTTTTCGGTAGAAAAATTTCCCGACCGAAGGCCGGTTCCTTATATAATTACAGGCTCGCTATCGCTCGCCAGGAAAGCATCGACACCTGCATGGCACGAAAGGTCTTAATATTGACAAAGAAATGGGGCGAAAGGTCTTAACATCGCCAAACTAATGGAACGAACGTCATGGAATCTCAAAACTAATATGCTAAACATGAGGGAGAAGGGGATCCAGAAAGAGCGACTACCTCCCCCGTAATGTTCAAGTTATGTCTTTGGAAGTGATAAAATGGCCAAGCTAATGCTAATTCATGTTCATTTTCTTGTATTCCTTCTCAAAATCATTCAAGTCTTCAAACACAATTGCTGTGGTTTGCATCATGTCTGTCACACGATCACTCTTTATCGACGGATCTCGGTATCACTGAAACATAATACAAACAATGGATTCACATCTATTTGTCTGTGAATTTCATCTTCATCTTTAGAAGAAAATATATGTTTCTAGTTCATACTATTGAATCGTCATTATACTGGATATCTCTTTTAAGGTAACTCAAATGTTAACAGGGTGTCAAACTGAATGCATTTTGTATGAATACTTGAATTAACATGTGAAAGAATACAAGAAAATTTAAATTAAATAGCATTGGTGTGTCTTTTTATCACTTCCAATAACATAATTTGAACATGTACAGCAATTAAGATGAAAAATAATGGACTTCCGTTTGACACCCTGCTCAAATCCATCAACATTATCAACAAACTCTTACTGGATCCATACTCTGATACAAAGGACCACTAAATTTGTTAATGTGATTCCAGTTTTAGTCCACCCTCCTAATGGCGCGATAGATTCCTTAGAAGAGGAGCAACACACCACCCACGGCAAAGGCCTGAGGCACACTGAGCGCTGTGCTCCAGTCAGGCTGGATATCTGACTGACTGGAAGAAGAGGGAGAGGCAAGAGAAGTGGTTACTGTGTCTCACGAATACTATTTACGAAGGAATGATTGCTGTAATCTGTTTAAGGGGAGTTTTTTAGTTTGTTCCCTAGACTTCCATCAAGCTTCTAATTACACCGCATAGACCCGCTTTCAAGATAAATTCGTACATTTTTCGGCAGAAAAATGTCCCGGCCAAAGGCTGGTTCCTCTTAATTAACAGACTCGCAATGACCTACTCTTCAACAACATACACATTTACCCTTCATCAATTCTTAATATTCTTGGTCTCTCTTTTTCTTCCGATCTCTCTTGGAAAGATCATATTACCACTCTAGCTAAAACGGTCGCAGGACGATTCGACGGTGCGCCAGTTCGACGATGCCGTCGAAACGTCTATGCTTCCGATCGTCGAAATGTCTCTGTCCGAACCGTCGAATCGTCCAATAATACTGGCCATCGTCTAATTGTACTTTTCAACCCCTTGGGGTTCATTTGTATAATGGTTTATATTAATTATGAAATTTCCACAATACCTTCTTAGACTAAACTAGATTTTATGTGTACAAAAGTAAGACCATCGAAGCGTTCATTTGAAAGTTTTTAAGTTTTGAAATTGTGTGTAGGCTACCAGGATTAGGAAGTTAGTAGGGGACAGATGTGTGCTACGTGTGTGTGTTTGATTAAAACAATACAATTTCTTAATTTGAAGGCTTAACTGTTTCGAAATTATAGGCTTACGTATGTGTGTGTTGGATTAGAAGATTTGAATATCCTAATTTGAAGACTTAGTTGTTTCGATTTTGTTTGTACGTGTGTGTGTGTGATTAGAACAATACAATTTCTTTATTTGAAGGTTTAAATTGTCATGTTTCTATCTTTGTTACTCGGCTATAAGGTAGATTTTGTAGCGAAAGATGATGTTTATTCTGGAAACTTGGCATTAATATGACACACAGCCATAGTAATTTCATATATTTCCATTAAGTATCAAGAAATCAGCTAATAAGAGATTCAATTTACGATCAGCTGGAAAAAAATAGAGTATAGTTGTCACTAAGGGATGGAGGGACGTAAGGGTGGCGAGGTGACTAACAAGGTGGGTGGAGGTGGAGGAGTTGTGGTGGGATTGTTTAGACTGGTGGATGAATGTATAATATCTAAATTTAGGATATTTCAGTGTGTGTGTGTGTGCGTGCGTGCGTGCGTGTGTGTGCTTAAAGGGCGATCGGGACACGAATGCATAGAGGTTTTGTGTTCGTGGACGGGTGGAAAATTATAAAGCTACATTTATTTATGTACTATATATTGGATCTCTTTTTATACTGGCATGGCCTTACTTACTCTTTACTTTGTATTAGTTTTGCACACATTTTCAGCATATTTCACTAATTGGCTTAAATATAGTTATGTTTATATGAATGATGCATTAGGATCCCTTTGGACGATCCCCTGTTCGCTTTTTTATGCTTCCTCTTACAACTTCGGTTAATCAGTGCACACAAATCTTGATGTCATATCATATTTCGTGAACTCGCTAATCTGATTTATCTATCTATCTATCTATCTATATATCCATCTATTGCCAGACAACCTTATCTCCCGAGAGGAGGTGGACGTGAAAGTATCACCTTCATAAGCTTCTATATGCCGAGGTAACGCATTCGATTATCTAGCTTTTTTTCAATTAATTTCAAAATAAATGTGTAGCTTGATCATACAAGATTATTGCGCAATGCAATATAACAATGACAAATATTAATTGTCCTGTTGATAAACATTATGTTTGCGCTAATATGAACAATTGATAAAGGTATACTCAATTAACTTCAGTTATTATATTTATTTAATTGATATTTATTAGACAGTCATAGTAAAGTAAATAGATCAAGGGAATAATGTGTTGGGGAAAAAGTGGATTGCAATTCAGGGTAATTTACTCTAGGTAAATATTTTCCCCTGTATCACATTATCTTATATTATCAGACTTGGCAATATGTAACAAACCACATGCAAAGAGTATAACATATCAGTATAAATAACTATATGTGTGGAATAATATTATCTGTGTGTACCCTGGTCTATTTGTGATATCTAATAACCCGAGTTTACATGTAGTTACTCATAGTCTCACTGTTACCAAGGTAATGCACAAATTATTTATCAATACCATATTTACTACATAAATCGATTAACACAGTGCAACTTCTCTCTCTCTCTCTCTCTCTCTCTCTCTCTCTCTCTCTCTCTCTCTCTCTCTCTCTCTCTCTCTCTCTCTCTCTCTGAGAAACCAGACTTGGCTCTTCCGTGATACCAACAGATTTTTCATATACTTTAGTCATTATTTTATTTATTGTTTCTAGGTTAGCACACATCAATTATTAGCATTCGTCTATATAGAAAGTTCATCAGAAAGAATTAGATTGGTACTATAGCTGAATAGTTTAGGTCATATAATTTACCCTGATAAATGTTGGTAAGCCTGTCGAGTAGGAAGTGTGTATTTTCAGCAGAAGTTTTGGTAAGGAGCTCTTTATGAAGATTCATACTAATTTCAACCTAATGTCAGAGAGCAATAAAGGTGAAACGAGACTCAAACTATCCATTTGGGGGAGGGAAGGGGTAGTTTACCTTGATGCACAGGAAAATCTATGCAACTATGCAATTCAACTTATCTAAGATATCCGACGACCAACAGGAATGTCCAGATACGGCCCAACTGCCCAACTGCCCAACAATGCTGCGCTACCCTTCGAAGAGCCCCAAGTCTTTGAGGAATCTAACTTTGAAAATACTATACCTGTTCCTGACATTGGAAGTGACAGTGAGGAAGAGACGTCAAATTTGTTTGTGGTGCCCAATGCTTCTAAACGAAATAGTGCACTCCTAGTGGAAAGGGGCTACACATATCATAAGGATGGGAAAATGAATAAAAAAGCTGTGCTGGAATGTATAAAGTCTTCTCTATCACCTACATCATTAGGCTTACATTCAGTGGTGATGGACTTTGAGGCAGCAGTATGGTATGCATTTAAGGATGTATTCCCATCAATAACCTTACGAGGTTGCAATTTCCACTGGAACCAGGCAGTGTGGAGAAAAATAAAAGAGTATGGTCTACGAAATTTGTATAGACACAAGTCGAAATCTCAAATTTGTTAAGAGAATTAATGTCGCTGCCTTTCCTGCCTGCAACACAAATAACTACTATGTTTGAAGAATTTTAATCTTACATAGGCTACTATTTGTTTTTAATCTTACATAGGCTACTAATTGTGTTTAATCTTATTTTATAAGTATGGTTAATTACTTTTATGCATTGAATAAAATATAAAATATGAAAAGTATTTTGTTTAATACGTCCTTATCCAAGCCGATAAATTTACGTAAATGCATTACGTAGTCATACTCATACCCTCATGTTTTAGAACTTAAATTAATACAAATTAATATGAACTACGAACTGTAAACAATGTATATGAAAACAGATAGGCCCTATCTACGAAATGAAAAGCCTGATAAATATAACCCATTTTCAATATATCAGTAAATATATAATTACTATAAGCTAATATCTATTAAACAAGAATATTATATATAATCAACAAATACAATTGAAAAAACACTATACAAATATAATACAAATAAAAGACATTTCGACGGAGGTTCGACGGTACCGTCGAACCGTCCAATTAGCGCCGTCGAAGTGGCACACCGTCGAAACGTCCTGTATTCGCTAAAACAGCTTCCCAGAAGCCGGGTATGCTCAACCGCCTCCAGGGGTTCTTTACCCCTGTGTAGCTTCTTACTCTGTACAGGGGCATAGTGCGTCCATGTATTGAGTATTGTTCGCACGTGTGGGGAGGATGCTCTCGCACAGCACTTCTAGTCAAATTAGAAAAGAAAGCCTTCCGTCTCATCAACTCCCGTTCACTCACCAATTCTCTTCAGTCACTTTCTCTTTGCCGCAATGTTGCATGTCTCTCACTATTCTACCGCTATTACAATAATCATTGTTCTTTAGAGCTCTCTCAGTGTATTTTTGTATTTATTATTTTTTTCTATATTCCAACTTACTTCATCTCGGGCATAGGCTGAGAGCCTTAACATTCACCCCTTTACAATGAACAGTGAAGCCCGTGAGGTCTTGTTCCAGTCTAGGGAGTGAGACATGTGAAGCACGCAGAGTACAACTAGCACCTGCCATCTTGCCTTCACATGAGGCACGGTGCTCACTCCTGGCCCGAAACGACCCCATCTCTGAAGCCACCTCGTTCCCGTGCTTCACAGTCTCACCCCTTACACTCGGACTCTCACACTTACACACACACAACGCCACCTGTTGAGCAGATAACTCACCAGGCATTGCACCCCTATAGCATATTTTGAATATGGGAATATTCATACAGTGCTATTTAATCAGGGAACAATGAGGGTATTTTATTGACGTTTCGGTGGGCTTGTGGTAATGCACTGATACTAGGTACAGCACAAATTCTATCCCAATAATATCTTATATTATTATATTATATATGTGGTATCTGTATACCACAAAGAGAGCTTTGCAGAGCATGTAGCAAAAAAAAAAAAAAAAAAAATGTAGCACCCATCTTGCAACACAATCACACCCCTACTCTGTGCAACTCTCCATCCCAAGAGTGAAACGTTATTCTCAGTTTTTCTTCTAATCAACAGCTGAATTCTGGAACTCTCTCCCAGAATCAGTCTTTCCCTCTTCCTTTGACTTAAGTTGCTTCAAACTCTGTGTCCAGGCATTTTGGCTCGAACGTCCCTTGATTTTGTACTCTTTCAACTCTGGGGGAGGCACTTGCTACAGGCAGTTCTGCCTTTTGTCTCCCTCATTCACATAGAAAAAAAAAACATAGTTATAGGAGTAAATCCATACTATAGGGAAAATCAGTTATGGCTTCTTCCTCGCATTGGGATTTGCGTAGCGTTGTTGGTACAACTCCACGCGTTAGGCTAGTCATCATTTGATTGCGCATTGCAAACACATTGTTCTGATAATGTTATGGACTCCAGTTAGGAACATTATTTTGATTTTCCGCTCTTTCTCTAAAAAGGCAATTTAACGAGAGCAAAAATTAAAGATGTCCTAGCACTAATGTCCCATACAAATGTTTATGTAAAGTTTTGTTCCCATAACATGAGAAAGTTCGTATGTATGGCAATACAGATATTAGATGACCTAGCCTAGTTGTTCCTAACCTAACACTTACCATCATCTAACTTCTGCTGACGAAAACCGATATAAATAGCACATTGGAGCGACACTATTATGTATAATTTTGTAAAACGCTAATCAGAGGAAAATGTGCAATATTATGTACAAACTGTCCCACTTTTATCTCTAGTATTCAAAAATCGAAAGAGAAAAGTCCAAGAAGAGACAAAATTCTTCCAACTTTCTGTGGAGGTAGCCAGCAATTAAGAGCTTCTTGACTATTCTGTGACAAACTTCGGTAACCACTTAAGGCGAGGCTGATGGACTGTTGAGGTTAAGGGGAGATGGGTAATTTTTCTGGTCCACTTTCTCCCTCGTGTTAAGCCCCATTTGTTTTTAGATTATAAGACGTTCGACCCATTAGTTTGGCTATTTTAACACCTTTCGCCCAATTCCGTTGTCAATTTTAAGACTTTTCGTGCCATTTAGGTGTCTATTATTTCCTGGCGAGCGATAGCGAGCACAACATTTTAAGAGTAATCGGCCTTTGGCCGGGAAATTTTTCTACCAAAAATTTACAAATTTATATTGAAGGGGGGTCTAGTGGGTGATTTTTAAGCTTGATGGAGGTCTAGCGAGAAAACTAAGAACTAGAGGAATACATTTAAAGGAAAGAAACAAAAAACGGTCCGTCTCCCCTTAACTTCATTTAACTCTTTCGATATGAGGGTGCATTTAATATTATATTGTGGCTAACATTAGATACTTATATTCAGTTTAAGGGGGAGTTAGACGTTCTGGCCCTATTCTCTGTCTTGTTAAGCACATTAGTTTTGAGATTTTAAGACGTTCGTTCCATTTGTTTGTCGATTTTAAGAATTTTCGACCCATTTATGTATCAATATCAAGACCCTTCGAGCCTTTTAGGTGTCGATTATTTGCTGGCGAGCGATAGCGAACCTGTAGTTTAAGGAGGAAACGGCCTTCGGCCGGGACATTTTTCTACCGAAAAATTTACAAATATATCTTGAAATGGGGTCTAGGGGATACTATTTTAAGCTTGATGGAGGTCTAGCGAGGAAACTAAAAAAATAGTATATACATAAATACATAGACCAAAAAAGCAAGCACCACCCCCTTAGATATAGTAACATATCCCATGACCCGCTACACCCTTTCAGTATCAAGGTGGCTTTTACACCATGTTCTTTTTTAAGTTATGCTGATCGTTTTGATTCAGATGAGGAAATGCGCTTCTTAATCAAAGATTCAGCCCTCCCCCCAATAAATGTTAAGAACGTATATACAAAACTATGCAACCTCTATAAATTAGCTACAAAATGCAGTACAGTGGCGCAAATAAGTCATGTCTCAGCTGTCATTACGTCTGGCTCCCTATGTGCTCTATTAATGTATGTCAGATGTTGAATAGGGTGGATAAGTGTAGGAACATGTTGGTATATCTCACTCAAAAACAATAAATCATGGGTAAATAATACTGATACCAATTATTGATTAAAACATAATCGGTGACGATAAATCACTTATTAGGCCGACTGTACACTAGCTCCAAGAAGTATCTGCACCCATATGCTGATCATCTGGTGTGTACAGCTTGATAGGGTTGGCACCTCTGTCTGCAACTGTATCCATGTGTCAGAGAGGATCGTCTCTGACACATGAATACAGTTGCAGGTAGAGGTGCCAACCCTATCAAGCTGTACACACCAGATGATCAGCATAGGGGTGCAGATACTTTTTGGACCGAGTGTACATCCGTAAATAATTCAAGGTAAATAGTTGTCATTCAATATGAATTAAAATAGACATTGGAGTACTGATTTACATCAAACGAATCTTGTCGTTTGTTCTCAAACGCTGTAACGGGGTTGGTAAATGGGTCCCATTATCCCTTTGTGTTAATAACCCTATTACCCAATTACAGTAACAAGAACAAAAAATACATTAATAATCTATATAGATTTCTGTGTGTTCGTGAATCCATTATGCACAGACACAGTTTTCAAGCTGGGTAACGGACACATTGCATGCTCATTGATATCGCTATGATGATGAAAACTAATAGGTACTATTTACAGAGGTTTGGTTGTTGTTGGAGTTTCCCCAGTTATCGTAGTGTACTCATTTTACACCACAGCATTACTTCTTTCCAATCCGTCTCTCGACTCTGTCTCCAGGATGTATTTTCCCACATAATTCCAGCAAGGTACATAAACTCAGGTCCTCACCGTAATCTTTTATGAACCGCTGACCTCCAGATCATGACTTCTAACGCTGGTAGTTCCAAGGAGATTAGTACTGTCAGTAAATAACTAACAGTGGCAAGTACAATATTCATAGCAAGTCAGTTTGTATCTTTATATCCCCAATATGAATTCCGTTCATCTCTATTCCATAGGCCAAAATCAAAATATTACAAATCAAAACCTTATGAGAGAGCACATTATATTAATTAAATACGATACCCAGCCTAGGAGTCCCCAGGGTGGGTGGGTGGGGTCCATACATTTTCCCACCAGACGGACCCCTGATGCAGACTCCTCAAAGTACCCTGGACTTCTACCTTCTACTCTATCTATCAATTTATGTAACATTCGTGGCCATTCCTCTAACTTCCTCTCTGTAGAACACCATCAGTCTTCTACTAAACCTGACTTATTTTTTCTCACCGAAACTCAGTTGTCTAAGGCAACAGACAGTAAGCCCTTCTCTATATCCTCCTACTATCTCTATCTTCAATTCAAAGCCAAAGGTGGATGTTGTGTGTAGGTATGCAACAATCTTACTTGCTCTCGTGCTCCTAATAGTTGTTGTTGTTGTTGTTGTTGTTCCCTAAGCTGCCTGGCCGAACAGCCCCGAGTCCCTGAGAAAGGCCATGGCCACGATCGGGCTTTCCCACAGAGCTCTCATTGAGTGTAGATTGTGTTGTTGGCGTAAGTGGTTGTGTGAAATGCAGTCTTCTATGATGTGTTTAATGGTATGGGGTGCTGTGTTACATCCCGGGCAGGCGTCGACAACGGAGTTATCCAGTCTCTTCTGATAGCTCAGGAGAGCTGGATGGTGTCCGCATCTCAGCCTGGCCAGGTGGACTCTGTCCTCGCGAGGAAGGGAGGATTCGGAAGGATGGATTTCGGGAGGTCGTGCATGCAGCTGTGTGTTGTCTGTGAGTGAGTGGATGGATCGGTGAGAGATATGAGTATGGATGTGCTTCTGGAAGTTGGTTCGGGGTGGGCAGGGAGGGAGAGAGGACAATAATTGTGTGTGATACCGTGTGCTGGGTGTTGTTTTGATATTTCTTGGTGTCTGTGGGTGTGTTGCCATGTAGTTTAGTGGGTGGTCTTGGTTCGTGGAGGCTGCTGCCAGGAATTGAGTGCCTCTCATGTCCAGATGGTCTTTGACTTTGAGGATTTTGGTTTCTTGATGTAGGTGATCTGTGGGTACAGTAGCTGTGCAGCCTGTAATGCTCCTAATAGTGGGGCAGATAACTGGAATAATCGTTCATTTTTGGAAACAAGCACCAACATTGGCACACATACTCCTTGGGGATTGCTCTTTTGATAAAACCTGTTAGCCACCTAAAAATTCAGGATGGCGGCCATTTTTCAAGATGGCCGCCATTGAATATACAGAAACATTGCATTTCGCAATAAAATCGCAAAGACTTTTCCTATTTGAATGATCTTGGTGTCAAATCATACATTTTTCACTATGTAGAATCTGAATTTGGAACCATGGACTTACTCACTAGCTTCCTTGTACCATAATATCAGTCCCGGAATCATAATTAGGGTAAAAAGTGCCCATATCATAGGCACCATCAGTCCGATATATTATTGGATGTACATGTAGGCAGTCGGCCTATACTTGTTTGTCACTTATTGTCTTGCTGCCTGGATGTGTATACTACAATGCTTCTAAACCTCGCATCTGCAGCTGCACAGTGCCGTGCAGGTCAGACCAAAGCAGTAGCATTTGCATCGACCGCAGCATTCCGACTTGCATCCACACTTGGTCAGCTGCTGGCAACTCTCTGCAATGGGTGGGAGCTCTGTCCAAACGATCTGCCACAGATCTCCTTTCTTGGTCCAGCCCCAGTTGGCAAGAGTCTGCGTTTCTGGTTGACGTACTGTTGACGGACTCCAGATGCAGCCGGCCTGGTAGGCAGCACGCTTCACATGCTGCTTCAGTGCTGCTCGGGTTGGAGGAATGGCTTCGTACGGCCCCTGCTTCCGAGCAAACATGTCCAACCTCGCATCATCGACACCTTCAGCTGTGCTGGATCTGTCGTACATCATGACCACAAACTTCTCCAAGGTCTCCAGGTCTTCATCATCAACTACCGGTGGGTACTGGCTGAGTTTGCTGAAGACACCGGAAGCCTCATCACAAACATCCCAGGTTTGCCAAGCAGACTTCTTCCCTTTGCCACGGAATGCTGAAACGACATCGCAGCCAGTGAAGGCATGGAAGAAGAGCATCCCTTTGCTCTTTTCTGCAAGAGTGCAACACAAGTCATGTACAGGAACCCACCTCAGGTTCTGTCCTTGGCCAAAGGCAACCCACAACTGCTGCAGACCTAGCTCCTGAAGTGCCTGCAGAACACTGACTGCGATGACGACAACATCTGTGTCGCTGGCTTTGACCATGATGACTTTGCTGCCTGCTTCTGTTGCATGCCTGGCATGCACAAAGATCCGTGTGTCAGCTTCTTCATGACTCCACGGTGACACCCCAGGCAGATTGATAGTGTGGTTGCTGACAGCATCTTCTTCCTTTGTCACAATGACCACATTTGGTGTGGCCACACGTGCAATCTTATCAGCCAGAAAGTTGAACAACTCGGCTTTTTTGTCATATTCTCTCAGGAAGTTTCGCCAGTTTGAGGGAATTTTGCCCTTCCCTGTCACCCTGCGTCTCACCCCGCGTCCTCGCTTTGATCTAGTTTCAGCTTTCAGACTAGATGGCCGGTAGACATCAAACACAATGTCTGTTCTCTTGTACTTGGTAGAGTATGCTTGTATTCTCGGAAGGACATCGAGCATTGCGTACTGTTCGAACGTCTTAGAACTCCGTGGGGGCAGACTGTTCACCAACGCTGCACCATCAATGATGATGGTGTCGGCGTCTGGCTCTGCCTCAGGGGTTGTAACTTGGCTTTGAAGAATGGTAGTGAGGCGGGATTTCTGACAGGTGTGGAGCTTTCCACCATCACTGAGGGCAGCAGGATGTGACTGGTTCTCATGATGGAAGAACTCCTTCAAGTCACACTCTCTGCTCTGGCATGATATGAACAGCTTGGAGAACAGTTGACAGTCTTCCTTCAGCACTTTTTGCTTTGAAGAGTCAACAGAGGCTGGTACCTGTCGGAAAAAGTCAACCCTGTTCTTCTTGATTGGTTCATAGAAGGTGGATTCTTCTTCCCCTTCCAGTCCCTACCTAAACTCCTGGAAACGGACCTTGCCTTTCTCAAGGTGTGTGCCAATCAGCTCGGCGGCAGTGTGGTGAGCAATATCCTTTGTATCAAGCGAAAGCAGGTCCTGACTCTCCTCCTGGAAAGGATTGCACATATCTGTCATGGCTTGTGAGAGCTTTTCTACTTTCTCAAGGAACCCTCTTTGTGCTCGTTCTGTCTCTTCATGGTGGCTGGTGTGTTCAGTACCCTCTTTGGTCCCACATGCTGCCTCATACTGTGCAACCAAGTGGCTGACTTGAGGACCAGCTATCATCCAACTTTTCAGTGCTGATGGGTCTTCAGTCACGCCGATCACACCCCCATCTGCCTTGATGACAGCGTTGGCCTGCTCGTGAGCTTGGTCAATAGCCATTGCTGAGAACTGTCGGCTCGATTTGTGTACAACAAAGTTTCCACTCTGGAACTCCTGAGCCAGCTGAGGATGCTTCTGTTCCAGGGTCACCATGTCTCTAGTGGATCGGAAGCCACCGTGCATAGTTTACATTGTTGTTGGCAAAGAAGTACGGTATCAGCTCAGCCAGTGACTGACAGTACAGGAAGAAGTTGGCTTCCCTGAATGATCGGATCAACAAGAGGATCACCAGTTCCATTGACAGCACCATATACCAGAAATGAAACTGGGGACTTTGCAGTTTGCAATGCTCACACCAAGCTTCGAAGCTAGGCACCTCTTCGGGTTGTTCATCTGTCTCTTTCGAGTAGTCCGTGTGGGCTGCCTTCAGAAGCTTATACAGACTGCATGCTGTTATCTGGTGCATCTGTCGTGTCCTAGTGATGCTCAAAGTTGTCAGAAATGAATCTGCTGTCCCAGGAGATGCTATCCCTGCCTCCAAGAGGGCTCCTGTCCAACCACTGTCCTGGAGTAGAGTTCCAATGGACTTCAGTGCCGCCATCTCAATATGCAAGCCTCCGAACATTATGACGAACTTGTCCTCACCGTAGATTTCAGGCCAGTGCCACTGGACCTGCTTGGCTACTGATATATTGGCTGGTCAGCAGCAATGACTGGCACCTGACCGGAGTTCAGAAATGTCACTATCTCCTTGATCTTGTCCATCACATGCTTGACTGTAGCAACCGAGTGGGCCTGATCTCGCAGCAGAGGCAAAAGTGATGTAATGCTGACCTCAAATGGCTTTCCTCTCTTCTGTGAAGCATGGTGGGCTGACCAAGTCACATCCACTGGCCCATCTGTCACAGTGACCTTCTCCAGCCACTCATACTCCATTGCCAGTTGTGGCCTCAGCAGACTGGTGTCTGGGTGTGTGTCACACCACTCTGGGGAGGAGAGGGTTTCTTCTTGGTGAAGAAGGCGGGCCGGACATTGGTGAAGGAGTCTGGAAGTTCTGGAACTGTCTTCACTTTCTCCTCTCCGAACTTCAGCTGTCCACGCTCTTCACCTTTATCTTCTTTGGTTGGGTGCTGGAAAACAGAGACGCTGGTTCCATGGAAAGAACTGGTCGCTGTCAATGCAGTGGGATTGTGGTCTATGTTGTCCATGGCTGATGTGGTGAACAGCCCTTTTCGCAGAACTGGTGGACAGACCACCCCATCCTCCACGTACTTGCTGACTGTTGCATCTCCCAGCTGTGCAGATATCTGTAGCACCCTGTCGTATGAAATGCTGATGCCATGCTCGTTAAGCATTTCCACCAACTTTCTCTTTCTGGTCTTTGTGTAGACGGACATCCCCATGTAAACAGGGAATGGGGTCTCTCTGTCTTTGGAGTGTCTGTGAGTTGCTGCTCCTTCTTTGTACCTTGCATAGCAGTTGTACTGAAGCAGCTGAGCAATTGCTAGATCAGACTTTGATGCGCCAAACCTCAGTTGAGATTTGATGTCCGCTCTGTGTTCAAGCATGGCCACAAACTAAAGAAGAGTGAGTGGAATGGCCTGCTCGATGCACCCCTCATGGAAGGTTCCATCAAATGTGGACTTGTGGTCCATCATATGTCTTCGCGAGATGTTAGCTGCTTTGCCAAGGATAATAGCTTCACTATAATAGTCAGAGGCTTCTGACAAGACAAAGCCCACATCTTTCTGGAAAGCCAGAAGAACATCCCTTCCCTGCTTGTGCACTTCCAACTCAGGTATTTCTGACAGCAGTTTTTCCTTCAGTCTTGTGGAGTTGACAGCAGGTGCATCAACACCCAGCTGTTCCAGGCGCTGGGCATACAGGTGAACTATGCTGCAAGTCGGGAGACTGCAGGACCCTCGCCAGATCTGGTGGTCTCCACTAGATATGTGACTAGCTCTGAGAATGCCTGTGGGTGGGCATCCTCTTCGGGTGCACGTTCCTGTTCCAGTCTCTTGGTGGCTCTGAGGTACGTCCTCTCTCTATTGTACAGGTCTGTCAAGCATGCAAAATGGTATTTGAGCTCCTGTGCAAATACCAGCTAGATGCTAGACATCTGGCATGTCTAGCATCTCCACCGCTGAGTCTTGCAAGAAGTTTTCCGTCATTTAAAGTTTGGGCACATTCATTAAGTCTGTTATTGAGGTTCATCGTCATAACTTGTCTGAGTTCAGAGGATGGGGCTTCTTTGTCACATATGGAACACGTTAGGCCTTCAAGGCTGGTTCTACGCAGCTTGGTCTGGCATTCTACTGGCTGAGCACTCTCTGCTCTTCTTTTTCTGGCTCTCTCCAGTTTCGTGTTGTTGAACATAAGGCGACAACTTTGGTGATACTGCGCCTTGTTCCTCCTCAGAGTTTCTTCAATGCCACCACCATCATCAAGTCTGGCTGGATCCAGAACAATAGGCATCTCATTAATTGCGTGAAAGAGGGGAATAGTAGTCACAATCATAGTGTAGCCATCATGTTCTTGTGGTTGTTGTGCACGTGGTGACTTGAGCTCTTTACTCTTCTTCTTCTGGCAAAGACAACACTTGTTCCAGTCAGTCCGGAATTTAGACGTTCCTGGATCTGTATTTGCCATCTTGGTGAATATAGTATGATAATTATCTGTAACACAGATATAATAGATAACAGATAATCACAGTATATAACAGATAATCACAGTATGATAATTATCGGTATTCAGTGAATCAAGGCCGAGGGTTTATCCTTTTACCACCTTGATCACAATCATGCACAATAAGGTATGGGATACGACTAGGTTCGGGAATAAAAATATATGACCTACACCTAGCCCGATCGTTCATCCAGTATCATTTAAGTCCCGTGCGATCTGTACACCATCCAGGTAACTACATGCAAAGCAATGTAAAGCCCCGTTACCCTTGGCTCGGCTCTCCCGCGCTGGCACACCCTGTCAATTCAGGCGCGGCTATCTAACTAAACATCTATGTTAAACTACATGTAATCTACAGTAGCTAACTGATGCGGGGCTTATTAAACAGCATTTGGGACACTAAACTAATCATTTAGCTACACTAAACTAATTATTCAGATGATACTGAACCCCATGCTGAGTTTCACAGCAGTGGTGCCACCAGTGTGCCCTGGCTGTGCGTTGACATCCGCTCTGTTGAGCTACTACTCTACACCTTCCACTGCAAGTCTCTCAACGTCCCCCCCCCCCCCCCCACCACATCGTGTCATGTCCAGTTTGGAAGCCTTGTACAGGAAGATGCTACACATACTAAACCTCTAACACTACTACGATATACACTACCATGCATTTTAGCAGTCAGACGTAACATGAACCTCTAATTTAGCAGAATATTAGGATTCCGGGACTGATATTATGGTACAAGGAAGCTAGTGAGTAAGTCCATGGTTCCAAATTCGGATTCTACATAGTGAAAAATGTATGATTTGACACCAAGATCATTCAAATAGGACAAGTCTTTGCGATTTTATTGCGAAATACAACATTTCTGTATATTCAATGGTGGCCATCTTGAA
Organism: Paralithodes platypus; assembly: GCA_032716605.1. NCBI lineage: Eukaryota > Metazoa > Arthropoda > Malacostraca > Decapoda > Lithodidae > Paralithodes > Paralithodes platypus. The sequence continues at coordinate 57,807,437 of CM064504.1, forward strand.
AAATGGCCGCCATCTTAAATTTTTAGGTGGCTAACGGGCTTTATCAAAAGAGCAATCCCCAAGGAGTATGTGTGCCAAATTTGGTACTTGATTCCGGAAATGAACGATTCTCCTGAAATTTGCAGTTATCTGCTCCACTATAACTTTGACTCTTCTAAAATTCAACTCTCTGACTTAAGTTATCTTGCCACTCTCTCATTAAATATATATGTGCTGTTTATCTCTCCCCCAAATCTACTAAATATCCAAAATTCCTTTGACTATCTTACTTTTATAGTGGATCACATTCTATCCATATCTCCCATCTCTGTAATCTCTATCTTAAGAGGTTTCAAATTCCTCCACCGCCTCTCTTTTCACTGACCTGGTGAACCAGCCTATATATTTTCATACTAGACCTAGAGCAGTTAGTTCATTAACCCACCCATATCCCGGACTACCCTGCAGATCGGCCCAACATTCTTGACATATTTCTCACCTTTAATCTTTCTGTTTAAACTATAAATCTTCTCCCTCCATTGGGATCCTCCAATCATAACTTTATCTCTGCCACATGTCCTGTCTCTCCAGTTTAGCCTTCTGACCTCCCCAGTCGATGGCGCTTGTAGGACTTTGGTGCTGCCAAATTGGAGGATCTACGGCAATGCTTTTTTTTACTTTCCATGGAATTAGTTTTGCTTCCATGGCCGATGACCCTCAGAGAGTGCCAAGAGCATTACTAAGGTAATCCTTTTGACACGGAAGCATACATCCCATTGTCTTTCTCTCAAACTAACTCACAACATTCTTGGTTTACTCACACTTGTTTAACTGCTGTCCACAATAAGGAGGAAGCATTCAAATGGTACCGTCGCCTTCTAATTCATGAATCCCATACTGTCATACTGTATTTGTTTATGCTCGGAATCAAGCCAAATCTGTCCTTTGAATTGCCGAAAACTCTTTCATCAATAAAAAATGTTCTGAACTATCCAACTCTAGCTCTTCCCAAGCTTTTTGGCATTTAGCCAATAACCTCTCCAACAATTTCACTTCCTCTTCTTTCTCTCCTCTTTTCCACTCTGTCGGTACTACCCTCAACTCTTCCTCTGACAAGCTGAATTCTTTGCTCTAACATTTGCTAAAACCTCCACCTTGGATGATTCTGGCACTACTCCTCCCGTAGTTATTAGTTATTTCCTTATATATATATATATTTATAAATGTTATAGTTTCCTCTCTAGACCTCCATCAAACTAAAAGAATACCCCCCAAGACCCTCCTTCAAAATAAATTTGTACATTTTTCGATAGAAAAATGTCACGGCCAAAGGCCGGTTCCTCTTAAATTACAGGCTAGCTTTCGCTCGCCAGGAAAAAATCGACACCCAAATGACGCGGAAAGTGTTAATATTGATAAATAAATTGGGCGAATGGTCTTAAAATCGCCAAACTAATAAGCCGAACGTCATAATATATGAATACTAAGGGGGTTAAACACAAGGGAGAAGGGGGACCAGAAAAACTACCCATCTCCCCTTAAAGCATATTACCAGTAGGTCAAAAATTTATCAACGGTCTACGCCCTACACACTTGTTACATAAACTTACTTTGAGTTCGGAATTTAATACAGAGTTGTTGAAAAGAGCTAATAATATTTTTTTCACCAACCAACCTTACTTCTAATCTCAACTAATGAAATCAACAAATACATGTGGCACTCCTAGGACTCGAACCTAAGATACTCACACCGAAATTCCGCGCATTTATGCATTACGCTATCAAGACAGTTACATAATTATGCACAAGCCTACGATTTATTATGCAGTTTCGAACCCTGCATATTATACTGAGCATGTACATACATTCCAACTGTGCTATGGTATCCTAATGTATAGTTAACCAGTTGGCAAACATATTGTAACCTACTATAATACAATATATACCTTGGGACCGGAAGTAAGACCCTCGGGCACAAACTAGCGAGGGGAGTGACAGCGAGACGGCCTGACACAAAGTTAAGAGACCCACTTGGCTCCTAAGCTGATGTGTGTGTGTGTGTGTGTGTGTATGTATGTATGTATGTGCGTATGCATGTGTGTGTACGTGTCACAGATAACATAAGTAACACATGTGTTGGTATCACACACAACTTACAGCCAGTAGGCCTACACCTGGCACGGTCAATCTTAGACCTGACTGGGGGGCCAGTATCACACTTGGCAGGGCTATTATTATTATTAGGGTTTCGTCCCCTACGGGGAACCCCTATTGTAATCATTAAACCTGGGATTTTCATCCAAATTCTTCTTACGCGGTGGTTTCGACGCAATAACTCCAGAACCGCTTTTTGGATCGGGATCAAACTTTCACAAGAGGTGCGTTTTTGTATTGGGCAACTTTTGATATGCTAAACATCCGGCATGGTGGCCAAACAGATCCGTGGCAGCCGATTTCCCGTAAAACTTGACGCCAAAATACCGTCTCTCCCACTCACAGGAAACGACTGGGCTTTGGCATACGCACTCCCCTACTAATGCTCCGCAAATTTTATAGAGAAGGTTTTGCTTTTGCACGTGGGTTTCTTTCCGGCAATCTTGAAAAACCTCGAATTCCACTTAAAATTCCACATCTTCAAAACTCCACCGATGATCAAAGCCATGCTTGCGTAGTTGGGTGAGGCTCGCGATTCCGAACGTTTTGATACCAAAGAATATAAATGGGTGGAATAGTTTGGCCGCAGCATTGAAAACTGTCTATTCTTAAATTACTTTAAAACCGCATTCGCTACCCACACAAAGTTTACCGTCTACACTCTATAGTCTATAGGCTTCCACGCATCCCCCAGTTTTGCTTAATAACATAATCTCTTTATTATTCAGATCTATCATTTTTTTGTTATTTAACTCTCTCAAAACAGTTCGAGTCCCTACGAATTCCAGCAATTATTTAGCCAACCTACCTATACATACCTACCCTACCAAATAATAATGATAATTCAAATTTACTTTTGGTGAATGACAGAGTATTGGCTAAGGTTTTTAACAATTCCTCCCTTTGCCAAATGCTTAGTTTAATAACAATGATATGGACCTTTAAAGTTTTGGCAATTGCCCGTGTGACTCGTATTTTAACCCTCCTAAAGTTTTACCACGAAATACCGCTAGATCCTTTCTCAAAAGTCACTAGTATGTTGCTACATAGCCAAACAATGTTAGGATAATGCTGCAATTTCTAAAGAGTTTTGGTTTGTTTGTTTTGCAAATTTTACAATGTAGTATGACTAGAATGTCTGAAATTTTCAAATTATCCCTAGTAAATGTCTCTAGATATAAAAGAAATGGCTGTTAGATTGAAGTAAATAGCTCTACATTTAGCGGTAATATGTAGCTTTACAACTGGCAACACTGCAACCACCACCTCCCTCCCACCCTCCCAGTATGTTTCCACAAAATACCGCTAGATCCTTTCTCAAAAGTCGCTAGCATGTTGCTACATAGTCAAACAATGTTAGAATAATGCTGCAATTTCTAAAGAGTTTTGGTTTGTTTGTTTTGCATATTTTACAATGTAATATGACTAGAAAGTCTGAAATTTTTAAATTATCCCTAGTAAATCTCTCTAGATATGAAAAAATGGCTGCTAAATTGAAGTAAATAGCTCTACATCTAGCGGTAATATGTAGCGATACAACTGGCAACACTGCCTAGCCCTTCCTTCCTACCTCCCTCCTCCCTCATCTAGCAAAAGTATCAACAACCACTCTAGTGAACTTTCGGTATTTAGTTTATTCAGCTTAATACTATTTATCCACATAAAATAGAAACCTATCACGATTTTTGTCTAATACAACCATAGACAATGCTATTACATATTATTTGAACATGATGTCGAATTTAGCAGTTGCTGTTTACCTTGAACAGTAATGACAGAACCGAAAGCTTCTCTTGCCGTGTAGTACTCAAAGAAAGCAGGGGTACTTAAGCCGGCCCATACCGAACTGTTACCAAGTCAGAGACGCAGAGGTAACTTTCACAATGCAGACACCAATATACCACTAAATCAGACAAATATCACTACAAAGCAGATAGGAAAATATTATATTAATGTCCTTGGTATTTGAAATTATGGAAATGAGTAAAATCCATTATGATATAATGATAATGGGATTGATTAGCATCTGGCAACAGTGTTCAACTATAATTTTCTGAACGTATGCGAACTTTGGAGTATTTATCCCATTAATATACACATCTATCACTATTTCAATTTAATACAACCATACACAGTGCTATTACATATTATTTGAACATAATATAGGATGCTCTTTCCTTTAAACTAATTTCTATATCTATTCACGACAAATATAGGCCTATCCTAGGCAGCGCTAGCGGTAGGTACGAATTTATCAGTTCGAATTTTTGAATGAGAGTGGGATTTGGCCTAGGCCTAGCCTAGGGCTTAACATGGGATACTGTTTGGGGGTTGGGAATAGACTCAGGCTGCTTTAGGCCTAATTAGGTAAAAATAGTCAAATCGAGACAATTGCACAGCCAACATAGCCTAGGCCTATTAAGCAAATATTTTACCAATCTACAATAGGCCTAGTCTATTCGCTGTAAGTAGGCAAGGAATCATGACCTAGGCTATAACCTCTGTAACTAAAAAACAACTAGGCCTAGAGTGATCAAGCTAATATGTCTACCATTTGGGAAGAGTCAGTCAAGGAATAGCCTAGATGTGGAAATTTGCAGCCAATTTGCTCCTATTTGAGATACAGAGGTTAGAGGTCATTGTTGAGGCCCCCCCCCCCTCATGACATATTGTCATCATCTTATATATTGCCAGCAGGGGGCAAATAACCGAAAAAAATCGCCGTCAAAATAGATGCGAACTTAACCACGGCGATCGACACATGTAAACATGGCGGTGGCGGGGGAGGTGTCGGACGTTTGCAATAAAGTTCCTGTCTATTTTGAATGCCATTGGATACAATAATATGTTGAGGGGGGCTTTGCCCCCCCCCCCCTCACCCCCCCCACCCCCCCCCTGACATATTTTCACCATCATATATTGCCAGCAGGGGGCAAATAACCGAAAAAATTGCCGTCAAAATAGACACCTTTATGAATAGGTTAGCCATTAGGCTAGGCCTATCGGCAAGAGTTGCGTTGTATAGGCTATCCTAGTGTTTACTTATTTATAGGCTACCCCTTTGAAAGGACATTAGCCGGGTAGGATGTAGTTACCGGGTGTATCGCCAGCCTTCTTTACACTACGCGTAGGCATAGTGGCGTCGGACGCTTGCCATCCTTTTCCTGTCTATTTAGACTGCCTTTGGATACAATAATATGTTGAGGTTGGGCTTTGCCCCCCTTCACCCCCCCATAACATATTGTCATCATAATATATATTTCCAGCAGGGGGCAAATAACCAAATAAATCTCCGTCAAAATAGACACGAACTTAACAACGCAGATCGACAAATGTAAACATGACGGAGGCGACGGACATCTGCAATCATGTTCCCGTCTATTTTGAATGCCAATGGATACAATAATATGTTGAGGGTGCCAGCAGGGGGCAAAATAGACAAATACACCAAAAATTGGGTGTGGGGGCGGAAGCCCCCACCCATAATAGCCTACTATGATAGGTTAGGTAAGGTTGTTAGGTTAGGCTAGGCTAATGTCCTTTCAAAGGGGTATAGGCCTAGTAAACACTAGGATAGCCTATACCCGGTCAAAGGTAAGTCCTGCTGTAGTCTCCTTGAATGCTACCTTAAATTGTAATATTAGACTAGGCCTAGCATATAGATAAAATAGCTTAGCCTACTCATTTATTGTAGCCTATAATATAGGCCTAGCTGGGCAGAATGTAGAGTTCGGGCGTACCGCCACCAATGTTTACACTACGCAGAGCGGCGGCGAAAGCTTGCCATCATGTTCCCGTCCATTTTGAATGCCGTTGGATACAATAATATGTTGAGGGGGGCAAACACCCCCATGACATATTGTAATCATCATATAATTTGCCAGCAGGGGGCAAATAGGCCTAACCAAACTGCGGCGATCGACCATGTAAACATGACGGCGGCGGCGGCGGTGGACGCTTGCGATCATGTTCCCGTCTATTTTGACTGCCATTGGATACAATAATATGTTGAGGGAAGGGCTTTGCGGCAATTTTTTTGGTTGTTTGCCCCCTACTGGCAATAAAATATATGATGATGATAACATGTCATGGGGGGGTGAGGGGGCGCTTTCAACATATTATTGTATCCAATGGCATTCAAAATAGACGGGAACATTATCCCAAGCGTCCAACGCCGACACCGCCGCGGCTGCTGAAGAACAAGGAAGTTAGCAATAGGTTTCATTGTGAACTGGAGGAAATTAATAGAAATAAGGAAGCTAGGCCTAGCGATGTAAATAGTCAATGGAATTTCCTTAATAATGACAATTATATGTATAGGTATAAAGTAAAAACAATATATTTTACATAATTTATTGCATATCTTACATATTTAAACAAATCTATATTAAAAATAGTTTAACCACACTACTGAGTTCCCCCCAAATACTCTAATAGGGCTGGCCTGAAGAATTAGATCAAGATGGACAACCAATCAAGACATGATAGGTAGGGAAGGGCAGGTGAACAAATCTAGGACGGTGAAGATACGCAGACATTTCTCGCCATTTCACCAATTCAGCCGCACCACATGAGTTCCACAGCAGAACTCTTATAGGGTAGAGCCGAAAGATGAGGCAAGAACTGCTACACTGCATCACAGCACCATGCTGGTTTTACTCAGATTTTGTGAGTTTTAATTTAGCCTAGCATAGGCCTAAGAGTTCAGAAGATTTGCAAAATGCACCCCATACTAGCCTACCCATAGCCTAATAGGCCTAGTGATTCTTTTTGGGCAGACCACCCACAAATTTTCATATAGCCTATGACTAGGCTAGCCTAAGTTCTGGAATGCATGTTGGAATAGCCTTCCTATAAACTGTAGGCTAGGCTATTTCCTTTTAATTTAAGTTTGATTCTTTGGAAAAATCTATTAGGCCTAGACCAGGGCAGGAAAGTAACATTTAAAATGACGTGTAAAAAGTCGCCCATAAACGGCGGGCCGCTATGTTATTGTAATTTGGGAGCTTATTTCGTCTGTTGATTGACTTTGTCCTTAATTTGGGATCCTATGAATTAGCACAGATGATGATGACTTACCGTACATCATAATACGTGACGGGCCGATGTGGGGGGGCAGAGCCGCAGAGACCCCCTCAACATATTTGGTGTCCCACAGTAACTTTTAACGGGATGGATGTAATTACCGGGTGTACGGTCGTCATGTTTACATAGGGCGATCGCCGCGGTTAACTTCGCGTCTATTTTGACGGCGATTTTTTTCGGCATATTTCATTTTATTCACTTCCTTTTATATTTAGGCTATAATCTAGCTTTGGCACGACAATAACCCTAACTTAGTCTTTCTTAACCCGTTGAGCCCCGGCTAGTTATAATATTTTGTTCACCCCAGTCCCAAGCCATTTTCACTTCTTTTTTTTGTTTGCTAAAATGGAAGACAAGGATGAGAAATGAAAAAAAAAATAAAAAATCACCTCGGACATTTTTTTTTTGTGGGGGGGGGAACCTCAACAAAATGTGTTGAGCCAAAATGGAAGAGAATGGTGAGAAATGAAGACAAAAATAAAAAAAACTCATTTCGGTCATTTGGGGGGGGGGGGGGGGGGGGTTTCAATAGTTCGTCTCCCCCGCATGACCACCCGCCTGGGAGCACTAGGGTAAAAACTGAGTATGGCATTCTACGGCATACATGCTAAGGAGTGTCTCACATAAATCTCAAGCCTCTAGCTCCCATACGACCGGAGTAATGAAGGTTCAAAGTGGCGGTGAACTAAGGGTGTAAACTATCCCCACTAAGCCCACCACCACCAGCCGCGCGGCTGTCTCGGCCCGCTCACACCTACTGGCCCGGCTCCCACACACACAACGGTACCTCCCCCTCCTATTCTCCCGCCATTTCCTACCTTACGAGCCACGTAAGTGTTTTTTATATGTCGGACGCACGTGATGCGTCGCTGGGAGTTGGTGATCAAACACTGCCGACGCAACACGTGCGACGCTGGGTCTCACCGGGTTAGAGATTCTTCTAATCTTCCAGTAGCCTATAGCCTAATTTAGGTCATTTTTAAAGGCACACAATTAAATGGTTGGTATTTTAAACGACACTACTGCAGCATTATGAGAAACAATTTATTAGAGATAATAGGCAACAATAGATTCGCCATTTTTTCTCCATAGGCTATAGTCCGCGTGGAGGATTTTCGTTATCGACAAATTGAAAAAAATCCCACTTCACAGACAAAATAGACAAATACACCAAAAATCGGGGTGTGGGGGCAGCAGCCCCCACCCATAATAGCCTACTATAATAGGTTAGTAAGGTTGTTAGGTTAGGCTAGGCTAATGTCCTTTCAAAGGGGTATAGGCCTAGTAAACACTACGATTGCCTATACCTGGTCAAGGGTAAGTCCTGCTGTAGTCAACTTGAATGCTACCTTAAATTGTATTATTAGACTAGGCATAGCCTATAGATAAAATAGCCTAGCCTACTTATTTATTGTAGCCTATAATATAGGCCTAGCCGGGTAGAATGTAGAGTTCTGGCGTACTGCCACCATTGTTTACACTGCGCAGAGCGGCGATGGAAGCTTGCCATCATGTTCCCATCCATTTTGAATGCCATTGGATACGATAATATGTTGAGGGGGGCAAACACCCCCTATGACATATTGTCATCATCATATAATTTGCCAGCAGGGGGCAAATAGGCCTAACTAAAAAAAAAAAAATCAAAAACTAAAAATAAACGCGAACTTACAGTAACTGCGGCGATCGACCATGTAAACATGACGGCGGCGGCGGCGGTGGATGCTTGCGATCATGTTACCGTCAATTTTGACTGCCATTGGATACTATAATATGTTGAGGGGAGGGCTTTGCGTAATTTTTGTTGGTTGTTTGCCCCCTACTGGCAATATATGTGATGATGACAACATGTCATGGGGGCAAAGCCCCCCCTCAACATACTATTGTATCCAATGGCATTCAAAATAGACGGGAACATTATCGCAAGTGTCCGACGCCGACACCGCCGCCGTCATGTTTACATATCTCGATCACCGTGGTTAAAGGCTGGTTCACACATAGCCGAGTCGGTGCGCGAGTCCAACACGAGTCACACTCGTCGATTATTGCCGTCGCTGGAGGCTGAGTCGGCCGCGAGTAGCAATTGCTCCCTAGTCAAGGAGAGTGTAACACGAGTTAACTCGAGTCAATACGAGTCAACACGTGTTCATGCAAGAGTCTGTAAGAGTAACTCAGAGTCAAAACAAGTGTAACACGAACCCAACACGAGTGTACAAAATTTGAAAAATAATGGCCACATTCCAGGGCACGTAAACAAAGAGTATGGACGAGTCTAACACGAGTCAACGCGATTGTTACACGGATCAACGCGATTGTTATACGGATCAACACGAAAGACAACGCGTTGACTCTCGTTGGATCTATGTTGCACACGTGTTGACTCGTGTTACATCCGTGTAAACTCGTGTAAACTCTCGTTGATTCGTCCTACATTTTTGAAATAACGGTATTTCAAAGTAATGACACTTGCTTTTTCGTGTTACATTCGTGTTTTTTTCTCAGTGGATCGTGTGTACTCTTGTTTACTCGTGTTTTCACTCATGTTTGAATCGTGTAAACTCTGGCATCATGGGGGCACCAAATTTTGGCACTCACATTCGTGCTTTCTACTCTTGTTGATATGTGTTGCATGTGTGTTACATACGTGTTGTTGCGTGTAGACACGTGTTGCTTCGTCAACGTCGAAATGATGACGAAAAGCGACGAATCACCAAAGAGTGTTGCACGGTTTACACGAGTCAACACGAGTTAACACGAATAACGAAGAGTTATTCAGAGTCAAACACGAGTTAACACGTATGTACACGAGTCTACACATATTTAGGCAACACTCGTGGGTACTCGCCACGGGACCCAAAAATGTCATGCATGCATGACATTTTTGGACCCCATGGCGAGTACCCACGAGTGTGTCGAGTAAACAAAGAGTATACACGAGCGTAGCACGAGTCTATACGAGTGTTGAGGAGTATCGACGAGTCATTGCTGAAGAGCAAAATTTCATCACTCGTGTTGGACTTGGCACCGACTCGTCTATGTGTGAACCAGCCTTTAGTTCGCGTCTATTTTAAAGGCGTTTTTTTTCGGTTATTTGCCTCCTGCTGGCAATATATATGATGATGACAATATGTCATGGGGGGGTGACCCCCCTCAACTTATTATTGTATCCAAAAGCAGTCAAATAGACGGGAAGATGATGGCCAGCGTCCGCCGCCGCTCCGCGTAGTGTAAACAAGGCTGGCGGTACACCCGAACTCTACATTCTACCCCACTAATTTTCCAACTAGCATAACCGATGATTATCAATGATCAATCCCAGTCAGAAACGTCCATGCTTCCCTCCCATAAGTCAATGTCGGGATTACCACAATGTCATGCAAGGACTTCTTTACTTCCATGCTGACTACCCGATTTCTTCTTACTGCTTTCAGAGTTCCTACAACGCTCTTCCCCTGTTACACTTTCTCCCACACTTCTTCATCCATAGACCTACTCACATCTTTACTCAACACACTGCCCAAATACTTAAATGAGCTGACATTCTTCATAGCCGTTCAACCTCACTTCACACTCTATGGTTGCACCCCTTTCAATGACCATAATATTGCTCTTCCTAGCATTTACCTCCAGATTCCGTTTTTCACCCACTGTTCCAAACATATTTACCTGACCCTGCAACTCCCATTCACTATCGCTCATCAGAACTGTGTTGTCAGCAACAGTAGTACCGGTACTGTACTGTTGAGGCAACTTCCACTCATTTCCTTCCCTTATCAGCGGTACACCAACATCCGCTGCTCTTCCTTGTATTTCTTTCATGACTCCATCCATATAATGTACCGGTATATATTGAACAACCATGGGGACATTACACACACCCTTGCTTTAACCCAACATTCAGATTAAAGAACTCGCTCTGTTACATACTGACACCTTTGCACCCTCATACATGCTCTTCATTGCTTTCAGCAACTTGCCATCTACTCCGTATATTCTCAGTACCGGTACTTTCCACATACCTTCTCTATCAATTCTGTCATAGGCCTTCTCCAACTCCATAAATGCAGCATACAACTTTTGTCACTTCTCCAGATATTTCTCCACAACACATTTCCGGGCAAAAATCTGAGCTACACATCCTCTTCCCTTCCTAAGATGACTACAGTATGCTAACCGTTTCCCCAGCAATATTGACTGAAAATGCCCAAATATATTGCATGTCCTCTTCAGATTTATCTAAAATATGTAAAATTACACCAAATACCACTACAGTAGCACTGAAATCAATAACACTCACTAACAGGATAAATAAATGGATGAAATACTCCAAAAGATTAATATGTTAACCCTTTACCCAGCAATACTGACTGAAAATGCCTAAATAGATTGCATGTGCTCTTCAGATTTGTACATACATACGTACATAACATTTTAAGAGTGAGTGCTCCACACAGATGTGCAGTTTCAGTCTCTTTTCCTAATGGCAGCATTCCAGGCAACCCTGTAAAGGGATGCTTTACTTGTCAAGTTTTTGGATTTGAGATCGGCACGTATAGTCCGATCCCAGGTCTTACTCGGTCCACCCCTTGGTGCAGCTCCCTCCACAATCGCAGACCTGCATCTTTTCACCCAATTTTTTTCATCCATTCTCTCCACATGTCCATACCATCCCAGTTTACTTGTACGCATCTCCTCGCTAATACTCTTTATACCTAAACGTTTCTTCAGCTCATCATTTGTTATTCTGTTGACATCCTTTATCTGAAATATGTAAAATTACACCAATTACCAACTACATTACCAAAAAATTTAATAAAGTACACTAACAGGATAAAGAAAATGTAAGAAATAGCCCTAAAGATTAATTTATCTATCTATGTATTGACGGACGCCTTGATCCCCGAAGGATTGGCCACGAACGAAACACCCCTATGCACCTCTGTCCCCAGTCAGTCAACGCCCCTCCTCCCATCCAGCACCGCTTTCACGCATATACTTCTTAACTCCATCCTTCCACCTCTCTCTCGGTTTATTTCTCCCTCTGTCCTTCCACCTCACTCGTACACGCTCTTAGTCATTCTCTCGCTTCCCATACGTTCCACATGGCCGAACCATCTCAAGGTGTTCTTTTTAGCACTTTCCAGTACATTCACACCACACCTCTCTCGTACTTCCTCATTCGTCTGTCTATCCCTCCATGTAACTCTGCACACACTTCTCAAGTAACTCATTTCCATCCTTTTCACTCTTGGTTTGAATCTCTCCAACAACGTCCATGCTTCGCTTCCGTAAGTCATTGTCGGGATTACCACACTGTCATGCAATGACTTCTTCAGTTCCATGCTGACCACCCTATTTCATGTTACTGCTTTCAGCATTCCTACAATCCTCTTCCCCTGTTGCACCCTCTCCCACACTTGTTCATCCATACTCCCATCTTTACTCTGTACACTGCCAAGATACTTAAATGAGCTGACAATCTCCATAGCCTGACCGTTCAACTTCACCTCACACTCTGTGGCTTCACCCCTTTCGAAGACCATAACCTTGCTCTTCCCCGCATTTACCTTCAGATTCCATTTTTCGCACACTGTTCCAAACATATTTACCAGACCCTGCAACTCCCATTCATATCGTCAGCAAACAGCAGTACACAAACATCCACTGCTCTTCCTTGTATTTCTTTTATGACTCCATCCATATACTGTATATATAGAACAACCATCGGGATATCACACACCCTTGCTTTACCAAACATTCAGATCAAAGAACTCCCTCCGTTCATTCTTCACACATACTGATACCTTTGCACTCTCATACATACTCTTCACTGCTTTCAGCAACTTGCCATCTACTCCATATATTCTCAGTACTTTCCACATACCTTCTCTATCAACTCTGTCATTCCACTCGTTGCCTTCCCTTATTAGTGGTACACCAACATCCACTGCTCATCCTTGCATTTCTTTTATGACTCCATCCATATACAGTTCAGTATATATTGAACAACCACGGGGACATCACACACCCTTTCTTTAACCCAAAATTCAGATCAAAGAACTCGCTCTGTTCATTCTCAACACATACTGACACCTTTGCACCCTCATACATGCTTTTCACTGCTTTCAGCAACTTGCTATCTACTCCGTATATTCCAAGTACTTTCTACATACCGGTACCTTCTCTATCAACTCTGTCATAGGCCTTCTCAAAGTCCATGAAGGCAGCATACAACTTTTGTCCCTTCTCAAGATATTTCTCAACAACATATTTCAGGGCAAAGATTTGAGCTACACATCCTCTTCCCTTCCTATGATGAATACTGTATGTTAACCGTTTGCCCAGCAATACTGACTGAAAATTCCCAAATATATTGCATGTGCTTTTCTGATTTATCTAAAATATGTAAAATTATACCAAATACCAACTACATTAGCACAAAACTCAATCAATCACAGAAACAGGATAAAAACATAGAATAAATACCCCAAAAGATGAATACGTTAACCCTTTCCCCAGCAATACTTACTGAACATGCACAAATAAATTGCATGTGCTCTTCAGATTTAGCTGAAATATGTAAAATTACACCAAATACTAACTACATTAGCACAAAAATCAATCAAGCACTTTAACAGGATAAATAAAATGGAAGAAATAGCCCAAAAATGAATTTATCTATAGCCTACCGGTATATATTGCCGGACACCTTGATCCCCGAAGGGGTGACCATGAACGAAACGCCTGCATATTTCAAGCTCGCTTGAGTTATCACTCTATCGTCTTTTAGAGCTTTTTGGCCCGGGGTAATTACCACACCATCGCGTCATAAGGAGTTTGAGGCGGTTAAATTGCTAGATACATAGAGGAAGAGGAATGCCAAGTAAAGCTAAACAAAAATATATAAGATATTTTTAACATGAGGTTGCTTATAATAATTTGTACCTCTGCAGTTTCTCTGTGGCTAACGAAAAAGGTCACATTCCTAAGAAGCCCCAACCAAAAGGCCAAGCTTCTGTACAGAAAAAATGCCACACCATTACCCTTATGGTGACCCTATCAAATAATCAAAACAACCACACTTCTTAACCCAATTCCCGTAGGGCGCCTCATATGACGGAGACGATTTTACGGCTATTTTGTAGCCTATGAGCCAGGCCAGCTTTTGCAAGCAGCACGGATGGACGTTAGCCGGAGCCTACAAGCCCCGCCACGACACTGAGGTTTGTGTGAGAGAGAGCTCACTTATGTGCAGCATCACACATAGCGAAAACAGAAAATAATTGGTAATTTTTAGCGATTTCGCCTATCGGATTTGGTAATTTTTAGCAATTTTGCCCTTCGTTTGCAAGATCCTTACAAGAAAACCAGACGTCGTACAGGGATGATTCAGGAGTAATTTGAAAGCTATTACCGTACTTTCACGAATACATAATTGTATTACGCTCTGGCTTTTGCTTATGCATGAAAATGAGCAGGGAATGAAGGCAATTTCGGGCAATTATGCCTACTCGTACAGGAGTCCTTGGAGCGGCTTCGGTCGCGCCGGGAATTTCCACACCTCTCACACCACACACACACATCACACAGTTTTTCCTACACCGAGAAATGACTCTCCGGCTGTCATTTCTCGAAGACTTCTTCTAGCCGGAGACATTGAGAGCAACCCAGGACCCACCTACACATATATATGTCCAACTTGCTCAAAACCCATCACTTCGAGTCGCCACACTAAGGGTTCAGTTCTCTGCAATTCATGCAGGAACTGGACCCACTTCACCTGCACAACACTTGCCTCCAAGAAACACTACACGAACACCTGGACCTGTTCCTCATGCGCCTCCCTCTCCCAGTCCAATCCCTCGCCTAAAACTCGTCCACCTCTCCTCCCCAACCCACCTAACCTTCCCATATCATCCACTCCCCCCCCCTAAAACCCATCCACCTCTCCTCCTTAACCCCCCCACCTATGGGGAGCCACCTTGCGAGCGGTGGCGGGGCTTGAAGCGTGGCCGATGATCTCACCTATTTAGGTAGCGACCCTATCTTTCTAGGGTTCGAGTTTCATCGACCTCGTGGACCAAGTGCTCCCCCCTTCATCACTGGTAAGAGTGGGGCCTTCCAGTGATGTCGTACTCCTGAGCCCTGTCTTCCTGTTGATGACTTGGCGTATCTTGGATTTTTGTTTTGACTATTCATTGATTTTGTTGGAGGGAGTTTGTGGGTGGCTCCTGCTCATTCCCGTTGAACGGGGGTCGCATTTGTGGCCCCTTTACGCCAAGCCAGGGAGCTAGGTGTTGTGCCAAACTCGACGGACGGAGGCACCTTCACGACACCTTTCTTCCCTGGCGTATACTCTGGCTGGATCCCTGGGGCAATTTTGTCTTGTCCCCTAAATGTGGCTCCGTGATGGGTATCGGACCGGCTGCAGTGAATTAATACCTTTCGTGTTATGGCTTCCAATGTCCCTTTAACTGTTGACGACTCTGGTGATCTTTCGGTTTTTCCTCCTGACCCTCCCCCTTCTCTGGTGGTGACTATGCAGCCTTTCCAGGCAGGCAGGACACAAAGACCTCTGTCAAGTAGGTCCCGTCGTCCTCCGGGAGCTGTTGGGTCCCTTTATGAGCCATGTTTAAGAGTTCCCTTTACCAAGTTTGTGGTGGTTCGTGCCCCCGAAGGACAGGATATGCGTCGAAATGATATTTTCAAAACCAACAGAGATATAGTTCGTGCCTGTGGTTCTTCCCCGAAGGTGGTTCCGCAAGCTGATGGTAGCCTCCTAGTTGAGGTAGCGGATGAGGAGCAAAGTGCTCGCCTTCTGTCCACAACATCACTTCCAGGCCAGCCGGTTGGGTGTTCTCCGCATGGTTCCCTCAATCACTCTCGCGGAGTGGTTTATGCGAAAGAACTAGTGATGTATGACGAGGTGCATCTACAGGAAGAATTTGCTTCGCAACATATCCTCAAAGTCGAACGTATAAAGAAGAGGGTTGATGGTGAGCTTGTCCCCACACCGACCCTAATCCTCACCTTTGACCTCTTAGACCTTCCTGACCTTCTGGTGGCTGCCTGGTACCGCTACAGGGTTAAGCCTTATGTGCCGCAACCACGCCGTTGTTTCCATTGCCAGCGCTTTGGACATATCGGGCGTTCCTGCCGACGACTTGCCCAGGGACTGCCGTCTGTGTGCGTCTCCTGTGGGGGCTCGGTACATGAGGGTATGGACTGCCCGGGTCCGGTATCCTGTGTGAATTGTGGTGGTGGTCACACTGCTTCATCCAAGTCTTGTGATCGATACAGATTTGAACAGGAGGTATTGTCTCTACGTGCGAAAGAGAAACTGAGCTTTGCTGAAGCTAAGGATCGTGTGTCATCTATGTTTGTTCGTCCTGGTGTTTCGTTTGCGTCTCTCCTCACAAAGTCCAAGCCTGCTGCGCCTATGCATAATGTTCCTTCTGTGGGCTGTCACAAGTCTTCTGCTCCACGAACGGGCCTTCCTTCACGAGTATCCTCCGATGCCAAACTTACTCCTAGGAAGTCTGCGAATCCTGTGGAACCTCCCTCGCCACTTGTACCCGAGGCTGACGGTCCCTCTGTCATTGTGCGCCCTCCTTCTGTGGCAGGTCGTAATTACGATTCTGCAAGTACTGGCGTGGAGATGGAGGTAGCGAATGCCAACCTCAAGCGAGCGAGGAGTAGGGAATCTTTGGAGGAGACCCCTCCTTCTAAGGTTCAAACGAGCGTGCCTCACAGGAGCTCTGACAGTGTCCCTCCCTCGGAGTCTCGAGATGATTTGACATCACCGTTGGTGGCTGATAAAGACAGCCTTTCTGGAGTTCCAGTTCCTGCAACTAGCTCCACTGTGACAGGGGATGCGTCTTCGGACGCACACACGGCTTGCTCGCCAGCTCCCTCTGACCCACCCTCCTGCAAACAGCCTTCGGTTGATTTGATTGTGGACGGTCATGGCCCGGGTGGCCCTGTCGTGGCACCTGATCACTCGTTGAGGGCTCCGGACAAGACAGGTGTGTCTCAGCGGAGGGTCTATGTGCCTCGGTTGCGTACTGCTGCTAGGGCGGATGTGACTGTGGATAGAGATTCCTCCGCACGCCGTGACGTTAGATTATCATCATCATCCTCTCGATTGGTTAGACCGGGACCCGCCCCTGGGAAGAAGAGCTTTAAAACCCTTCCCAGCGAAAGTCCTACATAGGTATTTGTACTTTTAATCTTTTATATTTTTGAATGTTTAATTAGTATCTCCTTATGGCTACAACAATTTGTCTTCAATGGAATTGTCGTGGTGTATTGGCAAACTGGGAGGAATTACAATTACTTCTCTCCGATCTGAATCCATTGTGTGTCTGTCTTCAGGAGACAATGGTGGTGCTTCGACCATTGCCTTCACCTAAGGGTTATTCAGTCTTCCTTTCCGCTCCTCCCCTGACTGGTGGTCATAGCGGTGGATGTGCCATTTTCTGCCGTTCCGATGTCCCATTCACCTCCTTTTATGTACAGTCTCCCCTTCAGGTTGTAGCTGTACAGATGCACCTTGAAAGGTGTTTTACCATCTGTTGCCTGTACCTACCCCCTTCAGTCCCAATATTGCGATCTGATTTAGAGACCATTATCCGACAACTTCAGACTCCTTTTATTTTACTTGGCGATCTTAATGGTCGCCATCCAATATGGGGTGATTCAGTTTACAATCCTCGGGGTGAGCTTCTGACCTCCCTGATTGGTGATCTGGATTTGGTTGTCTTGAACGATGGGAGACCAACCCATTTCCATGTTCAGACTGGCACTTTTTCTGTTCTTGACCTCACCATTACTTCTCCTGACTGTGCGCTTGATTTTTCCTGGGACGTTTCGGATGATCTGCATGGTAGTGACCATTATCCAGTGTTGGTCCAGTCCTCTCACTTTACTCCAACTACCCATTTGCCTCGCTGGTGTCTGGGAGGGCTGACTGGCCTCCCTTTGAACAACTCTGTGAGTTTGCTTT